>CM056049.1:116950922-117550922 GCA_029574335.1 Rana kukunoris | reverse complement strand
CTCTACCCGGCTTGCAGCTATGTTGCCCTCGGCCTCCCCCTTATGTTTTCAAGGTTGCCAGATGAGGGGCACGGTGCTGCATGTTTGGTGGGAGTGTCCCAAAATCAGAAGCTTCTGGACCAAAATATTCCGGATAGCGTCCATGGTCTCAGGTCTAACGATCCCCAAGTCTCCATTAACGGCTCTTCTTAATCAGCGCCTCCCCCGGGCAGCGAAGCCAACCCGTAAATTGGTTTTCTTCATTTTTTGGGGCCAAAATCACCTTAGCTAGAACATGGAAATGTCCCAAAGTCTCTATTACAGCAGCTAAATGAAAGATATCCTGGTTCATGTCGCAGGAGAAAATGGTGAGCTCTATCTTAGACACTTTCCCGCAGTTTCGGGAGATTTGGGAACCGTGGGCCACCTACATGGGGATTGGTGATTCCATTTTCCTGTCCTGCTGAGAGGCCCTGGCTTAGACTTCCACCTTCTGTCGCTGCACTCCTTTCCTCTTTCTTTTCCTTCTTTTCTCCTCTTCTCTTTCCGTTTGTTCCCTTCTACCTGATACCCCCTTAGGGAAGCTCCGGGGATTGTGCCCCGGGAGCTGCCCCTCTCACCGTTTGATATAGAGCTCAATAAGTCTGTGCATTGTTTCATTTCGTATTTATTTTCCTTTCTATTAAATGGGTGGTGTGTTCTTGTGTCGGGTTATGGTACGGTGCCTTTTATGGCTTCTCACTAAGATACAGAGGCCCCTATTTTCAGGCTATTTTTGATATTCTCTGGGGTGGGGCCCTCCTGCATCCCCCCCTGCACAGTTAGCTCCCTACAGGGGTGCGGGGGACAGGCTGTAGGGGGTCTCTCCTTGGGGATGCCCGGGCCTCTGTACTTCTCAGGCCAGGTCTTTAGCATACCGCTGTTGCTGCCTTAGGTCCTTGAGTATTTTGTCGGTGTAGTCTTTTGCCTGATAGTTGTCACATGTGATATTTGTCTAATATGATTCTTTCAGGCGGCGTACACACGTACGAGAACCTCGACGGGCGGAACACATCGTTCCGCCCGTCGAGGTTCTCGCCCGGCCGTCGAAATCGGCGACCTGCCCGTCGGGAATGGCAACCAGCCATTCATCCAGGTGGGCCGTCGAGCAAATAGAGAGCCTGCTCTCTATTCGCTCGACGGGATTCCCGACGGGCGGGGCAAGCCAGGAGCGTACACACAGCCGAGGTTCTCGCTGGAATGCAGCTCCCAGCGAGGTTCTCGCTGGTTTCCAGCGAGAACCTCTGTCGTGTGTACGCCGCCTCATACTCACCACTGTTTGACTTTGTTGTCCTAAACTTGTAAAACTCAATAAAAACCTTTAAACATAAAACTTTGGACTGAAGGACAAAAGGCTGATGGGCCATACACACGGTCAGTTTGGACCGATGAAACTGAACTTCAGTCCGTTTTCATCGGTTTGGACTGATCGTTTGTACGCGGCCTAAAACACCTTCCACTCCTCCAGTGAAAGCAGAGTTTTAAATATAGGACATTAGCAAAGTTAATAATTTGGGTGCAGCAAATTTGATCGCCTTCTTGGCCATTAAGGACAAAGCTCACTTTATCCCTGTGGATTGCATGACCCAGGAACTAGTTAAGCCACGTAGCGAAAATCTTTGCTAGTATTTTAATATGCACATTTAAAAGCATTATAGGTCCTAGTTTGGGCAAGTATGAGACTTGGGTATTATGATGATGCATTCAGTCAGCATGTCTGAAAATAAAGATTGATTTTGTTTAAGTGAGTAATGTCCTCCCGTGACGCCCGAAGTCTCAAAGTTCTTTATGGAAAAGGTCAAATTTTTCAAAGAATTCCTCTGCCTTTCCCTGTGAGAATTTTCCAGTTCAGACATAAAGGTTGGATAGATGGAAGCATAATTCTTTAAGTACTTCTTCAGGGTTACTGGTAAGGGTGTCATGTCTGGATTTACTAGAAATGTGAGTAAACTTTTGTCCTACACACTGCAGGCAGTTTCTTATATTGTATATATTTTTTCTGACTGCGCGTTCTAAAAGTGTAAAAGTATTTTCCTATAGCACAGTATACAACAGTATTATAAAAAAAAAAATGATTACATACCACTTCAAAGGGCCAATAAACCTAAGATTCAGCTTGAACAAAATGCCAGCACACATGAATTTAATAACTTTAAAAGAGTATGGCTGGTTATCGGCAAAGGTGTTCTGAATCTGCTAAATATATTGGCAAACTGGCCTGCCTGACTATTTTACCATATTTTAGGCATTACAATCTACAGCAGATATGACTAACTACAATGATAGACACATTTCCAATACATTTTATAGGCACTTGGAGTACCATTTAAATCCTTATACCATAAAGAGAACACAATGATAGGAAAACAAGGCAACTAGTACAGCATAAATGTGTAGTATATATGGAAATACACAGTTCATCATCATAATACCATACCCCTAAATGCCCAAGAATAACCTACAGCAACAGTGTATAATACATAACACAAAAAAAAACACATCGGGCCAGATTCTCAGCTGAGATACGACCGTCGTATCTCTGTATCTGGCCCTGGGTATCTATGCGACTGATTCTTAGAATCAGTTACGCATAGATTTTGCTTAGATCCGACTTGCGTAAGTCACTTACACCGTCGGATCTAAGTTGTAATGTTACGCTGGCCGCTAGGTGGCGTTCCCGTCGATTTCTGCGTTGAATATGCAAATGAGCGTGATACGCCGATTCCTGAGCGTATTTGCGCGCCGTCGTTGTAGTTTACGTAGTTTGCGTAAGCGTAAGGTTAGCCCTGCTATATGAGGGGTAACCTTGCGTAGGTCCGGTGTAAGCCATGTTAGGTATGGACGTTGGGACAGCGTCATGTTTTTCCATCGTTTACGTTGTTTGCATAACTTGTCGCGAATAGGGCTGTACGTTAATTACGTTGCCATCAAAATCAATATATTTGGGGGCGTACTATGGAGCATGCACAGTGGGCTACGTTTAGGGCCGGCGCATGCGCAGTTCGTTCGGCGCGGGGGCTCGCTTAATTTAAATACAGCACGCCCCCCTCCTTCCCTATTTGAATTACGCGGCCTTACGCCATCAGCTTTACGCTACGCCGCCGCAAATTACGGAGCAAGTGCTTTGAGAGTACAGCACTTGCCGTAAATAGTGCGGAGGCGTAGCGTAATGGGGATACGCTAAAAAAGTGCAGATCTACGAGAATCTGGCCCATCATATTATATCCAAAACTTAGGCTCCATTCACATCTGAGCGACAAAACGCCGGGCGCCCGTCGCACTTGTCGCTCGAGATGTGAAATAACATTGCGGTCTATGGAGACTGTTCACAACTGTCCCGGACCCTTTTTTTCAGGCGACATTGGCGTTCGCTCATTGACCGCAATGTTAAAGAAAAAAAAAAAAAAGTTTCATCTACAGGCGGCAAGATAAGCCGCGTACGCGGCGTATCTTGTCGCCTAGGAGTGAATGCAGCCTTATAGAACAGGGGTGCCCAACCAGTGGCCTGGGGGCCACATGTGGCCCGTAGAGCCCTCTGATGTGACCCACAACCTCCTGCTCTGGGATGGTGGTTTGGCAAGCCCAGATCTCCGGTTGCTGACCCGCCATCCCAGAGCATCAGTGTTGTGAATGAAGCCGGCGGTAGAGAAAGCAAGGAGCTGCAGAGAAGCTGATGTTTCCTGTGTATCACAAGCGCCTGTCAAGATCGATATCAAATGCACTCTGCCTGGCACAGCAACAGCCGGGGAAAACTGAATGGAAGACTGTTATTAAAGGTGTGTTTATTACTGAAATCAGTGTATATATGGGCATATCTGTTCTTCAGAGGTTACTAGGCTGCTTTCAAACTAATTCTGCACCCGCGGGTGACCTACACTGAGCCATAGACTACTCTTGTTACCTGTGGGTTTGGTTCGCTTTCAAAAAGTGCACTATACCATCAGGATATAATTGAAGTCTATGTCAAAGTGCAGCTAACCTGCTGGAAAGCCACAGGTGCATGTGGCGCATCAGTAAGAAAGCAGACTTAGGACCCAATCAGACCCTCTATTTACCCCTGCTTACCTTCAATCTGATACGCTATAAAAAAAAAAACAGAATGGGATCTGCCTGCTTCCGTCTGGGCAGATTGAATTGGAGGGCCCATAGAGTAGCCTGGGCTGTGTCGGTATCTGTTCTGCATATGCAGCATGGGCACAGACCTGTCATTCGCCCATTACACTGACAATGGTGCTGTCAAAAGGTGCCCCCTATACTCATTCATCCAGAGTGGGGGCACTCTAATACAGTTACTCATTAGGGGAAAACAAAGGGAAAAACATGTGTTAAAAATACACTTGCGCCACCTCTGTGAAATAAAGCAGCCACTGTCCCCAATCTATTCCGTTATGCAATTCTCAAAAAACATATGCACACCAATACAAACTTAATGTATAAAACAGAGCTTGCACATACAAATATTCTGCACAAACAGATGCAATGTAATCCAAAAACGTCACGTAATTACAAAACGCGCCAAGCTGGAATGCATTGCGCGTCACTCCAAGTGTGGGTTGGAATGCACGCTGGTCCTAAATGGGCTCTCACTCCCACCACCCAGTACAGGGTATGCTGAGTTTTTTTATTACCACGTTTTCTATATATATATATATGTCAAACCTGCATGGAGGCTTAATAAAATATTTTTTCTGCATAAGCCTGTGGGCTTAAGGACTTTCACAGACTGTTTTGCGGCTTAAAAGTCACTGAGGGACAGAGCACTCTTTTCATCCATTATTTGTTATTATTCATTGTTATTTTTGGATTATATCACCTCTGTTTGTGCAGAACATTTGTATGGGCAAGCACTGTTTTACACATTACGTTTGTATTGGTGTGAATATGTTTTTAAAGGGAAAAACAGCCTAAAAAAACTACTGCAATTGCAATATACCACTTTTATATTTATATTACTTTTTATATTACTTTATATTACTTTTTTGGTTTGGAGTTTAAGACTACTTTATATTCCATTTGGCAGGGAGCAGAGATTTTAAAATGAAACGCTAAAAATATTAAAGCCATTAAAAAACATGCCTGGGGGATGCCCTAATCCTGCCTGGTGCATCTGTGCTATGTATACAATCTACTATCGTTTGTAAACAAAGCAGCTGGGGATTCTTCTTATGCTAGATGAGAGTCTGCTATAGATGTTAATGATGGACCCCCTCATGAAAAAAAAAATGGTGTGGAGGTTTCCCCATAAATCATATCAAGCCCTTAGGGGGAATTCCATGCAAAAAAAAGGCATTAGCTTTCCTCCAGAAATCCATATACCGGACCCCTATCCAAGCATGCAGCCTGGCAGGGGGAACAAGTGTGTCACATTACCCCCCCCCCCCCAAAAAAAAACAATACTAGGCCACAAATCCTCTACATGGGGAGGGAACCTTGTCTGACAAAGAACCTTGTTTCCGTGTTGATGCGGACCTGTTTCCCACAACACTGACTCAGTGGCTGTCGGGGTCTGTGGGCAGGGAGCATAATGGAATCTTATCAATTATTGTCTGACTGCAACCACAAAGCTTCAAAAATGTTTAAGCCCAACTCACAGAAGTTCCACAAGGCCCAACCAACTGCAGAATTTTCGGGCCTGTATCTCTAAAACTCCCATAAGTGCAGCTGTCAGCATACTTCCCCACACTGCTCTCAGCCTCTTCACTGCCAGGGTTTACTCAGTCCTCTGCTGTGTAAACCCTTTCTGTATCCTTTGACCCCTTGCTTACTGGGCACATATACCCCCCTCCTGCCCAGGTGAAATTTCAGCTTCTGGCACTGCGTTGCTTTAACTGACTATTGCGCGGTCGTGCGACGTGGCTCCCAAACAAAATTTACGTCCTTTTTTCCCCACAAGTAGAGCTTTCTTTTGGTGGTATTTTATCGCCTGTGCGGTTTTTATTTTTTGCGCTATAAACAAAAAAGTGCGACAATTTTGAAAAAAAATACAATATTTTTTACTTGTTGCTATAATAAATATCCCAATTTGAAAAAAAAAAAATAACTTTTTTTTTTTCAGTTTAGGGCGATGCGTATTCTTCTACATATTTTTGGTAAAAAAAAAAAAAAAATGATAGCGCCTACAAAATAGGGGACAGAATTATTATTTTTTATTATTTTTTTTTTCTAGAAATGGCGCGATCTGCGATTTTTATTGGGACTGCGACGTTATGGCGGACACATCGGACACTTTTGACACATTTTTGGCGCCATTCACATTTATACTGCGATCAGTGCTATAAATATGCACTAATTACTGTATAAATGTGACTGGCATTGAAGGGGTTAACACTAGGGGGTGAGGAAGGGGTTAAATGTATTCCCTGCATTGTGTTATAACTGTGGGGGGAGGGGGGTGACCGATTTGTGTCCTTATGTACAAGGGACACAGATCGGTCTCCTCTCCAGAGACAGGACGCTGTCTCTGTGTAAAACGGCAATGAGATATGATCTCTAGAGGCGATTTACTTTGCATGTGCCGCGCTATATAAGTTTTTCATTCATTCATTCATTCATTCATCTCATATGTTTACATATGAGAGTATCTCTCATTGGCCGTTCGCCGCGATCTGTGATTGGCTGTGTCCAAGAGACACGGCCAACACAGAATTTCCCTGATGCGCGCTCTGGAGCGCGCACGGGGAACCTGCAATTGACGGCCTGTTGGATACTTAGATCCGCGCTAAAGCCATCATTCGGCTATATCGCGGATCTCAACTGGTTAAAGGATTTAGAGCCTGAGTCCTCATACACACGACTGAGAATCTCGTCGTAAAAGAAACCTTGTTTTCTTTGACGAGTTTCTTGACAGGCTTGTCGAGAATCTTGTCAAGCTTTCTTTGCGTACACACTGTCAAGACAAAATCTCGTCGTTCTCAAACGCGGTAGCGTACAACACGTACGACTGCACTATAAAGGGGAAGTTCGATTTCATTGGCGCCACCCTTGGGCTGCTTTTGGTAATCTCATGTTACTGCTTGTTAGTAAAAGTTGGGTGAGAGACGATTTGCGCTTTTCAGTCTGTTACAGTGTGACAAATGTGTTATCCCCACCACGAACGCTACTTTCCCGAATGTGCGCTCCCGTCTCATACTTTATTATGAGCATGTGCGGGTTTGTAAGCATACACACGAACGTGTTTCTCATCGTAAACCAGCCCGACGAGAAATACGAAGGGAAAATTGAGACTCCCGGCGAGAAAAAAGAGAGCATGTTCGTGTGTACGAACGGTCATGTGTACGAGGCCTGACACACTAAAAGAGCCACTATAAAATGTTGTACCTTTTTGCAGTACCCTACCAATGGGGAGACTTAATTTTCCTGATCATGAGTTCTTAGATAGTTAGCTAGTTAGCTTCCCTAACTTAATGTGTAAGAAACTGGATTCATTGTTTCTCTATTAACCTCTTATGTGCTCTCCATTTTAAATTTCCATAATGATCTCTGGTAAATAGATTTCCTTTTATATAACACTTGGCTTGCCTGGCATAAAGTCTGTGGAAGTTGTCTCTTGGACAGTCATATTAAAGTCATATTAAATTTTTTCTTCAATTTTAGTCAAACCCTAACCTTCCAGAGTCTATGGAACTTCCTTTTCTCAAACTGTGGCACGATAAATGTACAGTATTTGGTACTTTCAAACTTTAATTACCACCTCCATTAAAAAACTGCTTTCTTTCACCGCTGTCTAGGAAAAATTTTTTTTTTTGAAGAATGAACCTTTTGTTTTTTTGGGATTGAGATTCCATGAGATCCTATATTGTCGTTACATTTAAAGAAATATCCCAAAAGGACTGGTCCAACTAATTAAATACTCTCTTGCAGTATCCTAAATCAAAACCACAAGCTATTCCCATTGTCTATGTTTATTATAGAATTCCTTTGGATTATTCCCAGGCAGCAACTAGCCTAAGCAAATAGACCCAGCTTCTTCCAAACCTTTCCACCGGTCTCCTTCTAAAGTCATTGCAGTTGTCCAGGAGAACTGTTAAAGCCACAACATACCAAGAAATAATGCTACAATTTTTTACCCTATTCTTGCAAATTTTCAGATTCCTTCTAAATTATGGGCCTCACTCAGTTCTTCATTCTCCTATTTAAAGTATGGACATTAAGACACATATTTATATCATGCATTTTGGGCCTGCCCTAAGATCCAACAATTTTGGACTACAGTGGTGTGATATGTCACCTCATACCTATTTAACTACGTACCTTAAGCCCAGGTTCACACTGGGCTGCAGGAATGAAGACGTGCAAGTTCAGCTGAACTTGCACGATTTCACTCTAACTGGCAGCCCTGATTTCGTCCACGATTACAGAGACTTTTGCACAGGTTTCTGCATAGATGTCAATGTAAATCGCGGCAAGAATTTGCAAAAAGTAGTACAGAAACTACTTTTTGAAATTGGTGCAGCGTCGCACCAATTAGGTCGTGCCATTGCTGACAATTTGTCAAATCACATGTCAAAACACAGCTTAATCTGACAGTGTTCACTCTTTGGCAGGTAAGTA
Organism: Rana kukunoris; assembly: GCA_029574335.1. NCBI lineage: Eukaryota > Metazoa > Chordata > Amphibia > Anura > Ranidae > Rana > Rana kukunoris. The sequence continues at coordinate 117,542,354 of CM056049.1, read as the reverse complement.
GCTTCACAATATTCTTTCACTGGTTGTCAAAAAAACTATTTTGGATGGTGTATTTACCCCAATTCTGCTTCTGTTTCCTTATTCATAGAAAAACTGATGTACATATAGCACATGAAGTTGTTGGAGGCTGCATGCTAAAAATATTTTTGAAGTGTGGAAATCAATTATACAAACATTGTCTATAGATAGAAAGCCCATTTGCATGTATTATTTACATATATTGGGCCAGATTCAGAAAGACTTACGACGGCGTATCAGTAGATTTTACGTCGTTTGCGTAAGCCGATTCAGAATGGGGCTGGGCGTAAGTTACGTTCACGTCGAAAGCATTGACTATTTGCGACATGATTTTGAGCATGTGCACTGGGATACAACACGCCCACTACCAGCCTACTTTGAATTACGCGGGCTTACGCCGGCCCATTTACGTTACGCCACCGCAACTTACGGAGCAAGTGCTTTGTGAACACTGCACTTGCCTATCTAAGTTGCAGCGGCGTATCGTAAAGAAGATACGCTACGCCCGCACAAAGATACGCCGCTGTACCTGAATCTGGCCCATTGTATTTTTTTCCCCCATTGGAGTGCCCTGCTCCCCATGCCTTTTTATGCCAATAAATTTCCTTATTAGTCCAATATTTAACAGTAAAGTTTACCCACCATAGCCTTCAATGTCATTTGCCACAAAACCCCTGGCAAACTAAACCTGGGTGGATTTACCCATCATTACTATTTAGAAAGACACAATTTGGTTGATGTACTAAAACTGGAGAGTTCAGGATCTGGTGTAGCTCTATATAGAAACCAACAAGCTTCCATTTGTTTGTCTTAATTGCCTAATTGAACAATCTAAAGTTGAAAGCTGATTGGCTAAATTGTACCTGGTTCATGTGCCCCGCGTAGAGGAGAGCCTCTCGTACCACACCGGCTGCAGACCAAAAAGCAAAGAGTCTTTGGTGCAGTTACTATAAATAGCCCCTTTGGCGGCAATGTTGGGGACAGGTGCATGTGTGCGGGACGCCCCGTCAACGTGCGGGTCTGCCGTGCAATTCCTGCTGCACGGCTATGCCTTTCCTGACATTGCCCCCCCTACGAGCAACCTCCGGATCCCCAACTGGCTCCTCTTTTGTGGGTGGACCATATTTTCACCATTTAATCGAGTACTGTATTCGCCCCCTTCTTTTCCTGCAGTCTATGATGGCCTCGACTTCAAACTCCTCATCCCCCTTAACGGTGAGAGGTGCAGGAGGTCCTGAACTGTGTGTCACGGTCGCTACCGTGCCAACCAGACAGCGAGGCGTGGTCACGCCTCAAGTGGCTCTGGGTGGAATTGAACCCAGGACCTCTGCGTTGCTACTCTGGGTCTTTTCCCTCTGAGCCACTTCTCAGTTTAGATTCTGTTTGCTGTCCATTGAAGCCTGGTGCTGAACTATGTGCTGATTGTCTGATCTCCCTGCAATCTGCACCTGACTATCCTGGTCCAGCTGAGGCAGGTTACCCAATTAACCAGGGTATAAAGCCCTGCCTCACTCTGAGAGCCTGGTCAGTTCATTGTTATCTGATCATCCTGCTTGTTATCTGATCTTCCTGTTTGTGCCAACGGTTCCTGTATTTGATCTTCTGCTGCAAGACTGACCCCGACTTCTGACCTTTGGCTTTTGTACCTTGGATTGCTGCTGTCTCCTGCCCTTTGACCCCGGCCTGTACTTTTGGACTTTCCCTGTCTTCTCCAGCCCCTGACCCCGGTTTGTCTCCCGGACCTGTTTTCAGCCCTGACCGGTGAAGTACTTGATTCTTGTGAAATACTTTTGTGCCTGGACTATCTTCTGTTTCATCTGCTGCAGCCTTCCAGTCGGTGATCCGCTTGTACCTGCTCCACGCACCTGACCATCATCTTTCCGCTGGTACCGGTGCCTCCCGGTGCGTCCGTCCCTCTGTCCCAATCTAAGGGGGCGGATCGCATCAGGTCGCAAAGGTAAGCTCACAAGTCTGCAAAATGGACTCCACTCAAGGTAAGCCCTCACACTGTGATTGGGAAATGGGTCCGGTACTGCCGGTTTTTGCTGGGATACATGAAATACTGGATGTAGTTTGAGGGACTCGGGTAATGTTAACTTATATGACACATCATTAATTTTCCTCCTTACCAGAAATGGTCCTATGAATTTCGGTGCCAACTTCTTAGATGGGAAAGTCATCCTTAAGTTTGTTGTGGCGAACCATACCTGGTCCTCTGGTTGCAGCAAATATTGTCAAATATTATTTTGTTGTCCTCCTGAGCCTTATTGACCGCCTCCTGTAACAACAAGTTATTAGAAGAAAAAAATCCAGAGTACTCTGGACAGCGGGAACAGCAGTTTTATGAATCAGGTCAGGTAGAACGGTTGGTGGAAAATGGGGATTGTTTGGTGGCAGAAGGACTAGCGTTATTATATACAAATTATGCTGGTGGTAAAAGAGATACCCAGTCATATTGGTTGCTTGAGTTTCCGAGAAAAGAATGCGACCGGCTGGATCACATCCTTGGGGCCCTGTCGCTGCGACAAGACTGCTCCAACTGCACTTTCTAAAGAATTTACTTCTAAGATGTAGGACAGTGAGGAATCTGGATGACTTAGAACATGAGCAGTGGTAAATCGTTCCTTCAAGGTTTCAAATGCAGTTTGTGCTTCAGCAGACCAGTGAAAATGGATGCCTTGTTTGGTAAGTTGGGTGATAGGGGAATTAATAGTGAGAAATTATGATAAAAATTGGCGAAGCCTACAAAGCGTTGGATTCCTTTTTTATCGGATACCTTTTGGGGATCCATCCTGATTCCCTCAGTTGAGATAATTAACCCAAGGAACTGAATGCTCTGCTGTTCATAGTCGCACTTCTCAGCTATGGCGTAGAGTCCATGCTGGCGGAGAAGTAATTTTTGCATTAAATAAAGAAATCTTCTTTAGATTATGTTGAGTGTTTACTAAATTTAAAGTGCTGAGTGGTTTACTTTAAGTCCTGTTGCTTGATCATATGTTGAGTTTCTAAAGCACAGATGGAAGGTACACATTACTAGTTTTATTGTAATTTTGTAGCTTAACACCATCATTTAGAAAAAATTTGTGAACAGGCAGTTCAAGCTAATAGAGCAATGCAAATGCTGATGCCAGTAAAAATATGTTTGTTTAACTGAACCTTTTAGGAGCAAAGTGTCATATGAAAACACTCAGCAAATTCTTTTCAACTACATTTTTACACCAGATTTTTCTTCTTATATGCCTAATAGCAGATGTTTTAATTAAACAAGTTTAATTATATACTTCAAAGGCAACCAAGGTTCCTGGGGCGAAAACAATAATACGTATTCTGCAAAATAGGTAAAAATGTAAACACATTAACGGCAGGAATTATCATCCTTTATCCATGCAGGCAAGATACAGTATATCACAATAAACAACTTTTCTTAAAATGTTGTTAAAAGAAAAATACTGAAAGTATAACTAAAGGCAAAACTTTTTTTTTAATTCGTTTTGAATAGAGTGTCAGTTTTTATTGCTGTCTGTGCCAGCGTTAAGGGGATTCACCCTCTCTATTTGTCCTGTTTACCATTATCATTGAATGTGAAAGTAAAAGCAAATCCTAAATTTTGGGTTGTCCCCAGAAAATAATAGAGGGGAAACCTTCCAATAGGGACACTAGTTCTGGTGAGCTAGGGGTCCCCAAGGAATTCCCTTAATTTTCAGGGATTTCTTCTCACTTCCTGTTTTAAGTATGGGACAGGAAGTGAAGGGCAATCTCCTTAACCACTTAACGACCTCCGCACGCCTATTTACGTCCACAAAAGGGCAGGTACAGGCAGATGGGCGTATATATACGTCCCTGCCTTCTAGCGGGTCGGGGGTCCGACCGGGAGCGATCCGACAGGAGGGGGCGGCGGTTCGTTTCTGTCCGCCCCCTTGTGATCGCTCCCAGCCAATCCCATGCGCCGCCGTCGTGTCACTTCCTCTGCCTGTAAAATGTAAACATAGGCAGAGGAAGTGATGCAGCTCTCATCTCGGCGGTATTTTCAAACGGCCGAGGTGAGAGAAGAGTCACAGTAAGTCCGCACAAACACTACACTGACACCATACACATAGGCACATTAACCCCTTGCGATCACCCACCCCCCTGTCACTGAATACAGTGATCATATATGTACTGATCACTGCATTTAGTGTCAGTGTGACAGTTAGTGTGACAGGCAGTTAGTGTTAGGTTCAGGGTAGCCCCGTACCCCCCCTAATAAAGTTTTAACCCCTTGATCACCGCCCTAGTTAACCCTTTCACCCCCTATTGCCAGGGTCACTAAGCGATCATTTTTCTGATCGCTGTATTAGTGTCGCTGTTGCTGCTAGGTAGCTATTTTTTTTATTGCAATTTTTTTTACTAAAGACATGTGGCTGAATACATTTTGGCCTAAATGTTTGACTAAAATTTAGTTTATTCAATTTTTCTTATGACAAAAAGTAAAAAATATTGTTTTTTTTTTCAAAAATGTTGCTCTATTTTTGTTTATAGCGCAAAAAATAAAAATCGCAGAGGCAATCAAATAACATCAAAAGGAAGCTCTATTTGTGCAAAGAAAAGGACGCAAATTTTGTTTGGGAGCCACGTTGCAGGACCGCGCAATTGTCTGTTAAAACGATGCAGTGCCGAATTGTAAAAACGCCTCTGGGCATTTAGCAGCATATTGGTCCGGGGCTTAAGTGGTTAATAGGACATAGATGGCAAAAAAAAATCTGACAGCGGTTATAATTCCTTCCTTGATCTATTCAAAATGAAAAAAAAATGTTTTGCCTATAGTTTTACTTTAGGCTACAGTGTAATACACCCACTGAGAGCATCACAGACATTTATGCACCACTCTTCCTACAGCACCTTTGGCTAATCTAGAGTCGTGTTGGAATGTTTCATTAGTTTCATTATTTGGTGTCATATGAAAGTTGGGGAGACATTTTTATACTTAACATCCTGGACACACATTGATACTTGGGGTGCTTTTTTTTGTAATTAAATATTTCTGGAGATGCACCCTCTATAAGCTTGATTTGCTCTTTAGGCCTCTCTTCAGGCAAGGAGGGAGGGTTGTTATTATCCTCTTATTGGCCCTGGTTTGGAGGTGTGTGTTTTACATGGACTGACCCTGAGATTACTGCAAGTATTTACAGTATGTGAGAATACATCCCACGTCCGACGGACCGTTTCAGCAGACATCTCCGATCGTGTGTACGGGTTAGCGGACATGTTTTCCCAGCGGACAAATTTCAAAGCATGCTTTGAAATTTGTCCGCCGGAGACATGTCCGTCGGATATGTCCGCTGGTTAGTACACTAACCAGCGGACAGAAATGTCCACGAACGCGTCGAATGGATTCAACGCATGCGTGGAAGTATTTTACTTCCTGCAGTGGTGACGTGGCTGCGTCAACGTCACCGCCACGTCACCGCGTCTTCAGCCCGAGGGGATTTTCGTCCGATGGTGTGTACAAAATCCGATGAGACATGTCCGCTGCAAACGGTCCGTCGGACATGTTTGAGCGGACATGTCTCATGTGTACGCGGCCTCAAGGAAGCAAAACACCAGTGAAACGCGTAGACTGCTCATGACTCTGATCATGGGGTCATGAATCTGATTTCTTTCATACATACATACATACATGTTAGTTCTTATGTTTTAATGCCCATGCAAATATTGTTAACACAGATTGTTATACAATATGTATTGATTATATTTTTATGTTATTGCACATTTGCTCAATGATTTCAAGAGGTGCATATTTAAGTCCCGTACAACCTACTTTATATAACCTTTTTTTTTATATGCAACTTTTCTTCCATGGGTTGATACCTTATGGACTTAGTCATGTTTATTTTTGAGAATCCACTCAATTACCCTTGTGTCATTGATATTTGAAAATAGCCACTACTTATAGCCACTACTCATGTCACTAAAGAAATTCTAGTATTTATATTTTGAGTTGGCTGAAAGAACATGTAAATTTAGTATTTAAGTGCTAGGAAAATTATAGGTAAAATAGTTACAGCTTTCCGTAACAGTAATTGGAGCCCTCTTCTAAGTATATGGTAATAATGGAAAGTTGACAGTAAATAATTTAGTCTGATCTGTCTATATTTATTTGCCTGTTGAAATGTGTGTGGGTTTGCTTTAGCACTTAAATGTGCAAATCAAAGCAAAGGATTTATTTAAAAACATAACCTGCGGTACTGAATATCTCTAGCCATTTCCTATATACTTTCCTTTTATTGGTCTATTAATTCTATTAGCGTAGAGAACAATTGCTGATTTTGTGTCCATTCATTCACAAAGAGTAGGTACAATGAAAATATTAAATGCCTGGACTTTCAAAAAGAGATTTAGGTCAATTCCATTTTTAAAGTGTATTTTAAAGTTTACAAGCAAGTAAACTGAAATGTTATGCTATTTTTTCATTGCTTGTATACAATCTTTATTTTACAATAATTTAATAAAGGGTATTCTCATTTAACAGTATGGCATACTGTGGTTTACAATTAAAAAAAAAAGTAAAAAAAAAAGGCCCAACACTAGCTCAGCTCTGAATACTTTGCTGATTTTAATATTAAAATACATTTTGAAATAAGTCCATTACAATGTCCATTACAATGTCCATTACAATGTCTTCTGGATGAAAATAAACATGGCTCATGTCCTGACTATGCACTGTTGCTGACTGGCTGCTCAGACTGAGGCAACCAATTAGTGAGTGTGTTGTTCACCTGTCCTGCCACAGGTAAGGGTGCTCAGTAGTGTTGCTCACGAATATTCGCATTGCGAATATTCGCTACGAATATTGCATATTCGAGTATTCGCGAATATCTCGAATATCGCGGCGAATATTCGCTATTTCGAATATTCGATATTTTTCAAATTTCGCAAAAAAATTCGCAATAAAATTCGCAATAGCGAAAATTCGCAATTTTTTTTTTATCAAATATCACGAATATTCGATATTAACGAATATTCGCAACCGCATATGTGAAATTTCGCTTTTTTTTTATATAAAATATACCGAATATTCGTAAATATCGAATATTCGTGATATTTTATAAAAAAAAAAAAAAAAATCGCGAAATTTCACATTAGCGAAAATTCGCATTAGCGAAAATTCGCATTGGCGAAAATTCGCATTTTTTTTTTTTTTATAAAATATCACGAATATTCGATATTAACGAATATTCGCGAATATTCTTCGAAATATTCGCGAAATATCGCGAAATCGAATATGGCGTATTCCGCTCATCACTAGTGCTCAGTACAGCTGACAGGTATAAGAGGTGTGTAATGTGTAATGTATGGTACCCATACAGATTTTCTGCCTTTGCCTTAGCACAAAATCAGTGACACCTGTATATTCTGTGATTTTTTTTGTATTCTACATAGTAGCCTGTGCATTGGTCACTCTTTGTTATGCACGTCTGTGCGATACACACTTCTGACCTCTGCACTCTGTTGCACTCTGTTGGGTTTTTTTGAGCCCTGCATTATGTGTAATATACACCCCTTACCCCTGAGTCTGTGTTTTATACACTACTACCCCAGCACTCTGTCTGATGCAAACTCCTTATCCTTGCATTATGTGCCTTATAAACGCCTGACCCCAGTACTCTGTGTAATATGCACTCCTGACACTTGTGTTCTGTATGTTACACACTCCTGACCCCTGCACTGTGTTATACACACTTCTGACCCCTGCAATATGTGTTACACACACTTCTGACCCCTTCACTCTGTTGGGCTCTTTTTAAGCCCTGAATTCTGTGTGATGCACACCCCTGACCCCTACATTTTGTGATTTATACACTCCTACCCCAGCACTTTGTACAATCTCCTTAACCCTGCATTTTGTGCCTTAGAAACTCCTGACCCTAACACTTTGTGGAATGTGCACTCCTGACATGTGTGTTCTGTGTGTTACACATTCCTGAACCTTACATTCTGTGTTACACACACTTCTGACCCCTGCACCCTGTGTGATACACATTCCTTGCACTTGTACTCTCTGCAATACATACTCTTTACCTCATTGTTGCACTCCTGACCCCTGATCTTTCTGCATTAACCTCCTTGACGGTCTGATTCTTTCAGTATTTTTTGAATGTCAAGGCAGTACATTGTTTTGCATGGAAATTTGTTGCTTTATATTGTAGGCCTGTAATTCTTAGGAACAGTGCTGGGACAAGGTCATCCAGCGCCCAGGGCGAAGATGGCAAAGTGCACCCCCCCGGTTCGAACTTGAGCCCCTTTCACACAGGCTTTCGGAACAGGTCTGTCTGTCAGTTTTTCAGGCGGACCTGATCAGAACCTCCATTCACTCTTATGAAGTGGCACAATTTTGTGCATGATCCTGACTGCGCGTAAACCTAGCCTTATAGCGGTTTCACACTGGTGTGCTGTGGTTTGACCACGGTGCGATTTGTATGTGTGATTTACTTGCAGTTTTAGGTGTGCTCCTGATGAATTCTAGTGGACTGTGTGTTTTCTGATTGCACATCAAAGATGCAGCATGCAAGTCTGTGATTTGCTTTCATGAAAACAGTCTAATAAAATTGAATGGGAGCGCACCTAAAACTGTGCGTATACAATCGTACTGTGGCCAGACCAGAGCACACCAGTGTGAATCTACTATTGGCCCCCGTTCACATTGACTGTGGCTTTGAAACTGTGCGACCTAACCTAAAAATGGCACAATTTTAGAGCCGCATCTCATGCCGCGTACACACGATCGTTTTTTGTGATGAAATAAAACAATGTTTTTCATCATGAAAAAAAACGACGTTTTTCTAACTTCATCATAAAAAACTACGTTGCCTACACACCATCGTTTTCTGAAAATGCTCTAGCAAAGCGCGGTTACGTACAACACGTACGACAGCCCTCTGTTCCATTGTAGCTACCATCTCATAACTTGCTTCTGAGCATGCGCGGGTTTAAAACGTTGTTTAACCGCTTCAATACTAGGCTTTTATACCACCTCCATACCGGGCCTATTCTGACACTTCTCTCCTACATGTAATAATCATCATTCTTTTGCTAGAAAATTACACAGTACCCCCAAACATTATATATGTTTTTTTTTAGCAGACACCCTAGGGAATAAAATGACGGTCATTCCAAAGTTTTATCTTGCACGGTATTTACGCAATTATTTTTCAAACGCTTTTTTTTGTAAAAAAAATTGTTTTATGAATTAAAAAAATAACAAAACACTAAAGTTAGCCCAATTTTTTTGTATTATGTGAAAGATTATGTTACACCGAGTAAATAGAGACCCAACATGTCACGCTTTAATTATGCGCACACTCATGGAATGGCGCCAAACTTCGGTACTTAAAAATCTCCCTAGGCAACGCTTTATTTATTTTTTACAGGTTACAGTTTAGATTTACAGAGGGGATCTAGTGCTAGATTAGTTGCTGGCACTCTAACGCACGCGGCGATACCTCACATGTGTGGTTTAAACGGCGTTTACATATGTCGGCGGGACTTGCGTGTGCGTTCGCTTCTGCACGCGAGCTATCGGGGACAGGGGCGTTTTCATTTTTTTTTATCTTTTATTATTTTTTTTTACTTATATTTTATTTATTTTTACACTTTTTTTCATTTTTTTTTTTTTTTTTACACTTTTATTCCTATTACAAGGAATGTAAACATCCCTTGTAATAGGAAATGTGTGTGACAGGTCCTCTTTATGGAGAGATGTGGGGTCAATAAGACCTCACATCTCACCTCCAGGCTGGAAACCATGAGATCGGTGAAAAAAAATTCACCGATCTCATGAATGGTGACTTACAGCCGCAATCGCGGCTTTGTTTACATACGGGGACCCGGGCGTGACGTCATCAGATCGCGCCCGGGTCCTCCGACGGTCATAGAGATGACTGGTGACCATCTGGTCACCAGTCATCTCTATGCTTCCTGCCGCCGCCGACGATTCGTTCTCCGGGCCCCCGAAGGTACAGGTAAGCCCGGAGAAGCACCGGATGGCGGCGGGAGGGGGGGGATGTCCCCTCCCGCGGCCTGTAAGAACGATCAAGCGGCGGAACCGCCGCTATGATCGCTCTTACTTTGTGCAGAATCGCCGGCTGAAGAGATGGATATCTGGATGATGCCTCTGGCTGCAGGCATCGTCCAGATATTCGCCTGCAATACCCAGGCCGTCAATTGACGGCCACTTAGGATGGTAAATCCCATCCCAGGCCGTCAATTGTCTATGGCTGGGTATTGAAGTGGTTAAAACATAGTTTTAGCCAACACACAATAATTTTTATGACACAAAAAAACGTCATTTTGAAAAACGACATAAAAAATTGAAGCATGTTCGAATATTTTTTTGGTCGTTTTTTAGAAGACAAAAAACAATGTGAAGCCCACACACGATCATTTTAAATGACGTTTTTAAAAACCGACCAACGCGGCATTAGTGTGACTTTGGGTTGCGAATTTGAAGACATCTATGTGGTTTCATTCACAGATGTCTATTGAAGTCGCACCCTATATCGCATGTACTACTTTTTCAAATTGATGCGGCGACTCAAAGTTGGTGTTGCATTGATTTGAACACTGCCTTGCTGGCAATAGGATGTGACTTGTCAAACTGCATGACAAATTGCTTCAATGTGAAGGAGGAGGGGCTAAGAGATTAGAAAAGAGAGAATTGGTGAGGAGGTTAGGGTGTCGTCACTTTCAGTGTTTTATGACAAAATCATATGATTTAATTCTGCAAATGATTTTAATCTACTATGGCTGTTTTCTAGCCAGTCAAAAAACGCTTTTGACGTAAAGGGACACTTTTAAGTTGCCATGGACATTATCAAATTTCCAGCCAGAAAGAACAGCATATATAATATAAAAGTACATGCAGGGCACTGGACAAAGCACTAGGGACAAAAGGGATGTTAAATTATTTTAGATAATTACAGCGTACTACTGTATGTGTTATGTGTTTTTCACGTTTTGAATTTACCGATGGGCTCCGCCCCCGCACATCATGACGCTCGCATGGAGTTGAGCCTTGAACAGTACAGGCATACCCCGCTTTAAGTACACTCACTTTACATACACTCGCGAGTAAGGACATACACGCGAGTGTATGCAAAGTGCCTTACAAGTACTGTACAGACATTTTGCAGCCACAGCAGAAGGAGCTAAAGCTCAGAGAGCATAGCATGTCCTGTTCCAGTGTGCCCCTGAGACCCCCAATACAGACTCTGAGACCTCAATTACAGCTCTTGACAGTCACCCCTACAGCCCCTGACCCCCTACTACACCCTAGAAGTGAAAATATATATTGTTTCACTTTAAGTACATTTTCGTTTTACATACATGCTCTGGTCCCATTGTGTACTTAAAAGTGGGGTATGCCTGTACTAAATCGGCTGATCATCCAGCTGAGGACACCGAGGGAGGACATAGCAGAATCCTGGGGACAAGGTAAGTAACGTGTACCAAAAAATTGTAAAAAAGTAAATTCCTTTTTAAAAAAAAAGTGTCTGATGTCCATCCATCTTCAAACACAGCATCTGACGGTCCAGAGAAAAACAAAACTGAAAAACTCCACTTCCATGGGATGAGTCCCTGCGACTGCCATGTTTTTGCTTTGACGTCTGTTATATAGGTAAGGGCAGGACCCTGCCTTCAGCTTTATAACAGCTGTCCTTGTGCAAAGGCTGCAGTCGGAGGGACACCTGGGGATGGAGTTTTTCCGTTTTTCTATTTCTTTGGACCGTCGGATGCTGTGACTAAAGATGGATGAACATCGCGGGACACTTTTTTTTTTTAAATAAAGGACTTGTCCAAAATTGTCTCCTGTCATTTTTACTTTTTAGACACTTTTTTTGGTTGAAGGAGTAGGGGCACAATGTATCCGATACCTGTTCACATAGCAGGGGGGATCTCGGGGCCCCCTTGTTAAATTGGGCTTTCAGATTCCAATAAGCCCCCACCTGCAGACCCCCAGGGGGACCCCCATGGGGACAAGGTGTATTGGGGGGACCCCAAAATACCCTCCCCATGTTGAGGGCATATTCCCTGGTATGGTTCAGGAGGGGACACTCTCTCATCCCCTCCCTTTTCCTGCGGCCTGACAGATTTTGTGCTGCAAATGGATCTGAAATGGATTTTGTGGGGGACCCCCACACCATTTTTTTATTATGGCCAGGGGTTCCCCTTAAAATCCATACCAGACCTGATGGGACTGGTATTGATGTTGGGGGGACCCCGTGCCTTTTTTTTTCATTTTGGTGCAGGGTTTCCCTTAATATCCATGCCAGGCCCAAAGGCAATAATGAACTGGGGGTGGAAAGGGGACTCATGCCATTTAAAAAAAATATATATGTATATTGCCGGGGGTTTGACGATACATTACAGCCAGGAGCTGTTTTAAATATAAAAAAAATCTTTAGAAATGTAATTTTGATGCTCTCATTCATTACACTATGTACAGCTGATGTAGAAGCAGCCTTACATAGTGTGGGGCGTGTACTTAGCCCCCTGAGCCATGATTGGCCAAAGGCACCCTGCTTTTGGCAAATCATGGCTCTTACAGCAGAGCACGCTGTGATTGGCCAAAGCATGCAAGTCAGATGCATGCTTTGGCCAATAAGCAGCCATCAACGATCTCACAGTGCATTATGGGGTGTTCCACGGGCGCTTGAATCTCCCACGAATGCCCCATAATGTTCAAATTTTGGCAAACTCCCGTTTGACTCAAACATCGGTTTCATCCCTAGTGTCAAGTGTGTGTTGAGGCAACCAGGTAAGGAGTACAACGACAAGTTTGTCTAGTCTAAAGTAAAACATGGTGCTGTGAGTGTCATGGTCTGGGCTGCATGAGTGCTGTCGGCACTGGGGAGCTACAGTTCATTGAGGGAACCATGAATGCCAACATGTACTGTGACATACTGAAGCAGAGCATGATCCCCTTCCTGCAGAGACAGGGCTTCAGGGCAGTATTCCAACATGCTAACGACCTTAAACACACCTCCAAGATGACCATTGCTTTGCTAAAGAAGCTGATGGTAAAGGTGATGGAATGACCAAGCATGTCTCCAGTCCTAAACCCTATTGAGAATCTACGGGGCATTCTCAAATAGAAGGTGGAGGACTGCAAGGTCTCTAACATCCACCAGCTTTGTGATGTAGTCATGGAGGAGTGGAAGAGGACTCCAGTGTTAACCTGTGAAGCTCTGGTGAACTCCTGTAGATGATGAGACCCTGACCCAAGACAGGGAAACCGGTACTGCTCACTGGCTCAAATTCTGCAGCAAAAAAGATACACAGTCTGCTTGCTTAGTTGCCAAAGATGTAAGAGAGCTCTGCAGCATGGGTAGCTGCTTTTTATTGGCAAATGACATCACAAAACATATGCATTCAGATTGGTTAACTTGTATAATTCACTACCATTTACCCGCCCATTTACACGTCCGTAGCACATGGCACACATTCTAAAGTCTTTGGGGGCCATCTTTATTTTCAGATGATGGTGTGGGCTTTAGAGTGAGTAGTTTAGGAGTCAGTAGAAAAGGAGGGACAACAGATGCCCAGGAAGTTTTCTCCTTGCAAGTCCATCTTTGGCATAAACAGTTTCTTCAGTCATCCAAAAGACACGAGGGGAGGTTTGGAATGTGAAGCAATAGGGGATGGGAGCATCTGCTCTTGGTTTCAATAGCTCTGCCCTTCATTTCCAATGCTGAGTTTGTAACTTTAAAACAATATCTGATATAAAATCCTCAAGGAAAATAAACACTGTTGTGGTACATACTCTCACACATGTATACATATATATTTATTTAATTTTAGTATAATCTATCACACTCCATGCCCTAGAAGGTTAAGGCAGTGATCGAAAATAATGGTGGCCACACAAAATATTGACACTTTGAACATTTTCACTTAGGGGTCTATTCACTTTTGTTGCCAGCGGTTTAGACATCAATGGCTGTTTGTTGAGTTATTTTGATGGGACAGCAAATTCCTACTGTTATACAAGCTGTACACTCACTACTTTACATATATAGCATTTTATATATGTATCTATAAAAACATCCCAAAAATTACAGCAAAAGAGGTCTCTGACCAAGACATTTTTTCAGCATTGATTTGGTTGATTTAGTAAAGGCAAACAGGCTGTGCACTTTGGAAGTACAGCTCCTCCAGAGCTCAATAAATTAGGTAAAGCTTCACTTTGCAAAGAATACTCAATCACATGCAAGTAAAATAAAAATGCATTTTTGCTTGCACATGATTAGATGATGAAAGACAGCAGAGCTTCTGCTCATGTGTTAAGCCCTGGAGCAACTGCTCTTGCAGATTGCAACTGTACAGTCTATTTTGCCTTTAATACGGTAAATGAACCCTATTGTATGTAAGAATATCCTTTACTAGATCAGGCTTAACAGCTAGAAAATAAACTCTTGCAAAATACAGCTGCAATCCTCCAGTTACATTACTCATGGCCAATGGCAAACATAACAGTACAAGGGATGGTAATTACTGTACATTCAATGTGCAGTGTTCTTTGTGTTGCTGGCTGCATTTTTAGTGCTTAGTTCTGACTTGGTTCACCCTTTTTGCAATCCCCTATATTCATAGAAGCTGTACTATGGCTTACATCAATGAAAAACATACTATTATTGGAGGACAGGTGGACGAATGAAAGGTTCACCTCCTCCATTCATTGATTGTTTTTATTGATGGAAACTCTAGAACAGCTTCTATGAATCTTCAATATTAATTTGTGCTAAAGCTTCATATATGATAAATCTTTTATAAAGTTACTTATAAAGTGCAAATGTATAATAGTTGATTATAACATCAATTTGCCTTCCAAATAGTCCTTTATATTAAGGATGGATTATCAAATGGTGAAGCTGACACATAGTCAGGGCCGGACTGGCCTACTGGGGTATCGGGACATTTCCCGGTAGGCTGCCTGCCCTGCGGCCTATTTGATCTATACTGTGGCTGCAGTGCTCCCCTCCCTCCTCCCCTTCTTCCTGCCTGTTTGTCACACAGCGGGAGAACGCTGTGTCACAGTGGTGAGTGTGAAATGTTCGGCCGCGCTGTAACAAAAGACCCGCCCTCCTCCTAGACCAGCTTGTGTGATAGACGCAGTGTTCTTGTCTCTAACACGAGCTGGTCTAGGAGGAGAGCGGGACTTTTGTCATAGCGCTGCCAAACATTTCCCGCTCAGCTCCTTGACAGAGTGGGAGATGCCTGCTGTGCGTAATGCACGCATTACTGGTAAGGCTACATTGTTTGGCACAGTAAGGCGGCAATGATGGTGAGGGAGGCTGCAATGAGGGCACAGAGAGGTGGCAATGATGTTGAGGGAGGCTGCAATGAGGACACAGTAAGGCGGCATTGATGGTGAGGGAGGCTTCAATGAAGGCACAGTAAGGCGGCAATGATGGTAAGGGAGGCTACAATGGGAACACAGTAAGGTGGCAATAAAGGTGAGGGAGGCTGCAATGAGGGCATGGTAAGGCAGAAATTATGGTGAGGCTGAAATGAGGGCATGGTAAGGTGGCAATGATGGTGAGGTTGCAATGAGGGCACAGTAAGGTGCAATGATGAGCATGGTGAGGCGGTAATGATGGGCATGGTAAGGCTGCAATGATGGGCACAGTAAGGGGGCAATGATAGTCACTGTAAGGCTGCAATGATAGCGAGGCTGCAATGAGGGCAAAGTAAGGCTGCAATGATGGGCATGGTGAGTCTACAATAATGGGCATGGTAAGGCTGCAATGATGGACACGGTGAGACTGCAATGATGGGTATGTGAGGCTGCAATGATGGGCACAGTAAGGCTGCATTTATGGACACAGTGAGGATGCATTTGATGGACACTGGCGAGGCTGCATTTCATTGGCACAGGTGAGGCTGCAGTGAACTTTTGTATCATGTTTGCAGTCTCTGACCATCTCTTTTACCATGTCTGCAGTCTCTGACCATCTCCTGTATCATGTCTACATTCTCTTAACCACTTAAGACCCGGACCAAAATGCAGGTAAAGGACCTTGCCCCTTTTTGCGATTTGGCACTGCGTCGTTTTAACTGACAATTGCGCGGTCCTGCGACGTGGCTCCCAAACAAAATTGGCGTTCTTTTTTCCCCACAAATAGAGCTTTCTTTTGGTGGTATTTGATCACCTCTGCGGTTTTTATTTTTTTATTAAATAAAAATAGAGCGACAATTTGAAAAAAATTCAATATTTTTTACTTTTTGCTATAACAAATATCCCCCAAAAATATATAAAAAAACATTTTTTTTCCTCAGTTTAGGCCGATACATATTCTTCTACATATTTTTGGTAAAAAAATCGCAATAAGCGTTTATCGGTTGGTTTTCGCAAAATGTATAGCTCTTACAAAATAAGGGATAGTTTTATTGCATTTTTATTATTTTTTTTTTTTTTTACTACTAATAGCGGAGATCAGCGATTTTTTTCGTGACTGCGACATTATGGCGGACACTTTTTTGGACAATTGTGATTTTCACAGCAAAAAATGCATTTAAATTGCATTGTTTACTGTGGAAATGACAGTTGCGAGTTAACCACAGGGGGCGCTGTGACTTTGAGTGTTCCCTGTGTGTGTGTGTTTACAACTGTAGGGGGTGTGGCTGTAGGTGTGACGTCATCGATCGCGTCCCCCTATAACAGGGATGACGCGATCGATAATGCGGCCACAGAGAAGCACGGGGAAGCCGTGTTTACACACGGCTCTCCCCGTTCTTCAGCTCCAGGGATGGATCGCCGCACTGCAGCGGCGATCGGGTCCGCGAGTCCCGCGGTCCCGGTCCTGGAGCTTTGGACCGGGTCACGGGAGCGCGCCACGGGCGCATGCCCCTGACCCACGGCTGGGTACTAAAACCAACGTATATATACGTTGATGTGCCCAACCGAGCCATTCTGCCGACGTATATGTGCAGTAGACGGTCCTTAAGTGGTTAACATCTTTAGTATCATATCCTCAGTCTCTGACCATCTCCTGTACCATGCCCGCAGCCTCTGACATCTTGACATCTCCTGTACCATGCCTGTACCATTTCCGCAGCCTCTGACATCTTGACATCTCCTGTACCATGCCTGTACAATGCCCGAAGCCTCTGACATCTTGATATCTCCTGTACCATGTCCGCAACCTCTGACAACCTCTCCTGTACTATGCCCACAGCCTCTGACTTCTCCTGTAATATGCCTGCAGCCTCTAACCATCTCTTGTATCATGTCCACAAACTCTGACTATCTCTTGTCTTATATCATGTCTGTAGTCTCTGAGGGCATCTGGAGAGGAGTCAAGAATGGGAGCACCGCCTCGATTGGGGTCATGGGAAAAGTCAGACATCTGTGGACTGTGGAGAGGAGACTATAGGAAAACCAGAGCCACCAAGCTGGAGCCAACTGACTGATATCTACAAGGTACACCTGAAAGGAGGTCAGTGACAGCGCCACCAGGCCAGTCTGAGGGGGGATCACTGATGTAAGGGGCGAGTAAATACAATAATGTAGGGGGGAACTGTCTATTCTTTCTGCGGAAAGTCCCAGGTGTCCCCCTTGATGATTGCTCCACTGTTAACTGAAATTTGCTGATTGTCTGTCTGTCTGTCTGTCTGTCTGTCTGTCTGTCTGTCTATCTATCTATCTATCTATCTATCTATCTATCTATCTATCTATCTATCTATCTATCTATCTATCTAGAGATAGAGATAATCTATATCTATCCCTAGCCCTATGTGCTTTCATATTTATATTATCTATATATAATACGCTCTTCAAATGTTCTTAAAAATGCATGGTTTTCCCTTTTTAAGAACAAGAAAATAATGATGTTATGCTGTTGGGCTGGTATTATGATGCTATGTGGCTGGTGTGAAATTATTTCCAGGGCTGGTTTTTATTCCCTGCACACAGTACACCCAAAGAGTGTGATAAGAAAATATATAGCTTCCACCTCCACACACACTACTGCTTACCGACTCCAAGTGATCTTTTATTACAGGAGATCACAAGCACTTGTGGCTTAATACCCAGATACCAAACGATGGTCCCAGCGTCCTCCGAGGTGTTATCCCTCACAGGTATGTATTGCCTATATGCATTCTTGGAGATGGGGCGTGGAACAAATTTGAAGAGGATGATGCATGAGGTTGCAAAAAAGTATCAATACATGGACAATGTGTTATTTCATGGATAATGTCTCAGATATCAGTCCTCAGGGTGTCCACTCTCTATTATTTCTGTCTGACCTTCTACCTAATCTACACTGAGCATTATAAAATTATAAATTGAAAAAAACTAAATGGCAGATGATGGACTTTGAAGGCGTACATAAGTTAAAAAATTTGAATATTTATTGAAAAAAAGAGAAACATATAAAATCATTAAAAAGCATATAGATAACAGTTAAGGCTATTCCTAAGAATGCCTAGAAATGCTAAAAAATAGCATAGCACAGCACCTATGACCTAGGGAAACAATATAAAAATAAGAGTGGAGAATTAACGATCAATTCCCACTACTAATATGTAGAAAACAGCCCTTATGGTTTGCAGGGGGTGGAGTGTCATGCTTAGCTTAGCCCGACATGTTGCGCGTTGCAAGAAAAACGCTTCTTCAGGAGCTTTAAGCAATTCTACAAGGTAATGAAAACAACATAGGTTTTACAAATCAGCAATCATAAACACGCAAGAAAATAAACAACTAACAATTATTATTAGTCTTTGCCATAAAATATTGTCTAAGCATGGCTGCATAACCTATAGACCTTGGTCCAACCAGAGAAGCAGAAAGAAAGAGGGAGAAATTTAGGAAGCAAAGGAAAAAGAAAGGGAAAGAGAAGAAAAGAAAAAAAAGGGAAGAAAAAAAATCAGTGTATATAGTATATATTATCAATAACTTACATTTTGATTGTGAAGAGTAATAAAGAGGAATGCGGGCAGAAAATGTAAATGTATTCAAAAATGCAGACAGGTGCTTGGGAAAGTCCTTTTCTTGCTCTGGAAAGGGCCAGTACTATGTAGGAAGAGACCCTTTAACCACTTAAGGACCGCCTACTGCACATTTACGTCGGCAGAATGGCACGGCTGGGCACATCAACGTATATATACATTGGTTTTAGTACCCAGCCGTGGGGCGCGGGCGCGCCCCCGCGACCCGGTCCGAAGCTCCAGGACCGGGACCGCGGGATTCGCGGACCCGATCGCCGCTGCAGTGCGGCGATCCGTCCCTGGAGCGGAAGAACGGGGAGAGCCGTGTGTACACACGGCTTCCCCGTGCTTCTCTGTGGCCGGAGCATCGATCGCGTCATCCCTGTAATAGGGGGACGCGATCGATGACGTCACACCTACAGCCACACCCCCCTACAGTTGTAAACAACACATTAGGGCACACATTCCCTACAGCGCCACCTGTGGTTAACTCCCAAACTGCAACTGTCATTTCCACAGTAAACAATGCAATTTAAATGCATTTTTTGCTGTGAAAATGACAATTGTCCCAAAAATGTGTCAAAATTGTCCGAAGTGTCCGCCATATTGTCGCAGTCACGAAAAAAATCGCTGATCGCCGCTATTAGTAGTAAAAAAAAAAATAATTAATAAAAATGCAATAAAACTATCCCTTATTTTGTAAACGCTATAAATTTTGCGAAAACCAACCGATAAACGCTTATTGCGATTTTTTTTTACCAAAAATATGTAGAAGAATACGTATCGGCCTAAACTGAGGAAAAAAAATATTTTTTTATATATTTTTGGGGGATATTTATTATAGCAAAAAGTAAAAAATATTGCATTTTTTTTTAAATTGTCGCTCTATTTTTGTTTATAGCGCAAAAAATAAAAACCGCAGAGGTGATCAAATACCACCAAAAGAAAGCTCTATTTGTGGGAAAAAAAGGACGCAAATTTTGTTTGGGAGCCACGTCGCACGACCGCGCAATTGTCTGTTAAAGCGACGCAGTGCCGAATCGCAAAAACCCCTTGGGTCATTTGCCAGTGTATTGGTCCGGGTCTTAAGTGGTTAATTAGTGAATTGACCAATATAACAAGTCAGAAAACAAAATAAAACATAAACCAAAAATTAAAAGTACAAATGCAGTTATTACAGATGAAGTTTTTGGAGAAATCTACTTCACACTTCTCCACCTAATGGAAAGGTCCATCTCTCCCTCAGCAACCTCATCATTAGCAGTATTTCTCTAATGAGCAGGTCTCTTGAATGTACCCTTGCCCTTATCAGACTTATAGGCAACACTTCAATTAAGGATCCCTACCAGAGTTTTTTGATTACTTGGTGAACATGCATCTATTATGTTTCTGGATTCAGTACTATGACCCCATTTAAATTTTGGTTTATGTTTTATTGTGTTTTATAAAAGGTTATATTGGCCAGTTCACTAATTAAAGGGTCTCTTTATACATAGTACTGGCCCTTTCCAGAGCAAGAAAAGGACTTTTCCAAGCACCTTTTCTGCCCGCATTCCTTTTTCTTACTCTTCACTATCAAAATGTAAGTTATTGATAATATATACTATATACACTGAAGTCCCTGGGCACGAGTATGACTTTTGAGATCCTTTTTTATTTTTTTTTACTTTTTTTATTTTTTTCTCTTTCCCTTTCTTTTTCCTTTGCTTTCTACATTTCTCCCTCTTTCTTTCTGCTTCTCTGGTTCTCTGGTTGGACCAAGGTATATAGGTTATGCAGCCATGCTTAGACAATATTTTATGGCAAAGACTAATAATGATTGTTAATTGTTTATTTTCTTGTGTGTTTATGATTGCTGATTTGTAAAACATTTTTGTTATAATTACCTTGTAGAATCGCTTAAAGCTCCTGAAGAAGCATTTTTCTTGCAACGCACAACATGTCGCAACCACAAGGGCTGTTTTCTACATATTAGTAGTGGGAATTGATCATTTCTCTACTCTAATTTTTATATTCTATCCCTAGGTCATAGGTACTGTGATATGCTAATTTTTAGCATTTCTAGGCATTCTTAGGAATAGCCTTAACTGTTATCTATATGTGTTTTAATGATTTTATATGTTTCTCTTTTTTTCAATAAATATTCAATTTTTTTAACTTATATACACCTTCAAAGTCCATCATCTGCCATTTAGTTGTTTTCAATTTTGAATTATCGGGACGTGGCACTGTGAACTCCTAAACCTCAGTTCCACAGCCCCACTCTGTGATGATCTGATTCATTATTTCACATGGGGCCGTGCATTATTATACTGCAATATGAGGTGATGGTTGTGGATGAATGTCACAACAATGGGCCTGTAAAATCTTGTCACGGTATCTCAGTGCATTCAAAATGCCATCAATAAAATGCACCTGTGTTCGTTGTCAATAGCATATGCCTGCCCCTACCATAACCCCACCGCCAACATGAGCCACTCGATCCACAATGTTGATATCAGCAAACTGTACACCCACACAATGCCATACAAGCTGTCTCCCATCTGCCCTGAACAGTGAAAACTGTGATTCATCCGTGAAGAGAACACCTCTCCAAAGTGGCAGATGCCATTGAATGTGAGCATTTGCCCACTCAAGTCAGTTATGATGACGAACTGCAGTCGGGTCGAGACCCCGATGAGGATGACGAGGATGCCGATGAGCTTCCCTGAGATGGTTTCTGACAGTTTGTGCAGAAAGTCTTTGGTTATGCAAACCGATTGTTGCAGCAGCTGTCTGGGTGGCTGGTCTCAGATGATCTTGGAGGTAAAGATGCTGGATGTGGAGGTCCTGGGCTGATGTTATTACATGTGGTCTGTGGTTGTGAGGCCGGTTGGATGTACTGCCAAATTCTCTGAAACGCCTTTGAAGACGGCTTTTGATAGAGAAATTAACATTCAATTTAAGGGCAACGGCTCTAAAGGATATTCCTGCAGTCAGCATGCTAATTGCACGCTCCCTCAAAACTTGCAACATTTGTGGCATTGGGCTGTGTGATAAAACTGCACATTTTAGAGTTGTCTTTTATTGTGGTCAGCCTACGACACACCTGTGCCATAACCATGCTGTCTAATCAGCATTTGAATATGCCACACCTGTGAGGTGGATGGACTATCTCTTCAAAGGAGAAGTGCTCACTAATGCCGGCCAAACACGGTTCGAATATTTTATCTAAGATTTTTCGTGCAAATTTCGATTTTTTTGGTGTAGAATTCTCCTTTAAGAGGGTGTGACAAACAATGTGCCCTATGCCTACATACTTTTGCTAATAGGTTTCCCCTCTCTCCCATCTCAAAAAGTTGGTAGGTATGCCTTTAGGTCTGCTAAAGCTTGTATATCATAAACAATTGTCATCATTTTCTTTTAATAAATACTTTTTCCACTTTTTTGCATCTTAGTGATTTCCTCCAGCTTCTTTTAGTTACTTCCTATCTACAGTACATGCTCTTTCTCAAGGGTAGACTGCATATCATTGTCTTACAATGGGAGACAGTTGTTACCCCTTATAAAAAGGTGCTTGAAAAGGTTTTACTAAATATCATGTTAAAATTTTAAAGCATTAAAAACAACTTGTGATGTTGCAACTATATATTAATAACAACTTTGTTGCTGATAATTAAAATATTTTAACACACTATACATGTCGAGGAGCAAAGAGATATTTATCTTTCCTGCTGCCTGCAGTGCATGTTAAGTTCTTGCAATGTCCTGATCCCCTGTAGAACTCAATGGTTCCTCCTGCCAACTTTGATGCTGCTACTGTATCCAGTAACGAGTGAAGGTCAACAGAATAATCTACTGACTGAGCCCTGCAGGGGACTGAACAAATCAACTCTCCAGGAAGTGTTGGCTTTGGAATTCATTTCAGTTTGGGATTACTCAGCATTGAAGAGATATGGGCTCAGACAGCAGAAGACATATAAGACGGATTTTTTTTGCTTCTTTACAGGTACAGTGCTTTTTGAGTAAAAAAAAACTATGTATAGTGAGCACTTCAAATAACTAGGAAAGCCAGTAGAACAAAAGGTAATCATATAGTCCTTATGAATAAAAAAAAAAAAAAAACGGTTCAGTGCTATGTGAAAAGATGTAATACAGAAAACAAATTGCCAAAATACTTATATGAAAAATTAAAAAATACATGTCCCATTTAAATTAGTGTGAAAGAGTCCTTGATATGAAATAGGTGTTCAGGCTTTCTTCCAGTGTTTGAATTCTATTCAACTAGTATGTAGTCACCAGAGACATGAACAGCAAAAATGATAGCCAATACACTCCACCAGGTTTAATGAACATGGTCACTGCACATGAGCCTCCACCAACAAATGCGCTCACCAGATATAAAGTGAGTGTAATGCCTTGTACACATGATCGGAATTTCCGATGGAAAAAGTCAGACAGACATCAGAGTTTTTTCAATCGGAAATCCCAATAAATTCCATTGGAGTTTAGATATAGAACTGTCACGATCCCTATCGTGCCAAACAGATGGCGAGGCGTGGTCGCGCCTCAGGGTGGAATTGAACCCGGGACCTCTCGTTGCTATTCCAACACCTTTCCTCTGAGCCACTTCTCAATTGGGAATTTCTGGTTGCTTTCCAGCTATGGTGGTGCTGGATGTACTGTTCACCATTAGCTGGATCCCATTACATTCTACACCTGTTTATCTTGTTTCAGCTGACGCAGATTACCCAATTAGCCAGGGTATAAAGCCCTGCCTCACTATGCGGGAGGTGTCAGTTCATTTTGTTATTGATCTCCCTGTCTGAGCTAAAGCTACCTGTATATATCTTCAGCTCCTTGACTGACCCCGGCTTCTGACCTTCTGCTTTGTACTTTGGATTGCTGCTGTCTCCTGTCCTTTGACCCTGGCCTGTACCTTTGGACTTCCTCTACCGTCTCCAGCCCTTGACCCACGGCTTGTGACCCGGACTTGTCTTTGGTTCCTGTTTTGTTGGACACCTGCTGTCACCTTGATAGCTGTTGATCCTTTCTATAGCTTGCATCTGCTTGGGACTTCCAGATATCTCCTACATCATCTGCTACTACCACACTCAGCAGAACCGCAAGTACCATATACTACCTGCTTACCTATAGTCTGTGTTTGTAGATTGGCAGTATACCTTGCATGTTTAAGATAACATTCAATTCCAATCTACCTTGTCTGTATCTGAGATACTTACCTGTTTCCCCCTCAGTTAGTTGCTTATGAGGGAATAAGCATCTACAGTCTTTCAGTTGGTTGTCCAATAGAGGTTGTGATGAATTAACCCCAAACTCTCTGTTTACTCTGAGAGAGAACTGGTGGTTGTACCTGAGAGACCTCTATAGTTTAAAACCAATTGTTTTACTGTAATTGCATAGCAGGGATGTTACAAGAACATGTTCTATTTTTCTCCAATGTGATTTGGCCAGGCAAAAGCCCGATTGTGTGTATGTGGCATAAGCCTTAATCCACTCTTTTAAACTGTGATATTTTCCATCTCCTCTTGCTGATCAAATGAGGGAATCATCCAGAGCAGCCATTCTCAACCAGGGTTCCGTGGAACCCTAGGGTTCCTCCAGAGGTGGCTAAGGGTTCCTTGAGCTGTGGCTGATTTACCTCCGGTTTGATGGTGCCTACCTACATAGTTCTGAGCCAATTCCAATTGGAGGAGCCAGTGGTATTAGACCAATGATTTTCATAGTTCTCTGTAAGGGGGGCATTCTTACCACTACTGTAAAAAAGGGCATTCTTATCAATGACCACCAAAGTAAGGGGCATTGTTCCCACTGACCCCCAATGAATAGGTTTTATCAGGGGTTCCCCGAGACCTGAAAATTATTTTCAGGGTTCCCCAGCGGTAAAAAGGTTGAGAAAGACTGATCCAGAGAGACAACAAGCTGCCTAGGCTCACCCCTACACAATTTTTGCCCAAGCACGTTATCAAGGGATCTGATTGAGCATGAAACGCATTGAAAGGGGCCCAAATGCTGACATCATTGCTGCCGCGTCCATGTGTTTGCCATTGCTGTAAGTCTGGACAGCTTGTTTTTACATGTTGATTGCTAAAGCACTTTGTTTGTTTTACCTACATTTTAAATAAATTACTACACAATATAAGCACTCTCGTGGCTCCCGGTGAGCTTCTTTCATAGGCAGCTTGTTGTCTCTCCAGAATACCTCATTTGAACAACAAGAGAAGCTGGGGAGGATCACGGATTAAAGGAGTGGATTAAGGCTTACACTTACTTTGTTTCTGGTGAGTTCATATGTTGGTGGAGGCTCACGTGCAGTGGCCCTGTGCATTACACCTGGTGGAGTGTATTGGCTGTCACTTTTGCTGTTTATTTTTATGTCTCTGGTCAGTGCATAGTCGAATAGTGCTTTTTGTGTGACACAGTTGCTTCAAGGCTGGGTTTTCACTGCTGAGTGGCTCACAGCATGGGGACCGGTGCATCCCTGTTCTCCGTTTCAGGGACGGATCAGACCCAAATTTTTGGATGGATTCAGACTTGAAATGGACCAAAAGACACACATGACTTTTCTGCAATATGCCCTGCAGCCATCCCAGAGCTGTGTGAACCAGCTCCATTAAGAGCCGGTCACAGTCTCCTGACATAAGAATTGGATTCTGGGAAATCCACATCCAATTCTCACTAGTGTGAACCCAGTCTCAAGCTTATGTGAGATTTTAGTTACTGAGTTTAGACCTTACCTAATCTGGTGGGTTCATCATGGTATATTTTTTCCACACATTAAGATCTTTACATCAAGTATGTAATACATTAATTTTGAAATATACCCAATGACTGAAGAACTGTTAATGACTGCTCCTAGTAACAAGTTATCAAATGAGATTTCTCTTTCAATAGATGCCCTTTTGACTGTAGCAAGTGTGTAATGTTTTACTGGTTATATGCGGTTGTAGTTTTTATTTTGGCTTTTCACCATAATAATGCTTGGTTGTAGAACTTAATCAATATCTTCTTAACCACTTGCCGAGCGCACCATGTAGATATACTTTGGCAGAATGGCATGGTGGTGCAAAGCAATGTATATATACGTTGGTTTGAATTTCGCGTTGTGCGGGCACCCCAGCCGCAAGTTCAGTGATCATGCCCGCAGGACCCGTGGACTGCCGGTGTCCCGCGATCGTGTCACGGAGCTGCAGAGCGGGGAGAGGCCAGTGTAAACAAGGAATGTCTCCTGTTCTGCCTAATAAAACGTCATTGGCCTTCTGCTCCCTGTAATAGGAATCAGTGTCATGTCACTCGTAGCACAGCCCCCACACAGTTACAATCTCTCCATAGGACACACTTAACCCCTCCCCCTACTGGTTAATCCCTTCACTGCCAGTGCCATTTACACAGTAATCAGTGCATTTTTATAGCACAGATCGCTGTATAAATGACAATGGTCCCAAAATAGCGTCAAAAGTGTCTGATGTGTCTGCCATAATGTCACAGTCATGATAAAAATAGCTGATCGCCGCCATTACAAGTAAATAAAAATATATTAATAAAAATGCCATAAAACTATCCCCTATTTTGTTGACACTATAACTTTTGCGCAAACCAATCAATAAACGCAAATTTTCTTTATACAAAAATATACCAAAAATATGTAGAAGAATGTGTATAGGCCTAAACTGAGAAAAAAAAATGGGGGATATTTATTATAGCAAAAATTAAGAAATATTGCTTTTTTTCAAAATTGGCGATTTTTTGTTTATAGCGCCAAAAATAAAAACCGCAGAGGTGATCAAATACCACCAAAAAAAAAAAAAAGCAAACAAACAGAATGGTTTAATGTATGTCATTGTAAATCAACACTGTTTAATGTTCCAAGCATTTGTACTAATGATACCAATAAATTATAGATGATGGTTTCCTCTTTTTTATAAACATTTTTTATTATTACTAGATAAAGTAAAACAGTAAAAAATCTACATAATCTAAGATTATCTCTACATAGTATCTCACATGTAATTAGTGCTCGGATTATAGCTGGGGTAGTCCATTACAATAAAGAAAATATGTGTTTTGTGGGGAGAAAACTAGACAATAGTCCAAGGCTTCTACTCCCTAAAGAATCCCCCATAAAGTGCTGTTTTTGGGAACAATTCCTTTGAGTAAATTTAAGTGACAGCAGTAGCAGTGCCTTTCCTACTCCATAGAGTGAATGAGTGAGGATATTGGCCCAGATTCACGTACATCGGCGCATTATCGGTCCGGCGTAGCGCACCGCCATTACGTTAGACTTGCGCCATCTAGCCGCGTAATCCCCCGATTCACGTAGCTTTTGCGCAGGAAATTGCGCAAGCGTAAGGTTTTTTCCAGAGGCGTAAGGAGGAGTAATACAAATTGGGAGGGACGTGGGCGTGTTACATTGAAATGAGCCGTGACCCCATGCAAATGAAGGGCCGGCCAGCTCGCGCATGCGCGCGTGGAGGAGACCATGTCAGCTCCGCTGTGCGCATGCTCACAACTCGAGTGGCGCAATCAGTGAAATTGGAAATGGACTAGGGCAACGTTGTGAACTACGCAGACAGCATAAATAGACACACACAAACGCACTTGCATTGCAAAAGTACATCCCTTTGTGTCCCTTCCCATTTAACCAAGTGCTTTTGTTCCTGTTGTTCGTTGCAGTGTGTCTTGTAGTTGTCAGATTAGTGTTCTGTGTGATCAAGTGCTTGTTGGTATATTTGTGAAAGTGTATTTTGATAAGTGTTTGAGAGACTGTTTGTTTGATTGATATATTTCTGAGCGTTTGTTTTCTTGCTTTATTTTTTCTTCTTTTTTTTTTGTGACTGTTTCTTGCTGAGTGCTAGTGTGATTTATGGGTGTTCGTTTTCTCTTTGTGTGTGTTCTTGCCTGATTGGTTCTGCTTGTATTTGTGACTGATTTTTGGTGACTGGTAGTGAGTTTGTTTGGAAGTATGACAGAGAGAAAAAGAAAGCAGAATTTTACTGTGGGGGAAAAAAGAATTCTTGCCCGGGCCATTAGCGAGTATGGGCGTTTTCTCCACGGCCCGCAGAGTGCCACCACCACCCCGGCCAGGAGGAGGGAGATTTTGGATAGGATCACGGAGCAGGTGAATTCATCGGGGGAGGGGGAGACACGACCCGGTCTGGGATTGACAAAAAAATAAATGATCTCCGGCGTCAGGTGAAAAAAAAAACTGGCCGCAATGCATGCCCATGCCAGGGGCACAGGAGGGGGCCCACCATGCCGTATTAGGCTTACAGCGACGGAGCATGTGGTGGCCCTGACCTTTCACCGGCATGAAGTGGAGGGCCTGCCAGGCTTTGACACAAGTCCGGTCCCCGTGGTGCCAGGTAAGGTTTTTTTTTCTATCAGGTGTGTAGCATGTGTGGGGGAGGGGGTGAAAGGGAATATGTGGCAAGTGTGTGGATCCTCCAACCTGTGAATGGTTTGTGTCATCCACAGATGTGCAGGAGGGTGCAGGGCCATCTGGCCTGACCGCTCCAACCCCAGGACAGCAGCCTAATGAGGCCCCCCCAACAAGGCCACAGTCCGCGGAGGAGGTTCAAGAGGAGGAGGAAGATCATGAGGAGGAGGAAGATCATGAGGAGGAGGATAATCATGAGGAGGAGGATAATCATGAGGAGGAGGAGGAGTCAGGCACTGGACGAGTGGTTTGTGCGGACTCTTCCCCTCTGGCTGGCAGAAGCCTGCCCTCCCTAAGGGGGAGCCCCCCCCCTCCTCCCCCAACATGGCTCCCCTCACAAGGGCCTCCCCTTCTCCCCGCCCACAACCATCAGCTGGAGGCAGGATGTCATCCCAGAGCACCAGGGGGGCGCCCAATCTCCTGCCCGCCAGTCTGCAAAGGGACCAGGCCCTCCAGACCCGCCATCTGGGACAGCTCTGCCAGACTTTTGGGCGGGTGGAGGAGAGCCTGTCCTCCATGAAGGATACGCTGGGTAACCTGGACTCCCACTCCCGGGCTTTCACAACCTGCCTAAATGAACTGCAGACTACAGCAGCAGGCGTTGGGCAGGATGTGAGGGCCCTTACCCAGGCTATCCAGGCCAACACGGCAACACTTGGTGCTTCCCTGTACAGAATTGGCGTGGCCTTGGAGGGCAGGCCGCCAGGTGGGCAGATATCAGGGGCTGCTCCTCCTTCCCCGGGTTTGCCCCTCCCCCATGAGTCTCCCCTGAGGGGCCGGGGCCGTGGCCGGGGGCGCCCCAGGCGTGGCTCACGCAGAGGGCAATCATTTTTTTTTACCCTTTTTTTTTTTTTTTTTTTGCTGACATTTTTTGCATTTTTTTTTGCTGACATTTTTTTAAAATTTTGGGTTGTGCATGCTGTTTGAATGTGGGGGTGACATTCCTGCTGGAAAAGGGGTGTCATCCTCAATTTTGGTGGAGAAGGGTTCCCCAGGACCAGGGAGAAGTGATTCCCAGGTCCGTGGGAATGGTGTATGAATGTACAGTGGCATAATTGGAGCCTTGACGTGGCGTTACTGCTCACCAGTCGTGCATGGTGGACTGGTGCCAATCCAATTTGATGAGGATGTGGGGTGTGTGTGCTAGGGACCACAGTGGTGTGCATGCATGCATTCTCATTGTGCCATGATTAATGTGTGTGTTTAACATGCAAAGATGCCCAATGTGAGCTGTCTCCTGACTGCTCTTCCCTCAGAAGACGGGGTATCCTCGGTTAGGGGTTGATTGTCTGGTTGGGGGGGTCAGGTCATCACGTAGCTCAACCTGCAGGCCCTTCCTCACTGTGAGATTGTGCAGCATGCAACATGCAACGATGACATGGCACACAAAGTTTGGGGAATACAACAGTGTACCCCCAGACTTATCCAGGCATCGGAAACGTGACTTCAGGAGGCCAAAGGTGCGCTCCACCACTGCTCGGGTTTTGATGTGTGCTTGATTGTATCTTTCCTCCCCTGGGGTTTGGGGGTTCCGGATAGGAGTCATGAGATGGGGTCCCAGTGCATATGCAGAGTCACCTGGAAGGGAAAAGACAGGAGAATGTTAGTCATGCATGTGCCACTTGTGAGGTGTGCATCACGGAGGGGATAGTCATGCCTGACTCCCATGTCACTCACCAACCAGCCAGGTGTTCCCATACACGTTCTGATAGAATTCCATTCGGATGTGGCATTGATTGTAGATGTAGCTGTCATGGGTGGATCCGGGGTGTTTGGCACGGACGTGCCATATGAGTCCTTGGGCATCAACTATCACCTATACGTTGATGGAGTGCCAATTCTTCCGATTGCGGTACATGTGCTCTGTCTCATGGGGGGGCTGGAGTGCCACATGTGTGCAATCAATGGCCCCGATGGTGCGTGGGAATCTGGCAATTCTGTAGAAATCTGTCATTGCCTTCAGCCGCAGGTCCTCAGTGGTGGGTTTGATGATTAGGTTGGCCATGCGTGTGAGGATTGCTGGGACAACCTGGTGCACACATCTGCTCATGAGGATTGTGACATCCCAGCCACCATCCACTTGTACACTGAAAAGAGCCACTGGCAAGGAAATGGAGTGTTGCCAGTACCTTGACCAGTGGCTGCACTGCTTGTGAGCGTTGTGTTGGGCTGGTGATGTCCTCCTGCAGGGTTGTGGTTAATTCCAGGATGGCATGAGGGGGGAATCTGAAGATGCGATACACCTCAGAATCACTCATGCCAAAGAGGTCTATGCGTGTGCGGTATACCCTCTCCCGTGCCATCCTCCGTGCCCTCCTCCTTCTTTGGTCATCTAAATTCACTAGTGCAGCTATGAGCGACGATGCCCCTGGCATGTTGGCAGTCAAATTGTAGTGCAACACGTGTGTGTGGTCTGCTCCTCAGTAACGGTGTTGCTTTCTGTGAGATGTAGACGTTTTTTCAAAATTTAGACCAGCTTTTATGTGCTCTAACTTTAGACAGGACATTTTGCTGGATTTCTGGCGTAAATCGTTTCCTGAATCGCGCGCATCTAAACGCACGCGCACATTTAGACTTACGCACGCGCAACACCAGTTGCGCAGGCGTAATCGCTCTGTGAATCTGGGCCATTGTCTTCTTTACTTTTTTCCGCCCGCTGACAGCCTAAATATCAACCTCACATTCAGCCTAATATCGATATAAATACATTTATATGGCTAACTGAAACTACCTAGATGAAAGAAAATGATTATTTTCACATAAGAGATGACACTTTTTTTGTACTGATGTAAAAAGATACTGTGCACAGTTACTTCTTAACAATGGTACCTTAGCAGATTCCATGTTCAGTATTCATGTTCTCACCCAGTAATGCAGAAAGCTAAGTAGAGGTTAGCATTCCTACTATTGTCACAGACAAAAGCTTCCATTAAGAGATGATCTCTGCTGCAATATGCTGTTCAGTTGATTCAGCTAATCTTCTTTCTGTCTGTTCTGTCAAAAATGTATTAATACGGCACAAAAAAAGAAAAAGAAATTTCAGATGAAAAAATAGACTCATCACAAATGACAGAATAAACACAAAACCCACAGCCTCGGAAAATACTTATGATTGGCCCATCACTAACCAATAGTTAGGCATAGGAGATGAATGCCAGATCAGGTAATCAGGGAAGATAGTTGCTTTTTATATTTAGGAAAGGGTTTCATGGGTCACGAGAAATGTTAATTGTGCGCGCCAGTATCAATTATTGACCATACAGCAAGGAAGATATTAAAAGTCCCAGCAAATTCGATGCAGGTGCAGCATTCTGAGCTATTTTCTCATGGTGCTCTAATCTGAAGCCATGACATGGTTAAGGTTTTTCTTTCCCAACTTCTGCAAATTGGCAACAGGTGCAGAATAGAGTAAGGACGTGACGCAGAGGAAGTATCTCAAGCTTCATATCCATGAGTGTCCTTACTTTTTAATACCTTTATAAATGATATTGGGTCTGAGATCAAAAGTAACATTTCTGTCTTTGCAGATGACACCAAGCTATGCAGTGGAATAACGTCCTTACAGGATGTCTCCAATTTACAAGCCGACCTCAATGCACTGTTTAATTGGGCGACTAAGTGGCAGATGAGGTTTAATGTTGATAAATGTAAAGTTATGCACTTGGGGGCTAAGAATATGCATGCATCATACATGCTAGGGGGAGTACAACTGGGGGATCCGTAGTGGAGAAGGATCTGGGGGTTTTGGTAGCTCATAAGCTCAAGCATGGCATGTAATACCAAGCTGCGGTTTCCAAAGCAAAAAAAGTCCTTTCTTGTATTAAGAGAGGTATGGACTCCAGAGAGAGAGATATAATGTTGCCCCTGTACAAATCATTAGTAAGACCTCATCTGGAATATGCAGTTCAGTTTTGGGCTCTAGTTCTCAAAAAGGATATCGGAGAACTGGAGAAAGTGCAGAGAAGGGCAACTAAACTGATAAGAGGCATGGAGGAGCTCAGCTATGAGGAAAGATTAGAGGAACTGAATTTATTCACTCTGGAGAAGAGGAGAATAAGGGGGGATATGATCCACATGTACAAATATATAAGGGTTCCATATAGTGAACTTGGTGTTGAGTTATTCACTTTACGGCCAACACTGAGGACAAGGGGGCACTCTTTACGTCTAGAGGAAAAGAGAATTAATCTCCAAATACGGAAAGGTTTCTTCACAGTAAGAGCTGTGAAAATGTGGAACAGACTCCCTCCAGAGGTGGTTCTGGCCAGCTCAGTAGATTGCTTTAAGAAAGACCTGGATACTTTCCTAAATGTACATAATATAACTGAGTACTAAGATTTGTAGGTAAAGTTGATCCGGGGTAAATCCGATTGCCTCTCGGGGGATCAGGAAGGAATTTTTTCCCCTGCTGTAGCAAATTGGATCCTGCTCTGCTGTTTTTTTTTGTTGCCTTCCTCTGGATCAACTGTGGGTATGGAGTTGTATGTATGGGATTGTACTAAGTTTTTTTATTTTGTTTGTTTATTTTTTTTGTGGTTGAACTGGATGAACTCTTTTTTTCAACCTGACTAACTATGTAACTAACTAACATGTTTCCCCGAAAATAAGACCTACACCGATAATAAGACCTAGCATGATTCTCGGGGAGGGCTGCAATATAAGCCCTACCCCAAAAATAAGCCCTAGTAAAATCTTCCTTTTTTTTTTTAAACCAACTTGCAGAATGATTACACTGCCATAAGGTGTGCGTGTCTCCCTTTGTAAATGCACTGTGCAAATCACAGACTCGCTGGAAATCTTCTCCTCTCCTCCTGGCTGATGCCCACAGCCCCCCCCCTCCCCAGCACACGGAGCTGGCTGATGCCAGCGTGACAGCAACTCCACCCTCCGCTCTCCTCCCACCTGATGCCCGCGACCCCTCCCTTCTCATTACACAGAGAGGGCCGACACCAGCGGGGATCCTGGAGCAGAGAAGAAGAGCTCAAGCAGACCATGCGACACCCAGTGGAGCTGCAACAAAGGTATTTCCCACAAAACAATCACAAAGGGAGACACACTGCACCCCACACTGGCACAATTCCTACAAAATGAATTACATAATTCTATAAGGATGGATATTAAGATGGTTTTTATGACAAAATACTGACTTGTGACCTAACGGGAAGGGGGAGGGGGAGAAGAAAGAATACACAGGAGATGGATAAATGACACAGCAGAAGCACTATGCAATCTATCATTCTTTAAAGGAAAATCATTTTTTCTTTTTTTTAGGGTTACAACCACTTTAAGATCATTGTATATACCGTAAATAAATAAGAAATCTCCCGAAAATAAGCCCTAATGTTTTTCTGTTTGCCAAAATTAATATAAGACCCAGGCTTATTTTCAGGGAAACACGGTATGTAACTATGAGAAGCCAAGGGGAAAATAAAGGCTGTATGGAGATCTAGCTGCATCTAAACATCTTTGCTAAGCCATTGATGGGTGTTCTGTGGTGGGTATAAGATGTAATGTAATATGTTGAGTGTACAGGGGTCCAAAGTGAATTATGGTCTTTGGTTCCCACCCTGCCTGTCTGCACGTTATTATCCCACAGCTGGCCTGGAAGGTCTCTGCTCTATCACTGATGCGAAGAACCAAATACTGACAAAAATAATACTGCACTTGGAAGGTAACTGTAAGGAGACAGCTGACAGCAAATGTCCATTTTCTGTACAACATCTCAATTCCTTTGCACCTAATAAAGTATTTTCTCAGGTTTGTGCTTCTTTGTTATACTGCCAATTGATGAAGGTATAATTTAGGGTATGGCTAAGGTGATAGATTGGAAAGGCTCAATGGTTTTGTCAGCACTTTAATACAACACTTATGTCCTGTACACACGAACGGACCTTTGTCCGACCAAATTCACATAAGTATTTTTCCATCAGAAAATGTGATCGTGTGTACGGGGCTTTAGAAACACACCTGGGGTTTGTCCACCCACAACTGATCATGTGCATTTTGTATCTCACCTCATTCTAATTAGACTCCCATGCATTCAGTACAGAATTTGTGCCAAACAGATTCCATTTGCACACAGGGCCCTATTATCTCTCAATCAGATGTGAAAAATATCTTATCCTTAGCTGCTCTATTTAGTTGCCCCTACAATACCCAAGCTTCAAATAGAATTTCTTCTACAAAAGAGAGCAAGGACGTGGGACTTTAACCACTTAAGGACCGCCGCATGTACATTTACGTCGGCAGAATGGCAAGGACAGGCACATCAACGTACCTGTATGTGGCTGCCTTGACGTGGGCGGGGGTCCGATCGGGACTCCCCCCCCCCCCCCCGGTACATGCAGCGGTCCGGTTTGCTGTTCGTTTTTGTCCTCCCCCCTCCGGATCGCTCTCAGCCAATGCACACGCTCCCTGCAGTGTCACTTCCTCCTCCTGTGTAAACACAGGAAGAGGGAAGTGATGTGATCTCTGCTCTCGGCGTTTTTTTTTCAACCGCCGCTGAGGAGAGATCACATCACACCGTAAGTCTGCACAACACTACACTGACACTAGTACACGCAAGCACATTAACCCCTTGCGATCACCCCGCCGCACCCCCCAGTGTCATTGAATGCAGTGATCATATATGTACTGATCACTGCATTTAGTGTCAGTGTGACAGGCAGTTAGTGTTAGGTCCAGGGTAGCCCCAGTACCCCCCCCCTAATAAAGTTGTAACCCCTTGATCACCTCCCTAGTTAACCCTTTCACTCCCTATTGCCAGTGTCACTAAGCGATCATTTTTGCTGTATTAGTGTCGCTGTTCCCGCTAGGTAGCTATTTTTTTTATTGCGATTTTTTTTACTAAAGACATGTGGCTAAAGAAATTTTGGCCTAAAATTTTGACTAAAATGTTGTTTATTTGATTTTTCTTAGAACAAAAAGTAAAAAATATTGTTTTTTTTCCAAAAATGTCGCTCTATTTTTGTATATAGCGCAAAAAATCCCTGCTCTCTTTTGTATATTTTAATAGGGATGGAGGCTGATGACAACGTCATCTCCTCATATAAAGTCCCACAGACCCCCCCTTTTTTTTTTATTTCTTTTAAGTGCCATGTAATCGTTTTTTACTCTACTTCCTGACTTTCAACCAACAGAACCCGATGCACAATCTGGCACAGCTTGTGCGTAATCAATTTAAACACTTAGGCCTCGTACACACGAGGGGATATGTCCGCTGAAAACGGTCTGATGGACCGTTTCAGCAGACATCTCCGCTCGTGTGTATGGGCTAGCGGACAGATTTCTCCACCCGACAGATTTCAAAGCATGCTTTGAAATCCATCCGGTGGAATCTGTCCGCCCGACATGTCTGCTGGTTAGTACACTTACCAGCAGACATGTCGTGCCCCACCGCCGCCGCCGCGCCGCCGCCCCGCGCCGCCGCCGAATGGATTCGGCGCATGCGCGGAAGTGTTTTACTTCCTGGTGCGGTGACGTGGCGATGACGCGGCGGCGTCAACGTCACCGCCGCGTCACCGCGCCGTCCGGCGGCGGGGAATTTGATCCGATGGTGTGTACACGCCATCGGATCAAACTCCCGATCGGACATATCCGATGGAAATGGTCCGCGGACCGTTTTCATCGGATATGTCCGATCGTGTGTACGAGGCCTAAGGGCCAGATTCAGGTACAATTGCCCTGGCGCAGAGTATCAGAGATACACTATGCCGCCGTATTTTACCTGGCTCTAAGACAAATTCAGGTAGATTTCGGGCCGTAAGGTACGGCAGCGTAGAGTATTTCTTCCGGCGGAATCGAAATACGCGATTAGGGGGCGTGAAGCATTTAAATTAGGCACGTCCCCGCGGTGATCGAACTGCACATGCTCCGTTCAGAAATTTCCCACTGTGAATTGCGCGAAATAACATCGTTACGTCAGGGTTTTTTTTAGTAGCATCGTTTACGTACATTCCTATTCCCGGAAAACTTACGCAAATGCAAAAAAAAAAATTGAAATTCGACGCGGGAACGACGGCCATACTTAACATGGGCTGTCTAACGTTAGACAACATTTTTGCTTCTCTAACTTTACGCAGCAAAAAGATGACTACAGATGTCGTAAGAGAATGCGACGGACGCTCGTAACTTCGTGGATCGCCGGAAAAAGCTAATTTGCATACCCCGACGCTGAAAACAACGCGAACTCCACCCAGCGGGCGGAAAAAGATTGCAGCCTAGATCCGACGGCATACGAAGATGTAAGCCTATCGGATCGAAGCCCAAAGCCGACGTATCATGGTTTGAGGATTCAAACTAATGATACGACGCAGGTAATTTGAAATTACTCCGGTCTAACAGGAGATAAACCGGAGTAATGGCTCTGTGAATCTGGCCCTCAGCATTCACCCTCATTGTACTGCAGACAAGTGGATGCTGCAAGTAAAGCGACGTACTCGTACATCACTGCCTACTTTGGGGCGTGGCCGGTACGTGCTGATTTGCTGTGTACAGAGAACGATTGCTGAGAAAATAAGAGATCATCTAGTAAAAGCAGCACACTTTACACACATTACATTACACATATGGGAAAAATGGAAAAAAACACTGCGCTAAACAAAAAACTTAAGTGCTGCCTGTACCAAAAAATTGTAGATACAAATTCAAAAAGATGTAGAAACATAAGAGGTACAGCGCAAATATATATATATATATATATATATATATATATATATATATATATATGTAAAAAATATAATATATGTAAAAATTCAGTGATGACACCAAAAAGTAAAAAATGAATAAAAAAATAAATAAATAAATAAAAAGACACAAAATAAAAACTAATGGTAATGACACCAAAATGTATGAATGAAAAAACACAACCTGAAAGTATGCATGTACCAAAAACAAAGTAGGTAGGTATTAACCTATGAGTGACCCAAAAGGGATGAATGTGCAATCAAACATAAGGTCTAGCTAATTTTGGCATATCCTGAGATGGTGAAAATATAAAAGCTAAGTCCCAAGTGAGATAAAGTGAAAAGTGAGTCCAGAATCTTCATAACACAAATGATGTGACCTCAGAGGATAAACTTCCTTTCACCAAGTGGACACCCGAGTGAGAGAGATGTAGTCTCTTTATCGGATAATATGACCACAAACAGGTGGTCCAATCAGGCACAGGGGCCCAGATTCACAGAGCAATTACGCCTGTCTAACTGGTGTTAGACAGGAGTAATTTCAATTTTCGCGCGCCGTATCACTAGTTTGAATCCTCAAACCATGATACGGCGGCTTCGGGCTTCGACCTGAGAGGCTTACGTCTTTGTAAGCCTTCGGATCTACGCTGCGATATTTTTGCGGCCGCTGGGAGGAGTCCGCGTCATTTTCAGCGTCGGGATATGCAAATGACTTTTTATGGCGATCCACGAAGATACGAGTGGTCTTCGCAATCGCTTACGTCATTTTTTTGCTACGTACTGTTAGACCAGCTATTTGCTGGTCTAACGGTGCGTAGCCCATGTTAAGTATGGCCGTCGTTCCCGCGTCGAATGTAATTTTTCTTTTTACGTAACTCGTTCGGGAATAGGAATGTCCGTAAACGACGCTACTCAAACAACGAATGACGTAACGACGTGAATTTGCGCAATGCACGGCGGGAAATTTCTGAACGGAGCATGCGCAGTCCGATCGCCGTGGGAACGCGCCTATTTTAAATGCTTCACGCCCCCTACTCGCGTAGATGGCTTGCGCCGTGAGAAATACACTACGCCGCCGTAGTTTACTGGACAAAATCTACCGGGATTTCCCGGTAGAGCCAGGTAAAATACGGCGGCGTAGTGTATTTCTGATACTCTACGCGAATCTAATTGTATGTGAATCTGGGCCAGGGTGTTTAAAGTCTCCCAAAAAGACTAATAGCTGGAACCGTATCAGATGTGCTGAATCAAGCGCTGATAAGGATCGTGGGCATATAAACAAAAACAAGAAACAAGTGTAAACTGCGAAAGGGAACTTTAATAAATAATGGAAATGCACTTACAACGGCAGATGTATTGCGCGCGTTGTATATAAAATCACTCATGCAGTGCAAACGATTTCCGGCATCTTCTCCCATCCCCTCTGCTGTGTCAGTCTATCGTTCTGTGAAGCGTCCTTACGTCATCAAGCTTCACAGAATGATAGACTGACACAGCAGGGGGGCGGGAGGAGATGCCAGAAATCGAAATCAAAATATTTACATACAGTATATATTGAGTAAAGTGCTAAATGCTCCAAATGAAAGTGCTTTGTGGTTAAGGATAAAGTGTTTCAAGTGCCACACTCACCAGAGTTAAAGGACCCTTAGCTTTGCAGTCTGGGGTCAAAAAAGCTGTGATCTAAAAGATTTGGTTTATGTGAGATTCATTCTGAGGCCCCATACACACGAGCGGACAGATTTGTTCAAATCTGTCCGTCCGACAGATTTGTTCAAATCTGTCCGTCCGACAGATTTGAACAAATCTGTCTGCTGGGATTTTGGTTTGCTCGCGTGTACACACGAGCAAACCAAAATCCCCGCCAGCAGACGGCGCGCTGACGTGTCGGTGACGTGGCGGTGACGTTGACGCCGCCACGTCACCGCACCAGGAAGTAAAACACTTACGCGCATGCGCCGAATCCATTCGGCGGCGGTGCGGCGGCAGTGCGGGACGACATGTCTGCTGGTAAGTGTACTAACCAGCAGACATGTCGGGCGGACAGATTCCCACCCGATAGATTTCAAAGCATGCTTTGAAATCTGTCGGGTGGACAAATCTGTCTGCTCGGCCGTACACACGATCGAATCTGTCTGCTGAAACGGTCCAGCGGACCATTTCCAGCGGACAGATTTGATCGTGTGTACGAGGCCTCAGAGAAACTTCCATATGAATGTTCACATGGATGGACCGAGGTATATCAATCATAATGGGAAACAGAAAAAAGCCAATAGTAATGTACCGCTGGTACTAAGTGAAATGTGCAATCAAACAATGCCAACAAAGGTATCAGTGAGTCTCGGGTTCACCTCTGGACGGTGGGCATTCCCCGAACAGCTGAAGTTGTGTCACTGGTTTATGAAACTGGAAATACGTCAATGCGTTTCACCCCTCCTCCAGGGTGTCATCAAGGTCAACACTTCCGGTTTTGGATGGTACAATTTATATACAAAGGAGTGGCCACCTCCTCTCCAATTAGCCAATAATGGACAACCACAACCATCTGGTTTAATCAAACACCAACTTCCTCTAAATAACATCACTTCCTGTTATTGCCGAGTGATAAAAAAAAACTTCATTGCCTAATGTTCTATACATATATTAGTTGGAAAACAACGTACAAAAATATAGAATTCATTACTTAAAAAATTCATAAGCAAGGGGAGAAACATTGCATAATTCA
Organism: Rana kukunoris; assembly: GCA_029574335.1. Lineage (NCBI taxonomy): Eukaryota > Metazoa > Chordata > Amphibia > Anura > Ranidae > Rana > Rana kukunoris. The sequence goes on along the minus strand of CM056049.1, from coordinate 117,502,528 downwards.
TTACTTCAATAGAAATTCACTGACACGCTCACATGCTCTGCGCATGTGCGATCGCTTCTACACGTCTGTGTTGAGGATTTTTTCTACATACACTTGCTTGCTTTTAATACCTGGATACGGAGGCTCCTAGGGGGAGACGTCCAGGAGACTTGAGACTCCCAGGAGATCTGGATATCCATGGTTGGTAGTGTTGCTCACGAATATTCGCATTGCGAATATTCACTACGAATATTGCATATTCGAGTATTAGCGAATAACACGAATATCGCGGCGAATATTCGCTATTTCGAATATTCGTATTTTTTCAATTTTTTTTTTTAGAACAGATCACATCCTAGAGATCCCCATCGACGTCTAAAAGCATTGCTGGTATGATTAGAGACCTTGGGCCGAGTAGCTGCAGCGCTCATTTTATATTGCCGAAAAATCGCAATGCGATTATTCGGCAATAGCGATATCGCGCGATTATTTTGTATTGTAATATATCACGAATATTCTGAGCCAATCAGAGTGCTCCATTCCGCATTTCTCAAAATTTCGCAATTATTTTGTATTGTAATATATCACGAATATTCTGAGCCAATCAGAGTGCTCCATTCCGCATTTCTCGAATATTCGCAATTATTTTATATTGTAATATATCACGAATATTCTGAGCCAATCAGAGTGCTCCATTCCACATTTCTCGAATATTCGCAATTATTTTATATTGTAACATATCACGAATATTCTGAGCCAATCAGAGTGCTCCTTCCGCATTTCTCGAATATTCGCAATTATTGTGTATTGTAATATATCACGAATATTCTGAGCCAATCAGAGTGCTCCTTCCGCATTTGCCGAATATTCGCAATTATTGTGTATTGTAATATATCACGAATATTCTGAGCCAATCAGAGTGCTCCATTCCGCATTTCTCAAAATTTCGCAATTATTTTGTATTGTAATATATCACGAATATTCTGAGCCAATCAGAGTGCTCCATTCCGCATTTCTCGAATATTCGCAATTATTTTATATTGTAATATATCACGAATATTCTGAGCCAATCAGAGTGCTCCATTCCACATTTCTCGAACATTCGCAATTATTTTATATTGTAACATATCACGAATATTCTGAGCCAATCAGAGTGCTCCTTCCGCATTTGCCGAATATTCGCAATTATTGTGTATTGTAATATATCACGAATATTCTGAGCCAATCAGAGTGCTCCTTCCGCATTTCTCGAATATTCGCAATTATTTTGTATTGTAAAATATCACGAATATTCTGAGCCAATCAGAGTGCTCCATTCCGCATTTCTCGAAATTTCGCATTCGCATTCGCAATTCGCATTCGCATTCGCAATAGCGAAATTTCGCAATCATTTCATTTTCAAAAAATATCATGAATATTCGTATTTAGCGAATATATCTCGAATATTCGACTATATATTCGAGATATATCGCGAAATCGAATATGGCATATTCTGCTCAACACTAATGGTTGGGGATCTCTGATCCAATTAGTGCTTCGTGACCTCCCTGAGTAAGGTGGGTCGCTGGAGTTCCAGTAAGCCTTTCATCTCACTGGGTTGATGGTTCTGACGAGGTCAAGCATTTGTACCAAGTCAATTTCCACAAGGAATTTTAGTCACTTATATGGACTTTTTATCACATATGTCACTTTTTATTACTGCACTTTATTGTTGCATCTTATTAATTGATATATGCTTTTTTTATTTCATGTAGTTGCATTTCTCTGCACATTTGCACTTTATCGATATAGGAATATTGATACATGTTTTACAAGCTCGGCACATCTTTTTATCCAAAAGAAATTCACAGTTTACATAAAGAAAGAATCATGATAATAAAAGTAAAGAAAAAATGTAAATAAAATAAAAGTGAAAAAAAAAAATGAAAAAAATTAAAAGTAAAAAAAAAAAAAAAATCCAATAAGATGCAATCACTTTTTTCACTTTATGTAAAAATAAATTCACTGTTTACATAAAGAAAGAATAATGCTAATAACATTGAATATAAATGTAAATAAAATAAAAGTGAAAATAAAAATAAAATAAAAATAGAAATAAAAATAAAAGTTAACATAAAATCCAATAAGATGCACTGACAGCAGGAGAGATTCCTCCATGCACACTGTTTAGCATGGATCTATAGTATTTTACTCATTAAGCCTATGTATGTGACTATACTAACTCTAACCCACTTGATAACCCTAATTTCCCGTACACACGATCATACCTTTGTCTGACCAAAATCACATTGGAATTCCGACCAAATTCCATCAGAGTAAAAGAGAACGATGTTCTCTATCTAAACTCTGATGGAATTCATCTGAATTTCCAATGGAATTACTCCGATGGGGCATACACGCGGTTGGAATGTCCATCAGAAATTCTGATCGTGTGAATGGGGCATACCACTAACCCCCCCTGTAATCTCAATGCTAACACTTATCCCTTGCATTCAAATGCTCCCTTCTCCTATGCGGGAATTTTCTGTGCAGAAGACTATTTCTTCCTACACCCAAAATACCAGTTTCATGATGCATTTGCTTGAAGTGCATACATCAAACATAATATACCTAAAAATAGGAACCTATATTACTGCATATTGAACAACTTGAAATATGTATTTATAAATATTACTACTACGTACAATATAAAAGGGTCATTGTTGTCCAAAATTGTGGTGCATGTGTCAAAGTATAAGTAAGTTTAATGGCCATCAATCTATGATAAATTTGTTATAATAATATGCTCTTGTTCCATGTTGAGTAAAATTGAAATTGCGTAAAAATATTTATTTAATTCAAATAGATATTTAATTTGATTAGAATGAAAGCAATTTCTTTGTTTTTGTCTTCTTAGAAGCAATGACTTGAATCATTTTGTCCCAGCAATATCTGTGTGGCAGTCTCCTGTGGGTTTCCCTGCATTTACTAACTCGAGATGACATTTTTCCCTCTCTCAGCAGCAACAAGGAAGCAAAATGACAAGTCTTTTCCTGTAGCGATTCAAACACAGCTTTAAACTTCTAGTGCCCTTCAAGGACCAGGAACTAGATTCGCTGAATGATGACAGCATTTCAAAACTTCAAGTCGAGGTTTCCTATACTTGTCAATGTGGGCTACAAAAAGGAAAAAGTTTGCTGTTTGTGTAGAAGAGGGTCTTGTCAGAACTAGAGATTGACTGGAGCATGAACTTTAATCCCTATCGTGTTAACCACCAACAAAGGCTATGAATGTCATTCCCAGATTTCATTAGCAATATTATTATGGATGTCCTTAGAATTGCTAGTAATACATGTACAGCATATGGTATAACTAGAATGCTGTGGGACATTGGGTTTGATTTACTAAAAAGACTGTGTACTTTTGCAAATACAATTGGAGTACAGTTGTTCCAGAGCTTGTCTAATGTTGGGGAGCTCTGCTGATTTCCATCATCCAATTGTGTGCAAGTAAAAATTCTGTTTTTTTTAATTTCCTTGCATGTGATTGTATGTTCTGTGTAAAGTGAAGCTTTACCTCATTTACTTAGCTCTGGAGCAGTTGCATTTGGAGAGTGCAACTGTACTTCAAAAACGTGCACAGTCTATTTGTCTTTAAGGCACAGGGATATATTGGACGTGGGGACCCATTGGACACCTTCAGCTGCCATTGTGCTTTTGCTGGGTGTCCAATGTATCCTTGTCCCTAAGACCCCGGACCAATATGCAGGTAAAGGACCAGGCCCCTTTTCGCGATTCGGCACTGCGTCGCTTTAACTAAAAATTGGCGTCCTTTTTTTCCCACAAATAGAGCTTTCTTTTGGTGGTATTTGATCAACTCTGCGGTTTAAATTTTTTGCGCTATTAACAAAAATAGAGCGACAATTTTGAAAAAAATTCAATATTTTTTACTTTTTGCTATAATAAATATCCCCCAAAATATATAAAACAACTTATTTTTTTCCTCAGTTTAGGCCGATACGTATCCTTCTACCTATTTTTGGTATAAAAAAAATTGCAATAAGCGTTTATCGATTGGTTTGCGCAAAATTTATAGCATTTACAAAATAGGCGATAGCTTTATTGCATTTTTTTTTATATTTTTTTTTACTACTAATGGCGGCCTACATCGATTTTTATCGTGACTACGACATTATGGCGGACACATCGGACAATTTTGACACATTTTTGGGACCATTGTAATTTTCGCACGAAAAAGTGCTATCAAAATGCATTGTTTACTGTGAAAATTACAATTGCAATTTGGGAGTTAACCACTAGGAAGCGCTGAAGGGATTAAGTGTGACCTCATATGTGTTTCTAACTGTAGGAGGCGGGGCTGCATGTGTGATGTCATTGATCGCCTTTCCCTATATCAGGGAACAGACGATCACTGCCACTGTGAAGAACGGGGAAGGTGTGTTTACACACACCTCTCCCCATTCTTCAGCTCCTAAGACCGATCGCGGGACTCCACCCGTGCGACCCACAGCTGGGCACTTAAAGAAGACGTACAGGTACGTGCTTGTGTCCAGCCGTGCCATTCAGCCGACGTATATCTGCGTTAGGCGGTCCTTAAGTGGTTAAGGACACATATTGCCTTTAGGCAAATGTGTGCAACTAAAACCTCTGTTTTTAATATTAATTGTTTTTTTTTTTTTTTTTTCTTTTTTTTTTTTTTTTCACATCAGACTTAACCCAGGGTTTTGAGGTGTTAAGAGGGGTTCATCTTGTTCCGCCCTTCATATTTCCACCTCGGATTTGCATCATTTGTGGGTAATTCTATTTCTTTTATTGTATTGTTATATATGTATATATATATATATATGTATATATATATATATATATATATATATATTTTTTTTTTTATTATATATGTATTATTTATTATAAAAACAAAGGTATGGTTACAGATGGCTAAGCCTGCTCTAGGCAATTAGATCGACTTTTTCACCCCTCAGCACCTGGGTCTCCATTCTATCTGTCAATTTATTTATCCAGTTCTTAGATATTCCATCTCTGCGATGTGGTCAACCCTATGTATGAATTCTTTTAAGGGTGGTTTATGTGGGTAAAGCCAGAATTTCGGGATCAGTCCCTTTGCTGCATTTAGCAGCACTGGTACCAATGTTGAAGCATATTTTTTTTTCCCTTTCACTAGGGCTTGTTTATGAAAAAGACAGGTCAGGAACTCTAATGGAATCTTTTCTCCAGAGATTTCCTCGATCATTTTGAGGATCTCAGTCCAGAATTCCCGGATTCTCGGGCAGTCCCACCATATATGCAGAGTAGTCCCCTCCTGGTTACAGTTTCTCCAACAGAGAGGGGAGTTAGCTGATGATATTTTATTAAGTCTTACAGGTGTCAGGTGCCATCGCATCATGCATTTATAGTTCGCTTCTACTGTTGTTATATCTTTCGCATAGGTAAATGTCGCATTAATCATTTGCGTTTCTTCTAGTTTTTCTCCAAATTCTTTCTCCCAGGCCTCTATGCTTTGTAGTGTGTCTTTTGTCCCAATTTCTGTAAGAATTTTATAGGTCGTTGCGATTCCATGTTGTAATGGTTCTCCCCTAGTGCAAAGTTTTTCTATTGGGTTTTGTGCTGTATTATCTCTTATTGGTGCTGGGAGTGAGTTTACAAAGTGCTTTAGTTGGATATATTCCCAATCCGTTATCTGGGGTGTCCCTTCTACTACGTGGATCTCATCTTTATTTTTTATTTTTCCTTGTGCTACTATATCACCAAGTCTTTTAGTGCCTAATTTTTTTCCCAATTTAGTCCTATTACCCGGTGCGAATAAGTTTGTATTTGCTAATGGGATTAATGGGGAGTTATATTCCCATTTTTCCTGCTTATGTGCCAAATCCCATATCTTATACACCTGTTTTGTTATACTATGTATGTTTGGATTAATTATTCTATGTTTGGGTGGAATCCATATATTTGTGTTTAAGTGCTGTTTGCTTATCTCATTTTCCATGTGAACCCATTTTTTTAGTGAATTCTTATTTGTCCATTCAACTAGTCTCGCTAAAATTACAGCTTGATAGTATCTTTTTATATCTGGGAGAGCCAATCCGCCTCTTTTTTTTTTGCCCGAGTTAGAATTGCATAGCTTATTCTAGGTTTTTTGTCTTGCCATATAAAGTTTGAGATTATATTTTTTAATACCTTAAAGAAACTTTGTGGGACATTTATTGGAAGCATTTGAAATTTATATATGATCTTTGGTAGGACTGTCATTTTAAATAAATTAATCCTCCCCATCCAGGAGATCTGTTTATAGGAAAAGTTTTTCAGATCCCGTCTTATATCATTGAGTAAAGGGATGTAGTTTGCCTCAAAGAGGGCAGCCACTTTGGGGGTTATTTTAATTCCCAAATAAGTTAGTGCTTTTTTTTCCCACGTAAAGGGGAATGTTCTACGTAGGTCCTCCTCTTCTTTTTGTTCAATCCCTAAATTCATAATTACAGTTTTTACTGGATTTATTTTAAAATTTGAGAGTCTACCGTATCTACCTATTTCCTCTAATATATTGGGGATTGATGTTTTGGGCTTTGTCACATACAAAAGAACATCATCGGCGTATGCTGCCAGCTTCTGTTCCTCTTCTCCAACTCTCACGCCCCCTATCTCTGAGTTATTCCTAATCATACACAACAGTGGTTCCAAAGTTATTACATATAGGACGGGGGAGAGCGGACATCCCTGCCTTGTTCCATTCATCATGTCAATCACCTGAGATTCCCTCCCGTTTACCTTTACTTTTGCCGAAGGGGACTTATATAGATTTCCAACCCATTTCATGAATCTGGGGCCCAATCCTATGTTTCTTAACGTCTCTAACATGAACCCCCAGTCGACTCTGTCAAACGCTTTTTCAGCGTCTAAAGACATGAGTACGGTTGGGGGTCCATCTCTTTTATAATCTTGCAGCAATAGGAGTGTTCTTAAACTATTATCTCTCCCTTCTCTACCTCTTACAAATCCCGTCTGATCTGAACTTATCAGGTCAGGCATGTACGGTTTTATCCTTGTTGCCAATATCTTTGCGAAGATTTTTATGTCAGCATTTAACAATGCGATTGGGCGATAATTAGAACAGAGCATCTTATCTTTTCCTGATTTAGCTATGATGGCGATGTTGGCGAGAAGGGATTCTTTCCTTACTTCTTCTGTACCCCCTAATTTATTAAAATAAGTACACATTTCTGGAATTAATGACTCTTTAAATTTTTTATAGTATTTTATTGGCAATCCGTCTGGACCTGGGCTTTTCCCCCCAGTGGTTCCTTGGATCGCTTGACTAATTTCAGCTTGAGAGATTGGCTCTTCTAAGGTTTCTGCTATTTCCTGCGTTAATTTAGGTAGATTGGCAGCTCGTAAATAGTCCCGTATTTTTTCTTCTCTATTTGCCCTTTCCTCATGTGTCTCGCCTTTTCTAATTGAGTATAGTGAGGCATAGAACGTTCGAAAAGCTTCCGCGATCTCGGACGTCCTATACCGCATCTGACCGGTCTGATCTGTTATTTTTTCTATATAATTTAAATTTATTTTTTCTTTTGAGATCCTGGCCAAGTACTTCCCTGGTTTATTCCCCCATAGATACCTTTCTTTCATGACGTTTTTAAATGTATTTCTAGTTTCAAGCTCCATTTGGTCTCTCAATTGCATCCTCTTCGTTAACATATCCTGAAGAATTTTTTTGTTATTTTTTTGATTTTTATGTTTAATTTCTAGGTCTTGTAACTCTTTGATTAGCCTGTTTCTATTTGCTTCTCTTTCCTTTTTTTTTTTTGCTCCTAAGGAAATTAATTTCCCTCGGGTACTAGCCTTGTGTGCTTCCCAGATGGTCGATATATTTACCTCTGGGGTGTGATTGAGCTTAAAATATTCTTCTATTTCTGTTCTGATTGTATCTGCGACTTCCGTGTCTTCTATTAGCTCCTCATTCAATCTCCAAGATCCCCTACTCTCTTCAACTTCTGGGAAATGTATGCTCACCATTGCCGGTGCGTGATCTGAAATTGTCGCTACTCCTATTGTAGCTTTATCTACAAACTCTAAGGTTTCATGATCAACCATTATGTAATCGAGCCTCGAGTACATGTTATGTACTGTAGAGTAAAATGTAAAATCCTTTTTGGTCGGGTTGTAGACCCTCCAGGGGTCTATTAATTGGCACGAATAAAGTTTTTTTTTCACTATTTGTTGTTGCTTCATATTTCCTATGTTAACTGACGATATTCTATCAAGTTGTAAATCTAGGGTGAAATTAAAATCCCCAGCTAGGACCACGTTTCCTTGTTTAAATTCCATGAGTTTGTTCAGAATCATTGTTAGGTATCTCTGAGGGAGTTTATTTGGACAGTAAACATTGGCCAGCGTATATCGTTTACCATGTAAAAGACCTCTTAAGAACATATACCGGCCTTCAGGGTCCACTATCCTATCTTCTACTACGAAACTTAATTTTTTCCCTATCCCTATGGCAACCCCTCTTGATCCTCTCTGCGGGGAGTCTCCGTAATACCATGATGGAACTGCCTGGGAACTCAGCCTCACCCTTGAATCCAGAGTTATGTTTGTCTCCTGGAGGAAAACTATGCCTGCGGAAAATCTCTCAATTTCTTTTAGGATCATGTGTCTTTTACGCGGAGAACTGAGGCCCCTTACATTATAGGTAACTAAGTTTACCTTAGACATATGTATATTTCTGTTTGCTTACAATCTTTCTCTCCCTGTTTCGTCTTCTCATTATAATATGATGTTCGCCCGATCCAATATTCTTCCCTCCCCCCCCCACCCCCCCCCCTCATCCCCCCCCCCCTCCTCCCCTGTTTCCTCCCCCCACCCCTTCTACCCCTCCCCACCCCCAATCTTTCCCTCCCCCCCCCTATCCCATGATGGTAGAATCTGAACCCAAAGGTCCTATTTAGGAGCATCTTCTCTTATACTACCTGTGCAAGGGTGCTCCCTCTATGTTAAGGCGGAGTACAATTCGACGCCTCCTCTAATTCCCTGAACCCCAGGGAGATTTCCTCAGGCAGTCAGGACTCCTAAACCCTGGTGTCCCCACAACGCTGTACCCAGCAACCCAAAGATATTTTTCACAGTTGGGTATCTGTTATTTGTTACCCTCCCCTCCCTCCCTCTCTCTCCCCCCCCCCCAGCGGTTATGGTACTTCTCTTCATATTTAATTACTTGGGGTTGGGATTCCCAACTTTTGACAGAACTCAGGAATTTCATCTAGGAATCTTAACTTTGCCGTAACCCCCTCTTTTCTAGCTATCAGGCACGCCGGGAATCCCCAGTTGTACTGTATTTCTAATTCTTGTAGCACCCGCAACAATGGCTTCAGGTTCCTTCTTCTTCTAAGTGTCTCTTGTGACAGATCTTGATATATTTGTATACTGTGTTCCTCGAATTTAATTGGGGACTTCCCTCTCAGGTTTTTCCATAGTTGATTTTTTTCTTCCCAACTTTCAAATCGTATTATGATATCTCGGGGTTTATCCTGAGGGATTTCCCGGGGCCTCCTTGTCCTATGAGCGCGTTCTATCTTTAATGGGAGTGTTACTTCTCTGTCAAGTATTGGGTTACATATTTTCCATATTTTTAATATTAATTGTTAAGCCTGATACACACGGGCCAAATATTGATCATGATGATGCTTTGTGGGGGGATTCCATCTGTACGTGTTTGGCATTAAAGCTTCCTCAGGATGACATTCTAGCCTAGTTCTCAGACATGTGGAATCAATGCAGTTTGATGGAAACCCAGGGGAAAATGCAGATTTTGGCCATTTTATTTAAATATTCTTCATACTTCCAAGTCTCAGTCTTGATCTCCTTTTTCTTGTGCTCTTAGTCCAGTAAAGCCTCTGTTTTCCCTGTCCTAATTCAACTTTTTGTCTATGACCGTATGTGGCGTGAAGAGCGATTTGGCTTTAATGTAATGAAAAGCACGAAATTCTAAATTGATAAAAATATAAATATAAATATAAAAATAGTTTTTTTCTGATCTGAAAAAAATTACCAACAGCATATAGTCCTTCAGTAAATCGAAATAAACCATTTGTATCATAACCCTTCACGTCCACCGTACGCAGGTTTGCAGCCTCAGGTTTAAGGGGTTATATTGGTATGGTAACTGCATCTGCAGGAATCATCTCAGTATCGTCTTTTAGAGCAGACGGTTGGCTTTCCAGAGATAACAAACGATGTGGCTAAAAGCCACTCGGCTGTTATATCGGAGGAGCAGGAGGGGACATCCTCCCCTTCTGCCACCTGTCCGCCGCTCTTACCAGGCCTCCCATCCCACCAGAAGACCCGATCCGCCACCCCCCAGCGGCTAGAGACAGACTGGCACAAAGCCGGAAACGGCTTTGTCTCAGTCTCCTGTATGTAAACACAGAAGCAACATCACTTCTGGTATCCTCGGCTGCCAATGGCGCCGGCTTTAAAAAAAAATACAGTATTCAGAATCACAGTTTTTGGCGATCTGAATACTTAGACGTGCAATGGAGGGATTTGGGGTCTTTTAGACCCCGATTTCTCCATAAAAAGTACCTGTCACCACCTATTACTGTCACAAGGGAGGTTTATATTCCTTGAGACAGAAATAAAAGTGATCAAACATTTTTTTTTAAACACGATGTAAAAAAATAAATATATATATATATAAAGCGCCTGCGAGCTTGCACAGCAAAGAAAACGCATACGTGAGTCGCGCCCGCACATATGTTAACAGTGTTCGAATCACACATGGGGTATCGCCATGATTGTCAGAATGAGAGAAGTAATTTTAGCACCTGACCTCCTCTGTAACTAGGGTTGTCCCGATACCGATACTAGTATCGGGACCAATACCGAGTATTTGCGGGAGTACTTGTTCTCCCACAAATACCCCCGATACCTAAATAGAATCCCCCCCCGCAAAGCTGCCGCCGCATACCGCCGCGTTAATCCCCGTATATTACAGCGCGCATTACAAGCTTTCGTTTGTATACTTGTAACGCGCGCCTTGCCATGTATAGACGCTCCCCTTCTCGGGATTGGATGGATCTGTCCAATCCCGAGCAAGGGGGAGTGTCTATACATGGCGAGGCGCGCATTACAGGTATACAAATGAAAGCTTGTAATGCGCGCTGTATTGCACAGGGATTAACCCGGCAGCAGCTACTACAGGTATGGGGGACAGGACATGGCTGCAATATGTGGGGGACATACATGGCTGCAATATGTGGGGGACATACATGGCTGCAATATGTGGGGGACATACATGGCTGCAATATGTGGGGGACATACATGGCTGCAATATGTGGGGGACATACATGGCTGCAATATGTGGGGGACATACATGGCTGCAATATGTGAGGGACATAAATGGCAAGTATCGGTATTCGGTATTAGACTACTTGAAAAACAGTATCGGTACTTGTACTCGGTCCTAAAAAAGAGGTATCGGGACAACCCTATCTGTAACTCTAACCTGGTAACCGGTATATTTTTTTTTAATGCGTCGCCTATGGAGATTTTTAGGTATCAGAATTTGTCACCATTCCACTAGTGTGTGCAATTTCAAAGCCTGACATGTTTGGTATCTATTTACTCAGAGTAACATCTTTCACTTTATACAAAAAAAATGGGAAACTTTACTGTTTCGTTTTTTTTTTTTAAATTCATGAAAGTGTCTTTTTCCCCAAAATATTCTGTTTAAAAAAAACACTGTACAAATACTATGTGACATAAAATATTGCAACGATTGCCATTTTATTCTCTAGGTTTGCTGCTAAATATAAATATATATATATATATATATATATATATATATATATATATATATATATATAGGGGCAGATTCAGGTAGATGGGAGCATCTTTGCTCTGGAGTAACGCTTCTCATTTACGTTACTCTGCCGATATTTTAGGAGCAAGTGCTGTTATTCATGAAGCACTTGCTCCTAAAGTTGCGGCAGCGCATCGCAAATGAGCCAGCTGATTTCAAATTGGGCGGGTACGGGGCGTGTATTATTTAAAATAAGCGCAATCCCGCGGCGAACGTACTGCGCATGCGTCGAGTGTCAATACATCCCAGTGCGCATGCTCCAAATTCTGTCAGTGAACGTCAATGACGTCACATCCTCATTCATGAACGTTTTACGCAAACGACGCAAATTTTTTTTTCCCGACGCGCTGACGACGGCTATACTTAACATAGGATACTCCACTAGGGGGCTGCTTTATCTTTACGTCGCGTTTCGCTTACGGAAACGTCGGAAAGTCAATGCGTCGCGCCCGAAAACGATCGTGAACTTCCGATTCCCGCTGATTAACATATTTTTTCAGCGTAAATCCGCGGGAACGCCCCCGGGAACATTTTTAAATTAAATTTGTGATACGATGGCGGAATTCAATTGCGCCGATCGTATCGGAACACCAACCCGGCGTTTCTTGTTTTCTGGTTACAGAAAACAGAAACGCCGGCTTAAAGTGACAGTTAGGCTGGAGTATCACAGATACTCCAGCCTAACTCTACCTGAATCTGGCCCATAATGTTTGGGGGTTTCAAGTAATTTTCTTGTAAGCAACAAATATCAGAAATAGGCGTATGCCCCGTACACACGACCGGATTTTCTGTCAGAAAAACCTTTGATGTTTTTTTCCGAAGGGAATGCCGCTCAAGCTTGGTCACGGTCACACAAAAGTTCTCTCAACTTTTGTCTGTCAAGAACGCTGTACACTACAACGAGCCGAGAAAATTTAGTTCAATGCTTCCGATCATGCGTCAAATTGTTTCCGAGCATGTGTCGGAATTTTGTGCGTCGGAATTGCTACAGACTATAGGATTTTCTGATAGGAATTTTTGGGAAATTTGAGAACCAGCTCTCAATCTTTTGCTGGCGGAAATTCCGACAGCAAAAGTCCAATGGATCATACACATACGGACAGAATTTCCATTCAAAAGCTCACATCGGACTTTTGCTGGCGGAATTTCCGATCGTGTGTAAGGGGCATTAGGCATACAAGGGTTAAATGAGGTCTGTACTTGCAGATCTTCTAAAAATACTTTTCCTAGGAATTCATTATATACTACTAATATGCGCCTCTGCTTAGGGTCTTTCTCTTTAGGATGTTTATGTCCTCCAAATTTTGGAAACATCACTCACCCAGGTAAAAGAATGAGTTCATTAAGTAGAATGTCAAAGGGCCATCTAAAAACCAATGACGTTCTAAGAATAAGGAGCATTTTACAGACAAAACCGCTCAAAGACTCTATAAACACTTTTGTGAATCCCTTGTCGATTGTCAAGTCTGCCTCCTGTCCTCCTGTATTCATGTCAAATGTTCTATCTGTCCCAGTTTGATCTTCTAGCTTCCTCACTCTGACTTATCTTGAAACCTGCTCTAGCTCAACCTGATATGTGACTCTGTCTTTGTATCTTCCACAATGCATTTGTCGGAATGTTTTCTCCTTCCAGCCCTAAAGAGCCTCCAAAACCCCAATCCCATGCTAGCTTCTCATCACCTAATCCAAGTTGTTATTTATTACTAGGGCGAGTAAAGATCAAGACACTTGCTGCTGGTATTTTTGAGCCGATGATGCCTGTGTGGAGCATACTTTCACATCCTTTGGATTATTTTTTTTATTTTTTTGCGACTTTGAAAAACAGTTGCAGCATGAAACAAATAATTTTTCCAGCTTAGCAACTCAAGATATTTGCCCTTCGTGTTGCTTAGGAAAGAATAACAGGCTGTGATTCTGAACTTCATGACTGTCCAGGGTGCAGTGTATAAAGAACACACCATTTATAGTATTATATAATGCCTGCATCTAATACTAGAAACATTTCTATATTTAATAAACCTATTAGCGCTTTAATTCAAGCTTGAAGTATCTCTAAACTGAAATGGAAACACACCACATTGGAGCATTCATGCAATAACTTCCCTTGCATGTTATCAACACTGAGTAATTATTCTGACAACTCTCGAGTGCTACTGTTAGCTTTTGTTCTTCCCAAGAGGAATCTGTGCAGGCCATATTGTGTGGGTAGGAATCCCATTATCTAATAAATCTTCAAACACTTACTGTATTGCACACTTCACTTATATTATTTCCATACTGCACATTGGTATTCAGCTAGTAAATAAGGTAATGTATCATAAAATCAAAAATTGACATAAGTAGCAAAATAACAATACCTTTATTGTGATATTAAATTGCATACTATTTACATATTTATTTCCTATAACTAGAATGAAAATAATTCACAAATCAGCAATCTGTAATTGTTTCCCCTCTTTTTCAACAGATTTGTAAAAGATGACAATTTCCCTGATTTATGGGTTGCATGATAAAGATCAAGTATAGCTATAGATCGGCATACTTACATTCTTGCAAAAGAAAAAAGAAAAAATCGAATTATCTTAACATGTCAGCATAGACAGATATACACTATGGGCTAGATTCAGGTAGGAGCGGCGTAATTGTAAACTGGCGTAGCGTATGGTACTTACACTACGCTGCCGCAACTTTTACGGGCAAGTGCTGTATTCTCAAAGCACTTGCTCCGTAAGTTGCGGCGGCGTAACGTAAATAGGCCCGCGTAATGCAAAATGGGAAGGTAGGGGGTGTCTTCTATTTAAATTAAGCGTGCCCCCGTGCCGAACAAACTTCGCATGCACCGGCCGGGAACATAGCCCAGTGCGCATGCTCCAAATCACCACGCAAATAGTCAATGAAAACGACGTGAACGTCACTTACGCAAAGCCCTATTCGCGAACGTTTACGTTACGCTTACGCAAACGACGTAAAAAAAGGCGCCGGCCGGTGTCTGTTTGGGAATCGGCGTATCTATCTCATTTGCATATTCAACGCGTAAATTGACGGGAACGCCACCTAGCGGCCAGCGTAAAAATGCAACTTAGATACGACGACGTAAGAGACTTACGCCAGTCGGATCTAATGGAAATCTATGCGCAACTGATTCTATGAATCAGGCCCCGTACACACGGCAGAGAACCTCGACGGGCTGAACACATCGTTCCGCCCGTCGAGGTTCTCGGCCGGCCGGCAGATTCGGCGACCAGCCCGACGGGCCATCGAGCAAATATAGAACCTGCTCTCTATTTGCTCGACGGGTTTCCCGACGGACGGGGCTCGCCGAATCCATACACACGGCCGAGGTTCTCGGCAGAATTAGGCTCCCAGCGAGGTTCTCGCTGGTTTCTGCCAAGAACCTCGGCCGTGTGTACGGGGCTTCAGGCGCATAGATAGGAGGCCTCAGACGCAGAGATACGATGGCGTATCTGGAGATACACATTAACAAAAATGGCACCCCAGTCTTATGCCACGTACAGACGATCGGAAATTTCGACAACAAAACCGTGGATTTTTTTTTCAACGGATGTTGGCCCAAACTTGTCTTGCATACACACGGTCGCACAAATGTTGTCGGAAATTCCGAACGCCAAGAACGCGGTGACCTACAAGACGTACAATGGCACTATTAAACTCCCTGGCGGTATGATTCTTTCAGATTTTTGGTGCTGAAAGCAGTACCATTATTTTGCATGGAAATTTTGCGTTTTATATTGTAGGCCTGTAATTCTTAGAAATAACACACTTAAATCTGTCCAAACAAGAGTCTAGTAGACATCCTGGGTATGATAAAGTTTGAAACACAAAATCATAAATTATGATATAATAAATAACTATAAATAATTATAACAAATAATAATGTAATTATAATAAAAATTATTTAATAATGTAATCAAATCAAAAACACTGAAATGTGCTTAGTTGCAGAATTGTCGCTGTCATTACTTTCAGTGTTTGATGACGAATTTCCCCACAAATCGCTATCGCTCAATTCTGCAAGTGATTCTAATTTATTATCGCTGTTTTCTATCTGGTCTAAAACTACTTTTGACATAAAGGGACACTTTTTGGTTGCTATGGACAATCTCCAGTTTCCAGGCAGAAAGAACAGTTTTTATAATATACAAGTACATGTAGGTCACTGGACAGACCACTAGGGACAAAGGGGATGTGTAATTTTTTGATACAGTAATGTAATCTGTAAGATTACAGTATACTGTATGTGTATTGTGTTTTTACTTTTTTGAATTTGGCGTCAAACTACGCCCCCGTTCGACACTCGGAAATGGAGCTTGGCAGTCACCAGTGTGTGAATCGAGCGAGGAGACACATCGCAGGATCCAGGGGACAAGGTAAGTAACTTCCCCTGTATCCCGCAATGTGATCCTAAGTCTGGTTCGGGGTTACCGATTTACCGCCAGGCAGGTTAAAGGGAAGTTCAATACCAGTCGTTTTAGTAGAAGTTTGGTGAGAGACGATTAGCTCTTTTCAGCCTCATGCTTTTCAGTCTGTTACAGCGTGACAAATGTGTTATCTCCATTCCGAACGCTAGTTTTACCAGACCGAGCGCTTCCATCTCGTACTTGATCCAGAGCGTGGAATTTTGTGCGTCGGAATTGTCCACACGCGATCGGAATTTACGAGACTGTATTTTGTTGTTGGTAAATTTGAGAACCAGATCTCAAATTTTTGTTGTCGGAAACTCCGACAGCAATTGACAGCTACACAAGGACGAAATTTCTGACAACAAGCTCCCATCGGACATATGTTGTCAGATATTTCGACCGTATGTATGCGGCATTAGTCTGTTAGGCATTAGGCTCAATATTAAGTTAGCTACCCTTTGCAGCTATAACAGCTTCAATTCTTCTGGAAAGGCTGTCCACAAGGTTTAGGAGTGTGTCTATGGGAATGTTTGACCATTTTTCCAGAAGCGCTGTCATATATATGCAATATTCTAGCAGCTAACCTGTATTTCATCTGTCCATTATGAGGCCTGAACTTGTTCTGGTTACCTTCTTATCTCCTCTCCTTCCTGTATGGCCCCACCCAGGCCATCCCAGGAAGTCTTTATTAACTGTTGCACTACAGGCCTGCAGTGCTGTTCAACAGTGTTGTTTGCATTAGTTCCTGTCTGCAGTGTGCTACGATTACCTTCCTTTGTACCGTTTTTGGCTTGTCCCTGACTTCTCCTGTTTGCCTGTGCCCCTGACCTTTTGCCTGTCCCTCGATTACCCCTGTTTGCCTGTTGCCCTGACCTCGGCTTACCCATCACTACCGTTGTCCTGCTTGCTGCTTCCTCTCTCTCCCTGTGAAGTGTGACCTAGGGGATCCCAGGGGTCGCAACCTGGATCCAGCTGCGGCGAAGGCCATCCCCACCACTAGGAGCTCTGGTGAACACAAAGCTGGGTCTTAGACTCCGCACCCTGGGCGATCTTGGGTTTACGCTTCCTCTGATAGCAGCAGTCAGCTATAGGGTTTACTACACTGTGGTGCGTCCCGGACCTACGGGGTGCACTTGTCCCCTGGCCACAGGTGACCTGTCAAGCACATTTGTGAGGTTAGGCACTGATGTGGACGAGAAGGTCTAGCTTGCTAAACCTTGTGGACAGCCTTCCCAGAAAAGCTGAAGCTGTTATACCTGCAAAGGGTGGGCCAACTCACTATTGAACCCTACGAACCAAGACTGGGATGCCATTAACTTTAATGTGCGTGTAAAGGCAGGTGTCTCAATACTTTTGGTTATATAGTGCACAATACCTCTATTTAACATTAAGTGAATGTAAACCTATGAAAGGAAACATTTGTAGAGCACATCTCTCTATAAAGTGTACTATCCTCAATCAAAAGCACTGAACATTATTTCTGTCCCTCTGCTATCTCCATTAGTCCCTTTAGACAAGTTGTCCCAACACCACAGAATCCCCCTTAAACACACAAAAGTTAATTGATAGCCTCAGGCCACGTACACACGGAGGGACATGTCCGCTGAAACTGTCCAACGGACCGTTTCCAGCGGACATGTCTCCTCCGGATTTTCATCCGACGGCTTGTACACACCATCGGAAAATCCCGGCCGGCAGACAGCGTGGTGACGTGGCGGTTACGTTGACGCCGCCACGTCATCGAACCAGGAAGTGAAAAACGTCCACGCATGCGTCGAATCCATTCGACGCATGTGCGGGCAGATATGTCCGCTGGTTAGTATACTAACCAGCGGACATATCCGACGGACATGTCTCCGGCGGACAAATTTTAAAGCATGTTTTAAAATGTGTCCGCTGGACAAACATGTCCGCTAGCCTGTACACACGATCAGATTTGTCTGCTGAAACTGTCCGTCGGACCAGTTTCAGCGGACAAATTCGATCGTATGTACGCGGCCTCAGTTGTGCATGTTTCCCTGTGAGACTGTATAGAAGGGGTGTGTCCATTCCGTGCACTCAGGTCTCTGACTACACTCAGCTCTGCTCTACAATGTGTCCACCTGCCTGCTGGAGCTGATAAAAAGTCTGCACGTTTTAAAAATCTGTAGAGAAGGGAGGCAGCAGATAAACAGAAACAACGTATATCGGAGGATTTGTTTCATCTCTAAGTATTACCTGATACTTGCCACTTCAGTGGATATATGTAAGGGTTTGCAACCACTTTATTCGATTTATTAATTAACTATATTTAAATGTAATTTAAATAGAACATCTATCTATGTTTGCACTCACCTCCTGTAACTCCATGCAAGCCAGTAAGCAGTGGTAGATTTTCATCACTGGATCCTGTAGGCACACAGCCTTTCACACTCAAAAAAAAAGCCACTCTTCTGGGATTACCTTTTTTTATATTTTATTGTATAATTACACTGAAACTGCCTTAGAATGCTGTGACTGTGTAAATATGTTTATATGAGTTGACTATAATTATGTTATTGATGTGTAGTCAATAACTGTACAGGAAAAAGCCATTCCTTGTATATGTTTGGTCTATAGACACACGCCTACAGATATTTAGCCCTACAAATAAGGCTTCATTGTGTTGTATATTGCTGTCAATCTAATGAATAGAGAAAACAGAGCACAGAGTTAAATTTTTTGAAAAATTTGATAAGACACAATGGGGGTGGGGAAAGTGCTGCTCACCCCTGGAATGAGAGAGAAAGAGAAGGGAGTTCCCCGTTGGGGTTTTTAGGCAGCAATCAGGTAGTCATATCATAGGGATGGAAAAGGGTAATGAAGTGCTCAACAAAGTAATATATGAGTAGAGAAAATATTTAATAAATAAAATTCATGAAATAAAAATTGGCTCTGGTATTGTGTACATAGAAAGCAACTGCACATGGGGTATGCACCAAATGAACATGACAAACAATTAACATGAATGGTTAACTGGTGGGTCAGGTGTATTCTGACGCGTTTCAACCCTTCAATGGGTCTTCTTCGGAGAATAAGGTGCAACTGTAACAACATATATAGCAGTAAGGCATAATAATAATCTATTTTTCACATTTAAGTATGAATATATACATATCTTCATCCAAGTATAGTTACCCATTCGCAGTGTGCAGTTTAGTTGGTATACAGAGCCAGAATTAGTCCACAGACAAGTTCCTGAGTGGATACCACCGAGACTGGGGGGGCCAGCTCTCCGCCAAATCCCTCCGAGGCAAGTGGAGGGGGGGCCTACAAGGACTCACCGATGTAAGTGGAGCAAGGTGGGTTCCCACTGAGGGGAAAGGGGGGGGGGGAGAGAGGAAGGCACCCTAGAGGGGAAGCTGAAGGGGACCGAAGTGGAGGGCAGTCACCAAATCGGCATCTAATAAGGCAATATATATATGAAAAAATCAGTTAATGTAAATAGTAATGAGGTATAATATAATATGTAACTTAGGATAGAAAGACAGCAGGTACACCAAGTGGCATCCCCAGGTTTCACATTGAGTGGGAAGATCATAGTATAACAGTATATAAATATAAAAAAATTGATGACATGCCAGAGATGAGGGGTGACTGATGTGGGGGGTATAGGTGGACTAAAATGTGGTGTGGTGGGTGAAAGGGAGAAGGTGAAGTGGGTGAGCGGATGAAGTAGGGAAGTGAATAAGTGATGAGAGAAAACGAAGGAGTGTAGTGGTAATATAATAGTGAGAAAAAAGATGTGGGGGGAAGTGAAAAGTGAAGGTGAAGGAATATGAAAAGATACCTGAATATAGATAAAATATAAGGGGATAGCCAGGATCCCAAGTGGTAAAATACGTAGCGCCTCAATCTAGGGAGCAAAGGGAATAAAAAATGGATTGGTGACAAAGTTGTTGATATGTTGGAGGGTGTAGGATGTAAAGGTTGAGAATAATCTTACCCAGTCAATGCGGAATCAATCCTACATAGGTGGAAGGAAGACAGGTCTGCCAGGGATGTAGCCTGTGATGCAGACTAAATAGGAGCATGCCAGGTGTACCTGTGTAAGGTGATTGCTTCAATTGGTGACGGCCCACCCACATCCTCCTCCCCCCTGAGTTTCCCATCCCAGCAGGTGTGGTATGGGGGGCTGGGAGTTGGGAACCCACAGCGCCAAACATCTGTGGGTCCCTCGGCGTCAGTGGAGGAGAACCTCGGCGTCTGCCGCGCATTGCGAGTCGCGCTGGTGACGTCAATCGCGCGCGCCGTGCACGTGTGCGCGCGCGAGACGTGTCCAGCCTTTGGAATGGCCATTGATGCCGTCAGTGAGGAGGGAAACATCCACATGGGACGGGACCCGCCCGCCCTCTAGTGGAGAATATAGAGATCACTCTGAGTGTCTCCCCCTCCTCACTGAAAGGCCACCGCTCACCAAGGGGGAAGTGGTGGAGGAGGGCTGGACACCCCCCAGTCTCGGTGGTATCCACTCAGGAACTTGTCTGTGGACTAATTCTGGCTCTGTATACCAACTAAACTGCACACTGCGAATGGGTAACTATACTTGGATGAAGATATGTATATATTCATACTTAAATGTGAAAAATAGATTATTATTATGCCTTACTGCTATATATGTTGTTACAGTTGCACCTTATTCTCCGAAGAAGATCCATTGAAGGGTTGAAACGCGTCAGAATACACCTGACCCACCAGTTAACCATTCATGTTAATTGTTTGTCATGTTCATTTGGTGCATACCCCATGTGCAGTTGCTTTCTATGTACACAATACCAGAGCCAATTTTTATTTCATGAATTTTATTTATTAAATATTTTCTCTACTCATATATTACTTTGTTGAGCACTTCATTACCCTTTTCCATCCCTATGATATGACTACCTGATTGCTGCCTAAAAACCCCAACGGGGAACTCCCTTCTCTTTCAGAGCACAGAGTTGACCCCATTACTGAGTTTCTTCCCTATCCAATCAAACGCTCGAGCAAGCTGTTTAGCAATGACCACAGTAAATGGTAAGGAATGGGCTATGGTGCCTGGCAGGGGAGACTTAATTACAGGATCTCCTGTACAGATACTAAAAAAGAATTTCACTAGTGAGACAATCCAGGAATTGATACTTAGATACTAAAGGGGTTGTAAACCTTTGTGTTTTTTCACCTTAATGCATCCTATACATTAAAGCGGATGTCCACCCTAAAAAAAAAAGGCTACAAAAAATTAGAAAAAAATATGTTTTTTATACTTACCAGAAGTGCCTGTTGCTAGGCAGATCGTCCTAATCTGCCACTTCCTTGTCCGTGGTGGTCTTCTTTCTTCTCCTCCTCCCGTGGCCTCCTGGGAAATGGGGAGCGGTGTCTTCTGGGACCTTGTGTGTGTCCCAGGAGACATCCGCCATTCACATAGCGCCGCACGACTCAAGCATGCGCAGTAGGGAACCGGGAAATGAAGCCGTGATGCTTCACTTCCTGATTCCCTCACCCAGGATAGTGGCGGGGCAGAGGAGACCCGAGCGATTGTTCGGCTTTAGCTGCCGACATCGTGGGCATCCTGGACAGGTAAGTGTCCCTATTAAAAGTCAGCAGCTACAGAGTTTGTAGCTGCTGACTTTTAATTTATTAATTTTTTACACCCCCGGACCTTCACTTTAAGGTGAAAAAACGCCCTGTGGCATCTGGCCCCCCAGCCCCCTCGTTTTACTTACCTGAGCCCCGAAAATCCATGGGCACGTTCCCGCTGTCGCTCTCTCCACAGGTTCTTGGCTCTTCATTGGATAGATTGATAGCAGCGCAGCCATTGGCTCTCGCTGCTGTCAATCAAATCCAATGACGCAAGCGCCGGGGGCGGGGCCGAGTCCTGCATTCGGCAGCTATGGACATCCTATGCATTAAGGGGAAAAAACACCTTGCAGTCACCAGCCCCACCGAGACCCCGTTTTACTTATCTGAGCCCCGAAATTTCCGACGGCGCGGTTGCGCGTCATTCTCCCCATGCCTGATCGGCTCTTCATTGAATAGATAGCAGCGCAGCCATTGGCTCCTTCAATGACGCGGCTGCCAAGGAGCGGGGCCGAGTCATACAATCTGCAGTTATGGACGCCGATTGTATGGCACGGGAGTGCGCCCGCAAGGTAATCCCCCTGGGAGAGAGCTTCCCAGAGGGGGTTAGCTATTGCGGGGAGGAGCTGCGAGAGCAGCCGTGGGACCCCAGAAGAGGACGATCGGGGCCACTCTGTGCAAATCGAGCTGCACAGTGGAGGTAAGTATGACAGGTTTTTTTTTGTTTTGTTTTTTAAGTCGAAGCTTTAGCGTTACTTTAATTACAGTAAGAAACAGGAATAGCTTTTCTTTTTAAAGCTTTTATGACAGCTTGTGGACACAGGAAAGCAAAGACGCACCTGATCTATTCAATCTTCCCTGAGCTTGATGGATCCAGTTATTTTAGATCCGTCTGTCACTTTTGTAGGTAAAGGCTCATTAAACATAAAATGACAACTTGATAAATGTAACATCTTTTATAATAACACTGACTGGCAATTATATAAGCACCTAAGGTGTTTATTAGAACTGATTATGCTTAAAATGAAGGTAGTTTCCGCCCAAAAGGAGCAATCAATTGCCAATATTGCTTGTACAGTAGCTCTCTTTTGAAATGCAAATTAATCTGGGGTTTTACAAGTGATTGCTTCATTTTGGTCCGTACACGTGACATTATCAGAAAATCGTATGAAAAATTCTCGCCATTCTATGAGAGGACACAATTTTGAAGCGTGACATCCTGGGCATCAATTTACTCAGTGTAACATTATCTTTCACAATATAGAATTTTTTTTTTTTTAAAGTGTATTTTTTTTTTTTAAATGCCGCTTGTATGATCGCTGCGCAAATACAGTAAGACGGAAATTATTGCAATTACCTCCATTTTTTTCTCTAGGGTGTCTGAAAAAATATATATAATGTCTGGGGGTTCTAAGTAATTTTCTAGCAAAACAAAGCCCCAGACTTTAACTTGTAAACAACAAATCTCAAAAAGAGGACCGGTCTTTAAAGTGGAGTTCCACCTAAAAATGGAACTTCAATATTAAGTGAAGGTGACCCCCTGACTTGCCACATTTGGCATGTCATTTTTTTTTGAGGGGGGGGGAGTGGATACCCTCTTTTTAGAGGATTCCAGCTCCCACTTCCTCCTGGGGCTCCGCAACGCCAGAAGGCAGTTCACCTCTCCCCCCTCCCTCCGTGCATTCTTCTGGGACACGTCACCGGTCCTAGAAGATTGCCCGGCCAAAAACAGCGTGCAGCGCGGCTTGCGCATGTACAGTGAGTGCCCACAGTCAGAATGCGGCCATCGTGGAGAGGAGGGGGAGAGAAGCGGGGCTTCGTTCACCCACATCACTGGTCCGTGGGACAGGTGAGGCGACGTACACACGACCGAGGTTCTCGCTAGAAACCAGTGAGAACCTCGCTGGAAGCTGCATTCCAGCGAGAACCTCGGCCGTGTGTACGCTCTCGGCGAGCATCCCGTCGGGAATGCCGTCAAGCAGAAATAAAGAGCATGTTCTCTATTTGCTCGACGGCCCGCCTGGATGAATGGCTGGTTGCCATTCCCGACGGGCGGGTCGCCGAATCTGACGGCCGACAGAGAACCTCGACGGGGGGAACGATGTGTTCTGCCCATCGAGGTTCTCTGCCGTGTGTACGCGACTTGAGTGATCCGCACTATAGCCGAATGACAGCTACAGCGTGGGCCTACTTTACCGGGAGGGTGTCAATAGATGTCCTCCCGTGCTCGAGCGGCCTGCGCGCCCCCTGCAGGGCACGTGTGGCACGTTCTGTGATCAGCGAGTCTCTGAGACTCACTAGATCACAGATCGGAGTAAGGGTTCGATCCCGACCCCTTACCTTGTGATCAGCTGTCAGCCAATGACAGCTGATCATGTGATGTAAACCGAGCTGCTAATCTGCTAATCACTGGCCGATCACTGGCGGCTGTCAGAGGGACATTGGTCCCGATCAAGCAGAACAGCCCCCAGCTCATCTGTGCCACCTGTCAGTGCACAACAGTGCTGCCTGCCAGTGCCCACCAGCACCACCTACCAGTTCCCACAGTGCCACCCATCAGTGTGCACAGTGCCACCTATCAATGTTTAAAAGTCAGCAGCTACACTTTTTGTAGATGCTGACTTTTATATGGGTGGAACTCCGCTTTAAGTGGTTAGTTTAATTATGTGCAAGCAAAAATACCGTTTTTTTTCTTTATTCTCCTTGCAAATGATTGGGTATTCTTTGCAAAGTGACATTTACTAAGCTCTAGGAAGATTCTCGTGCAAAGTTCAACTTTCCTTGCAAAGTGAACAGCCTATTTGCCTTTAGTAAATCAACCATTTTTTTTTTTTCTAACTCATAAAAGGCAAAGTTTAGAACAACTGTAACTTTAATGTGTCGCTATAAAGTTTTTTTTCCCTATTCTATTGGTGACTATAAGAACCAGCACTGACATCCCTCAGTTATAATCCCTGTAATATGGACTTGCTAGCCCCTGGTCTATATTCAGCGTTCTCCTTTGGCTTCTATAAGAGTGATCCTGTAATTGTTCGGCGTAAATGACATTCCGCTATTAACACTGAGCCTTAGGATGTGCACATCAGGTGATGCTGCTCAGCTAGGCTGATTGCAGGATCCCCGCTATGTAATGGAAAGGTGGTGGAAAAGATTTTCGGTATTCCTCTTACAGCAATCTAGTTCTGTCAGTGCTCTGCGCTCTGTTCAAGTAAGACAAAAATTGCTTAATAATAACATGCCTGATATAGCAAGACCAGATACAACTCAATTTGTAACACCGGAGGAGCTCTTTGAGGTTATGAAAGGATACGACGCCCTGACAGTAATTCAAAATGAAAAAAAAAAGCCCTTAAAAACAGACTGAACAAAATCTACTCTGCAAAGACTGATAATTACAGGAGGATATTTTTAGGATTATCAGACGGTCAATAAAAAAATCCATGAAAAGGTACTACTCAGAAAAGACAAAAAACAGTCAGACAGTTTCTATCTAAAAGTTTAAGTGCTGCAGGATAATGACTGCCCTCTGTTGGTCAACTTTCTACTTTAAACTACACACAGTATCCATATTACCATTCAAATACAACACGATCAAGCGTTGTGCATGCATCTTTGTTTTCGTTGTCTGTAAGCTGCAGCATTGTCTGGCCTGAAGGTTACAACCCAGGCCTCCTACAGCTGAGTTCAAGCTCATAATAACTGCATTTTATTTATTTTTTTATTTTAGGGATTGTGACTTTATTAACCACTTCAATACCGGGCATTTTCACCCCCTTCCAGCCCAGACCAGTTTTTAGTTATCAGCGCTGTCGCACTTTGAATGACCATTGCGCGGTCGTGCAATGTTGCATCCCAAACAGAATTGGTGTTCTTTTTTCCCCCCACAAATAGAGCTTTCTTTTGCTGGTATTTGATCACCTCTGCGTTTTTATTTTTATTTTTTGCGCTATAAACAAAAGAAGACGATTTTGAATAAAACAAAAACATATTTACTTTTGATTTAATAAATATCACAATTAAAAAAAAATATATATATATTTTTTCCCCCCTCATTTTAAGGCTGATACGTATTCTTCTACATATTTTTGGTAAAAAAAAAACGCAATGAGCGTTTATTGATTGGTTTGCGCAAAAGTTATAGCGTCTACAAAATAGGGGATAGATTTATTGCATTTTTATTTATTTTTATTTTTTTACTAGTAATGGCGGCGAGCTGCGATTTTTATTGTGACCGTGACATTGCAACGGATATATATTAGACACTTTTGACACATTTTTGGGACCATTCACGTTGGTGATTACTGTGTAAATGTAACTGGCAGGGGAGGGGTTAAATATGTTCCCTAGAGAGTAATTCTAACTGTAGGGTGAGGGAACTCACTAGGGGAGGAGACCAATCTGTGTACTGGGAACACACATCGGTCTCCTCACCTCTGACAGGACGTGGATCTGTGGGTTCAGGCATGCGGACAGGAGGGTGTGTTTAGCTCCCCTCCTGAAGACTTCTGGGATGTATGACATCATTTTCCTAGCCGGTTAAGGACCGTCCTATGTACAGGGGCGTCCCTTAAGTACAAAATCACATACCTGATTCCTGTGATTGGCTCTGGGGCACGCTGGAGCCACGCTCCCACTGTTATTGAACACAGCAGAAGCCAATCAGAGGGTCTGGTGGCCACGATGGCCCCTGGCCACCCGCAATCAATAACAAGATGCAGAACGGCAGTCTACCTATGTAAACAAAGCAGACCGCTATTCTGCCAGAGAGTAAAATTGAGATTTGTGTTTCGGCTAAGCAAAAACACAGATCTCTGTTTTCCTTTAGTCGAAGCACATCCTCCACAGTTAGAAAGCACTCATAGGGAACACATTTAACTCTTTGATTACCCCAGATGTTTACCCCTTCCCTGCCAGTGTCATTTATACAGTGACAGTGTATTTGTTTTAGTACAAATCACTGTATTGGTGTCACTGGTTCCCAAAAGGTGGGGCTACAGGCATCATTAAGATATCGGCTTTTTCAGGCAGCAATTCCCTACACCTTAAGAATGATCATACCGATTGATTGTTCTTAAGGGCGGCAAGAGGGGACGTCTACCCCCTCACGCCGCCCTCCAGTGCTTCTACTGACTCCGCTGTCATCAGTGAGTTGGAGAATGGATCAGTCGGCCTCAGATGTTTACCATAGAGATTTCCGGTGGAAGAGATGGTCGCCGGAGTCTCTATGATCGTTCGAAGGCCGGGGCGTGATGTTATGACATCACGTCCGGTCTCTGCATTCAAACAAATGGCGGTGCCTCGGCTGGGAAGCGGAGATCGTTTTTATTTATTTTTGGCTTCAGGTTTCCCATATCAATTACCACCATTGTGGGCCAATTTTACCCTAAAAAATCACCTGTTATGGATGACGGGTGCCAGGATGTTTAGGCACCCTAACATGTGAGGGATATTTTTTACTTTTAATAGTTTTAATCCATTTTTTTTAACAATATCTTGCGCAATAAGGATTTCTTTGGTTTGTCTATCTGTATGAGGCACTGCACTGCATGAGACGCCAGCAGTTGATCTCTACAGGGGTTTCCCCACATGCTGAAAGGACCATACTAGCAATAGTTGGTCAACTCCACGGGGTTAGTTTACATGCGGGGCACCTGGTCTGAGCACATTTAAGCATGGATATATGAACTTTCTATTGGCCCTTGTTTTTTATCTTTTGAAAATACTAATTACCTGGCTGCCTCTGGCTTTAAAAGGGTCTTGGTTACATTCCCAGGACAAGCATGTAGCAAGAGAAGTCAGAAAGAGAATGGCAGCTCTGTATATTTCATCAAAGGTACAAGATAAGTATTGCAGTGAATGTATTAGCAATTCATACCAGCTAAGCAAACAGCCTACAGAGTTGAACAATAACAGTCTGTGTGGTTTTCTGGCACAGGTTTATTATAATTTTCACCTGAACCTTCTTACTTTGGGTAATCATTGGGTTGGAAGGTATTTTATAAAGGTTCTCAAAAACATACTTCTAGAGGTAAAGGAGGGAGAGCAAGAGGCACAGAATTAATTGCAGCTTTGCAAATTCCTAGCAATTTATAGCAACCTATATTTATCTTTACTGATCTGACTTCATCAACCACATGATTGGTTGCTTTGAATTACTCACATTTCTCATCATTATTTGTTATCCTGAATTGTCAAGACTATGGATTTATAGATTGTGGTCTGTAGCCTAGGAGCTGAAAACACGTAAAATAATTTAAGCATGTAGGTGTGGTGTGTGTTGACAACGCATAAATTTTTTTATTTAAATATTGACAGAATATACTATGTAACTATTGTAGCGCCCACCCCATATCTGGGGGACACTATTTTAAATTTAGGGGAAGTCTGGGCCAGTACTTGCGCCCAGACCTGTTTGATTAACCCAAATTTGCCTCTGTTCTTCCTGTGGTACTGCTTGGTAGTTTCCCTTGTTGCCTGCAGTTGGTGTTGCCACCCTGGTCTTATGTTGGAACACATGTGTACCATGGTGTGTTGGATGTCCCTTCTCGGCAGCGGTGCAGTGGGAGTGGTGACCCCCCTGTGCATGCTGGAGAGGGGTACTTAACCGACAGACGCCATTGATCGAGGTTCTTCCTCGCCTCGCGGCCCTCCTGGGGCGAGGGGTGTGTGTGTGCCTGACTTCGGGGCCACGCTGGCCCAGAGTGGTGCTGCTGTCGAGTAGGCCCAGCTACGCTGGCTGGGGCCTTTTGTGGGCACAGGCACGCGGCGGCTGTTATCCTCCATGACGTCAATAGATGTCCAGTCAGGATAACAGAACCACTTTCCGGATGTCAAAATACTATTGACCAGGCAGTAAGTAGTTAAAGGTCTGTGGCAGACACCCAGCTCATTCCAAGAGGTCTGTGGCAGAGACCGTCTGGACATTAGTTTGTGCATCATCCTGGCTGCTAGGCCAAGTTAGAGGGGACGATCCGGGTGAGCAATACCCACTCAATAGCTGAGAGTGAAGACTGATATATTCTGTACTGTGTGTGTGTGTGTATATATATATATATATATATATATATGTGTGTGTGTATATATATATATATATATATATATATATACCGTATTTATCGGCGTATAACATGCACAGGTGTATAACACGCACCCTAACTTTAAGAGGGAAGTTTCAGGAAAAAAAATTACCACAGCCCCCTGTGTATAACACGCAGGCACAGTTTACCCTCTTTTTTCAGGGTAAAAAAGTGAGTGCTATACCCCAATAAATACAGTATATATATACCGTATTTTCCGGCGTATAATATGACTTTTTAACACATGAAACTGTTCTTAAAAGTTGGGGGTTGTCTTATACGCCGATAACCTAACATGCAGACTGCGGCCATTCATTTTTCGAAAATGCAGCGCTTCCTCCTTCTGCTGTTCCGTGATAGGCAGAACACTCAGCTTCCCAGCAGAGCATCTGTTCAGTATTCCTCCTATCACAGATGCCCTCTCGTCCTGGATCTCGGATGATAGGGCATCCGTGATAGGCGGAACACTGCACACAGTGTCTCCTGGGAAGCTGAGTGTTCCACCTATCACGGAACAGCACGAGGAGGAGGCGCGGCTTTTGAAAAATGGACAGTCGCGGTCTGACAGATTCTGCATTGTCAGGGATAAGGTAAGGGTTCGTCGAGACATGCAATGGCACAGTCAGGCATGTAATGGTGGCACAGTGAGGCATGTAATGGTGGCACAGTGAGGCATGCAATGGTGGCACAGTCTGGCATGTAATGGTGGCACAGTCTGGCATGTAACGGTGGCACAGTCTGGCATGTAACGGTGGCACAATCTGGCATGTAATGGCACAGTGAGGCATGTAATGGTGGCACAGTCTGGCATGTAATGGTGGCACAGTGAGGCATGTAATGGCACAGTGAGGCGAGGCGAGGCATGACTAGTAGGAAGGGTGTCGTCTTATACAGTGAGTATATCCCAAAACCAACATTTTAGCTGGAAAATTAGGGGATCATCTTATACGCCCAGTCGTCTTATATGTCGGCAAATATGGTACTCATCTGCCACTTTATTGGGTTCACCTGTTCAATTGCTTGGTAACATAAATTGCTTATCAGCCAATTACATGGCAGCAACTCAGTGCATTTAGGCATCTAGACGTGGTGAAGAAGAAGACTTGCTGAAGTTCAAACTGAGCATCAGAATGGGGAAAAAGGGGATTTAGGTGACTTTGAATGTGGCATGGTTGTTATTAGTGTTGCTCACGAATATTCGCATTGATAATATTAGCTACGAATATTGCATATTCGAGTATTCGCGAATAACTCGAATATCACGGCGAATATTCGCTATTTCGAATATTCGTATTTTTTCGCAATCAATTTCGAAATCGCACTAACAAAATTTCGCAATTTTTTTTTTCGTGATATTCGTGATATTTTATAAAAAAAAAATTGCGAAATTTCGTCAATGCGAAATTTCGTCAATGCGAAATTTCGCAATTTTTTTTTTTCATAAAATATAGCGAATATTCGTAAATATCGAATATTCGTGATATTTTATCCAAAAAAAAATTGCGAAATTTCTCATTTTTTTTTTTATAAAATATCACGAATATTCGATATTAACGAATATTCGCGAATATTCTTCGAAATATTCGCGAAATATCGCGAATTCGAATATGGCGTATTCCGCTCATCACTAGTTGTTATACCAGACAGGATGGTCTGATGCCGCGTACACACAATCATTTTTCAGCATGAAAAAAAACGTTGTTTTTCAGCATGTCCAAAAAACGAAGTTTTTCCAACTTCATCATTAAAAACGACGTTGCCCACACACAATCGTTTAAAAAAAATTATGAACAAAGCGCGGTGACGTACAACACGTATGACGGCACTCTAAAGGGGAAGTTCTATTTACCTTTGGACTGCTTTAGCTGATTCCTTGGTAGTAAAAGACGATTTGCGCTTTTCTGTCGGTTACAGTGTGATGAATGTGCTTACTCCATTATGAACGGTAGTTTTACCAGAACGAGCGCTCCGTCTAATACCTTGCTTCTGAGCATGCGCGGGTTTAAAACGTTGTTTTAGCCCACACACGATCATTTTTTACAGCCCGAAAAACGACATAGTTTAAAACGACGTTAATAAATGCAGCATGTTCAAATTTTTTCTTTTTGTCGTTTTTCAGAACCTAAAAAATGATGTGTAGCCCAAACACGATCATTTTAAATGACGTTTTTTAAAAAAAGCCGTTTTTTTCATGCCGAAAAATGATCGTGTGTACGCAGCATGGGTATTTCAAAAACTGCTAAACTACTGGGATTTTCATGCACAACCACCTCTAAGGTTTACAGAGAATCGTCCAAAAAAGAAAAAAATATCCAGTGAGTGGCAGTTGTATGGATGAAATTGCCTTGTTGATGTCAGAGGTTAGAGGAGAATGGGTATACTGGTTTGAGATGATAGAAAGGCAATAGTAACTCAAATAATTACAACCAAGGTATGCAGAATACCATCTCTGAATGCACAACACATCGAACCTTAAAGCCGATGGGCTACAGCAGGAGAAGACCACACTAGGTGGCACTCCTGTCAGCTAAGAACAGGATAGAACAGGGGAAAGCTGCGCTGCATTGAATATTGCAAACATAAAACAACATAAATATAACAAACCACTGTATATATATAGTGCATAAAAACACCAGTGCAAAATTTTGTAGATTAATTCGGGATTTTCCTAGCTAATATGACGGAAAATCTGGGTTATATGAAGACAGGAGGCGAGTATCTTGCATTAAATCTTTCTTTTAATGCCCATAGCAGAAAACAGAACATTAAACTTTTGATAACAGAAAAAACTTTATAGAACTACAATTCCCAGCAGCCCCGGGGTCCCCTCCCCCTGGGTCATAGTCTCTATATATGGGGCTGTCTGGGTCTCCTCCTCCTCTTTCTTTGTGCGATCCTGGAACGACAAGTAACCTAGGTGTTGTGGACCTCGAATAAGGTGATCGTGGAGTCCTCCTCTGAACCTGGAATTCGGGCCAACTGGGCCATTTCCAACTTGGTCAAGGACGCTTTCTAATCGATCAGAACCGTGTTCAACTGGAACAAAACAGAATAACCGTCATTCGGGAACTCCAGAATGTTTCATTACCGTCCGTGTAGGCGTAGATTCCACCCTTCAGTAACCTGAAACGAGAAACACATCGTGATAGGGGTGCGTAGGGTGGGTTAAGATACTCGCCTCCTGTCTTCATATAACCCAGATTTTCCGTCATATTAGCTAGGAAAATCCCGAATTATATTTCAGACAGGAGGCTTCATATCTTGCAAGTTTAAAGCTAGCATACATTGTACAATACATGCAAGTACATAACCTTAAAGTATCGAAGTAGAAACATGGCTTTGTGGCCGGAAATAATATTGTCGAAAAATCGTTTCCGACGACCAGTCTGCCGCCAGTAAGAGGTCCGAGAGAGACCCACCTGACGTGACCACTTTAGTAGCCATGGCCCCTCTTGAAGAGTGGGCACCAAAGAGTGAGACGTCGATCCCGGCCATTTTCATGGCCATTCTCACCCACCTGGCCAATGAAGCCGAGGACACTGGGAGGTGAGGTTTCACATATGAAATCAATAGTTGGGTATGAGCGACTGACCGTAGTGTTGCGGTCCGAGATTCGTATTGTTGTAAGCATCGAACCACACATATGTGTGGATGATCAGGAAAAAATGGGTAAAACACTGAGTGAATTCCCGTTTTCGTCCGACGAACCACGGAAAACCGCACTCCTTCCGGCGAGAATTGACGTCGGGAGATATCAAGTGCCTTAACATCCGAGACCCTTTTGATGGAAACCAGGCATAAAAGAGTAGAGAGTTTGATAGAAAGATTCTTCAAAGGGAGGGTGTCATTGTCCTCCCAGGTGGCGAAGAGTTCCAAAACCCGGGCGACATCCCACGTAGATTGGTATCTAGGGCGAGGGGGGCGTTTGAACTTTACCCCTCGAAGGAGCCTACATACCAAAGGGTGCCTACCTACGGGTAACGTATCCACTGGGCAGTGATAAGCCGAGATGGCAGACCTATAGACATTCAATGAACTATAAGATTTACCAGCCTCATAAGAGTCTGCTAGATAGTTCACTACAGCTGATACAGGTGCATGAACGGCATCAATTTGCCGTTGATCACACCAACGAACCCACAGAGTCCAGGCAGATCGGTACGCCGATCTAGTCCCTGGGGCCCAGGCCAGGGCGAGGAGGTCTCTAGCCGATTGTGAAATAGTGTTATCGGGGCACTCGATCCCGAGACTAACCATGCTAACAGAGGGAGTTTGCCATTCAGAATCAGGGGGTGGTAACCCTTGGTTGTGTCTGACAGAAGATGAAGGGAGAAGGGGAGTAATCGGGGGTAGTCGATCGACATTCCCATGAGAAGGGGAAACCATGGTTGTGTCGGCCACCAGGGGGTGATCAACACCACCGTCGCCTTCTGACTTGTCACCTGAAGAAGGGTTCTGGTGATCATATTGAACGGAGGGAACGCATAGTGCGTTCCCCGCGCCCAAACCTGTCGGAACGCGTCGATTGCTGACGCCTCCGGGTCCGGCCTCCAGCTGTAAAAGTGGGGTAGTTGCCTGTTGAGGCGCGAGGCGAAGAGGTCTGTATGAAAGGGACCCCACAGAGTTTGAAGGGCAAGGAAGACCGTACGATCCAGCGTCCAGTCGCTGGAGTCCGTAAGGTAGCGAGAGTTCCAATCTGCAACTACGTTGGATATCCCGGGTAGGTATTCCGCTATTGGGGTAGTATGTATTGAGAGACAAAATTGCCAAAAGTCGGACGCTATGTCCGCCAGCACCTTGGATTTCGTGCCCCCTAAGCGGTTGATATACTGCACCGCCGCCACGTTGTCCATGCGTAAAAGCACGCATCTGTTGGAAGTGAGAGGGAGAAAGCTCTTGATGGCAAAATATGCTGCCAGAAGTTCTAGGGCATTGATATGGAGGAGAGATTCCTCCTCGGACCATTTCCCTCCTGTGGTGAGTTGTCCACATCGGGCACCCCAGCCTCGGCGGCTCGCATCGGATTCTATGATCACATCGGGGTAGGAATTGAATATCGTTCTGCCGTTCCATGCCACGGCGTGGCGAAGCCACCACAGTAATTCCTCTATTGCCTCTGGGTCCAACGGAACTTCGTCCGCGTAACGTAACCCTTGGCGTAAGTGGAGTGTTTTGAGTCTTTGTAGAGCCCGGTAGTGTAAGGGGGCTGGAAATATTGCTTGGATGGAGGCCGACAAAAGGCCTACTATGCGAGCAATCACACGAAGGGATACTAGACCTTTGCGTAGCGTGGCTCTGATTTCCTTGCGAATCAGAGCCAGTTTTGATTTCGGTAATAGAAGCATAGCCTGTTTGGTGTCTACTAGAAACCCCAGGAATTCCATCTCTTGAGAGGGAACCAGGACGGATTTCTTGTAGTTGATGAGGAAACCAAGGTCCATTAGCAGAGAGACCGCCCATTGGCTGTGTAACAAGGCTTGTGTTCTGGAGTGTGCCAGAATAAGGAGATCGTCCAAATAGATAATTAGGCGTACACCTCTGCTCCTCAAAGCAGCTATTACTGGTTTGAGTAGTTTGGTGAAGCACCAGGGGGCTGATGACAATCCGAATGGGAGGCAGGTGAACTGCCACATTCGGTTTTTTCCACTGAAATCTTAGGAAAGATTGAGATTCGTGGTGCATAGGGACAGTAAGATATGCGTCTTTTAAGTCTATCTTGACTAGCCAGTCTTTCGGCCAGAGGAGATCGCGCAACAGATGGATACCTTCCATTTTGAAATGACGGTAAGCCACGTGCTGGTTGAGCTCTCTCAGATTTATGACAGGGCGGTAGCCGCCGTCTTTCTTCTTTACCAGAAAGATGTTGCTGATAAAGCCGGGTGAAAAGGGATCTACTTCCTGAATCGCCCCTTTGGACAGAAGCTCCTTGAGCTCTTCGTCTATCAGGTCCACGTTTTGCTGGGAAAAACGGATTGGGTGGGGTATCACATTGAGGGTCGGGAGAGACAACAACTCTATCTGATAGCCCGTCACCGTATTGAGGATCCATGCATCTGCCGAAATCGTGGACCAGACGTGGGAAAAATACATCAGCCTGCCCCCCACCAGTGTATGTGGAACTGAGTGTGGGAGTGTACTCACCGGTCGGTGGTCTAGATCTGGGAAATCCACGTCCTCCGCGTCCTCTCCAGGGGCGTCCACGGGGAGGAAAGAAGGGAGCTGGGTGGGCCATGGGCATGGCATACATTTGTGGAGCAGGAGTGAACTGCTGGCTTGGCGGTCTTGAATAGGGCCTGTACGGGGTAGTGCGGCCGGTAGATCGCCCTCTGTTTCTACCGGCCTTTCCAAAAACCTTGCCAGGTTGTGATTTTCTCAACGAGGTCTGTGCCTTATCCAGGCTTGAGAAAAGGCTGACAAATTTGTTTATGTTTTTTAATAAATCGTCCCCGAACAGGAGACCCTCGGCAGAGGGTCCTGGTTCATTCTCCGCTAGATGGCTGAGTTGGGGGTCCAATTTTATCAAGATGGAGCGTCGACGCTCCTCTGAGCAAGTCGTGTTTGCGGTACCCAGCAAACATATCGCACGTTGGGCCCAGCCCCTAAGTTGTGACAGGTCTATCGG
This sequence comes from Rana kukunoris, assembly GCA_029574335.1. Classification (NCBI taxonomy): domain Eukaryota; kingdom Metazoa; phylum Chordata; class Amphibia; order Anura; family Ranidae; genus Rana; species Rana kukunoris. The sequence continues at coordinate 117,466,982 of CM056049.1, read as the reverse complement.
TTGGGCTGATGAAGCCGATTGCTCCGCCAAATTCAAAATTTTTGTAAGCGGACCAAGAATGTCTAGTATACGGTCCTGAATGGTTTTAAAAGACCTTTCAATACCCTTTTTTGGGTATTTCCCGGACCTCGTAAGATATTTGAGGAGCACCGGGTCTATTTCAGGGGTGATTGCAACCTTATTTGCCACGTATGGTCTGGGGCATTCTGCACGTAACTTGTTACGGTTCACCCTGTCTAAGGACCGTCTCGTCCAAAGCTCAAGATATTGGGCCACATGGGGTAACGGGGCCCAATCCCCCGAGCGAGGATGTGAAATTTCGTCGGGATTAAACAGAGCCTGGCCCTGTGAGTCCAGGATGGCCGTATGTGGCACTTCAGTGCTGGCGTCATGGTAGTCCGCCGTGAACCCCGCATCGTCCTCGCCATCCATGTCTGAATCAGATGCCGCGGCTCTGTCAGACACGTCGGACTCTTCATCAGATGTTTCAAATGAGTCCGGTTTAATCCGTCTGGCGGATTTCTGCCCATTTTTATTCTCCTTGGGGCTCAAGGGTCGAGTTTGAATAGGTACATGCGGGGTGTGGCAGACCGGTTCGGATTCTGCCTGAGGCATATTATAAACTTCCCCTGCCGGGGAGTCAAAGTGCACTGTTAGGTGCTTTCGTTTTTGGGATGCTTTACCCCCCATTGGGGCGTGTCCCGAGGTGGATGGCATTGGCATTTGTTTCACTGCATTGGCAGCCAAGGCTGCTTGAATGGATTTTGTAATTAGATCTTGTATCTGGGCTGTGGATAGTAGATGGGAGGCATCTAAATCCACCACCTCATTGGGGAGCCCCGAGCTATTATTGTCAGTTGCCATCTGAATCAATAGAAGTATCTCTCTAACAAAGTAGTAAAACGATTCTAAGATTGTCAGGGATAAATCACTGACAATCAACGTTTGGGGTAAAATAATTTCTTTGCAGGACACTGTGTGGCACCTATGTCCGACAGTGTGTGTGGTCAAGTTAAGGGTGAGATACCTGAGGGAGAATAAGAGCTATAGCAGAACGTCTCAGCCAGCAGTCACAGCTCCTGTACCTTCAGGAAGTCAGTGGAAGAAGGAGGAAACGCCAGCTGAGGTCCCCAGCCGTAATCTCGCGAGATTACGGCCGGGAGAGTTCCAATAGGATGCCTGAGAGCTAGGGCTGTGATGACTGGAGTGTGTCACACAGCCGCGCCCCCTTTCTCTTGCCAAAAGCCCGCGAATCGCGGCACTGCTGTGCGGGGGGGAGGGGGGAGGAAGGGGGGGAATCAGCAATGAGGGAAAGATGGCGATAACTGGATGTGAGTGCTGAGGTACTCACAGGTGTAGTAAGAAAACGGACTGGAATAGCGGGTTGCCGCAGTATTCCAGACACAATACAATTGCATACTAATACTATAAAACAGTGATAGTTACATTATTAAACAATAAATTCTGGTAATAAAATTAATGCAATACTTATCTTCAGCCATGAGCAGAAAGAAAGAGGAGGAGGAGACCCAGACAGCCCCATATATAGAGACTATGACCCAGGGGGAGGGGACCCCGGGGCTGCTGGGAATTGTAGTTCTATAAAGTTTTTTCTGTTATCAAAAGTTTAATGTTCTGTTTTCTGCTATGGGCATTAAAAGAAAGATTTAATGCAAGATATGAAGCCTCCTGTCTGAAATATAACCAATGATTATTGCTCAAAAGTTCGTGTAGGATAGATATATCCCAAAAGTTCAAAGAAAGATGTGAGAGATAACAAAGGTAGTCCGAATGGGTGTTTGAACAGCTTCAAAGAAATCGTGTGCATCAGCCAGATAGATAAAGGTATCCTCTACCACTTATGTTGTAAGGCCTCGTACACACGAGTAAATCTGTCTGCTGGAAACGGTCTGCTAGACCGTTTCAGCAGACAGATTCGATCGTGTGTACGGGCAAACAGACGGATTTGGCCACCCGACAGATTTCAAAGCATGCTTTGAAATCTGTCGGCTGGGAACCCGTCCGCCCGACATGTCTGCTGGTTAGTATGCTAACCAGCAGACATGTCTTCTCGCACACGCGCCGAATGATTTTGACGCATGCGCGGAAGTGTTTTACTTCCTGGTGTGGTGACGTGGTGGCGTCAACGTCACCGCCACGTCACCGACCCATCAGCGCGCTGTCTGCTGGCGGGGATTTTGGTTTGCTCGTGTGTACACGCGAGCAAACCAAAATCCAAGCAGACAGATCTGTTCAAATCAGTCGGTCCGACCGATTTGAACAGATAGATTGCCTCGTGTGTACGAGGCCTAACTGCTTACCAAAATGATTGGACCTCTGACGAGATCAACAGCGCATAAAATCAAAGCAAGCCCGCACAAGAAATCCAGGAATCCTGTCACTCTGTCTGTATCTCCTTATCCATGTATAGTCAGATTATTGTTCCTCCAAATGCATGACCCAGAAGGAAAACATTGACATGGCGTAATACCGTCTAAAAAGTTATTTTATTGTATATATAAAATACACTCACATTTATGCAGATCAAAAAAGTGTGTGTAACTGCTATAGCCGGCCGGCTCTGTCATCCGCTTGTCCTTCCGGATAGACAGCGTGGTACAGTTCGTGGTGACGTCAGCACGCCGCTTACCCTACGCCATTTCGTCACAACAATGACTTCTTCCAGGGGCACGAGCGGCGTGCTGACTCGCCACTCTTTATTCAGCAAAAAACATCCAAGGACCGCCCAGCTCTGAAGTTTGAAAATCGAGGGCGCGATCACTAGGTGGCACTCCTGTCAGCTAAGAACAGGAAACAGAGGCTAAAATTCGCACAGGCTCACCAAAATTGGACAATAGAAGATTGAAAAAACATTGCCTGGTCTGATGAGTCTCAATTTCAGCTGCAACATTCAGATTGTAGGGTCAGAATTTGGTGTAAACAACATAGAAGCATGGACCCATGTCCAAAGCTCCTCCATTACTTCCTGGTATTCCTCCTGGTTTTGGGATAGGAAAACTGTTAGTGAACTAAGGAAGTTGGAGTTCAGGTGCAGGGTGAGTGTTGTCAGCTTCCTTAGTTCACTAACAGTTTTCCTATCCCAAAACCAGGAGGAATACCAGGAAGTAATGAAGGAGCTTTCTATAGGAGACACTGGAAACTGAGAGCTGGTCCTAAAGAAATCTTTTTCTGTTCTGCAACAGACAGCTGGGTTCACACTGCTGCTGGCTGCGGCTCACAGCAGGGGTCCGGTGTATCCCTGTTCTCCATTTCAGGGAAGAATCAGGGCTGAAATTTTGGCTGAATTTGGCCCTAAAATGGAGCCAAAGATGCACAGGACTCCTGTGCAAGCCGCTCCACAGCCACAACAGAGATATGTAAACCGCTTCCATAGAGAGCTGGTCACAATCTCCTGTCATGAGAATTAGATGCGAGGAACTAGTGTGAACCCAGCCTAAAGGTATTTTGGTAATGGGGAAACTGGAATTTAAAAAAAATGGTGAACTTAGTGTAGCACTACCCCTGGAGGAGCTGCCGGCTCTGTTTGGGTGGCACGTTACCTCTATATTCTCGCTGTCCAGGGTGAAAAGAGAGTCTGAAGAATTTCAATGTCCACACAATACAATTCTTTTTCTTGGGTTTATTACTGCAGAACTTTAATAGAAAAGAAGAATGAGGGGACGAAGGGTAGGTGGGTTCAAGTGCATAATCACATATAGGGAAACACTCCTGCTTCCAGCAAACAGTTCTTGTCGCCACTCTAGCCAGAGTGGCTATTGCTCACCCGCACTGGCGTAGCGGGGGGGGGGGCAGGGGGGGCTGTTGCACCGGGCTAAAAATTGCAGGGGGGTGAAATCTTAGGAAAGGCCGCGGCTTTGGCCTAGCTCCGGAGCGGTCGGTCGGCAATCTTGGTACACCCGGCGGTGCACCATGAGTTTTTTTTTTCAGCCCTTCCGCCTGGTTAACTGGTGGAACTGTCTGTGTCCCTTGATGTGGGAGTGGCGGGAAACACCAGCCAACCAGGCGGAAGGGCTGAAAAAAAACATAACGGCGCAGGAGCACCGATTGGCGGGCGGTGGAGTGGGAGGTGCTGTACCTCTGTGCTGCGCTGATTGGCCGTGAAAAACGTGTTTACAGCACGGCGGCGGTGGCAAGTTTGATTTTCTCCATCACCAGCAAGGTAAGCAAAACACTCTCCTGTACCACAGGGGGGAGAGAGAGAAACATGGGGGGGGGTCAGTGTAAATCTAAAGGGGTGCACTGCCTGATCCCCACCTATCCACCTCAGAGCCTGTCATTTTAGTAAGACTGCTGGGACTTGTAGTTCTCCATCTTCTTCTGGGGCTCATGGAGAAGATGGAGATTGGAGAACTACAAGTCCCAGCAGGTTATACATACAATAAGGCTCTTAGGTGGATGGGTGTGGATTGCATGCACTGTGAGCCCAGGAGAAGATGGAGAACTACAAGTTCCATCAGGTTATAATATAAGGCTCCGAGGGGGATGGATGTCCGGACACCCATCCATCTCGGAGCCTTATATTATAACCTGCTGGGACTTGTAGTTCTCCATTGTCTCCTGGGGCTCAGGTGCATGCAATCCACACCCATTCAACTCAGAGCCTTATTGTATGTATAACCTGCTGGTACTTGTAGTTCTCCATCGTCTCCTGGGGCTCAGGTGCATGCGATCCACCATCTATGGGACTACAAGTCCCAGCAGTGAGAAAAAACTGAACAAAGATGGAGGATCGCATGCACCTGAGCCCCAGGAGACGATGGAGAACCACAAGTCCAAGCAGGTTATAATATAAAGCTCCGAGGTGGATAGATGTCTGGACAGTGACGATTGATGGGCACAGTGGTGACAATTGATGGCACAATGGTAACAATTGATGTCATAGTGATGACAATTGATGGGACAGTGGTGACAATTGATGGCACAGTGGCTGTGTTTGATGGCATGGTACAGTGACTGCATTTGATGGCATGGCACAGTGGTTGTGTTTGATGGCATGGCACAGTGGTGACAATTGATGGCACAGTGGCTGCATTTGATGGCATGTTTTTTTTTTGCTGATCCAAAAATGATCCGATCCGTGACTCCTGATCCGAGGATCGATCCGATCCGTGAGTTTTTTGATCCGTTACACCCCTACTGTACTGTGTCCCAAGCGAGTACGGTACGCGGCCACCATTTTGCGGCAGATGGCGCCCTGTGATTGGGCGTATGTGGTCATGTGCTAGCACCGGGGGGGCGAAAAAAAAAGTTCTGCCCCGGGCGCCCATAACTCTGGTTACGCCACTGCTCACCCGGATAGGTCCCTCTCACTGGCCTAGCAGCCGGGATAGCGCACAAAGTAAAGTACAGTCTCTGCCACAGACCTTCCTTTATGAGGAGACACTTCTGCCACAGAATTCAGCACACAGATCTCTCCAGCTTAACTTTGGTAGAACTTTTAGACCCGACAGGCGACACTGTCAAGCCTTTCGGTGTATGGTGCATCCTTCGATTACGTTTCCAGGCCTTCTCCCAAGGTACCAGCCTCTTGCATGGCCCTCTCCAGGATCTGTTCTCCCCTGGCTTCCTTCATCAAGTGGCTTTGTCCCACAGGACGGACAGCACAGGATCACCGTTGCAAGGCAGGCCCCAGCCAGACTACTGGGCCCACAAACAAAGTCACAGCCCCGGGCCAACCAACCAGGATTCAGGACACGCACCTCAGGCTAGGTGGGCCACAAGGCGCGTGGGACGACAGACCGACGACCTCACCCTAATGGCGTTTGTCTTTTAAGTACCCCTCCCAGCATGCACAGCGGGAAAACCACTCCCAATGATTTGCTGCTGAGGGAGACACTCAATGTACCTTCATCCTGCTGCTGCCACCCTTGGCCTGGGGTGGTAAAGACACCCCCAGGCAAACAATGGTGGATACTCCAAGCACAGCCATGGCTGGAACAGAGGCTAAATTGCCCTTAATCACTCTTGTCTGAGCCAAATAACAGCTCAGACCCCACTAAATTTAAAGCAGCGCCTGTTCAACAGGAGCAGGGCGCTACATTCGCTTTAAAAATATGTAATGCCACAAATGAGATTTCTATTCAAATTAACCTAAATTTAGAACATTTTACATTTGCATTGTACTTGGCAATTATAACATAATGGTAATGCAGGTTGTATAAGGAAAATAAGTAACTGTATTCATAACCTGGTTGACTGCAGTGAAACCACAATCAGATTTCAGACTGTTGTCATACTACATATTATAAATGTATCTGCAACCTCATCTTTTGTGTGTGTTTGCATGGTTATTCATTTTGTGAATGAAGATTTTTGAAGCTTATAGTGTTACTAAACCCAGGACCCTGCATTCACTATATCTGGTGTCCCACAACACATAGAACATGGAAATGCATTTATTTTAGTAAATATAAACTGCTAAATACCTTTTGTCATCAGCAGTATATAGCAGTTTTATGACATCTATCAGTTTCTGGCTAAAGCTTAAGTTGCAGGAGGAGTTTCTGTTCTACTCTGACTGTCCTATGAGGCTGCAGGACCCCTGACCCTGTGTCTGGACAGTGCTGATTGGTCCTGGGCACCTTCCCAAGAGGAAAAAAAAAACTCTAACAATACACACCAAACTGAGCATGAGTATCGAAGGCCCTGTAATGTCAGAGAATCAGCATCAGAGAAGACAGGATCAAACAGCCTTTTTACACAATGCAGAGAATTAACCCCTTAGGTCCCACAGTGAGTATAAAAAGCATGCTTTACTGCATATACAGACTGATTTTACTGTTGTGGGTTTAGTAACACTTAAACCTCGTACACACGATTGGATTATCCGATGGGAATTGTGTGATGGCAGGCTGTTATCGGAAAATTTGACCGTTTGTATGCTCCTTCGGACAGTTGTTGTCAGATTTTCCGCGAACAAATGACAGAGGTGACCAATCACAGCTGATCATAGCGTGAACCAAAAAGTGCCGGTAATCGGCTTTTCCTAGGTTCGCGCTGGCAGGGAGAGCCGATCAGTGGCTTTCCTGTCAGAGGGGGGATGTGTGCTGATAATCAGCACATTTATTATTAGTGCAGCCCCCATCAGAGGTGCCCACCACAGCTGCAAATACTTTCCCATCAGTTTCCAGTCAGTGCCCACCCAAATCGCTAATCAGTGCCCAAAAAAAAGTGCAAATCAGTGCCCATTAAAGTGACAATCGGTGCCCCATCAGTAACGCTTATCAGTGCCCTTCAGATGGCCATCAGCAATGCCTATCAGCAGCTCCTCGTTAGTGCTGCCTATCAGTGCCATCTATCAGTGCCTATCAGTGACCATTAGTGCCATCTATCAGTGCCCACCAGTGCCACCTATCAGTGCCCATCAGTGCTGCCTAACAGTGCCCATTAGTGCCATATATCAGTGCCCACCAGTGGTGCCTATCAGTTCCACATATGAGTTCTCATCAGTGCTGACTATCATTGCCACCAATCAGTGCCCATAATTTGAAATATAAGTACCTCCTCATCAGTTTCCATTAGTAAAGCCTCATCAGTGCTGCCTCATCAGTGCCCTTCAGTAAAGGTGAAAACAACATTTTATAACAGAAACAAAGAAAAAAATGTTTTTGCAAAAATATCAGTCTTTTAAGAAAAAATAAAAGACCCAGTGGTGATCAAATATTACCAAAAGAAAGCTCTATGTGGGGGAAGAAAATGATAAAAATGTAGTTTGGGTACAGTGTTGCATGACCACGCAATTGTCATTCAAGGTGTGACAGCTAGTGTTGCTCACGAATATTCGTATTGCGAATATTCGGCTCGAATATGGCATATTCGAGTATTCGCGATATATTCCGAATTTCGCGGTGAATATTCGCTATTTCGAATATTCGTATTTTTTCAATTTTTTTTTAGAACAGATCACATCCTAGAGATCCCCATCGACGTCTAAAAGCATTGCTGGTATGATTAGAGACCTTGGGCCGAGTAGCTGCAGCGATCATTTTATATTGCCGAAAAATCGCAATGCGATTATTCGGCAATAGCGATATCGCGCGATTATTTTCGAGAAATTCGCAATATTGTTTTTAGCTAAAATAACACATATATTCGATTTCAGAGTGTTACTGTCGAAATTCCGCAATCAATTTCTCATTCGCATTTTTGCGAAATTACGATAAAATATCAAGAATATTCTGAGCCAATCAGAGTGCTCCATTCCGCATTTCTCGAAATTTCGCAATTATTTTGTATTATAAAATATCACAAATATTCTGAGCCAATCAGAGTGCTCCTTCCGCATTTGCCGAATATTCGCAATTATTTTGTATTGTAATATATCACGAATATTCTGAGCCAATCAGAGTGCTCCTTCCGCATTTGCCGAATATTCGCAATTATTTTGTATTGTAATATATCACGAATATTCTGAGCCAATCAGAGTGCTCCTTCCGCATTTGCCGAATATTCGCAATTATTTTGTATTGTAATATATCACGAATATTCTGAGCCAATCAGAGTGTTCCATTCCGCATTTCTCGAAATTTCGCAATTATTTGGTATTATAAAATATCACGAATATTCTGAGCCAATCAGAGTGCTCCTTCCGCATTTCTCGAAATTTCGCATTCGCATTCGCAATAGCGAAATTTCGCAATCATTTAATTTCCAAAAAATATCACGAATATTCGTATTTAGCGAATATATCTCGAATATTCGACTATTTATTCGAGATATATCGCGAAATCGAATATGGCATATTCTGCTCAACACTAGTGACAGCGTTGAAAGTTGAAAATTGTCCTGGGCAGGAAGGGGGGGGGGTGCCTTGTATACAGAAGGGCCCCAAACATCTGATTTCCAACTGGTGATTAGTGATGAGCGGAATACGCCATATTCGATTTCGCGAATATTCGTTAATATCGAATATTCGTGATATTTTATAAAAAAAAAAAAAATTGCGAATTTTTCGCTAATGCGAATTTTCCGCTAATGCGAATTTTCGCTAATGCGAATTTTCGCTAATGTGAAATTTCGCGATTTTTTTTTTTTTTTTTTATAAAATATCACGAATATTCGATATTTACGAATATTCGGTATATTTTATATAAAAAAAAAGCGAAATTTCACATATGCGGTTGCGAATATTCGTTAATATCGAATATTCGTGATATTTGATAAAAAAAAAATTGCGAATTTTCGCTATTGCGAATTTTATTGCATATTCGAAATAGCGAATATTCGCCGCGATATTCGAGATATTCGCGAATACTCGAATATGCAATATTCGTAGCGAATATTCGCAATGCGAATATTCGTGAGCAACACTACTGCTGATTACTGGACAGGAGAACCTCAGCAGAGATTGCAAAGGTAAAGGTGATTTCTCCATCATTTCAAGTCTACAGCACATTTTAGTATTTGATATGCAATGCTGAACGACTTTCACAAATGTTAGAATTCATTCTGAATCATGCCTTGCTACATGTGGAGCCAGCAAGGAATATTAATAAGGCATCTAGTTCGGAAACCCCTGGTTCTATCTCCAGGTTCAATTATCTATGGATTTAGGAACCTCTTTAGTGGGGATCTCTCAATACTTTGCATTGCTGGGGATTTTCCAAGAAATCATACTGAAACAAAGTATGTGACTGCTGAAATTCAAATCAAGCCAGCTTCTCTCTCCATCTGTGATATATGTACCATGAAATAAGATTATAAAATTTATCGGGCACAGATTATATTTACTATCCTTTGTAGGAAAAGCGAAATGCCTATCGGAAATCTCATGCCGTTTTTAGCATTGTTTGTGTGCTAATTGTTGCGAGAGAGAGAGAGACATTTCAGTTAATTTCCTTTACAGTGTTCCCAAGACATCCAAATGAAAGAATGATATGGATGTATAAACCTTTATAGTACGAGATCCCAGCAAAACACAATAACACACAACTAAAACAAATCAAATTAAAAGAGGCTTGATAATCCGTTCAGAGTCAGATGGGCATTAAAGGTTGCAGGATTCAGATATTGGCGCTGCTGGCGCTAGTAGGATTAAGCATCCAATATGCATTAACAAGGGATTTAATTCCATGCATAGGAAAGTCTTTGAACTTTCATGTAACGTTCGAAGAAACACGGTAAAAAGAGCAGTCATGCTGAAAGAGTTCCTGAAGAGTACGGCAGGGACAAGGACAATTCACAAGTGACTGGGTGATGTCAAAGCAGTAACTATCCAAGGGCACCTGTGACACTGAGGTCACATGGGAAGAGATGATTACAGGCTGACAATGGAAGGATTTTTTTTTTTCTTTATGTGAGGCACTTAAATGAGACATTAGATTAGCCTTTCTCAATGTTTTTACCTTGGAGTAACCCCTGAAAAAGTTTTCCAGCCTCAGGGAGCCCCCACTACATATTTTATCTCTAGATCACGGTACATTTGTATGATCAGTCGGTTGTAGAAATATATAAATAAATAAAAATAAAGAATGGGATATACTTAGGCTCCATGCACACTGAAGCTGATAAACTGCAGTTTATTGGCGTTTTGGCTTTTTTTTTTAAAGCCCATAAACTGAACTCTATGTTGGCCTATGTGCCCATGCACACCTGGGCGTTTTTCAGTGTTAATAAGCTTTGGAGTTTATTGGCTTTTTTCCCAACGCCCGAAATTTGCGTTCAAAGTGCCGTTTTTCAGTGGGACAAAACGCCGAAAAACGCTGAAAAACGCAGCGTTTTTTAGTGTTTTTTTATCCATTGAAAAAAAAAGTTAAAAAAATAAAATAAAGCTGATAAAAGCTACACTGAAAAACGCTGATTAAAGCTATTGCAAAAACGCTAAAAAATGTTGCAAGGATCCCTGCAAAGCTACTGCCTTTTTTTATAGCTTTTATCAGCCGTAAAGGTAAAAAAGTTTTCCCTAAATAGCTTCCTTTACCTTAGTGCAGTCCTCCTTCACTTACCTCATCCTTCCATTTTGCTTTTAAATGTCCTTATTACTTCTGAGAAATCCTCACTTCCTGTTCTTCTGTCTGTAACTCCACACCGTAATGCAAGTGTGGAGAAAGCCTCTTGAGGGTGGAAGGGGCAAGCAGTGTCAGGATGCCCACTAACACACAGCTCCTTTTTCTATCTGCAAAGTAGAGAGCGCCCTGACTCTCCTGCTCGACCCCTCCCCCCTCAAGAGGCGTAATGGGAGAAAGCCTCCCATTACTGTGTGTAGTTACAGACAGAAGAACAGGAAGTGAGGATTTCTCAGAAGAAATAAGGACATTTAAAAGCAAAAATCGAAGGATGAGGTAAGTGAAGGAGGACTGCACTAAGGTAAAGGAAGCTATTTAGGGAATATTTTTTTACCTTTACAACCCCTTTAACCCCCCTGGCAGTATTCCCGAGTCTTACTCAGGGTTATATTTTTTGCTGCGATCGGTAACCCCGAGCCTGACTCGGGATCACCTCGCAGCATCCATAGGCAGGGTTTGCTTACCTTGTTCCTGGATCCAGCGATGCATCCACACTGTGTGAGCAAGCGGGTCCTCGCTCAATTCACACAGTGTCCCCGTGGGCCGCCGATCTCTGTTCCCTGCGACGTTACGACGCACGGGGGCGTAAACGGCGCAAAATTCAAAAAAGTAAACAAACACATTACATACAGTATACTGTAATCTATAAAAAATACACACCCCCCCCTTGTCCCTAGTGGTCTGCCCAGCGTCGTTTTTTCCCTCGTTTAAGTCGTTTGCATAACTCGTCTTCGCGAATAGGGCTTTGCGTAAGTTACGGTCACGTCGAAACCAATGTATTTGCGGCGTAATTTGGAGCATGCGCACTGGGATACGTCCACGGATGGCGCATGCGCAGTTAAAAAAACTTCAAAAACGTGGGGTCATGATTGATTTACACGAAACACGCCCACCTCATACACATTTGAATTATGCAGGCTTACGCCGGCCCATTTACACTATGCCGTCGCAAATTACGGAGCAAGTGCTTTGAGAATACGGCACTTGCGTCTCTAAGTTGCGGCGGCGTAGTGTAAATAGGATACGCCCGCCGACATCTACGAGAATCTGCCCCCCTGTCTATTCTTTCCCCCTGCTATGAGTAACAGGTGATTTACATATCTCATGCACAAGCCTGAGACAGGCATTATTTTTTAATTCCCACCCCCACTCCTTTCTTCTGCAGATCTCCCAGGATTGGATGTTCCACACATCATCATGATTGGGCATGAAGTCATGTGGTTACTTTTCTGGGTTTTGACTGGATGTTAGTGATCATAGCAGAATTTTGTGTAAGAAATACACAGGAGAAAATGCATGCTGACATGGGGAGTGTTGAGGAGGGCGGGGAATCTACTGACATCACGGCTCCACCCATCGAGCTCCAGACAACAAACCCACCCACAAAATCTGCAGTTTTTCAGGTCTCATAACAGACAGAGGGGAGACATTTGACAGGTAAGGAAACATGCAGGAGTCATGTATATCCTTATAGATAACCAATATGGCAGTAGTTTAGAAAGGATGAGAGTGGGTTTATATCTACTTTAACTGATCCAGTACTGGTCGCTTTCACCCCTTTCCTGCCCAGGCCAATTTTCGGATTTCAGCACTGTCACACATTGAATGACAATTGCACGGCCATGCAACACTGTATTCAAATGACATTTTATCATTTTTTGAGACAGATAGAGCTTTCTATTGGTGGTATTTAATCACCACTGGGTTTTTTATTTTTTTGCTAAACAAACAAAAAAAAGGCAGAAAATGTTAACATAAACAAAGTTTCTGTTATAATATTTTTATTTTGCAAAACAGTAGACTTCTTCACTGTTTGGCACTGATGATAATGCTGCTCTGATGGACATTGATAGGCAATGATGAGGCTGCATTAATGGGCACTGATGAGGCTGCTCTGTTGGGCACTGATAGGCATTGATGAGGCTGTACTAATGGGCACTAATGAGGCTGCTCTAATGGGCATTGATAGGCATTGATGAGGCTGCACTGATGGGCACTGATGAGGCTGTACTCATGGGCACTGATAAGCTTCACTTATGGGCACTGATGAAGAAGCGCTGATAAGACTGCACTGATGAGGCAGCACAGATAACCAGCACTGATCGGCACTGATCATCTGCGCTGATGGGCTGCACTGATTATCAGTGTAAAAAACATACTCACTTTGCAGTGTCAGACTTGCAAGTTATCAGCTCTCCTTTCCTCACACAGAGACAGAGTGTAAGGAAAGGAATGCTGATAGCTGTTAAGTCTGTTGACTTGTGACCAGCTATGATTGAATACATTTGATCACATGGTAAAGAGCCACTGTGATTGGCCCTTTACTGTGATCTGTGATCAGCTGTGTCTAAAGGACAAAGCGTTTACAAGGTGCACCTGATGCGCACCCCAGGGAGAGCATGGAAGACACGCATGTGGTGCCCATCCATTGACGTCCTCCCAGAACTGGATATCTGCATTGTAGCTGTCTTTTGGCTATAACGTGGGATGGCAGGGGTTAAAGCTACACTCTGTAAATCATCATTAACTTTTTTTATTATTATTATTGATACATTAACTTTAATGCTTATGCTGCTAGCATTTGTAAATAGATAGAAAAGTACATTATATTTATTTGTTAAAAACTTTTTTTTTCTTCAGTTGCTGTCTTGGTTTCTGGCCTAGGCAAACTGATGTCATACAGTCCACGAGTCTTCATGTGAGGGGGAGGGGCTTTCTCCGCTAAGCACACCCTCCTGTCTGCATGCCTGATCTAAGGGCAGATGGAATCCAGGAAGTAAATGCTACAGTGTTCATTTTCCCTTACTCAAGATGGGCACAGATAGAAGTGCTAGAGGTGTGTTTTTCAAAGTGTTTTCTCAAGAAAAAAATCGAGACATAGATGATGGGTGAGTTTGCTGTAAATATTAAAAATTAATAAAACAGCGTTTTCAGTATGTGTTGCTCAGATACAGTTAAGTTCTGCTATAACAACACCTTCACACTCTATATAACAAAACTATCTTCAGTAGTAATCATGAAATCAAGTGGAGTGTGGGCAACCCACATAACCTTCACTTGTATGTGCTGAATGAGAACGTGAATTGTAAGCCTCCGATGTTTGGTGCTTACTGCACTGTCAGGGCTGAATGAAACTAAGGGGTGTTTTTATATCAAATCTGCATAGCAATTCACTCTGTGAAAGTGTATATACATTTGTTATTTGCACATGGGGCATAATAACAATGCTATTAGACTATTTTCTGTAGTGGTTGAATGTTTTTCATTGATTTAAAATGGAAATACTTCATTTTTAGGGTGTAACTTGTAACACGTTCTAGCATCTGTATCCCCCCTCTGATCCCCCCACCCTGTGACAGCGGGTAGGGGATTTCTGTCCTCACCCCACGCTATCAGAATTTGATACCAGCATGCAGGGCTCTGTGAATTAATGTGAACTGCCAGCCATTGTGGCAGATGGCTAGTAGTTTTTAAAGTGGTTGTAAAGCCAACCACACAACTTGCACCTACAGGTAAGCCTAGATTAAGGCGTACCTGTAGGTGCAAGAAATATCCCATTAACCTACACGGTTAAGTTGATATTTTCACAAAAACGGGCACCAATGTGCGCCAAAGACAACATCGTAGGCGCACTGAGCGTGCCATTTTTGTAAATGGCATTTTTCGGGATAATGCCGTGTTTTTGCACATGTGCGGGGATCTGCCGGTCTGGTGCGCATGCACAGGAGTGACGTCATTGGAGCGCCGAAAACAGGAAGAAGCTCCAGGGTACATGGCGGCAGCGGTGGACGGGACCGAGGAGGACTTTGGGGGCTTCGATCTAAGGTAAGTGGCACATAATAAGCTAGTCTCTTTATATGTGCTCTTTATTACCTAGCTGGGTAAAAACAGTTAAAGCAGGGGTGTCAAACTGGCGGCCCTCCAGCTGTTCCGAAACTACAAGTCCCATCATGCCTCTGCCTGCGGGAGTCATGTTTGTAACTGTTAGCCTTGCAATGCCTCATGGGACTTGTAGTTTTGCCACAGCTGGAGGGCCACCAGTTTGACACCCCTGAGTTAAAGGATCACTAAAGTAAATATTTTTTTTAGCTAAATAGCTTTCTTTACCTTAATGCAGTGCTGTTTTCATGTTCTCATTGTTCGTTTTTGCTTTGACGTTACTGTAATTCTTCTCTGATCTCCACACTTCCTGCTTGTCTGGCTCCTTATGAAAAATATCATGGCAGCTTTTCACTGTGGTCCAAGCTGTGTGTCTAAAACTCCTCAGAACCAATTAGATTCATTTTAAAAACAAAACACTGCCCTGGGATTCAATTTAAAAACAAAACACTGCCCTGGATTTGTTTGTTTTTGTTCTGTCTCTCTCTCTACTTCACATAAACACAAAACCAGTTTAAAAAATGAAAGTGAAACTAGAGGCATATTATATGATTGATTTTTATCTATTTTTAATCATTTTTAAAAGGAATCAGTCAACTTGTATGTCTCTATACCCTGTAAACAGTCATTTCAGCAAAAAAAATGTTTTCCTTTAGTGATCCTTTAACAGGTGACGGAAAAGGATAGACGAAGGTTGGAATATGGAAACAGTCCTGCTTCCGGCAACACTCAAATTTCTTCGCCACTCCAGCATGAGTGGGTATAGCGTACCTGGACAGGTCTCTCTCACTGACCTGGCAGCCAGAGTATCACTCAGAAATTGGGAAGATGTCTCTCTCACAGACCCTTCTAGGATAAACACAGGGAAGCGCCTCTGCCACAGGCCTTCTCTGATTGCAGATACGGAGGAGCCCCTCCTTAGTAAAGTTTTGCCTGAATCTTCTTCGTAACGTCACCCAGATACTGACTGAAAGAGTCAATCCTTCAGTGTCCGGTAACCTCGATCCCCGGTGGTTCGTCAGAATCCTATTGGACCGCCAGCCTCTCATTGGCGCTCCTCAGATGGACTCCCCACCGAACAGCCACACTCGCTTGGGATCTTCAAAACTGAGAACCCAGTCGATCATTGGGTTCCCGTCATGCTTGAATGTTCCAGGCCCACATGGCCCAGAAACAAGGAACACCGCGTAGCACACATGCCCCGGCCAGGTAGGCCATAACGCTAGGGGCGCGGTGATGTGGTCACCCTAAAGGTGGGTCCACCTAAAATGGCGTCTGCCTCATAAGTTACCTCTCCCAGCATGCCCAGCGAGGAAACTCCCCCCTGATTGGCTGCTGGGAAAATCACCCAAGTCCTGACTCCACTGCTGCCACCTGTCTCCCCAGGGTGGAACAACACCCCAGGCATGACAGAATGAGCCCACAGCACAGCCAAGCTGAAACAGAGACCCTACAAAACAATTAGAATTGAGATCAGAGTCAACTACTCTCTGATCATCCCTCAAATTTCAAATAGAACCTGTACTTGAAAGTACACAGGCGCTACACACTCCCCCCACTTGAATAGACACTGTACCCAGTGTCCTAACAGGGCATTCAAGCCTGAATGCCTGACCTGAATCTGCATAACAGTAAAGAAAGAGACAGAAAAGATATAAAAACTTTAAAGATATAAAACATTGCTTTTATACAATATTCACAGTGATGCGTTATGACATTACACATTCCTAACTATCTATTCTGCCCCATTCTCCGACAGTCTTGATAGAAGGTCAACAACCTGCAAAACAAAATGGAAGAGATACACACAATACATATATATATATATATATATATATATACACACACATATACAGCCGTATATATCTCAACGGGTAGAACTGAAACTGTACCTTCCGGCCCTTAAGAAGGTGAAATCTCCTCTCTCTCCCAAAGAGACATATTTAAAGTAAGTGCTAAGGAAAAACAAGTGCTAAGATTTTCTTAACTGCAAGGTCTTAGGAGAAATATATACAAGTAGACATATACAATTTACTCTGCGCTGGTAGAGGTTGCAGAACACTGCTCCTAGTGGTCAGTGTGCTGGTACTACCAGCATAAGGCAGTCCATTGTTCAGTCAGAAAAATTAACAGCAAAAGTGAGATATAGAAAATGGTATCTTCTCCTCCTTTCTTTTTCTTGGTGCTGTGAAGAAGCTGTCAAGACCCTATCCTAAATAACTGATCAAACCCCCCGAAGTTCTGCACAAACAACAAAATGTGGATCCGGTGGGATGAAAAACACAACTGGAAAGGGGCAACAGTTCTTGTCCGTAACTTTCTTTAAAAGCAGCAGCAGAGGTGATAACGCAGGCATTCAGCCTACCGGTAAAACCGTGGATCCGGCAGAGTGACAATGTCCCCGTAGGAATTAGTAGTGGTGACCGAAAAGACTTGATCCACTTTTTCCGGACATTAAAGAGCCACTCTATCACTGTAGATGTACCAGCCAGGGCTCCAATCTTTCAGACAGTCCTCAAACTTGTAATTCAAGTTGGCAAAAGTGTAATCTATATCACGGGCACACTTGGACACATTCAAGTATTCCCAGATTGCATCCTGGTACCAGCTCTCCCTCTTTGCTCAATCACAGGCAGAAGGGCTGGAGGCACATAAGGATACTCCCATCCGTAGTTAGAGGCCACTTTTCGCATGACAATGCGCTGCAAACGGGCCAGTTTAGGCAAAATATGGGGGTGTCCAAGTCCTGGCAGGACAATGGTGTCGGGTGTTCTTTTTAGTACAGGCAATACGGCAGGGATGAGAGTAGACACATCCGTTCTTGGTTTGGCATCGGATGCGCGCTTCTTGCGGCTACGGGATTTGGAAGGCCGGGAGTTTTTACCCCACTGCGATTCAGGAAACTCCGGCTCAAACCATTTGTCATCTCCAGCATCGGATGATGAGTCCAGGTCTGAGGTGTCATACTTCTCAGCATGCAAATAGGTGTGACCCCCGACAGGGCCGTTAGACAAGTCACTTGGGCCCGTAGGTAGGCCTCGACCGCAGCCGCTGTAAGCCTGTGCGGGGCCCATTTTGGCAATGGCGTGCCACACGGAGACCACATTGGTAGTGGTAGCCTCCGATACGACATCGGTTTGCACACTAGTCACGCTGGTCACACGTTCTCTCTCTTCCACTTCACTTACCTCCGGCGATCTGATTGAGGAAATAGACGATGGCAGGATAAGCGTGGACGAAACGGTCACGACCTCCGGATCAACGATCACTACAGATGGGGTGGGTTCCGGCCATGGGGCCTCCTCCTCTGCGGTCACAGTCCCAGCGATCCAGTCCACCTTGTACTCCCAGGGAGTCTCGGTTGGTGGCTGGACCTGGAACAGATAGGCCCGGCACTTCTTACACTGGGCAAAGGGCAGGATCCGGACGGCCAGCTCCGAACAGCGGGGGCAGGACAGTCCAACAATTTGGCACAGTGGCGACAATTAAAGGGCACAGTGACATCAATGGGCACAGTGGCAACAATTAAAGGGCACAGTGGCGACAATTAAAGGGCACGGTGGCGACAATTGATGGCACAGTGGCTGCGTTTGATGGCATGGCACAGTGGTGACAATTGATGGAACAGTGGCTGCATTTGATGGGCACAGTGAGGCTGCAATTTTTTTCTTTTTCGTTTTCGCCCCCCCCCCCCAAAAAAAATTTGAGCACTAGCCGCCACTGCCACACACACATCTGTAAACACAGAGAAACCTCGGGCCCCTCTGTACACAAACAACCCCTCCCCCACTTGTACAGTACATACTGCCCCTACTTATAATGAGATCTTCTTAGTCCCAGGCCTTATTTTAAAGAAAAGCTCACACATGTCCCTGAGAGGAGAGCAGCTGGAGTGCAGCACAGTCCACCATACAGTACACATGCGAAGTATACATGCAGGAAGTAGCCAGAGGTGGCAGTAAAGAGCCCGATGTGAGCAGAATTACACAGAAATAGGGAATGACAGCAGCTGCCGACTCTTCTATAGTGAATGTATAGAGAATGACATTGCGCTCCCTACATATAATAACATATAAACTTAGATATATGAATGCGGAGAGAATAAATTATTTAAAAATTATAGTGCTGCTGTGCTGCAAACAAATGACTACGGGTGCAATGATATAAAGTGCAATGATAATAAATATTCAAAAAAATGATAATAATTAGAATACAAAACAATGTGTGTAAAATTAGAAACAAATGGAAATAAAGTCCATTGTGAGTGTAGAAAAAGGTGCTAAAGTGCTGGCGAATCTCAGAAGGGGAAAATCAATTCCTCTGGATCCAGGGTGCAGAGTGTAGTGTTGCTGGTGCTCTGTAACAATAACAGGTGGCACTGTGACTTCTGTGAGAGGTGGCTCTTCGGTGTAAGTAACACCCGTGGGTGTACTACCTTCTTACTTTACTGCTGTAAGGTAAGCAGCATTGAAAGATATGGTGGAATGCTAGGTCATTCGAAGTGGGGGAGGGGATTCCTTCCTTATCCAGCATTTCCAGTAATGTGTGGATGCTACACGCATTGTTTTTTATTCAAATTATTTTACATTTTTGAATATTTATTATTATTGCACTTTATATCATTGCACCTGTAGTCACTTGTTTGCAGCACGTCAGCACTTTATATATTTATTTATATAATTGTATATAATTTATTCTCTCTGCATTGATATATCTAGGTTTATATGTTATTTCATGAGGGAGCGCAAACTATTTGATTTTTTTGTGATTCTTTCGTGGGTAGTGTTTGACCCTTTCGGTGTTTGCGGCACCCTTGAGCAACTTTATTTACCCATAATAGTGCAGGAATACCCCCGTTTTACATATATAGAGAATAACATGGCATCCACGCTCCTCTCTGTGCTGCCCGGCAGCCGGGCCTCTCCTAATGCTTGGGCCTCCTACGTGTGCATTGGCTGCCCACCTGATAGCAGCCCTGGTTAAGAGAAACTAGGTTTCTCTATGATTTCCTCTATCACTTGGGCATCAATCAAATTGGATGTGCATGCACCACATGACCATGGCGCCCATCTTAGGTCAGGCAGCCTCTATTTAAGACTTTGATCCCTGGGTTTGGTGCACTTTATGCGAGTGGGCAGCTTAGGGACAGGTTCTCTGTCTGACAGGGACAGTGGTAGTGACAGGGAAAGTTTTTTTGTAGTGTAGGAAGAGAGAAGAAGCTATGTATACCTCTTCAGGTAACTTTCAATTTGGGTCAGATAGGCCAGGCCGAACTTCATTCCACTTGGCAGATGCTGTCAGCATCTTTGAGTCTTCTGACCGCTGTCAATTTGCTACATGATTGTAAAAAGGGCACTGGATGGGTGAGATCTCCGCTGAGGCTGTTTGTGCTGTTAACCTACTGTTTCAATACATTGTTCTTTGCAAACCGGGACTCTGAGTGTTTTCTGTCTACCGCACCGCACAGCACCTACCCAACAAGAACACAAGCCAGGACTTGGGAACACCACCGGGAGGAACTGGAGGACTGGTGGAGGAGAAGAGGACAGAGGTTGTGATGAGGACCAAAATCAGAGGAGCAAGCCTTCTGGAGAGCCATGTTTAACTGCCCTGCACCCGAGCAGGCAATGGGGGAGGTGAAAAGCTAGAGTTCCCCCATAATATCAATGCATTATAAGGCTTGCTAGAGTTCCCCCATAATATCAATGCATTATAAGGCTTGCTAGAGTTCCCCCATAGTAATTAATGCTTGTATGAAGATGTATCCTTGAGCTTCTAGGATTAGTTCCACAAAAGCTAAAAAACAACCTTGACAAATGCTATTATGTACTGGGCAAAGAACAATAACATTAGATAAGGCACGGTAGAAACAAGGTTTAGTCGGACACACAGAAGATAGATTGTTATACTTTATACACAATGTATAATTGTGACGAATATTACTTGTATAACCTAATTACTTAAATATGATTGGCTGAGACAAGGGCGTTCCTTTATTGTATGATTTGATTAGGTATAAGTACGCACAAGAAATAAAGTCTAGTTTTTACACACCATATCTCTGCATGGGTGTTTTTGACTTGCCGATGCATGAGAGAGCCTCCATACATCCAGATAGTCCTAAAAGCCCAGGTCTAGTTGGACCACCAACCTTACAAGAGGTCAATGACAGCTCCAGCCTCCAACCAGACCACTGGGGTCACTGGGGTCACTGATGTGAGCGGGAGTGAATCCACTAAGGTATGGGGGGGTGGGGTGCACTGATATATAGGTTCCCCCTTATATCAGTAACCCCCCTTACCTTAGTATATTCACTCAATGGAAGGTGGTCTGTGGTCACCAGAACCCCCCCCCCCCACATCAGAGTTCCCATTGTTCCCACTTTAATCAGTGTCCTCAGAGTTTCCCTTCATGTCAGAGTCTGCAGGATTCCCTCTTACAGTCCAAGGTAGAACTCTGCAGACCCTGATGTAAAGGGGAACGCTAAAGTAAAGGGCATTGCTGCAGACCCTGATGTAAGTGGGAACTCTGATGTATGAGGGAGGTTTGAGAAGTCTGATGTAAAGGAGAACTCTGTGGACTGTGATGTTAAGAGGAGCTCTGTGGACTTTGGAAAAGGCCTGAAGGGGGGTGGTGAACAGAGTCCCCTTATATCAGAGTTTTTCTTTACATCAGAGTCCACACTGTTCCATTTTATATCAGGGTCCACAGAGTCCTTCCTTCCACTGTAAAGGGGAACCCTGCAGACTCTTGTGTAGGGGGACTCTGCGTTGGATTAAATTAACTTGACTTTCATGTGTAAAAATAAATATTTTGTTTACCTTTTGTTATACAGTACCTTAAGCACAATACTAATCATACTACATGTTTGTAAATAGCTACATGTTTGTAGATACACAATCTAAAGAAATCCGGAATTCGCTGCAACACTTGCCCTTTGTTGATCCTTCATTTAGAGATTATGAGTAAGCGCTAGTCACAGCGCCAAATGTGTCAACTTTTACTGTACCCCACACTGTCTGTAATGTCTTGTGCATGAAGGATCAAAAAAACTGAATTATTGCAGCGAATTACAGATTTCTTTCAAATGTGCATCTGGTTATACTGTGGATGGGTGGATAGATTGATGGATGGATGGGATGGATGGATGGATGGATGGATAATGTGCTCATCTGTATTGGCTTTCTCTTCAGTACTACATGTTTTTAGCTTGCATATTGATATACATTTCTGAACTGTCAGTAAAAAAAAATCTGTCAGTATTTTTTTTTGTGTTGTGTCAGTAAAAAATTGTCTGTCAGTATTTTTTCTTGAATTGTCTCATTAAATTTCACTTTGGAAGGTTGACATAACCAGACACTGTATTGTAAATGAAGTCTCCAGAACTGGACACGGTATTGTAAATCAGGTCTCCAGAACTGGACACAGTATTGTAAATCAGGTCTCCAGAACTGGACACAGTATTGTAAATCAGGTCTCCAGAACCGGACACAGTATTGTAAATCAGGTATCCAGAACCGGACACAGTATTGTAAATCAGGTATCCAGAACCGGACACAGTATTGTAAATCAGGTATCCAGAACCGGACACAGTATTGTAAATCAGGTCTCCAGAACAGGACACAGTGTTGTAAATGAGTTCTCCAGAACCAGACACAGTATTGTAAATGAAGTCTCCAGAACTGCACACAGTATTGTAAATGAGGTCTCCAGAATCGAACACTGTATTGTAAATGAAGTCTCCAGAACTGGACACAGTATTGTAAATGAGGTCTCCAGAACTGGACACAGTATTGTAAATGAGGTCTCCAGACTGGACACAGTATTGTAAATGAGGTCTCCAGAACCTTACACGGTATTGTAAATATGGTCTCCAGAACTGGACACAGTATTGTAAATATAGTCTCCAGATCTGGACACAGTATTGTAAATATGGTCTCCAGAACTGGACACAGTATTGTAAATAAGGTCTCCAGAACCGAACACGGTATTGTAAATATGGTCTCCAGAACTGGACACAGTCTTGTAAATATGGTCTCCAGAACTGGACACAGTATTGTAAATATGGTCTCCAGAACTGGACACAGTATTGTAAATGAGGTCTTCAGAACTGGACACAGTATTGTAAATGAAGTCTCCAGAACTGGACACAGTATTGTACATGAGGTCTCCAGAACTGGACACAGTATTGTAAATGAGGTCTCCAGAACTGGACACAGTATTGTAAATGAGGTCTCCAGAACTGGACACAGTATTGTAAATGAGGTCTCCAGAACTGGACACAGTATTGTAAATGAGGTCTCCAGAACTGGACACAGTATTGTAAATGAGGTCTCCAGAACTGGACACAGTATTGTACATGAGGTCTCCAGAACTGGACACAGTATTGTAAATGAGGTCTCCAGAACCGGGCACAGTATTGTAAATGAAGTCTCCAGAACTGGACACAGTATTGTAAATGAAGTCTCCAGAACCGGGCACAGTATTGTAAATGAAGTCTCCAGAACTGGACACAGTATTGTAAATGAAGTCTCCAGAACTGGACACAGTATTGTAAATGAGTTCTCCTGAACTATAAATGAGGTCTTACTAAGGATTTATATAGATCTAGGGGCTGCACATCCCATCCATCTAGGATCCTGTGTCTATTCTTTGTCTCCTGTAGCCCAGGAAGGATCTGAGTACATGCCTGCACACCAGTCTTCCAATACTAACACCATCATTGGGGTTACAGAGCCTTTAAGAGAAGAGCTGTGTAGCAAAGCCCAAGTGAGAAGGATGAAGTAAGTGAGCAGGAGGAGCAGGTGTCTGGGCGGTGCGATCCCTTCTCCCATCCTCAGTGTGTATTGCGATCCTCTCTGCTCCTTTCCATTCTCTCCTCCAGCACAAGGAGATCGGTGTGTGAGCGGAGGGAAGGAGCCGGGACTCCCTGTCTTATTATACACTCTCCGAACGAGCGGCCAGCCGGCTCCCTGCTCTCATCTCCAGCCTGCTCTCCTTCCACCACCCATCTGCCCGGATACTGACCATCGCTAGGAATACTAAGGACCATTGGCGACCTCTTCCCGGACCGGAGTGTGTCTTTCCTGGGGACATCATTTGCACAGCCTCTCCTTCCATCTAGTGACCCACAACCATGATTCCGAAGGGGGTCACACGCCTCCTGATCAGCCTCAGCTTTTGGGTCCCTCTGCTAGTAGAAGGTAAGTGACGGTGACGATGATGTGTCCGGCACTTTCATCGCAAGTTACCTGAATGGAGTGACAGCTCCGGAGTTGTGCACCGGGGATACCGGGAAGGGATGGGTGACGTGATCCTCTCTGAACACGGGGGACAAGCCGGAGCTCCGAATGGATTAGCCTCCTGCCATCTGCACACATCATCTGCTTTCCAATGGTCTTAATGAGATGACAAGGAAAGGGCTTAATTGTAATCCCTATCAGCGGTTATCCGCAGGGCACTGCTCCCCATCCCTCTCATCTCCATCCTTCCCATCCCTCTCCCCATCCCTCTCATCTCCATCCTTCTCTCCATCTCTCCCCATCCCTCTCATCTCCATCCTTCTCTCATCATCCTCTCTCTCCATCTCTCCCCATCCCTCTCATCTCCATCCTTCTCTCCATCTCTTCCCATCCCTCTCATCTCCATCCTTCTCTCCATCTCTCCCCATCCCTCTCATCTCCATCCTTCTCTCCATTTCTTCCCATCCCTCTCATCTCCATCCTTCTCTCCATGTCTACCCTCTCTCCCCATCCCTCTCATCTCCATCCTTCATTCCATCTCTTCCCATCCCTCTCATCTCCATCCTTCTTTCCATCTCTTACCATCCCTCTCATCTCCATACTTCTCTCCATCTCTTCCCTCTCTCCCCATCCCTCTCATCTCCATCCTTCTCGCCATCTCTTCCCTCTCTCCCCATCCCTCTCATCTCCATCCTTCTCTCCATCTCTTCCCATCCCTCTCATCTCCATCCTTCTTTCCATCTCTTACCATCCCTCTCATCTCCATCCTTCTCTCCATCTCTTCACTCTCTCCCCATCCCTCTCATCTCCATCCTTCTTTCCATCTCTTCCCTCTCTCCCCATCCCTCTCATCTCCATCCTTCTCTCCATCTCTTCCCATCCCTCTCATCTCCATCCTTCTTTCCATCTCTTCCCATCCCTCTCATCTCCATCCTTCTCTCCATCTCTTCCCTCTCTCCCCATCCCTCTCATCTCCATCCTTCTCTCCATCTCTTCCCATTCCTCTCATCTCCATCCTTCTCTTCCATCTCTTCCCATCCCTCGCATCTCCATCCTTCCCTTCATCTCTTCCCATCCCTCTCATCTCCCTCCTTCTGTCCATCTCTTCCCATCCCTCTTATCTCCATCCTTCTCTACATCTCTTACCATCCCTCTCATCTCCATCCTTCTCTCCATCTCTTCCCATCCCTCACATCTCCATCCTTCTCTTCCATCCTTCTCTCCATCTCTTCCCATTCCTCTCATCTCCATCCTTCTCTTCCATCTCTTCCCATCCCTCTCATCTCCATCCTTCCCTTCATCTCTTCCCATCCCTCTCATCTCCATCCTTCTGTCCATCTCTTCCCATCCCTCTTATCTCCATTCTTCTCTACATCTCTTACCATCCCTCTCATCTCCATCCTTCTCTCCATCTCTTCCCATCCCTCACATCTCCATCCTTCTCTTCCATCTCTTCCCATCCCTCTCATCTCCATCCTTCTCTTCATTTCTTCCCATCCCTCTCATCTCCATTCTTCTCTCCATCTCTTCCCATCCCTCTTATCTCCATCCTTCTCTTCATCTCTTCCCATCCCTCTCATGTCCATCCTTCTTTCCTTCTCTCCCCATCCCTCTCATCTCCATCCTTCTCTCCATCTCTTCCCTCTCTTTCCATCCCTCTTATCCCCATCCTTCTCTCCATCTCTTCCCTCTCTTTCCATCCCTCTCATCCCCATCCTTCTCTCCATCTCTTCCCTCTCTTACCATCCCACTCATCTCCATCCTTCTCTCCGTCTCTTCCCCTCCCATCCCTCTCTTCTCCATCATTCTCTCTATCTCTTCCCTCTCTTCCCATCCCTCTAATCTCCATCCTTCTCTCCATCCTTCTCTCCATCCCTCTCATCACCATCCTTCTTTCCATCTCTTGCCTCTCTTCCCATCTCTCTAATCTCTATCCTTCTCTCAATCCTTCTCTCCATCCCTCTCATCTCCATACTTCTCTTCATCTCTTCCCTCTCTTTCCATCCCTCACATCTCTGACCTGCTCTTCATCTCTTCCCATCCCTCTCATCCCCATCCTTCTCTCCATCTCTTCCCTCTCTTCTCCTCCTCAGCCTGCTCCTTCCCATCCCTCTCTTTCGCATCCTTCTCATCCCTCTCATCCCCATCCCTCTCCTCACCATCCTTCTTTACATCCCTCTCCTTTCCATCCCTCCCCTTTCCCATTGTATATTGCAGTGATGGGAGATGCAGCAAAGCCTTGGAAATTAGGCTGGGAAGGTAGAGAGGACCACTTCTGCATTGCTTTCCTACAAGACCCCCAATTATGAGTGCTGTAACTTTATGCTTTACTGGGGCTTTGGAAATACATTTTTGTCTTTAAAAGTTGCATAGTAATATTTCATCATTAAAAGTTTACGATTTGTGCTGTGGTTAAAATTGGTGCAGCTAGGTCATAAACAGTTAAATCATGACTTTTTTTCCACCTTCATAGTAAGTGTATGAGTAGAAGAGGGATGTGTTTTGCACCTTCTCTTTAGCTGGGCTGCAGATTCCAGTATCTTAGCCTGACCCTCTACACAGAACTTCTGTGTTGAACTTAGTACCTAGTCTGTGCCGCCAGCCTGTCCTGGGCAGTATATCCCAGTCTGTACCTAGTGTATGCCAGCAGCCTGTCCTGGACAGTACATCCCAGTCTGTGCCTAGCCTATGCCCCTAGCCTGTCCTGGTAGTACATTCCAGTCTGTATCTAGTCTATGGCTCTTGCCTGTCCTGGACAGTACATCCCAGTCTGTGCCTAGCCTATGCCCCTAGCCTATCCTGGTAGTACATTCCAGTCTGTACCTAGTCTATGCCCTTAGCCTGCCCTGGTAGTACAACCCAGTCTGTGCTTAGTCTATGCCCCTAGCCTGCCCTGGTAGTAAATCCCAGTCTGTACCTAGTCTATGCCTCTTGCCTGTCCTGGTAGTACATCCCAGTCTGTGCCTAGCCTATGCCCCATAGCCTGTTCTGGTAGTACATCCCAGTCTGTACCTAGTCTAAGCCCCCAGCCTGTCCTGGGTTCCCAGTCAGTACCTAGTCTGTGTTGCCAGCCTATCTTGGGCAGTACATTCCAGTCTGTACCTAGTGTATGCCACCAGCCTGTCCTGGACAGTACATCCTAGTCTGTACCTAGTCTATGCCCTTAGCCTGACATGGTAGTACATCCCAGTATGTGCCTAGTCTATGCCCCTAGCCTGTCCTGGTAGTATATCCCAGTCTGTACCTAGTCTATTCCCCCAGCCTGTCCTGGGTTATACATCTCAGTCAGTACCTAGTCTATGCCCCCAGCCTATCCTGGGTTATACATCACAGTCAGTACCTAGTCTATGCCCCCAGTCTTTCTTGGGTTGTACATCACAGTCTGTAGCTAGTCTATGCCCCCAGCCTGTCCTGGGTTGTACATCCCAGTCTGTACCTAGTTTATTCCCCCCAACCTGTACCTGGGTTGTACATACCAGCCTGTAAATAGTCTATGCCCCTACACTGTACCTAGGTTGTACATCCTAGTCTGTACGTAGTCTAGGCTCTCAGTCTTTACGTGGGCTGTACATCTTAGCCTGTACCTAGTCTATGCCCCCAGTCTTTCCTGGGTTGTACATCACAGTCTGTAGCTAGTCTATACCCCCAGCCTGTCCTGTGTTGTACATCCCAGTCTGTACCTAGTCTATTCCCCCCAACCTGTACCTGGGTTGTACATACCAGCCTGTAACTAGTCCATGCCCCCACACTGTACCTAGGTTGTACATCCTAGTCTGTACGTAGTCTAGGCTCTCAGTCTTTACGTGGGCTGTACATCTTAGTCTGTACCTAGTCTATATCCCCAGTCTTTAACTGGGTTAAACATTCCAGTCTACACCCAGCCTATGCCCCCAGCCTATACCTGGGTTATATACCCCAGCCTATACTAGGACTATTTACCCTATTCTGTATCCAGTTTATATTAGCCTGTACCTGTAATACACACCCTAGCTTTTACCTGGACAATGCCCCCTAGTCTGTATCTAGGATATACATTTTAGCATGTACCTGAACTATGCACTCTAGCCTGTACTTGGGTTATACCCCCCCCCCCCCCCAGTCTATACTTAGTTTATGCCCCATAGTTTGTACTTGGAAAATGTCCTCTAGCTATTTCTGAATTATACATGCAAATGTGAACCTGACACATACATCCCAGACTTCACCTAGTCTGTGTATCCCATCCTGTACATCGTCTATACACCCAGCATGTACTTGGTTTATATACTTCAGAATGTACCTTGTATATACCTCCCACCATGTACCTGAGCTATGCATTCTGCTACGTACCTCTTGTAAACACCACAGCCTGTACTTCATCTATGCATCCCAGGCGTTACCTAGTTTTTTCAGAGTCTATACCTGAAATATGTAATTAACTTGGTACCTTTGCTATAAACTTCAGCCCATACCTGGGCTACGCACCTTATCTGCACCTGAGTTGTGCACCCTGCCCTGTGTCTGAGTTATGCACCCCAGTATGTACCTTGGATATGCACCTCAGTCTGTACCTAACCTATTGTATAAACTCTAGCCTGTACCTGGTCTATGCACACCAGCCAATGCATAGTTTGTGCAACCCAGGCAGTGCCCAGGCTATGCAGCTTAAATTATGCCTATTCTTTTAAATGCAGCTTGCACCTGGCTTCACCCCTGCCAGTGAGCTTCTTTACTCTGGCCTTACTCTGAGATCTTCTCCCCACTTTGCAAATGCTTCATTTTTCTTTTGAACTTTATGCCATATTTAGATTTTATGCTGCCCTAGGCATTGTGATTAAATGCTCTCTAATTAGCAACCCTCACTTTTTTTCTTTATTACAGTTGGTTAGGAAAGGAAAAGGACCACAAAAAAATAAATACAAATACAATTGCACAACTCACCTAATAACAGTTGCTTGCCCCAACTAAGCAGTGGTGCCTTAATCAAGTGCCTAGTTGCCTATATATTAGATGCGTCCCTGACCTGCGGCTAATGCGGGGCTATGTGCCCTTGCCTACTGTGTATCTCTGCCTTCTCCTAAACTTTGCACCTTTGCTGAAAATCTATCTGCTCTTGTGGCTGGCATCTGTTCTGCGAATCGAATAGCTCCCTAACTTTGCTTGTTAGGGGAAAAGGGTCTTGTTAAATGCAGACGATTCATCATCGCTTGTAGGAGTAGGTCTATGGATGAAAGGAATAGATGAGATTAGTGCTTACTAGACTGTGTAGTTCGTTTTCTTTGCCTGAAAGATAATGAAGCCTTTGGGGCTTTAAATTGTGTGAACAGGCACTGATCTGATCTCCCAAATTAATATAAATATCACAATGGGAGTGACCGCATCCATAAAATAAATCCCTTTCTCCCTCAGTACAAAGGCTGTTCCATATTTCCTCCGTGTCAACCTCTGCTCCCATGAACAGTTCTGATTTAGAACATCTGTATCAATCTACAGAAAAAAAAAAAAAAGAAGAAGACACTATTAACCGAAAGGCATCGTATAGCTAGAGCGCGATGCATTTTGTTTATTTGGCTAGTGTGCAGCATATAGATTTATCTACCAAGGAAACAAGTGTGCAATCAGTAAAGCCAACATTGCTGTCATTAGATTATAGATTGGAACAAAAAGTCAAAAGGTATCCGGAACAGCTTTAATAAGCACTTGGACTCAGCAAATGATTTTGCTCTTAAGAGACATATTTTCCGGTGCATTTGCAGGTATTGATTGTCCCTGCACTTAGGTCCTGAGATGAAATGAATGTGATTCCTGCACCCACCCTTAGCTTTGGTAATATTCCCCCTGTAGTCACCCCAACCAGATTGGATGATGAGGGCAGTTCTTAGAGGAAGCACCAAGCTTACTGCAGAGACTGCAGACTCACTTGTGGTTATAGTCCAGCCATTAAAAAAAAAAGTCTAATTAGGGTTTCCCAGATTTGTTTTACTCAGATATATTCCTTCTTCGGTGGTTATTTAACCTGTGCACAGATATCCAGACAGTCCCAGCTGGTGTCTTCAGGACTTAAATGCCTTAATAAAACCATCATGCAGACTTTTGACCTCAACGATCCCTTGAGTACTGATTAGGAAGTGATGCACTTGTTCTTTTCAGAAAAAAAAAAGAATTTAAGGAGAATGATGCAGCACATCCTTGCAGGTGTCCTTAAAACAGTCTTTGTTTTTTGTTTTATATATTTTTTTTTGTTATTTAATTCTCTTTATTAATTTTTTTTCCTTCATATATAAAAACAAATTACATACATAATATTCCTTTTACAAAACATTTCTCATTCCCTGCATATCATAACCTTATACATTGTTTTATATCTTTAATATATATTCCTTTTATATAATGCTCTGGCAGATGCTAGTTCGATCACAGCATATTTAGACAGATGTTATTTTAATGATGCTACACCGTATAAACGCAAAGGCGACTTGGTAGATTGGAAGAGGAAAAATGAGCTTCATTAACATACAAACAGTCTTTTTTTTTTTATTATTCAATGTGGGCTTGAGGTTTGTTTTTGTAACTGTTTGGGTTTATTATTATGTTTCTGGCTTGTTTGATGCTCCTTAGCTACCAGCATCACAAGACATAATATAACGTGGCTTTCCTCCCTCTCATTTTTTTTCTTGTAGTATTATAGGGATCCTTTTATTATAGGCCCTACCCATGAATCATTTTTACTTTTAAAATGAAACCAATGGATAAGTCATCAAACTGAATATTGTATCAGCTGATAAATATTTCATCAGTATGGGCCATACTAAAAATTCAATAGCATTTCATACAGTTGCAGGAGGCATGTGACGTTATGCAATCTGTCACAATGGCTAACGCTCATGTCTTAATCCTTTAAGCAAAATGTACCCCATTAAGGTTTAGACAAATTCATTTGTTTTACAGATTGACTTGCCTGGGTAGCTTCAATTCCCTTTTCTGTCAAAAATGAACTATTGAAACAGAGATGAGAGATCATATAATTCACTTGCTATGAAACCCCTTCATCAATTAAATATTCATTTAAAGAAAAATCTACTTTTTCATAATTTTTTTTTCTAGTATCACAGATTGCTAATTTAAGATAATAGACTGGCCTCTGATGCAACAGTTACAAAAGTAATAACATGTCCTTTTTTTTTTCCTTTTCACCTTCTCTCTCTAAGGATAATAAATCATTTTCATATAGTTCCCTGTAAAAACTTGTTTAACAAAATCCGATTTGTGGAAAAAAAATGGCTTTTGAGCCATGAGAATGACCTCTTCCTCTAATAAGCTTTCAATTTTTCTAACCAAAAGTTGATGGTTACAAAGTTTCAGATTATGATATTTGATTTTTAAGTACATTGGAATGCCAACAGTCTGGCCAACGAGCTGTAAAATTGAACGCCGTCCTTCCTTAAAATGTGTTATTTGCCAAATTACAGAGCCTTCCAGGTTTAGTGCGCTTTAACATTTACATTAGGGAACAAGTGTGGATGATTTTCTGTTTTCTCGATGAGTGAAAACTAATGGATTTTTTTTAGAGTGGTTGGTGCCCACTGTAGCCTTACATTTAAATGAGTCTAAATGGTACGTGTCTTTAAAGAAGAAGCTGAATGCTCTGCTCAGTATCTAATTTTAAAAGAGCTATTTAGCATTTATTGATATTGTAGATATTTTTTTTTAAGTTTTGTTCCTGGCTATAAAGGGACAAAGTTATCCGTGCAAAACTGATGAGTATAGTATTAAGAACAGAGAATGACCATTTGCCAAAGAGATCTGGTCATTCATATTTTGTTGTGTGTATTCTTAAAGTTGACCTGTGTTTTTCCATGCTTTGATCTGCCTGCCGTGCTTTTGAATAATTACCGGTATTTAAGTCATGTGTGGTGCCAATGACCCATTATTGTAGAGTGTAGGGTGCAGAGAACAATGCAAATAGGTAAACCACAGCACTGACCAATCAGATCTTTGTTAACTGACAATGGAACATTTAACTTTCTTACTGTTTCCTCCGAGTTACAGCACTTTCCGGCATTATTTCTCTTTGCAATACCTTATTGAGTATCTCACATCACTTTTAATTCATTCAGTGTACAACTATTTGTTAAACAGATACTCCTCGATTAACGACTTACCTGTTTAATGACCATTCGGACTTACGACCTGCTCTCCCCACCCAAACAACATGCCATACATCATTGTATTTTACAGTACAGTACAGGATATTTGTTTGTGTGCTGTACTTATGCAAATTAAATCAACGTTATTGAGCTGGAGTTTTGTGTTTAGACCTTTTTTTCACAATACAGTAAGTACAGTACAGTAGTTAAGAATGCTTAAAATATTGATTACTTGTGGCTCCTCATTTAACAACCAATTTGTTTAACGACCTGGTCTTTAAGTCAGGAGAGCCTGTACTGAACATATCAGTCACATGACTAAAAATAATGATTGTTTTGACAAATAATGATTGTTGTGGCAAATATTGTCTGATTATTGTACTTTTAGACTCATTAGAAAACTTATTGGTGTAAATGTATGTAAATCCAATACTTACTTTTTACTTTTAAAAAACATGTGACAGTTAAGACTTCTATCAGTGTTTTTTTTCCCCTTTTTTTATATTTACATTAATTTCCTGTCTCAAAGACCCAACAGGAATCAAGGAGATCTCTGTAAAGTGTGGAGATGTACTCTCTTAGACAGTTGTCACAAGAACAGGTTTACCCTTTTAGAACAGTCCTTGTCACCTCCTGTACCTGTGATAACTCAAAACTTTTTGAATGTTCCATTACTTTTTGTACCATAAACAATGGTCACCAAGACCAGTACAGGGGGTGACTCTCCCCAATGGGGTCACAGACAGCAATTAAAAAAAAAGATTTCTTAGCTTTCCACATTCAATCCAAAACTAAAAAAAGTTTTGGTTTTGCATCCCCTTTAATGTTAATGTGTAGATTTAGACTTTTTGATCCCACCCCATTTGCCTGCCAAGCCTTCTCTGTAATTGTTAAGGTTGTCCCTTACTTTAAAAGACCAATTAGGAGGAGGCATTACCAAGCTCAGTGCAAGATTAGCAAAAAATATCATCTGCTTCATTCTCCTGTTGGTTCATTTCTTAAAAAATATGCACATTTTTAATCAGCACGTATTTACTTAAAGGAAGATCCTGCATTTTATATTATGGTGACGGAATCAGGGCTGGTCTGTTGTCCCTGTGCTTGTCCCATTGATAAGTTGTTTGAAGATGATAATTATGTGGATAATGCTGGTCATTGAAAAATTAACTCCATATTCCAGTGATGACAAACTCAGTTCAAGTCTCAATTCCATTTGAAGATTCAGTCTAAGTCCAAAATTAAGGGAAACATTTTTTTTTTACAAAAAAATTCAGTATATTTCCAGTATATTGAATGACTTGACAAATGTCATTTGAAAGTACTGCAATATTTTGTTTGCTTTACCATTCCATTTTCAAATGAACGCTGTTAGAAATTTGTTTAAGAAAGAATTTCTATCCTGCTCCTTCAAATTTTGATGTTGATTTGCCCCCACGAATGATTTGAAAATTGAATGAACATTCCTAAAATGAAATATGTTCTACTGGTGTAGGGCCAGTATAATGTATCATGAACATGTTGTGGAGCTGAAGAATCCTTAGTCTGAATCCTAATTTAGAGCTATAACCAAAAACTTTTTTAAACATTACATTTTTATTGGGTTAACAAAAGAGAATACAGGGTCATAAGCATGAAAAAATAAAGCAAAGTAGTACAGGATTTACCATACGCAAACAAGGTATAAGTGCAATTTCAGTATAACATATTCAATCACTCTACCATATGCTCCAAGATTTTTGGAACGTATTGAATGACAGTGAATTGAGAGCCAGTAGTTTCTCATAAATTTTATTCACATTTATGATACCAATCACTTCTGAAAGGTTAGGAGCCATGACTTCCACTGCCTTAGAATAAGGGATCGAACTGCTAGGAATATGTGTGACAACTTTTCTGTGATCTTTCCGATATCTGTCTACCCCTAAATTGAGTAAGACTAGTGCAGGGACTAAAAACTCATCAATAGTTCTCATGTACCGCTCTTCGTAATAAAGTTTGTAGCTAATTGAATTGTTCGCGATTGGAGTAGTGACATTCAGTTGTCGATTTATAATGTGTTCTAAGGCAGGCTTGTTCATCTGCTCAAAGTGCAAGACCCAAATGGATAATCAGATGAGCCTTCTAAGCTGACTCTCACAAGCAGCTGGCTAGATTACACAAATACACCGTGGCATGTTAAGCAGCAGGAATGGCATATATATTATTTGGAAGCAATCGCCCATCGCTAGCTATTTTTTCTGTTTGTTTTGGATATAGTAGGAAAAGGTAAGGACATCTGTCATGGTTTAGGGAGATTCCCTCTCTCACTTCTTGAACTCATCACATGAACTGAGGGGGAATCTCCCCAAAGATGACACAGACAACAAAAAATAAACTTGAAAAGGGTCTCTAACGACCCTCAGAGATTTATTTTTAATTCAATTAAATTTTATTTAATTCAATTAATTTAAAGTGTTCTTGTTGAAAAGATTAATTTCAGTTCATGGTCTGTCTGGCACCCATAAAAAGATAGGAAGGACGACAATGAGAACACAGACAGCAATTAAAAGTTTGCAGCTTCCAACCTTTCGCTACTGTGTTCAAAACGCAAAAAATAAATAAAAAATACCTTTGGCTGGGGTTGGGCTTTAACTTGCTTGTGAAATAAAGCATTAAGTAACTCATTGAAATGTAGTGCTCGAGTATGTTGTCAGACATGAAATCTAATTTCTTGTGAGTTTAGTCTAATAAAAAACATTTTATGCATCAAGATATTGAATAAAGTCAAACTTTTAAAATGTGATTCATGGATTAATTTTAGTAAATTATTTGTTGGGGTTTCACAACTCTTCCTACAAAGTTCACCAAATAGAGAACATTATACAAATATATATTTTTCATTCCTCCTATTTTAACTCACTTTGCTATTAGAAATCATTATGTGTTTTCCATATCTAACAGTATTAAAGTGGACCTTAAAGTGGGAGTAAATTCAAATGGATGATTTTTACCTATAGTGAGGCTTACCTATAGGTACAGTAAATATCTCCTAAACATGCACCATTTAAGGGATATTTACTTGTGAAGCCGCCAGTGACATCATCGGCACATGCGTTCTGAAGGAACGGCATACCGTGCTGTTCCATCAGAGCCCTGTGCAGTGAACAGCGGCTTCCGTGCGCATGCATAGAAGTGTCGTTATTGCAGTTTGTCCAATCAAAAGACCAGAGCCCGCCAATATGCAATTCATGCTTGCTCATTATAACTTTGCCTTGCAAGTTTCAAAAATAAATAAATGGCGGTTTACTACCACTTTATTTGGAACATTAAAGTGGGTCTTCTCAAAAATGAGGACTTGCTTTTTTTAGGGAGAACATTCTTGTTCTCTACACAGAGGTTTTTTTGATCCCTTCAAGAGTGTGAGGATTGCTGGGATACTTGAAGAGCAACGTATGCAAATAGAAAGTCTGGGACACTCCAGTTGGTTGGAAAACAATGATTACTATATTGATGTATGTCATAAAATATAGCCAACGCATTTCAAAGGATTTGGGAATCCTCTTCATGACTTTGGTAGTGTTACATTTGTTGGTCATGGGGATTACAGTTGATGTCCATATATGGAAGGATCCTTATATAAAAAATATATTATTACACACCAATAAAGTGGTCATTATTCTCTAACCAGTTGGAGGTTTCAAAGTCTTTTATTCACATGGTGTGGAGGCAGGGTGTTCTACCCCTGCCTCCACAAACTTTACAGTGCAGAACAAGTCATGGTAAGCTTACAATTAACTTTTTCCTACAGTCTTCTGGCAGCTCTGGTCATATTATGGGTCATTCTTCTTCTTCAGCAACAGTGTTAGGCGGTTCTTCCTCCTGGTCAGTTTGTTGTCCAAATACTGAGCTATGACTGAGTAGTGTTGAGTGGAATACGCCATATTCGATTTCGCGATATTGCGCGAATATATAGAAGAATATTCGCTAATATCGAATATTGGTGATATTTTATCCCAAATAAATTTGCGAAATTTCGCTAATGCGAAAATGATTGCGAAATTCTCATAAACAGAGATCATTTCCTGTATTACTAAACTAATATGCACTAAACACTAACTCTACACTAACTCTACTTAAAAGAAAGGAGAATAAGGGGGCAAAAGAAGGGCGGAGAAGATAATCGCGCAATATTCCTATTGCGCGATTATCTTCTCCGCCCTTCTTTTGCATCAGAGTCAATCAGAATAACTCGAATATTCGGCAAAAGGAATATCGCGCAATATTCCCTTTGCCGAATATTCGAGTTATTCTGATTGGCTCTGATGCAAATAAAGGGCGGAGAAGATAATCGTGCAATATTACGTTTGTCGAGTATTCGAGTTATTCTGATTGGCTCTGATGCAAAAAAAGGGCACATCAGAGCCAATCAGAATAACTCGAATATTCGGCAAAAGGAATATTGCGCGATTATCTTCTCCGCCCTTCTTTTGCATCAGAGCCAATCAGAATAACTCGAATATTCGGCAAAAGGAATATTGCACGATTATCTTCTCCGCCCTTCTTTTGCATCAGAGCCAATCAGAATAACTCGAATATTCGGCAAAAGGAATATCGCGCAATATTCCTTTTGCCGAATATTCAAGTTATTCTGATTGGCTCTGATGCAAAAGAAGGGCGGAGAAGATAATCGCGCAATATTCCGTTTGTCGAATATTCAAGTTATTCTGATTGGCTCTGATGCAAAAGAAGGGCCGAGTAGCTGATGCGATTCTTTTATGTTGCCGAAAATTCGCAATGCTACTCGGCCCAGGGTCTCTCTCTAATCATACCAGCAATGCTTTTAGACGTCGATGGAGATCACTTGGATGTGATCTGTTTTAAAAATAAATTTGAAAAAATATGAATATTCGCCATAGCGAATATTCGCCGCAATATTCGAGTTGTTCGCGAATACTCGAATATGCAATATTCGTAGCGAATATTCGCAATGCGAATATTCGTGAGCAACACTGCCTATGAGCACCAT
The DNA here is from genome assembly GCA_029574335.1 of Rana kukunoris. Classification (NCBI taxonomy): domain Eukaryota; kingdom Metazoa; phylum Chordata; class Amphibia; order Anura; family Ranidae; genus Rana; species Rana kukunoris. The sequence continues at coordinate 117,429,706 of CM056049.1, read as the reverse complement.
GCTGTCCAGGAGTACTGCGATCCCAGGTCAGGGGGAAAAAGCACTACCAGGGCATAGAACAGGTGCTCTTTAATCCAGGTAAGTGAGTGAGTGAGTGAGGGACCTTGTCTTTTAGGCCTCATACACACGACCGAGAATCTCGTTGTAAATTAAACATTGTTTTCCTAAGGGAGTTTCTTGTCAGGCTTGGCGAGAATCTTGTCAAGCTTTCTTTGCATACACACTGTCAATACGATGACACTATAAAGGGGAAGTTCCATTCCATTGTCGCCACCCTTGGGGATGCTTTTGCTAATCTCGTGTTACCGCGTGTTAGTAAAAGTTTGGTGAGAGAAGATTCGCGCTTATCAGTCTGTTACAGCATGACGAATGTGCTATCTCCATTGCGAACGCTACATTTACCAAAGGTGTGCTCACATCTCATACTTTATTCTGAGAATGCGTGGGTTTCTAAGCATACACACAAATGTGTTTCTCATCGTAAACCAGCACGACAAGAAACACGACAAGGAAATTGAGACTCCCGATGAGAAAAAAGAGAACTTGTTCTCTTTTTTTCTGGTCGAGATCCACAACAGTTTTCTCGACGAAAAACATACACACGACTGGTTTCCTCAGCAAAAAGCTCTGCAACCAAGTTACTTGATGTATTCTATCGAGGAAAACGGTCGTGTGTACGAGGCCTGACACCTTTTTATTTCTTAGTTCCAGTTTAGTTGGTATTTCATATTTTTGGACTTTTTCAGAAAATACTGTATATAGCTGGGCTTGGTGTCTTTAGCTCTATTTAGTGTCAAATATGTTATTAGTGTCATATTTTAAAGCTCTTTATAATTTTTTAATTGCTTTGTCAAAGGGTAAGGTACAAAATAGAGTATATTTTCTACAAAGCATTTATTCCTTTATACACTGTTGCAGAGTGGAGAAGATAAAAATGTATCTTAGGAAAATCTTGTAATGTCATTAGTGAGGAATTCAGGATGTAGGTTTCAGCAATTGTATTCACTGTCTGGATAGTAAAACCATATGCGTTGTAACATAGAAAATACAGGATTTGGAAACATTAGTACCTAAAAAATGCATTTTACAATATGTATGTTTATAGAGATTGAGGAGATTCAGGAAGAAGGGAAAGAGACAGAAATTTGGAGAAGCAAAACAATCAATTTATAACCAAATAATGTGGGAAAAATGCAAAGTAAGTATTGAGCTAAAACATGGAAACACTGTTTTCACTTCATAAATCCAGGCAGGCATGTGCATTCGTTTTTTTCCCTTGATGGGATGTTTAAAGTGCATATTAACCTCCCTGGCGTTATGATTCTGTCTGGAATTTTGTACCAAAAGCGTTGCAATTGTTTTGCAAGGAAATGTGGTGTTATGTATTAAGGCCTGCAATCTTAGTAATACTTACTTAAATCTACTGAACAAAGTCTAATAGGCATCCCGGGTATGATTTTTTTTTTTTTTTTTTATTAAAAATTATAATATAATAAATAATTATAAAAAATTATAACAAATAATAATAAATTATGTAAAAATTATTCAAAGTAATCAAATCAAAATCACTGAAATTTGTATTGCAGATTTTTGCTGCATAATTTTTTTTTTTTTATACGAATTTCCCCACAGATGCTATCGCTAAATTCTGCAAGTGATTATAATTTATTATCGCTGTTTTTTAGCTGCTCTAAAACAATTTTTGCCATAAAGGGACACTTTTGGTTGCTATGGGCAATCTACAGTTTGCAGGGAGAAAGAAAAGTTTTCATTATATAAAATGACATGCAGGGCATGGGCAGACCACTAGGGACATGGGGGGTGTGTATTTTTTACATACAGTACTTAATCTATAAGATTACATTGTACTGTTGTAAATGTTTGTTTACATTTTTGATTTGGCGCCGTTCTCCGTCCCCGTGCGACGTAACGTCGCAGGGAACGGAGTCGGCGGCACACGGGGACGCTGTGTGAATCAAGCGAGCACCCGCTCGCTCACACAGCGGGGATGCATCGCTGGATCCAGGGAGAAGGTAAGTAAACAGTCTCTGGATTCTGCGAGGCGAGCCCGTGTCTGACACGGGATCAACAATAGTAGCAGCAAATTTTTACCCCGTGTCAGACACGGGAAAAACGCCAAGGAGGTTAAGCAAAAACGTTTTTTTTTTTTTACTTCGATTTTGATTTAGGATTTAGAGTGGGGAAGAATTTAAAGCTCCTGTCTGTTTTTTACTACTTTCTGCGGCTGTGCTAGATAGAAAATTAGGGAAAACCTATCAGGCAGGACCCAGAGCTGTTTATTTTTTTGCTTTGAAGTTTTTATCTCATGATATTACCACATATGTTTATCAAATGCATATTTTGAGTATAAAATACACTAAAGCTACTATTACTTTAGAGAAACACAAAATATGACCAGTTTTTTGGTAAAATATTGTTATGTTACATAAAAAGGTACCAAACAAGTCAGGCCTTAAAGTGATACTAAAGTCTTGTATTTTTTTGCCTAAAAATAACAAACATGCTATACTTACCTGCTCTGTGTAGTTGGTTTAGCATAGAGCAGCCTGGATCCTCCTCTTCTCGGCTCCCTCTTTGGCTCTTCTGCCCCCCCCCCCTGACGAGTGCCCCCACACCCAAGCCAAGCCGTAGCTCCATGTGTCCATTCAGGCACAGAGCCCCTTCTAAGCACTGCACCCTCTCTCTCCTCATTGGCTGACTGACTTTGATCGACAGCAGTGGGAGCCACTGGCACTCTGCTGCTATCTCAGCCAATGAGGAGGAGAGTCTGGGGCAGCCAAGTCTTTCCTGCAATATTGGGCCTGCAATAATAGGGCTTAGGTAAGTATTAGTGGGTCTGCTGCACACAGAAGTATTTTTTTACTTAATGTATAGAATGCATTAAGATAAAAAACCTTCTGACTTTACAATCACTTTAACCACTTAAGGACCGCCGCATGTACATTTACGTCGGCAGAATGGCACCGACAGACACATCAACGTATATATACGTTGGTGCCTTGGGGGGATCGGGGTCCGATCGGACCCCCCCCCCGTACATGCGGCGGTCCGCGCGGCTGCAGGAGCGATCCGACAAGTGGGGGCAGCTATGTTTTCATCCGCCCCCTCCGGATCGCTCCCAGCCAATGCTGCTCACTTCCTCCTCCTGTGTAAACACAGGAAGGAGGAAGCCGTGATCTCTCCCTCGGCATGTTTCAAGCGCCGCTGAGGAGAGATCACTACAGAACAAGTAAGTCCTACACCAAACAGCACACTGACACACACATTTAAATCGCCCCCCCCCCCTCCCCCCTGTCACAGTGTCACTGAATGCAGTAATCATGTATGATTACTGTATTTAGTGTCAGTGTGACAGACAGTGTGACAGTCAGACAGTCAGTAGTGTCTAGCCCCCCCCACCCCCCCAATAAAGTTTTAACCCCTTGATCACTGCCCTAGTTAACCCTTTCACTCCCTATTGCCAGCGTCACTAAGCGATCATTTTTCTGATCGCTGTATTAGTGTCGCTGTTCCCGCTAGGTAGCTAATTTTTTTTTTAATGCAATTTTTTTTTTACTAAAGACACTAAATAAATTTTGGACTAAATGTTTGACTAAAATTTAGTTTATTGGTTTTTTATTATAACAAAAAGTAAAAAATATTGATTTTTTTTCAAAAATGTCGCTCTATTTTTGTATATAGCGCAAAAAATAAAAATCGCAGAGGCGATCAAATACCACCAAAAGAAAGCTCTATTTGTGGGAAAAAAAGGACGCGAATTTTGTTTGGGAGCCACGTGCAATTGTCTGTTAAAGCGACGCAGTGCCGTATCGCAAAAACCCCTTGGGTCATTTGCCAGCGTATTGGTCCGGGTCTTAAGTGGTTAAGCTTGTAAAACCACAGCAAACATTGGCACCCAAAATTGTCTATAGGAAACACTTTACAGGTCATCAGTTTAGAGTTAATCCCTGCCTGTATGTTGATAACTAATATGTGTAGCACACTCATTATTGTCATATGTTACTCAATGTGCATATTTAGGCTCATATTTGTGGTTTATATATGTATTTTTTTGTGGATTTTATTTAATTTTCACTTTTGAAACTTTTTTGTACCTAATTTTATTGCTGACACGTAGGGGGAAGACAAAGCCCCTATGTGATGGCACAGTGGAAGTGACAGGTTCTTTTTAAGACGACAACAGAAGTTTATTAGACTATCTAGCTTCTTCCTCAGGCAGTGTAACTGGTGAATGACAGCTTCATTCATTGCAGGTCCTCCGCTCTCCATGTTGACATTGGCCATGGGCATCATGAGCGCATGGGGGGGGGGGGAGGCAGCGGAGCCAGGGCATACATTGCAGCGGGGAGGGCCAGGGGTGGTCAGCCAAACACAAGACAGTTGAATACAGGCTTAAGAAGTAAACACATTTTCCTGGCTGCTTTAGCAGTATGTAAATGTTGTCACTGCTGCTATTGTAACTGTTACATTTGTGACCATGGAAGGGGAGCAATGAAAAACCTGACAGGGGTCCTAACCTTTGTGCACTTTATCTAAAACTAAGAAAAACTTTTGAATTGACATATGCATATAATTTTAAGTGAACAAAACTTCACAAATTTTTATGTAGAGACATTCATAAAAAGCAAAACATTTACTACAGGTAAATCAATGACTGTAATTAGGAATTTTAGGAATGCAATGCATGGCATTGAACTCATGTGTGTTGTTGTGCGCTGCAACACAGGTGCATTACCAGTTAGCTTTGGGGTGCCATTCACCAGTGTAGATAGTGTATTTTAATACAGCACAATAGTGTGAAACTGCACCAACACATGTACCCCAGGAAGATACACCTAAAGTGAATATTTGGTAAATGTCATATTCTCTGCTTCATACATACACTATATTGCCAAAGTGGGACGCCTACCTTCACACGCACATGAACTTTAATGGCCTCTCAGTGTTAGTCCATAGGGTTCAATATGGCGTTGGTCCACCCTTTGCAGCTATAACAGCTTCAACTCTTCTGAGATGGTTTTATCAACAAGGTTTAGTAGTGTGTCTTTGGGAATGTTTGACCATTCTTCCAGAAGCGCATTTGTGAGGTCTGGCACTGATGTTGGACAAGAAAGCCTGGCTCGGAGCCTCCCCTCTAATCTATCCCAAAGGTGTTCTATCGGATTTAGGTCAGTCAAGTTCCTTCGCCCCTAACTCGCTCAGCCATGTTTCCAAATCATTTGGTGGAGGCGGGATTATGGTTTAGGAGACTTGGCAGGGCATTGGCACGGAACGTGTAGCCTGATTGCAGGGGAAAGTAGGTGGAGACTTGGCGTAACTTTTATTTTGATTGACATGCCAGGACTTTCCATGGAATATAGGAGCACCTCCTTTCAATGATGTAATGATGCCATGCTGTCTCTTCAGAGAGGAATAACACAAAAAGGGACAACAGAGACATTTGGAGGGAAAAAAATAGGTATCTGAACATCCTCACTGTTATTTGCAAAACAATGAGTGACATATTTAATAGTTTACAGAGTTAAATTACATATTGATTTTCTCATTTTGACCATAGTTCTTCTTTAAGTGATTTTTTACTGTTTATTGAAGTTGATTTGCTAAAGTACAACCTAATAGAAACAGTTCACATAGAAAAATGAATGATCATTGAGCTTAGTAAATAAGCTGTGTTCACACTGAATAACCAATGATATGCAAGAGAAATAAAAACAAATGTGACTGGCTGATTGAGGTTATTACAGCTTCACGTTATTTACTGAGCTTGGTGACCATTTAATTTGTTCTCCTACAGTAAATCAATCATTGTGTGTATAAAGTAAGTGGCATATTCCTGTCTGTTACTAGAAGGTAATTTAAGTAGTTACTACCTGCTGGGAGAAGATGTTTGTTAGCTACCTGCAGCAGACATTAGTGTGGCCATAAAAGCCAAGAAATTAGCAACCAATGTTCCCAATTGTGAGCATCACTTATGATAATCAGGCTTTTTTGGACCTCCTGGAGGGAATAACAAGGGCTTCTGGCAGCTATATGTGATAGTTATTGCCAAAGAAGGTTTCCAGTCTTGTTAGCAAATCTTCCTGTAAGGAGAACATGTCCTTCATTATTTAATGTGAAAGGGTAAAGGACAGTAGTACTGTTTACGTCCAGCTGCCCTCATTGGGGGTAAATCACAGGAAGCCCAATGACGCACTTTAGGATGAGCTGATTAACTCTATCTGTACTCTACAGGTAGGTATCTCTTTGTCATACCTGTTACCTGTTTTCAACAAAATTGCAGTGTTTGTAGACCATACCCGTGTCAGTGTTGCCAACCGTCTGGATTTTTACGAGCAGTTTGTAAAAACTGACACTTTTTTCCCCTGTTCGTAAATGTCCGTGGTTGCGAAAATGTGCCAGTAAAAATAGCTGAGATTGGTTCGGCTTGGAACTGCACATGGAGATTGGAGGCAGGGGATGATTGGAGGCAGGGGGTGATGGTGGCTGCTGGTGGCAACGCAGAGGGGGATGAAAGCAGGGGGAGATTGGAGGCAGGGGGTGTTAGTGGCAGGGGGTGATTGGAGGCAGGGGGTGTTGGTGGCACGGCAGAGGGGGATGGTGGCACCGCAGAGGGTGGGGGATGGAGACAGGGGTTGTTGGTGGAACCGCAGAGGGGGATGGAGGCAGGGGATGATGGAGGCAGAGGGTGATTGGAGGCAGGGGGCCTGAGGGAGATTGAAGGCAGGGGGAGATTGGAGGCAGAGGGAGATTGGAGGCAGGAGGAGATTGTGGCACCGCAGAGGGGGGTGGAGGCAGGGGGTGATGTGACTAAATAATTTGCCCTTTGAAAATAACAAAAATATTTTGTTTACCTTAATATCAACCTTAAATCACATTGCTATTTGCCTAGCGTACTTGTTTGTAGCCTAAATACTGAAATTTGCAAATAAAAATTTAATTTAGTAACTTTTGTAAAATGCCAGTAAAAACGTGGCTGCGCCAGTAAATTTCGGGTGTCGTGCCAGTAAATTTCAATTTGGTAGGTTGGCAACACTGACCAGTGTGGACAAAATATTGTTTCCAATCATCCCTGTTTTGGAGGGACAGTCCCTCTGTGAGACCCAGTCACTCTGTCCCTTTTCCTAGTTTTTTTTGTGTACAGCGGAACTTCACTCTCTCAATCAACGTTGATCATTTTTAATCATTGTGTTGCTAGCATTAGTAAATAGATAGGCAAATATAATGTACCGTACTTTCCTATTTTAAACTTTTTTTACAATTTTTTTTCAACATAACAAAATATAACAAATGATGTCATATATCCTAGGAGTCTTCAGAAGGGTTTTTCAACTAAGCACATCCTATTGCTTATGTGCTGGAGCTAAGATTAGGAAGTAAATGCTACATTAATCATCTGCCCTTACTCAAGATGGCTACAGCCTGAAATGCTAGGGGTAGGGGAGCTTTCAAAGTCATCGCTCAGCAAAATAAAGCATAGAGACATGGATGGATGTGTGAGATTCCTTTGAATATTATAAACTAATTAAATACTTAGGCCAATAATGGTGGGGGGGGGTGGTCCAGACCCTTATCCAAGCACGCAGCCTGGCAGGCTGAAATGTTCCACATTTTGTCATGGTACAACCGAAAACAAATGTATTTTATTGGGATTTTATGTGATAGACCAACACAAAGTGACACATAATTGTGAAGTGGAAGGAAAATAAATGGTTTTCAATTTTTTTTTTACAAATAAATATTTGAAAAAGTGTGGCATGCATTTGTATTCAGCCCTTTACAATACATTGTAGAACCACCTGAGGGCTTTCACATTGGAGCGGTGTGCTGGCAGGATGGTAAAAAAAAGTCCTGCTAGCCACATCTTTGAGGCGCTGTAGGAGCCGTGATGGGGGTTAAAAGCGCCCTGTTAACACCCGAAAAGCGCTGCAAAAACGACGCTAAAGTGCCGCTTAAGATAACACCGCTTTACCGCTGACGGCGCGACACCTCAGTGTAAAAGTAGCCTAAGGGGGAAGGCAGGCCGGCAGGAGGGGACTGAAGTTCCTCTTTAATCTTAACGCCTACTGCATTTTTTATTTCAACAATAATAGCAATGGTGCTAAGGAGGAACCTCACACCTCATATTTTTTTCTCTTTCTCTTCCTTGCTGTTGAATTACTGTCTATAAACATAGTTCCACTTATTGGATCCAGGGTTGTCCTGTTGTAATCCACCACTCTGCTGCTGCATACCAGATCCTGTGGTGCCATCTTCCTACTCATTGGGAGACAGCTTTCTCTTTCTGGTACTTGCATGCGCAGTGTGTTGTGGATTGCCTGAAGGCTTGTGGGATGCGTGACTTGAGCATTGCAGAAGACTGCAGTCTGCTGGGTTGCATTATTCTCACAAGGTGAGATATCCAAAAGGGAGGGGGGGTTGCTTATATATAAAAAGTATTTAAAACAACAGCAGGAAAGAGTGATATGATGGAAAGTGTAAGGCCTTGTACACACGTCCGAGAATCTTGTCAGGAAAAACCTGTCGTTTTCCCTGATGAGATTCTTGGCAAGAATCTATTCCCGCCGGAGTGTACCGACTTTCATTTCAAAAGAACCGCAGTTCTCTTGAAAAGAAAGAACGCGGTGATGTCATTGCGTACGATGAGCATGAGCTCGTCACATTCGATGCGGGTTTCCATGGCGACAGGTAGGTATATGTAGAAAAATGTTCGCATATGAAGGTCATATGCTACTGCGCTGACTTTATATATACCGTGAAAAAATTCCTTAAATCACATGCATGGATGATATCTATAATAGTGAATACTCAATGTGCAGTTTACATATATATCAAAAGAAAAAAAACAAAAGAGATCGCTAAAAAACAACAAAAAACGGTGCCAGAAAAACGATTGTCCAACAACCTACAAAGGTTGTGGAAAATGTGACAGTCTCTTCACGTGATAGTGCCTTGTGTTCCTTGTCCCAATATTCGTGACTTTTCACCCTTAAGATAAGTGTCACCACCACCTTGTATATATTATGCGCTCACCAGACCTCCACGCCTCGGTTAGGGTTGCGATTCAGTATGCGGATGTGCCGCGGCGGAGGTGTGTGAGGTGTTTCCATCTGTTTAGAACTCAATTTCCCATAAGCCTCTACGCGTTTCGCATGTGCGCATGCGTCATCAGGAAGCTCTTCCTGATGACGCATGCGCACATGCGAAACGCGTAGAGGCTTATGGGAAATTGAGTTCTAAACCGACGGAAACACGTCACACACCTCCGCCGCGGCACATCCGCATACTGAATCGCAACGGCGTGGAACGCACGCCGGAAAGGAAACGAGCAGTAACGCTGGACAAACTAGTGTCGGTTTGACACTTTTTAATGTGAGTGCAACATTTATTTTAATAAAACTGCCTAGTTTTTTATCGAAATACTACACCATGTGAGGTTTTTTCTTTTTTGGGAGCAAGGAAACCTTACCGGAGCATATACTAATTAAGAGGAATCCATCCCTGGGTCTGATAGTAAGCATTTGGAACCATTGGTACTAACATAACTACATGCTGTATTTATCCTGAAGTCTGGTGAGCGCATAATATATACAAGGTGGTGGTGACACTTATCTTAAGGGTGAAAAGTCACGAATATTGGGACAAGGAACACAAGGCCCTATCACGTGAAGAGACTGTCACATTTTCCACAACCTTTGTAGGTTGTTGGACAATCATTTTCTGGCACAGTTTTTTGTTGTTTTTTAGCGATCTCTTTTTTTTTTTTTTTCTTTTGATATATATGTAAACTGCACATTGAGTATTCACTATTATAGATATCATCCATGCATGTGATTTAAGGATTTTTTTCACGGTATGTATAAAGTCAGCGCAGTAGCATATGACCTTCATATGCGAACATTTTTCTACATATATCTACATCCCTGCACTGGGGTGCACACAGCAACTGCAGCAGACCTAGTAACAAAAATTGCTAGACCATATCAGTTGCGCCGGTGAACTTACCCACGACAGGTAGGTATACACACTCTCTGGTTTCTCGTCGGGAAACAGGCTGACAAGAATCACGACGAGAAAAAAAGAGAGCAGGTTCTCTTTTTTTCTCGTTGAGATTCTGGCCAGATTTCCAGACGAGAAACCTGAATGCCTCGTACACACAAATGAGAATCTCGGCAAGAAGCAGTTTTCTTGGTGGTTTTTGAGGAGAAACCCGGTCCTGTGTATGAGGCCTAAGAAAAGGGTGAAAGTCAGCTTAAAATGTTTGCTTATTTTCCAAACTCAGAAACATTTGGAAGGTGAATTTTGTGGGTTAATTATACTATCCCTCCTGGAGTATATGAAAAACTGTACCTTTTTTGCATATTAAAGCATTGACGCAATATGACTGCACATGAGGAAAGCGCGTCTTGCGAAAACATTTTGGTGCTAAAGATATCCCTTTTTTCCATTAAGCTGAGGTATACAGTATATAGTAACCTTTCTGAGACTCATACCATCATTCTGACAAATGAATCTTAAGGAATTTATGTATTCAATGCAGTAAACTATGGATGTCAAAGGTCAGAGGTTCAGGGACCTATATAAAAAGCCAATGACCAGATTTATACATAGGAATGCAGGCCGCACCTACCCTTGCTGAATACCACACAGTCAAATACCTATTTAATAATAACACAAAACAACTTGATGGCAAAAAATTGGCCGCGGCACGTTTATTGGTGTATTCAAATCAATAAAAAATAATAACAACATCTTGATCATTTTATTAATTCATAAACTTCTTAAATTTCAAACAATAAACTTAAAACAGCTTAGTCTTAAAGGACTCGAGCTTACAGAATATTTATAACCAAAGTCCCCCCTACAAACATGGCGCTTGGCGACTAGGGTGGGAGGGTGGGGAGCTTGTTGCACTCTGACTAGCTGAATACTCCTGTGAGAGGGTCCTATATATAATAAGCCCCCTTTCCAGAACATTCCCAGGGGTCACACAAAATTTTCCCGTCCCCAATCCCATTTGGAATTTTCTTAAAGGGACCTTATCCCTAATACAGAAAATTACATATCCCTCCCTTATTTTTTAAAGGAGGGGCGACCGCATGCCCATGCTGTCAGGCTTAAAGCCTTAAGCCTTCTTAGACCATTCTGTTTCCTAATAGTACATTTTTGGTGCGTCATGTAAAATAAACAGACTGTTGCCTTATACAGTATATATAAAAACTATTTTGATTTCTTTATGCTGATTTATGAGTTTCTATTTCAGAAACTGATTGGTGTAATCAAACAATCTGGCCATGTGCTAAAATCATCTAAATATGGAATACAATCAAGGCAGCAAATTGTAAAGGGAAAAAAAATAGAGGTTATTAGTTACATTGTAGCAGCCTTGGTAAATATCCACACCATTATTATAGGGGTAAAATTGGCCTCATGCCTAATTCAATCTACATATTATTAGATCTCCAAAATCTGGATTGTTGGTATGTTTACCCCAACCCCTTTGGAACAGTCTGTATTACACCTTTTTTACCAGTCCGTTTTCACTTTCTGATGCTATGATAGTTTGACTAACAAGCACTTGACTATGCAACACCGTACTTAAATGAATTTGATATAATTGTTAATATACTGTATATATGGTTTCCTCACACACTCCAACTCCTCACACTCCAAAAAAAGACATGCTGATAGGTTAATTGGCTCCTGGCTAAATTGACCCTAGTATGTCTATGAATGTGAGTTGGGACCCTTAGATTGTAAGCTCCTTGAGGGACTGATATAAATGTACAATATCTACTATATGTAAAGCACTGTGTAAATTGATGGCGCTATATAGGTACCTGTAATAAATAAATACATATAAATATCCGCTGTACTGACAACCTGATGTTAGTATAGCAATCTCCCCCACTGAGCTGTTGTACTCTGACAGGGGGATGGGGGACAGGGATGCCCCCCGCCAGAACATTGCAGTCAGCTCTCTCAGCCATTGGCTAAAATCACTGATAGGGAGTTGGTCAGCTGCTGGTTTTCTAGCATGTGTGTCCTAACGAAGCCTGCCTTTTAACGCACATGAACTTTAATGGCATCCTAGTCTTCGTCTTAGGGATTAATATTGAGTTGGCCCACCCTTTGTAGCTCTAACAGCTTCAAATCTTCTGGGAATGCTCTCCCACCAAGTTTCTTGATGGATTCTGTTGGGGAAACTGGTCGTGTGTACGCAGCCTCAGAGGCATCAAAGAGCTAGGAGAGGTTGATAGGTGTGCGCAGCCTATTGCATTAGAGTGTTTACAATAAAGCTCAAACACACGTGTGTGTGTCTACATATATATGAACTTGGCACATTGATCTCCTTGCCAATACAGTGAAAGAGAAGTGTGTAAACTATTATGGCAGAGCTGGTGAGATCTTTCCCATCTTCCTGCTGTCACACAGAGCAAAAATGCTAATGTGCATGGGAAGATTAGGGTGTGCCAGGCACATCCGGAATACCCTGTTTACCATGCCTATGGTAAGGTCTATTGTGGGGTGTGTGGTAATAAAATAAAATGTTATACAAGGTGTAATATAAATGTGATAATTAAAGATAACACTATTTTACACACGCTCTGAATTTTCGACAACAAATGTCCGATGGGAGCTTGTTTTGTCAGAATATCTGACTTTGTGTAGGCTCCATCGGACATTTGTTGTCAGAAACAAAAATTTGAGATTTGGTTCTCAAATTATCCGACAACAAAATATGTTCTTGTAAATTCCGATCATGTGTGGACAATTCCGTCGCACAAAATTCCACGAATGCTCTGAATCCAGTACGAGATGGAAGCGCTTGGTCTGGTAAAAAGTAGCGTTTGTAATGGAGATCGTACGTTCGTCATGCTGTAACGGACTAAAAAGCACAAGGCTGAAAAGTGCAAATCGTCTCTCACCAAACTTCCACTAACATGACTGGTATTGAACTTCCCTTTAATAGTGCCGTTGTACGTCTTGTACTTCACCGCGTTCTTGGCGTCCGGAATTTCCGACAACATTTGTGCGATCGTGTGTATGCAAGACAAGTTGGAGCCAAAACTTGACAGGGGCTTTATCAGTCCCACCCTGTCCAAAACTAAAATAAGTATTGGCAAAAGTTCTCTGTCAGATTATATGAAGTTACGTAGGACCTCCCACCACCCAGCTTTTATTAACTCCAAAGGAGATTGTACAATCAAATTGTCAAATGTGTAGCCAGCTATAACACTTGCAGACAGAATTAGCTAGTGCAGTAAAATAATTCTTAAGCAAAATAATCTTATCTTTGTTTTCCTGATGCTGTCATTTTCATTTATTTTTTATAGCGGTTTAATTATTATATTATGTTATTGTGACATGGTAATGTCAGAATGAAATGTATAGCAAGTAAAAATAATAATGTACAGTTGTTCAAAATGTAGTCAAGCTGCAAGTTTAATTATTTTTGACATATTATGTATGAAAAGCTCCTTCACACCTTTCTTCATTTGTCAGGACAGATTCCTTAACTCAAGAATTCATGTATTTCTTCATCTGATTCATCTTGTCATATATAGTGTGCATATCATACATGTTTAATAATCACTTTCCTGTGAAATCTCATGAGTGATGTGATGCCTGGCCTATTGCCAGGAGCAGCCGCAAAAAGGCAGAGGTGCCAGCGTTGCATACATACGAAATTCCAGAAATTCTGACGCTGAATATTTGGTGGCGATATACAGTATACTGTACATTCAATTTTGGCCTAGTTTGCATATCATTGGTAAAGTGACAAAATATATATTTTTTAGGTTTGATGCAATGTGTATTTATAAAATGGGTCCAAATGTCCCTGCACAGTTGGTTTAGTAAATTTAGTAAATTTAGCAACTGAATGATAGTTATCTTTTAGCTAAAGGTGACCTGTCATTAGAAAATAAGGAGACTGCCTTTACCTGCTTGTTGATTGAATTGCTGAACCCCAACTAGTCCATCAATAGGGATCTCTGACTATTCTGATCTGCATACATGTATGCGATGCATACTGGCACATTATGACTTAAATTGCCAAGGCCCCTTTTTTTTGTTGGATACGGTTTATTACCGCTTTATTTAACCACTTGCCGGCTGCCTACCGAAGATAGGCAGGTCGGCTCTATTGCACATAACGACAAACCTGTACATCATTTTGTGCAATAGACACTGGAGGCCCACATGCTGATTGGACAGGGGGACAATCAGGGGGTCCGTGGACTTGATTTCCGCCGGCCACCCGCGAACGCTACCCAGAGAGGCAGAACGTCGATCTGCCTATGTAAACAAGGCAGATCGCCATTCTGACAGGGAAGAGGGGCTTTACGTCAATTGGGTTCACGTCGAAACCAATGCGTCTTAGCGTCATAATTTGGAGCATGCACACTGGGATACGTCCACGGACGGCGCATGCGCAGTTCAAAAAAAGCATCAAAAACGTGGGGTCACAACACATTTCCATAAAACACGCCCACCTCATCCACATTTGAATTACCCGGGCTTACGCCGGCCCATTTACGCTACGCCACCGTAACTTAGCTAGGTGAATACAGCACTTGCCTCGCTAATTTACGGCGGCGTAGCGTAAACAAGATACGCTACGCCCGCACAAAGTTACGGCGGGCTACGTGAATCTAGCCCCTTGTATTCCTGCTAAGCAAGAACACAGATCTCGGTCTTCATTCAGTCAGACCATTACTTACACAGTTAGCAAGCACACACTTAATCTTTTGATCACCCCTAATGTTAACCCCTTCCCTGCTAGTGTCAGTACACTGACAGTGAATATTTTTAGCACTGATTACTGTAATAATGTGACTGGTTAGTGTCAAAATTGTCAGTTAGGTTCACGATTTTTCCACCGCAATAGCACACGCTGATCGCTGCCATTACTAGCATATATATATATATATATATATATGCTTTTTGGGATTTCTTTACTATGTAGCAGAATACATATTGGCCTAAACGGATTTTCACTATTTTTTAGTGGATATGTTTTATAGCCTAAAGTAAATTATTTTTTTTTTTTTTAATTGTCGCTCATTTTTTGTTTATTCTGCAAAAAAAATTAAACCGCAGAGGTGATCAAATACCACCAAGCTTTATTTGTGGGAAGAAAGGACATACAGGCATAGCCCACTTTAAAGTACACAATGGGGTTTATTTACTAAAGCTGGAAAGCGATAAATCAGGCTCACTTCTGCATTAAAACCAATGAGCTTCCAGGTTTTATTACCAGGCTTAATTGAACAAGCTGGGGTTAGAAGCTCATTGGTTTCTATGCAGAAGTGAGTCTAATTTTGTGCTTTTCCACTTTAGAAAATAAACCCCATTGTGTACTTGTGCCTGTACATTTTATTTGGGTACAGTGTCGCATGACCGCGCAATTGTCAGTTAAAGTAACGCAGTGCCTTATCGCAAAAAATTGGCCTGGTCATTAAGGGGGTAAAACCTTCCAGGGCTGAAGTGGTTAAACAATAAAATGGGAGTTGCATTTAAATTACAACACACGAGCACCTGTTTTTTTTTTGTTTTCTTTTCTGCAGATTACCATATGTGACATTCATAACCCCTAAATTTCAAATAAAGTTGCTGTTTTTAGAAAAATGCATATGCAAAATATCACCAATATTGATAAATGTGCCCCACTGTGTTATCTTGGCAGAATGTGAACCACAAACCTTCATTGCAGCAGCCTACATTGTTTTTTTTTTTTTTCCTGTACTAAATGAGCACTTTCCAATCAGCACTGCAGTAATACATGTTACTAGGAGCTGAAGCTGCAGGCATATCTCAGCTTCAACACAAAGCTTCAAAGAGGGAAACGTCACACACCATTATAATGCATACGTTGGTATAGAACAAATATTTTTGCATCGCAGCAGTGCGAGAAGAATCCCTCTTTGTTCTCACTAGACTGCCTATAGCACTGGAAGAGACCCCTGGAACACTAATAGCAGAACTAGCAATTTTCAGCTAGTCAGAGCAATGTCAAGTACTGTTATCTGCGACACTAGCTTGTCATCTATGACACTATATGATTCAGTGTGATCTTTGGTGATATAAACAGCGTTAATTAAAACACGCTGTAAGATTTTATTTTATTTTTTTCACATTACTATTTGCAATTAATTCCCTTGAATACATTCTCTGTGGATTAAGGCAGGTGAGAGGTCATGACTGCCTTGGTTTAGGAGATTCTTCTGCAACAGGCAGAGCAAAGTCAGGGGAATTCTGCGCATGCGAACCGGTCCCAACTGGGGAAAAATGGCAGCTGATGGCTGTTGTATACACCAAGCAAATTAACCTTCATTGTCACAAATATACTGTACATATGGCTGTAATTTAGCTCCTGAATTGTCCAAGGTCTAGGGAATTCCTTTTCAAATTGATGCAATCTTTTCATCTGCACAGTGACTGAGCAAAAGCTGTGTTCTCTGGCAATGCTAAAGAATGGAGAAGATAAAATCGTGAACATAATACTTACCGGGCTAAATAAATAATCTGATTTAAGATGAGCACATCAAAAATATTTGTTCACTGTTCGACATGTTTTCTTATAGATTAAATACTATATGGAGATGATGGTCTGGTGAGGACACAACTTTATTTTTCCAGCCAAATATATATATATATATACAGTATATATAAAAATAAATATGTGTAACAAGGCCAGTATGCTGGCCTGAATTTATGGGGGGAGCCCGGGGGGTATTTAACCAGCCCACTCACCTGTGGTCTTTGTCGGTTTCCTGTGAGCCATACCCACCCTTCCATCCCCTTTTTAGGGCATTTCTCAAATTCATTCCTCTCCACAAAATATTCATCTCTAATCTTGAGTATGCCCCCTTAATTTGGCATACCGTCCATTAGATCAGGACACTTCAGATCCATTTCATGTTGTAAGTCTTATGTTAAGTCTATCTATCTTGTTCATATCTGTATCGGACATATGGCTTCAACCATTAATATATATCGGATGCCTGGATTTTTTTTAGAAGAAGAAGAACGTGATTAGAACCAGAGGCTTCAATTGGCTTAAAAATAGTGTGGGCTTGGGGCACAGAGCACTGTGCCCTGAGCCCCACCGAGTTGTGTGACAATAGCAAATTAATATTCGTTATTGTCTTCCTGATTCTCCTCACACCCAATCAGGAAGCAATTCCTGGGACTGGATTGGCAGAGAAGAGAAGCGATCGTATTGACTTCAGAGAAGGAGGAGACACAGGGTGAGGCCGACTAGGAAGAAGCGCTGGCCATGACCTAGATCAGGGGTGTCAAACTCAATTTCATCGCGGGCCGCATCAGCATTATGATTGTTCTCAAACGGGCCGGTTGTATCTGTAAGATTAGATGTCCAGCGCATTCCTTCCCCTTACATTAAATGTCAAGAGCCACCCCACCATCAGAAGTTGAGTCCCCCGATCTCCCTTACATCACAGTGCACCCCCTTACATTATGCTGTTGCTGGAAAGAAGCTGGATGCATTGATTGAAAGCAGAAAGTAAGGGTCTACAGTAGGACCAGAGAAGGGCTTGAGCTCTCCTGCGGCTGCAGGAGAGATGCGAGGGCCGCATGAAATGGCCCGGAGAGCCATTTTTGCCCCCGCAGGCTTTACGTTTGACAGCTGTGACCTAGATGGTGTAAATGCGGGGCTGGTGGACTGATGATTGAGCGACGGGGGGGGGGGTATGAGCGACCTACCTACCTATTGACTGACCGAGGGGGAGGTTTGCCGCTCCCCCCAAAAAATGGAGCACCAGCCTCCACTTGTGTCTTCTCAAATATTGGAAGGGGCAAGGACTTGTGATTGGGGTATCAGACTAAATAGAAGATCTTATGTCACCATGCAAAAGCAAAGTTTTTAGGTGCTCAGGTGGTTAAAAGGTGAATAATTTGCTTGTGCTTGCCATGCATTCCCATTTTTTATTCCAGAGAGGGAGAGATAAAGGCAGTTCAGATGCTTTTACAATCTAAAAAATACACCCACTTCCAGCTGCTTTTGTTATCCTGCCCACTTGGAGAGCTCCTTTAATTTACTAAGTAACAGTAGTAGACCCATGGGAAAAATAGAAAGAAGGAAAGAAAATTGCTGAGTGCTGTTAAAGAGGAAATAAAGGAAAATGTGAATGGTCCATTGGTAAATGGTTAGTTACATATAAATATATGGATGTGTAGATATTAATTGTGAATAGTTTAAATTCACATAGTGTTCTGTTAATGCTAATTTACTAATTACTATACTACTATTAAATAACTGTAAATAGTTGCATAAAAAGCTTTGTTGGGGCTTGGTTTTAAATATCTTAGACTACCTGCCATAAAATAATCTTGAATCACCTAATAACGAAATAAATAAAACAAGCCTCTGGCTTTCAAATGGTGAACTGACTCTTTGAGCAGGTACCTCCAGGTGTGCACGCAGCTTTATTTTCAAAGGGCCAAAATCTGATTACATTTTTTTTATGTGTTATTTAAGGAATAGTAAAACGTTTTTTTTTTTTTTTGGAAAGAATGGAGTGGGATTAGAACAATTAGATAGATTTACCATCTTTATTTGTATAGTAGCATAAAACAAAACAATACAAAATAAACACTCCCCAGAATAGTAAGAGATGAAAAATGTTCCAATGGGGACACTTAATTTGTTGACCCTGGTGATAAAAAGAGATTTCCACCATTTGATGGGATTTTCTCCCACTCCCTGTTTTGGTTTTTGCACAGGAAGTGGAGGGAAATCTCCTCAATGGGACCCAGATGACTAATACAAAAATGGCAAGGGTTATAACACTCCATTACTTTATCAAAAAAATAAAATAAAATGTTTGACCTTGCTTTAAGACCATAGCTTTCTTTATCCCTGTCACATCCTGCAACTCCTTAAAAGGGCTGTAAACCCTTGTGTTTTTTCACCTAATGCATCCTATGCATTAAGGTAAAGAAACACCTGGCAGTGAACGCCCCCCCCCCCCAGCCCCCCTCCCCATTTTACTTACCAGAGTCCCATATTTTCATTGTCGTGCATGGTGGATGTGCTGTCCCTCTCTCCACGGGGTCCCAGCTCTTGATTGGATAGCTTGATAGCAGCACAGCCATTGGCTTTCGCTGCTGTCAATCAAATCTAATGACACTGGCGCAGGGGGGCGGGGTCGAGTCTGGCACTCATGTCTATGGACGCAAATGCTGGACTCGGGAGCGGGCCCGAAAGGTAATTCCCTGCGAGAGTGCTTCATCTAAGGGGTTATCTGATGCTGTACAAGACCAGCCGAGGGATCCCAGAAGACAAGGTTCTAGGCCACTTTGTGCAAAACGAGCTGAACAGTGGAGGTAAGTATGATATGTTTGTTTTAAAAAAACAAAAAAATTGAGCCTTTACAATCGCTTTATAGCACTGTACACACACTTGGTTTTCTCAGCGGTAAAAAGTCAGTCGAGAAAACCAAGGGGAAAGCCAAGAGCCTGGCAGGAAAACTGCCATAGAGCTTTGGCCAGGAATCCCAGCAGTGTGTATGCTTCGTCGGCACTGCCTAGCAGTGTTTCCCATAGATAAGTAGTAGATCTGGTGAAAAAAAAAAACGCTGGGAATCTCGACAGGAAAATAGAGAGCAGGTTCTCTATTTTCCCGCCGGGATTCCCGGCGGTTTTCCTGAAGGGAAAACTGCGAGGAAGCATACACACATCCAGTTTTCCCGGTCAAAAGCTCTCCTGGCAGTTTTCTGGTCGTGTGTATGAGGCTTTAGGGCTACTCAATTTGATAGGAAATGTCACTGCCAAAAGAGATTTGCGAGAGGTCAGGGAGTGAGCCATAGTATCGCCATGCAAGCGCTGGTTATAATTTGCCAAGTAGAGAGGACAAACAGTAGTGGGGAAACAACTGGAAGAAGAGATACTGCAAAATTGTTGTCCCCTGCCATGTCCAAACAGAGCTCAACATCAGAAATAAAGAAAAAAAATTAATGGAAAATGTAATAAAATGTAGTCTTTTTGTTCAATGTTTACGTTGTTGAGCTCTGTTTAGATGTGGCTCTTTCTATCCCCACTTTTTCCCCCATTTAATTTTTTATTTTTTATTTCCCACTATCACATCTAATTTTTCTCCTTTTCTCTTTTAATCAGTGAAGTATTCTCTATGCTTCTCTCCTTCTTTTGACCTAAACCCAGGCACTGTTTGAAGTTTCTTAGTTTTGCCTTGATATTTATGGAACCTGCTGGTTCTTGGGAATTTCATTTTTCATGTACAGAGAAAATTGAGTACTGTCCGTGATACTTTTTTTTTTGCACTAACATACAATTTTCCAGGACAAGCTTCCGGGGTGTTTCCCCTTCTTCAAGGTCCAAGCAGTACTGATTCACAATTTTATTTGGCAGAATGTTAAAAGAAAAAGAAAAGAAAAACAAACACATACAAATCAATGGTAATAAAGATAGCAGCAGAGTTAGTGAGATAAGACAGAGGGAGAGCTATAGACTTCAGGGGGGACTCATTAAACTGTAGTATAGTGGGTAAGGAAAGCAATATCTAAATTTAGGCCATTAATTTTTGTGTCAAAAAAGAATTATCATTCTTAGTTCAAACGTTTTCCTTTCCTGGATAGTTCTGAAATTCCCTATAAGAACTAAAACAATAAGGTCTTCTATAGTGTGGTCCGGTTGCTCAGCCGCCTGATGAGTCCCATTCTATGCAATAGAACCGTTCCAATAGGAGCGACGCAAGTCTCTCCAACTTAGAAAAAGGTTCTTGTATGACCTCGGGGGAGACTCGGGGCAATTTGCATTGACTTCTATACAGAAGTCATTTTGCTAATCACCTCTGAAGTCGTCTTCAGGACGACTTGCAGAGTCGCCCCCGAAGTCGTGCCGCCGCAGTGTGAACCGGCTCTTAGAATGATAATTCTTTGATAATTCTTTTTGACACAAAAACTAATGGCCTACATTTAGATATTGGTTTCCTTACCCATTATACTACAGTTTTATGACCCCCCTCTGTGACTAGCACCCCCCCTCAAGTCTATAGCTCTTCCTCTGTCGTATCTCACTAACTCCGCTGCTATCTTTATTATTACCATTGATTTGTATGTGTTTGGTTTTTCTTTTTTTCCTTCCTTTCACTCTGAGATTTTTTTTTCTTGTTTTGTTTTAACATTCTGCCCAAAAATGTGTGAATCAGTACTGCTTGGACCTTGAAGAAGGGGTAACACCACGAAAGCTTGTCCTAAAAAATTGTATGTTAGTGCAAATAAAAAAAGTATCACGGACAGTACTCAATTTTCTATGTAACAATTGCACTAATACGGCTACAATCACATCAAGTATTTTTCTTGTACCACATTCTTTCCTTATAACGTACTTACCATATTTCACTTTTTGTGTATTTTAAGATCTTTTGCTGTGTATTTTGAGGCAAACTGTTCATATGCTATGTATATGTAGCGCCCCCTTACTTTCAGTATGGGCACTACGCTAAAGTTAGTGGGGAATGGGAGAGTTATTTTGCTCCCATTCATAATTGTGTTAAAGTTTGGGCTGATGTCATTTCCGAACTGTCCTGTAGGTCAGTCTGCACTCCAGGGGTGATGTCCCCACCCCTGGGCGGCAGGTGGCGCTAGAGGGGTTCTGACAAAGCCAATTTTCCCCAGCAGCCAATCAGAGGAGTTTTCCCTCGCGGGGCATGCTGGGGGAGGGTATATCTGTGGCGGATGCCATTTTCTTTGGTTATTCGTGGGTTCCAGGTCCCAGGTGCGGCACCAACCTTTAGGGTGTGCGTATCCAATGGGCCCCGGCGTCATGGACTTCCAGGCCGGGGCCCGCATGTTACGCAGAGTTCTGAGCGGATGCTGAAAGTTGTCTCAGTGACTTACTGGGTCCCCAGTCATACTACAGGTATATTTAATCTGTTGATCGGTGACCTTAACTCAAAATTTACTGGGAGGATCTGCTCATCTAATCAGAGACTACAAAGTACTAAGCCTGTGGCAGAGGCATTCTTAGAGCCAGGTTCGTGGCAGGGACCTGTTTACCTCCCAGCAACTTAAAGTGACACTTCGGCTGCCAGGCTTGTGGCAGAAGTCTGTCAGGGGGCACTTCACCCACTCTGGCTAGATTGGTGACGAACAGTGATTATTTCTACTGAAAACAGGCTTGCTTTCATGTTTATCCAAGCCTCATAGTGCAAGGTTCCTTTACTTCATTAACGTGTCCTGTCTTCCTCCTGTTGATGTTGGTCATGTTTGACCGAGGAATAAAGCATTAGAAAAACGTCAACCTTGGCTTGGACATTCTATTACTGCTCTCACAGTGGCTACAATCAATTTCCCTAGACTCGTCAAAGGTAACTTAAAATATGCCGACGATCCCACATCTAACCAGCGGCTCTTGATGGAGTATCGCTACATATGTACTACCAATAAGCAGTTATTAAACAAACAAACAAAAAAAAGATGTGGCAGGGGAAGGGCAACAGTTTGCAGTATGTCAACTGACAACTACTGTACATCTCTGAGCCTCAGAGTTGGTAAGTAAGGTGACTGTTTTTTGGTGTTCACCCCTGCCTTCTCCTGGATATTCTGAAACTTCTTAGGGAGCTGTATGTATCATTTACTCTGAATTTGCAACAAATTACAGGCCACATTATGTTGTCCTAATGCACTTAGCTAGTTTTAGTTTCTAAGCAGTTCTACCTCGGGGCTGGTTCTTTCTGTAGGTTGTTTAGTAGAAATTCTGCTTTCATGCGGAAAACAGGAAGGTGGACGAGGAACAATTAGAATACCCCAGTCACACTTGAACAAAAATATAGTATTTTTTTCCTTTTCAAGATATTCTTCAATAAACTCTGTGTTCTAATGTTCTATGCTGGCTAGTAGCAGAGCTACTGTTCTCCGGTTCCTTAAGGACCAAGGTACTAGTGGTAGTTTGGTAGCAATTTCCTAAAGCTGGATAGCTGAGTAAGCTCCAGAGTCAGACATCTTCCTCGGCCAGTTAATCATCACTTAGTTGCATAAAAGCTTTAGTAGGCCAACATCTGATAGCAATTTCCCAGAAGGAAAAACTCTTCCAACACAACAAGCAAAAGCCCTGGGAAGAGAGAACCCTCCAATAAGGTTGTGCCAAATATCTATTAGTTAATACCACAAGGATCAGCTCCTTAGTGACTAGATGGGCTAATAAATATTCATAACTCAGACTGTTAACCCTCCCGACACAGAATTACTGAAGTATGGCTAACAGCAAATGGCAAAGTACAGTAAAATACATAAAGGAATGTAGCCTGACTTCTACCTGCAAATTAGAAAAAAAACATATTACAAGCTTAATTTTTTGGGGGGGAGATCTCCCAGTTTAAACAAACAAAAAAAATAACATCTATGGCTGCAATACTTCTCTTCAATCTGGATCTGTCCCTTGTAGCCTTGTAGTACTTATTTTCCATTAGAAGACTACCTCAGTCTTCCAATTAAATTAATTTTAAAGTGTTAAATAAACCCAGGACCCTGCATTTAACTATATCTATTCTTCCATTGTACACAGAACATGAAAATGCAAATATTTTAGTAAATGTAAACTGCTAAATACCCTTTCTTTTTAGCAGTATATAGCAGTCTTGTGACTTCTATTAGTGCCCAGTTGGGCACTGGTTAAAGCATGTAGGAGGAGTTTTTATTCTCCTCTGACTTTCCCATGAGGCTGCATGACCCCTGACCCTCTGTCTGGACAGTGCTGATTGGCCCTGTGCTGATCACATGCACACTCTTAAAATAAACAAAACTATCTAGCAATACACACTAAACTGAGCATGTGCAGAGTGTTTCTTGTGGCTCTGTACTATCTGGAGATGGATTGGGGACAGTAGAAGAAGGGGAGGATCCGAAAAGACAGGATCAAACAGACCCTTAGATTCCACAGTGATTATAACAAGCATGATTTACTGCATATACAGACTGATTTTACTATTGTGGATTTAGCAACACTTTAATGCAGGGTATCATGGGCCCACCCCTTGAGGGAACTTCACCATTGCACTCTTTATTCACAGTATATGGATGTAAAGAGCAGTGTTTATACCATCTGCATTATATAGGACCACCCACAGCTGCAGGAATGGCTAAAGAGGAAGAGGACCTTATGCATGTTGTGACCATCCTGAATACTTTGGAAAAAGAGTTAGGCCTCTTTCACACGGGGGGGGGGGGAGAGATATAGCGCCGTTAAAAATATCGGGTCGCTATATCGTTGAATTGCCGCAGGATTCGGCCGCTAGCGGTGCGGTATTAACACCCGCCAGCGGCCGATAAAGGGTTCATACCGCCCACAATGCGCCTCTGCAGAAGTGCATTGCAGGTGGTATTACCGCGGTTTGCCATTGTTTTAAATGGTAAGGAGCGGTGAAGGAGCGGTATACATACCACTCCTCTCACCGCTCCAAAGATGCTGCTTGCAGGAGATTTTTTTCTCTCCTTCCAGCGCATCGCCTCAGTGTGAAAGCCCTCAGGCTTTCACATTGAGAAAGCTGGGCAGGAGTTTTTTAGGCGGTAGTTAGACGCTATTTTTAGCGCTGTATGGCCTGAAAGGGGGTGAAAGGGGTCTAAAGAAGGTGGAACTCTGGGTTGTATGTGTGATCAGATGGAGGGTCTGCATCTGGAGTTGGGTCTGCTTTAAAGCCACTAACTGCCTGTAACAGGATCCCTACAAAGTTATCTACAGATAGCAGAAATCATACTTGGCAGTTGCATTCTCTTTGTATAATGTCCTCTTACAACAGATTCTATATGCTTAAGTATTAACAAGTGAATTTACACAACAGCTCTTATATTTGACGTGATGAATAGGAAACGATCCTTCATTAACTAACCTTACAAGCACCTGTGTATTTTCAACAGCAACATGCTCCAGATCAATTCACAACTTATTACCTATTAAACACGGTTTTGAATGTTATAATGATCATTTTGGTAAGTAGTTACTGGGTTGTCATACCTGCATGTTCTTGAAAATCTCTCGTTGTCAGCACATGAATGATTAATTGGGAAATGTAAGCGTGGAGAGAAAAAAAATTCTGTTCATTGTTCATTTGAGTCTCCCTGAGAAATCACAATCTAATCAAACCCTTTGTTAATCCATGAATGAGCTGATCTTCTGTAGGAGCACTGGCCCACGAACCAGTCTTCTGTATCAGCCCAGTAATTGGTCTCAGATGGGGATATTTGAGCTAAATTAACTAATCACTAAATCTTTCACTCAAAGCTCCCCAAGGGTAAATTGGAGAGCCACTGTGATAGAGCGCGAAAATGAACAGAAAATAAAGAGCAACCTTATAAACCTCAATAAAATAACATTTTCATATGGTGATGAAAGAAACGAATATATGATGTGTGTATGCATTCTTGTTGCACCTCAAAGGTTCATCCAGATGTTTAAATGATTAAAGGAAACTTTAAGGGTGGAACATGTAACATGTTCCGAAAGCTGCAGCCATTGCCCTATCCCCCCGGTGAAGAAGAGAAGAGTAGGGGGAGAGGTTCCCTGTACTAGCTGTCACTTTTTGAAGTCAGCAGGTCACTACCCACCCAGCTGCGTCATTCATTCACACAGATCTTTGTGTGAATAAATTACAAGACCCAACAACCCTTGCAGTTGTCGGCTTGTAGCTCTTGTGGTAGGGAATTGCTTCTTCCTGTCAGATTGTATCTTCTTGCCCATATGGGATGTGTGGGCACCAGTGGTGGCCACTGTGCCCACCAAATGCAGCCACTATGCCCATCATATGCAGCCACTGCGCCAATCAAATGCAGCCACTGTGCCCATCAAATGCAGCCACTGTGCCCCATCAAATGCAGCCACTGTGCCCCATAAAATGCAGCCACTGTGCCCCATCAAATGCAGCCACTGTGCCCATTAAATGCAGCTACTGTGCCTACCAAATGCAGTCTCTGTGCCCATGAAATGCAGCCTCTGTGCCCATAATATGCAGCAACTGTGCCCATGAATTGCAGCCTCTGTCCCCATCAATTGCAGCCACTGTGCCCATCAAATGGAGCCACTGTGCCCCATGAAATGCAGACACTATGCCCATAAAATACAACCACTGTGCCCATGAAATGCAGCCACTGCGCCCATGAAATGCAGCCTCTGTGCTAATCAATTGCAGTCACTGTGCCCATGAAATGCAGCCTGTGTGCCCCATCAATTGCAGCCTCTGTGCCCATCATATGCAGCCAGGGCTGCCATGTCCCTGGGGGCCCGGCTGGCCAGGGTACTCTCCCCCAAGCATAATGCAGCATCTGTGCCCATGAATTGCAGCCTCTGTGCCCACCATATGCAGCCACTGTGCCCCCCCCCCCGCCCGCTTGCTGTCTGACCATCACTTACCCCATCTTAGTGGCTGATCAGGCAGCAGATGACAGCGGCAAACTGTGGGATGGGTAGCGTGGGTCAGGCGATGGCTCCTCTGTCCTCTGTACATCTCTTCTTTGCTTCTGCTAGCTGGCCAATGGGATCACCTGTGACTTTAGCCAATCAGGTGACCGGTGTTAGACCCACACCTCCTAATTGGCGAAGAGGCGTTCAGTGTAAGATAATGCATGAATCAATCTTTTGTCATATAGGGGATGGCGTGACAGAGGAGACGGCAGCCGTGCGCCCTTAATGGACGGGGCTGCCCCTGATGGGCACACAGATACACTGACAGGTCTGCAGGAGACCTGCATGGCACCAGCAATCTGCTTAACAGGCTCCAAAAAAACTATAATAAATGAAGATTTTGTTACCTGTGCATGTGCATTTATAAATTTTTTCTAAAAAGTGAACTTATCCTTTTAAAGAGTATGTCCAATTAGTCCAGCAATGTCTTCCTGTAGTAGATTCCTTTCACCACTGTAGGTAGGTCTTTGCCACCACCATCTTGGATTTGGGAGCTAGAGTCACAGCCAGCTCCCCACTGTGTATGCATGTCCCTGCTGGGACACATGGCATGTTGGAGGAGTATGAGCGATACTTTTGCTTTTGATTATAGGCCCGTATTAAATGTTCTATGTGCCAAAAATCTAAAATAGCCACAACAATACATTTTTATAAGTTCTAATTAAAAAGCATAAACTTACTAGTACATAGAATCCAGCAATGTCCTCATCGTAGCTGATGTTTTAACTGGATTTGGTATCATTAGGAGCCAATTGTCATTACCTGACTGGTGGTGTGCCACTATGAAAGCATGAAATCTCAGGATACCTTTGAATCCTGAAGATTTGGGCATTTACTGACCAGTAGCCATCTGAGATGCAATGTAAATATACCAGGAGGTTGTGGGCGAGTGGGAGTGAATGTAACTCTCACATAGGCGAGAGTTAAAAAAATAATACATGCAATTCTGTAAGGCCACGTACACACGACCGGTTTCCTCAGCAGAATCCAGCAAGAAACTTGTTGGGAGACGTGTTTTGCCGAGGAAACCGGTCGTGTGTACATTTTTCAACGAGGAAACTGTCGAGAAACTCGACGAGCCAAAAAGAGAGCATGTTCTCTTTTTTCTCGAGGGGAGTCGAATTTGGCTCGTCGAGTTCCTCGACGGGCTGGTTTCCGACGAGAAACTCGAGCGTGTGTATGCTGTAAAAGTAGCGTTTGTAATGGAGATAGCACATTTGTCACGCTGTAACAGACTGAAAAGTGAAAATGTCTCTTACCAAACTTTTAATTAACATGAGATTAGCAAAAGCAGCCCCAAGGGTTGTGCAATGGAATCGAACTTCCCCTGTTGTTGTATGTGTTGAAGTCACTGCGTTTGAGAAAGAGGAGATTTGGGGCCAGATTCAGGTACATCTGCGCATTATTGGACCGGCGTAGCGCACCGGCTTTACGTTAGACTGGCGCAATGTAGCGGCGCAATCACCCTATTCTCGTCGCTTTTACGCAGAAATTAGCGCCTGCGCAACGTTATTTCTGAGGCGCAAGGCGGAGTAATCCAAATTGGGAAGGACGTGGGCGTGTTACATTGAAATGAGCCGTGACCCCATGCAAATGAAGGGCCAACCGGCTCGCGCATGCTCGCTTGAAGCAGACCATGTCAGCACCTCTGTGCGCATGCTCACAACTCGGGAACAGCGCAATCAGTGAAATTGGAAGTGGACTAGGGCAAAATCATGAACTTCCTTTGCAAAAGTACATCCCTTTGTATCCCTCCCTATACAGCAAGGTGCTTTTGTTCTGTTGTTGCGTTGTGGTTTGTCTTTGTGATATTTGTGGACTGTGTGATCTTGTGTTTGTTAGAAGATATTTGTAAGTGATTTTTGGTGACTGCTTGTGAGAGTTTTTGGTTGATAGTTTTTTGTTCGTTTGTTTTCTTGCTTGATTTTTCCTGCTTGTTTTTGTGAGTGATTTTTCCTGCTTGTTTTTGTGAGTGATTTTTGCTGATTGTTTGGGAGAGAGTTTTTGTATGAGTATGACGGAGAGAAAGAGGAAGTTAAATTTTACTTTGGGGGAGAAACAAATTCTTGCCCGGGCCATTTCCGATTATGGGCGTTTCCTCCACGGCCCGGAGAGTGCCAACACCACCCGGGGGGGGGGGGGGGACCCGGACACGGTCGGGGATTGAAAAGAAAATCAATGACCTCCGGCATCTGGTCAAAAAGAAGCTGGCCAAAATGCTAGCCCATGCCAGGGGCACAGGAGGGGGCCCACCATGCCCTGTTAGGCTGACAGCGGAGGAGCGTGCGGTGGCCCAGACCTTTTATAGGCAACAGGTGGAGGGCCTGCCCGGCTATGACTCAAGTCATGAAGGCGTGATGCCAGGTAAGGTTTTTTGGCCCTATCAGGTGTGTAGCATGTGTGGGGGAGGGGGTAAAAGGGAATATGTGGCAAGTGTGTGGATCCTCCAAACTGTGAATGTTTTGTGTCATCCACAGATGAGCAGGAGGGTGCTGGGCCATCTGGGCTGACAGCACCATCCAAGCCTGATGAGGACCCCCCGACAAGGCCGGAGTCCTCAGAGGAGGTTGAAGAGGAGGAGGTTGAAGAGGAGGAGGTTGAGAAGGAGGAGTTTGAGGAGGAGGAGGAGTCCATGTCAGGCACTGGACTTTTGTTTTTGGAAGACTCTTCCCCTCTGGCTGGCAGCAGCCAGCCCTCCATAAGGGGTAGCCCCCCACTCCTCCCCCAACAGGGCTCCTCTCCCAAGGACCTCCCCTTCTCCCCGGCCACAAGCCTCAGATGGAGGCAGGAAGGCGACCCAGAAGACCAGGGGGCTGGCCGATCTCCTGCCCTCCACTCTGAGAGGACCAGTTCCGTCAGACCCGCCATTTGGGAGAGGTCAGCCAGACCTTGAGGCGGATGGAGGAGAGCCTGTCCTCCATAAAGGATACGCTTGGGGACCTAGACTGCCACTCCCGGGCTCTTACAAACCGCCTAAACGACCTGCAGACTACAACAGCAGGCGTTGGGCAGGATGTGAGGGCCCTCAACCAGGCTATCCAGGCTAATACGGCATCATTAAGTGCTGGCCTAGACAGAATTGCCGTGGCCTTGGAGGGCAGGCCGCCAGGTGGGCAGAGACCAGGGGCTGCTCCTTCTTCCCCGGTTTACCCCCTCCCCCATGAGTCTCCCCTGAGGAGCCGGGGCTGTGGCCGTGGGCGCCCCAGGCATGGCTCACGTCAACAGCATTAATTTGTTTTTCCCCTTTTTTTTGGCCTGTTTTTTTTTGCCATTTTTTTTTTGGTGCTGGAAAATTTTTGCTTTTGCTGGGCATTTTTTTTTGGGTTGTGAATGCTGTTTGAATGTGGGGGTGACATTCCTGCCGGAAAAGGGGTGTCACCCTCAATTTTGGTGGAGAAGGGTTCCCCAGGACCAGGGAGAAGTGATCCCCAGGTCCGTGTGAATGGTGTATGAATGTACAGTAACATAATTGGAGCCTTGGCATGGCGTTGCTGCTCACAAGTCCTGCATGGTGGACTGGTGCCAATCCAATTTGATGAGGATGTGGGGTATGTGTGCTAGGGACCACAGTGGTGTGCATGTATGCATTCTCATTGTGCCATGATTAATGTGTGTGTTTAACGTGCAAAGATGCATAATGTGATCTGGCATGAGATGGGGTCATGAGATGGGGTCCCAGTGCATATGCAGAGTCACCTTGAAGGGAAAAGACAGGAGGATGTTAGTAGTGCATGTGCCCCTTGTGATGTGTGCATCATGGGGGGGGGGGCAGTCATGCCTGCCACCCATGTCACTCACCAACCAGCCAGCTGTCCCCATACATGTTCTGTTCGAAATCTGTGGGGATGGGGCTCTGATTCTATATGTAGCTGTCATGGGTGTCATGGGTAGTGTCATGTGTTGGGCTGGTGATGTCCTCCTGCAGGGTTGTGGTTAATTCCATGATGGCATGAGGGGTGAATCTGAAGATGCGAGACACCTCAGAATCACTCATGCCATAGATGTCTATGCGTGTGTGATATATCCTCTCCCGTGAAGAGTGAAGCGTGAGGGGCTTGTATCAGATAAGAATATTGTATTAGATTAGATTAAATAGTAAAGTTTATATAAGCAAAAAAAAAATTGAAAAAAAAAAAAAAAATCCTGTGCCCTCCTCAGTGCCCTCCTCAGTGCCCTCCTCCTTCTTTGCTCATCTAAAGTCAGTAGTAAAGCTATGAGCATGGATGCCACTGGCATGTTGGCATACAGTTTGTTGGGCAACATGTGTGACTGCTCAGCTCCTCACTAACAGTGTTGCTTTATCTGACATGTAGACGAATTGTCTAATTTTAGAGCAGCTTTTATATGGTCTAATTTTAGACAGAACATTTAGCTGTTGCGCACACTGCGTAGCCTGCGCTGCACCAACGTTCTTTTGTGGATCCCCGTAACCCCCTCATTAGCATATTTGAATAGCAAATCAATGGTTTGTCTAGCGCAGTTTTGCGCGGACGGATGCGCCTGTCTATCGAAATTACGCTGGACAAAAAAAAGTAGATTTCTTGCGTATCTCGTTTTGGGGATGCCGTGCATCGAAACGCACGCGCACAATTAGACTTACGCCGCGCATCTCTTATTACGCCGGCGTAATCGCTCTGTGAATCTGGCCCTTGGTCTTTAACGTGTGTACGCAAAGCAAGCTTGTTGAGTTCCTTGACAAGCCTAACAAGGAACTCGACAAGGAAAACGATGTGTTTCACCCGACGAGTTCCTCGGTCGTGTGTACGCGGCCTAAGAGGGAGAGGATACGTATTGACTGAGAAAATGTTTGAATCAAGATTTTTAGGATTGTAGGCTCCTTTCGTAGAAGGGATCAATGACTCATGTGTGTGAATAGCTTTCTGCATTCTGCAAAGTGCTGCAAATTTTTTACGGCATAATATAAATAATAATGCTTGCATTTTTATGCATTTTATCATAACTATGTGCCTCAGATTTTGTGATTTGTAATGTGTACATAATGTGTAACAAGAAGAAGCATATACTGAGTGAGGAAATGAAAGTAAAATTTATGGCTTAACCCTCTTCCTCTAGTCCCTTAGGAGGCAGAGGAGATTTCCAATAATGAATTATCTAATTTATGTGTTAACGTAATGAACAGATTCATTGTGGGGTGGAAGAAGTATCTAACATAAAACATCACAGGTTATTTTTTTGCATGGAAATGGATTCTGCTGCTGTTGCACTGATTTATATTCTGGGTGTGCTGTCAATATTTATCATAGAACAGTGATAGCATTGGATGAGCTAAATAGTATTTTTTTTAGGTTTTTGAAAATTCTTGATTTAAGTCTTGAAAGTAAAGTAAGGAATTAGTAACGTAAGATAGTTCAACATCTACTTCTTAATTAATTGGTGGATAATTAATGGATACCTACATGCCGTGCTATTGCTGATCTCTTTCAGAAAATGCTCTAAATTTGGCTTCAGAACAAGCAAAACGCATTAAAAAAGGTTAAACACATTTATAAGTTATCTTACATATAGAAGGGCAAATCTGACAAATCTTTACAAGAACCTTTCATAAAAACTGTCTGTACTGCTCCATAGCCAGTTATCATATTCAAGCTTTTTTTCAACTGTCATTTTATACTGAAGCTATGAGTCTGCTTTATTGCAGGGTACAATGTCCAGTGTCATTAATGATGATCGAAATTGGGAGTTTTCACTTTGCTAATGCAGGATATTTTGTCCTAAATTGAAGTTAACAAGGAAGGCTAAATGTAGTTATTTTTTAAGGGATACTTTATCCCAGAGCAGGGGCATACATACAGGGCTCACAGGGGTTGCAATTATGACCCAGGCCTTTGCTTTAGGGGGCCTGTGTGACCACCCTGTAAACCTGTATAGTCAGGTGGTGGGGGCGGCGGCATGTAGAGGAACTGATCCCTCCATGTAGTCGCTGAATGCCTGCTTCTACTCCTTTTCCTCCTGCAGACATTCAGAGGCTGCGGGGAGAAAATGGAGGGCATTGGTTGCTCTACATGGTGCTCCAACCGGCTCCCTATCCCTGAACTGCTGCCCTGTGTCCCTGTGTGCTTCCCTGGCCCCACTTGCTGATCTGTCAGGATGGAGAGAGTAAATGGGGAAGTAAATGGGTAACGGGGTAATGGAAGCTCCTTTCAACTGTCCTAATCCCTTTTTTATTCCAAAAAAAAGCTCATCATTTACTGGGAATGGGATGTTAGGTATTCAGGGAAGTAAACCCTATGGCCGCGTACACACGATCGAATATATCTGCTGAAACTGGTCCGACGGACCATTTTAGCAGACATATCGGATCGTGTGTACGGGCTAGCGGACATGTTTTCCCAGCGGACAAATTTCAAAGCCTGCTTTGAAATTTGTCTGCTGGAGACATGTCCATCGGATATGTCCACTGGTTAGTACACTAACCAGCGGACATAAATCTCTGCGCATGCGTCAAATGGATTTGACGCATGTGTGGAAGTATTTCACATGCGTCACCGCATTCCCTGGCCGAGGGGATTTTCATCCGATGGTGTGTACACACCGTTGGACGAAAATCCGGAGGAGACATGTTCGCTGGAAACGGTCCGTCGGACATGTTTCAGTGGACATGTCCCTCCGTGTGTACGCGGCCTAACACTTTCTCAAAATACTATTTCTAAATCTATTTATCAACAAAGTCAAGTAACAACAATGCAGGGCCGGTGCTTCCACCTAGGGCACCTAGGTGGCCTGCTCCCTAAGGCGCCCGGCCACTGCTGTTCATACTCTCTTCTCTCTACAGCAAGCAACCAAGTCTCAGCAGGCAGGTAGAGGACAGTGTCTGTGTCCCGACTCCCAAATGATTGGAAGCAAGCAAACATTCATTGATGGGCACTGGTAGGCTATATTGATGGGTGTTTGTAGGCTGCATTTGATGGGTGCTGGTGAGACGACATTTGATGGGGCACTGGTAGGGCAGCATTTGATGGGGCACTGGTAGGGCGGCATTTGATGGGGCACTGGTAGGGCGGCATTTGATGGGGCACTGGTGAGGCTGCATTTGATAGGACGTTGGTGAGGCTGCATTTGATGTGCGCTGGTGGGCTGCATTTGGTGGGCGTTTTATTAAAAAGGTAGGGTACATTTGCAGGGAAAAGGGGGTGGAGTCAGGGTAAAGCCGGTGGGGGTGGGGCAAAATTAGATTTTGCCTAGGGTGTCAAAAATCCTTGCACCAGCCCTGCTACAATGTCAGAGCTGACATGCTGATCAGAGGACTTTGTCGATAGGTAAAGCAAAAAAATGTTCCTAAGCAGTTCACATGACCAAATTTGAGGATCATTTCAATAAAACCTCTTTGTAGTGGAAATTGGTAAATTCACTGGAAGATCAATACTGTTAAAGCCCAACTCTGTAAATAAAATATTATCCGTGGCAGTGGGGATGTACCTGCACTTCAAGAGTTTGTTTCTCATTTTGGTCTAGGGGAACAATAAAAGGAAATATACTTACCTGAACCACCACTCCTCCTCAGCTTCTGCTCCCTCACTCTGTAGGGACTTAGGGTCCTAGAATTATCTAGACCAGAGCAGGGTCCATAGGCCTGATCTCGACAAGAGGATGCCAAGGGATAGTCCACCGCCGGATCACAGGGACCGCCATCTACTGGGAGTGCAGATGATGTTGTTGGACATTTAACCAGCTTTTAATAGTGCTGTCTATCATTTGGACTATTTTTGTTCTAGTATGATACTTTATTATAGTGCAGAGGATCAGGTAAGTAAAACTGTTTCTCCTCACCCCTGGACAAAATGACGTATTAATCTACTGCAAGTAATCATTTTTTTCTGCCCGGAGTTGGGCTTTAAATTCACTCAACACTGTTTTAGGCTGGAGACTTTGATCAATACGTTCGAAAAATAGGATGTTTTTGTTTAAACGTGCAATTTCAACATACAATGTATACATTCTTAACTAATGGCCCATATATGCAATCAGAAAATTGTACGAAGAATACTGCTTTTAAAACTATCGCACGATAATCTGATCATTAGTACACAGCTTTCGACAGTAGATCAGGACAGTTCATCCGATATTATCCGATGGCACAAGCACAAAAAATGTTCTTGTACGAATTCAGATCATACGATTTTTGTTTACACACATAAATATTTGATTAGCACACACAAGCAAGAAACCTCATACATATTGGTATGCAACTCCTAAAAAAATGTAAAAGTGATATCCACAGTCCTGTGATACCTGCTGGAGGTGTGGGTAATTCCAAGGCACAATGATTCACTTATGGTGAAGCTGTCCAATAATCACCCCGGAACTTATATTACAGAGACAAAAATTCACTGTACCCCTGCATGCTGCCTTCTTTACATCACTTCATGTTCTTTGCAAAAATACAAACACTCCCTAACCAAATTCCTTTTCACTGGAAATCAAAATCTGTTCCGACCATTAAGGCTGGGTTCACACCTATGTGAATTGGATGTGGCTTTCCTCGCATCTAATTCGCATTGCAGGAGATTATGACCGGCTCTCTATGGACCAGTTCACACAACTCCAGTGTGCATCTTTTGGTCCGCTTCAGGTCCAAATTAAGCCCAAAATTTGAGCTGAAATCGTACCTGAAACTGTGATTGGAGATGCACTGGACTCCTGCTGTAAGCTACAGCGTGTTATAGTGTGAACCCAGCCTTAAGAATGGATTCAGAAAGTGACCGATATACTGTACCTGTATATGACATGAAGGAAACTATAGCAAATGCTAATGACACCACAACTTGTTTCCATAAAACATAGTCTTCAAATTTCTTTTGTGATATTCTGAGGACTACCCCTCTATGATGAAGGGGCGAACCGAACATGACCCCAATGTCATAAACATTTTAATAACAGGAGTCCTTGGGATGGGGACAAAACACCATATCCATTCACCAGACCTATAACTTTTTTTCCCTTTTCTTTTTTATTTTCCTCCTATTTAGTACTTTTATAATACTGTTTTTATAGTAAGGTCTCAGATGGATCTCTACTCCCTTCCTAGTTTGGAGAGCTTATAAAGAATTATGATAATGGTTACTACGAGAGCAGTTATAATAAGTAGTGTTACCATGTTCGATATTATTAGATACCAAGGAGAACTGCTGCTGAATCCTTCCAGTGAGATACAGTATACAGTCCAACAAATAATGTTGTATTGTTCTCCTTTTACAATTGTTCTGTACATCTGACACAATTAATATTCACACATTTTGACACCAAGATCTCTTGTACTCTTATACTACACTCTACTGGGTTTGTCGGGCTTTGTGCACAAAACAGTATTGTATCTCTGTATTTTGTTTAATCCTTTAATAAGCTGTTTTATTTAAAACAGAACACTCATTACATATAAATTTAACACAAATCATTCAACATATTTATAGCTGCTATTCACCATTCTTATTTTCCAAAACATTGTAAGAAAGTCATCTGGATTTTAGAATTTTTCAATTCGATAATGTCTTTACATTACAAGACTGACCTTCTTACCTTTGTCATTCTGAACTTGCTAAATTATTATTTAGGTACTTATATAGCGCCGTCAATTTATGCAGCGCTTTACTTATACAATGTACATTCACATCAGTCCCTACCCTCAAGCTTACAATCTAAGGTCCCTAACTCACATTCATATACTAGGGCAAATTTTAGGCAGAAGCCAATTAACCTACCAGCATGTCTTTGGAGTGTAGGAGGAAACCGGAGTACCCGGAGGAAACCCACGCAGGCACAGGGAGAACATACAAACTCCAGGCAGGTAATGTTGTGGTCGGGATTCGAACCAGCAATCCTTTTTACTGCTATGAGAGAGTGCTACTCACTACACCACTGTGCTAAATCCAAGTGTTTTGCAGTTATTCCCTATAAGGGTCTATGATGCTTGCTGAATGAATTCCACTTGTATAGGTAAATCCAGGATTGCAAATATGCTGTTTAGAGGTTGTGATGTAGCGATGTTTGTACACCTGAGGAATTTGGAGTAGTGAAACATGTACCAGACTTGAAGAACATTATTGTTTATGGTCGTGGCCCTCTGACCGAGAGTGATGTGGATCACATAAACACGCGACAAGACTTACAACATAAATAGACCTGAAGTGTGCCTTGGTGGTCTGGTCAGTATGCCAAGAAAAGGGGGCATACCCAAAGTAAGTAATGGGTAGTTGTTGAAGAAGGATATGCTGAGAAGTGCCCTAAAAAAGGGAAGGGCGGGAGGGTGTCGAATGCGATTGAATGCGCAGACTCACGGACATGAGGTGAGCTGGGAAGAGTCGGCCCAGTGACGTGTAGTACTGCACACTGAACCGACAAAGAGCATGTGTGAGTGGGCTGCTTAAATACCCTCCGGGCTCCTCCCATAAACTCAGGCCACCATACTGGCCTTCTTATATGCTCCCTCTGGGTGTCCAGTCACTTTACACACGTGGATGTGTTTACATTTGCCTGACTTGCCAAAAATTAGCAAAATTGTGCATACAATAGAAATGTGCATGACAGTCTGACATGCATACCACCAGTCAGTCATGCATTTAATGGTACTGTAGCCAAGTGATCTTTTAAGCAAAAATAAAGTAAAAAAATGAAATGTAATACAAATTAGTATATATTATAGACTAATATGTTAAATTTGTATAGCATTGCATTCCTTTTTAATTTATTTTTTAAAGTGTATGTTAGGGCAAAATTAAATAAATAAATAAAATGTAATAATATATAAATTAAATAAATAAAAATCTGCAATACATGCACATTTCTGTATGTTTTATCCCTTTAACCACTTCCCTACGGCCGTACGACTATATGCGGCCGCAGGGTGGTTCTAAATCTCCGGGCCGCCGTGTTTTCACGGCAGCCCCTTTCTTTGTTCCCAGCGCGCGCTCCAGAGCGCTCAGCGGGGAACTTGTGTACTGCCTGTGTCCCTTGGACACAGCCAATCACAGATCGCTGCGAACGGCCAATCAGAGTGGCCGTTTGCGATGCGATCTGTGCGGCGAATGAGAGATGATCTCATATGTAAACATATGAGATCATCTCTCATTGCCGGCTCTCACAATGACAGCGTCCTGTCAGGGAGAGAGCAGGCCGATCTGTGTTCCTTGTACATAGGGACACAGATCGGTCACCCCCCAGTCACCCCCCCTCCCCCCACAGTTAGAACACAATGCAGGATACACATTAATCCCTTACTCACCCCCTAGTGTTAACCCCTTCCCTGCCAGTCACATTTATACAGTAATTAGTGCATATTTATAGCACTGATTGCAGTATAAATGTGAATGGTCCCAAAAATGTGTCAAAAGTGTCCGATGTGTCCACCATGATGTCGCAGTCGCAATAAAAATTGCAGATCGCCGCCATTACTAGTAAAAAAATAATAATAATTCTGTCCCTTATTTTGTAGGCGCTATAACTTTTGCGCAAACCAGTCGCTTATTGCGATTTTTTTTTTTTTTTACCAAAAATATGTAGAAGAATACGTATCGGCCTAAACTGAATTTTTTTTTTTTAAATTGGGCTATTTTTTATAGCAACAAGTAAAAAATATTGTATTTTTTTTTTTTTTTTTACCAAAAATATGTAGAAGAATACGTATCGGCCTAAACTGAATTTTTTTTTTTTTAAATTGGGCTATTTTTTATAGCAACAAGTAAAAAAATATTGTATTTTTTTTTCAAAATTGTCGTCCTTTTTTGTTTATAGCGCAAAAAATAAAAAACGCAGAGGTGACCAAATACCAACAAAAGAAAGCTCTATTTGTGGGGGAAAAAGGACGCCAATTTTGTTTGGGAGCCATATCGCACGACCGTGCAATTGTCAGTTAAAGCGACGCAGTGCCGCAAGCTGAAATTTCACCTGGTCAGGAAGGGGGTATATGTGCCCAGTAAGCAAGTGGTTAAACAAACTGGAACAACAAAACAAAAAAACTGTTGATGTTCCAGGATTACAGTGTTTTTCTACCTTCCTCTATGACATGACATCACAGTTCTAAATTCCTAAATGCTTGGTGTCAGCCCTGCATGTTTTATTTCTGATGCATTACAAGAAACACAGACCTCTCCTCATTTCCTCCATTCCTTCTCATCTACACAACCCTAGGCACAGGCAGAGAGCACAGGAAGTTAGAAACTCTCAAGATTTCTGGCAAAATCAACAGGTATATTTTGCACTTACCAAACAGATATAACAGATATTTAGCAGACCAAAAGAGAGGAATACACTTAAAAAATAAAATAAAAAAATCCCACTTGTATCATTTGGCAATACAGAGGCTTAATTAAAATCCCAATTTCTACTGCCAGGTACTAGTGAAATCATTATTATCTCTCTGCCCCAGCTAAATCCTGTTTCTCCCCTGCCTTCAGCTGCTACAGGGAAAGAAACAAAAGGGTATTGTTCTTTATTTAACCCCCACAGGATCGGCATTAATATGTAAATCGTGCTGGCACTGTTATGTTAATGAGGTCAACCACTGTGATTCATATGCAAATTACGCACACACCTCTGCATGCTTCCAACCAAGTAGTTGTTAACAGCATGCAGGTGAGCATAGGGGGCATGTTGAAGTGATCAAAGAGGGGCGGGGGGTTGAGGTGAGCAGAGGAGGTATGCAGAGGTGTAGAGTTGAATGTGAAGTAGGGGTTGGAGTGTAGAGGTTAGAAGATGAGGGGTTTGGGGGACAGAGGTTAGCGGATGAGTTAGAGGGGCAGAGTTGTACTGAGAGAGGGATAAGAATACAGAGCTTAGTAGAGAGATGGGGGAGGGAGGGGTACTGTAAATACACCTGTTACATCACTGATCAGTGTAAATGTCTCAATACATTGGTGCTTGATGCAAATACTCCTGTTGTGGTCATGTAAATGTCCCAGTTACATTGTGGATCAGTGTAGGGTGCCCCCTTACATTGGTTGTCAGTGTAGAAATATTATTCTGTTATATTTTATTAAATATTTTAGTACACCATTTAAATCAGGATATATATATTTTTTTAAATATTTTCCTCCTCTAAAATCTAGGTGCGTCTTATGGTCAAGTGCGTCTTATGGAGCGAAAAATACGGTACTTATATTATATTTAAGAGGCACATGGTAGCAACGGTTTAATCCAATCACTGAATATGGAAGATATCTGACCTTTGATTCTTATGGCCTGGATTTGACCTTGTGTGCCTCCTTTATTGAACTGGGTTCAAAGGCCAAATTGCTACTCATGCAAGTGAGGATTCTAGGCACATTTCCTTGATAGCTGGGTGCTAAATGTCTGATAAATGTTTTCAGTGTCAAGCGAAAAGGATACAATGTAGCAGATCTTCTATAGGAATCATCAATGAATCTTTGCTAAAATCCCTGATTCACCATGTAAAAAAACATTAAAAAAAAAAAAGTTATCAGAGCTGGTATAGGTAATATTAGTATTATAAATAGCGGCCTATACATCTCACTAATAGATGGGTTGTTCAGATGTGGGGCAGCAATGGAGACTTGATTGTGTAAATCTGGCTAACGAATGTGCATTAAAAAAACCTGAACACACAGAATACTGTATATGGCCCAGATTCACAGAGAGTGGGCGCACATTTACGCCGGGGTAGCGCACACACAGTACAATACGCTGGTGCAGTGCGGAGAGGCATGCACTGTATTCAGTAAGCTATTGCTCACCAAGATACGCCAGTGTATCGTATTTTCGAAGGCGCAGGCCAGCATAAGTGGAAGTGGGAGTGACCCCATGCAAATGATAGTCATGGTGCAGTGTTTTACACCCGGCGTATCATGAACTGCGCATGCGCCGTGACATAGCCATGACGTGGACGCATGAAACAGCACCCTTATGCGCATGCTTACAACAACGCTGGCACAACTGTCTAAGCTACGCCGGATCACTATGTACACCGTGAACGTACGCCCAATACGCCGGCCTGTGTTCTCTGGGGCAGACCTTTGCATGTCTATTGCTGGGTTGCGCCTCATCTATGGGGAATAACTTTACGCCGGATGTACAACTTATGCAAACATTGCATAGCATGCATCGGGCACAGGTACGTTTTTGCCGTATTTCCCATATTTGCATATTTGAATGCCTAATCAATGGGAGAAGCAATATGCGTCCAAACCATATTTCACATTACGCCGGCGTAAGCAAAATACGTCGGGGTAGGATGGCCTGTTCTTAGACGTATGTTGGTTTTGTGGGTCTGGCGCACACATAAGCCGGGCGCACATTTGCACTACGTCGGTTGAAGTGATTTAGGTCGGCGTAAGTGCTTTGTGAATCCGGGCCTATATGTGTTTATATGGGAGCATTTTTTCTGTCTAATCAGTTTTGAGATTACCACAGCTTTGCCTCACAGCACAGCCAAACAGAGGATTGTGTCAGTAAAACAATACAATACTGACACCTTCCAACTTCATGCCTGTTATTGGACAGAAATAAAAATATAAATATGTCACCTCTGTTCTCTCGTCCTATATGTTCCTTTTCTGCATATTTGCATTAAGCTCACCTGATTGGCTCCCAATGGTCATATAAATAGATCCCTATACATCTCTAAAGGCTCTTTCACACATTTGGCCATGGGGAAAGTAAAAATAAGCAGTTTTACCACCCACCAACCACCCCACCTTAACTCCACACTGCAGCTGGAGGGGGTTTTACAAATGCCGTGGCTGTGAAGTTTCACAGCCATGGCAAAAATGATACCCCCTGACACAGTCAATAGGCAGTACCGCTAAATGTGGTATTTAAATCCATTATCATGTGATAAATCAGGTACCAAATCTTCTTTACTGTAGAGGATGTGAGTCCTTTTAGGGTGTTGTCTTCACTGGTCCTCTTAGGTTCCAAACTTCTGCACAGCATAATGACATTACAAATATATCAAAATAAAGCGAGATATCCCCTGATTGGACTTTAAAGGCACATCATTTTTTACCAAGTTTTGAAAAAATATATATATGAAATGTATTATAAATATAGAAGACAAGCACATAATAAAATATTGTTACATATATATATAGAATGTGTACAGTACAACAACAGAGTTATAATCAAATGTAAGTATCAATAAAGGATATCACATCTTGAAGCAGCGCTGGCAATAAACATAGACAGCAAACTAAAGCCTCGTACACACGACTGGTTTTCTCAGCAAAAACCATCAAGAAAACTACTGGCAAAGCTTTTTTGCCAAGAAAACTTTGAGAAAACCTAGTGGATCTCGAAGAGAAAAAAAGAGAACATGCTCTTTTTTCTCGTCGGGAGTCTCAATTTTCTCGTTGTGTTTCTCGTCGGGCTGGTTTATGATGAGAAACACATTCGTGTGTATGCTTATAAAAGCATGCTCAGAATAAAGCATGAGATGGGAGCGCACCTTCGGTAAAAGCAGCGTTTGTAATGGAGATAGCACATTCGTCACGCTGTAACCGACTGAAAAGTATGAAGACTGAAAAGCGCGAATCGTCTCTCACCAAACTTTTACTAACACGTGGTAACATGAGATTAGCAAAAGCAGCCCCAAGGGTGGCGCCAGTGGAATCAAACTTCCCCTTTATAGTGCCGTCATACGTGTTGTACGTCACCGCGTTTAAGAATGACGAGATTTTGTCTCGACAGTGTGTATGCAAGGAGGAAAGCTTGACAAGAATCTCATCGAGAAAAGCTATGTTTCTTTTATGACAAGATTCTCGGTCGTTGGTACGAGGCTTAAGGCTGCATTCACACCTGAGCGACGGTCGTTTGGTCATTTTTTGGGCGTTTTTTCCAGCGTTTTGTCGCGCGTATTCATGCTTATTTACGCGTTTGCATACAGCGTCGTCCGACGTTTTTGTACTTTGACGTTTTTTATTTTAGCCAATAGGAAAAATTATCATCTTTTCATCACTTGTTGCTATGTTGGTAGATTTGTTTAATCTTCTACCTGGGTGAAAAGTTCTATTGATTAAAGCGACAAAACGCCTGTAGCAAACGCCCGTTGTCGCGCTAGTCGCTTGAATCGAGCGTTTCCATTACTTTCTATGGGAAATGGAAACGCTCAAATACGCCCAAACCGCCCGATACGCGCGACAAAAAAGGGTCCGGAACTTTTTTTAACTACAGGCGATGGGCGTCAGGCGCATCAGCGTTCAGATGTGAACCATCTCCATAGGCTTTCATGTATTTTTCTCCCTCTGGCGTTTGTGAGCGTCGTGCTACAGGCGACAAAACGCCTAGGTGTGAATGGAGCCTAAGGTGTAATAAACAGTTGCAGAAGGTATTAAAATTAAAAAAAAATTGTAAATGGTTGGGATGGAGGTATGGGAGTAAGGGCATGCCTAGAGATGGGCTTGCATATCCAAAATTATGAAACATAGATGAATTTTTTTAGATGAACACTGTAGTCTGGTTTCAGTATGTAACACAAAAAAATAATTATTGTATTTAAATTGGAAAAAAAAAACAATACATTTTTCAAGTAATTATAAAGATAAACGTCAACAATACTATTGAAGACATTTTTCTACTGCTTTGACTAGTATTTCTGTAAGTCGTTCTATTGTACATTGTGGTTTTTAAATTATTTATATGCTGAATAGCCACATTAATTTTACATGAGCGTGTGGATCTACTATGTTGTGAAATGATTGGCCATCCACAATCAAAAGCAAAATGGTACATAAGCAAAACAGAAGACTTACAGATTACTTGTTATTGAAATTTGTGCTTTTGAAGTTAGGAAATGATGTATGAAAATATACCTTTGAGCTTCTCTATTTTTTTCAGTTTCTCTTGTCTGCATATTCCTTATAGATTCCTGTCTTTAGGATTTGTAGCCTTCCTGTGCAGGAAAACCCCAAGGCACCGAACAGTGTACCTGGAAGGTTTTATATTTGCTTGCCATGATCAAAGCACACAAAGAAACAGCCTTTACTAACATGCCGAAAACATCTCTTGTAGAAAATTTCAGTAACCTTTAAGTAATTAACTTACTAATATTGTTAATAACACAATCATTTGAATTAACCTTTAAAACAATGTAAATATAATTATTTTGCTAAGCACTTTACTGT
The DNA here is from genome assembly GCA_029574335.1 of Rana kukunoris. Classification (NCBI taxonomy): domain Eukaryota; kingdom Metazoa; phylum Chordata; class Amphibia; order Anura; family Ranidae; genus Rana; species Rana kukunoris. Next base: position 117,386,162 of record CM056049.1, on the reverse strand, counting down.
ATCCTACATTTTCTGTTCCTTATATTAAAGTACAGGTGGTCCCCTGGTTACAAACACCTGACTAAAAAATGACTCCTACTTATAATCAGAGGTAGAAAACAGGAAATGAGAGAAAATCGACCCCCCTAGGAAGGGAAATTCATTCCTGTAAAGCTGCGTACACACGATCGGTTCAAACCGATGAAAAGGGACTGAAGTTCGTTTTCATCGGTCCAAACCGATCGTGTGTAGGCCCCATCAGTCCGTTATCCTTCGGTCCAAAAACAGAGGGCTTGCTTTAAAATTGAACCGATGGATGGCTAACCGATAGGTCAAAACTGATCGTTAGTACGCACAAGCATTGGTTAAAAATCCACGCATGCTCAGAATCAAGTCGACGCATCACGTCGTTGTGTTTTACGTCACCGCGTTCTGACGCGATTGGTTCATGAACTGATGGTGTGTAGGCACATCAGTCCATCAGTCAGCTTCATCGGTGAACCGATGAAAACGGTCCATCAGACCGTTCTCATCGGATGGACTGATCGTGTGTACAAGGCTTTAGAGTTATCATGGGAAAAAGGTGTCTCCACTAAAGCTTTATCACCAATCCTTGTTTCCACTACAACTCAACATTTTCAAAATCCAATTGTCACAGGGACAGAAAGTAAAGTGAAGTCTTCTGAACAGGGGCATAGACAGCAAAACAAACATTACAGGGGTTTTATCCCTTCCCTATGCTACCCAAGAAGCTTAAATATGTTTTTTTTTTGGCTGGAGTTACACTTAAAAAATGTGCCTGCTTTAACTTACATACAAATTCAACTAAAGAACAAACCTGCAGACCCTATATTGTTTGTAACCCAGGAACTGCCTATATATGTAAAGTCAATATTGTGCATAGCTGGTGAGGCGGGGTGGTGACTTCGCAACCTTCACCTTTCCTCTAATGCGGCGTACACACGATCGGAAATTCCGACAAGAAAACCATGGATTTTTTTCCGACAGAATATTGGCTCAAACTTGTTTTGAACTCACGCGGTCACACAAAAATCCAATTGTCAAAACGCGGTGAAGTACAACACTACAACGGGCCTAGAAAAATTAAGTTCAATGATTCCGAGCATGCGTCAAATTGATTCTGAAATTACATACAGACGATCGGAATTTCCGATTAGAACTTTTCTTGTCGGAAAAAATTGAGAACCAGCTCTCAAATTTTTGCTGTCGGAAACAGAAAAAGTCAGATGGAGCCTACACACTGTCAGAATTTCCGACCAAAAGCTCACATCGAACTTTTCCTGTCGGAGATTCAGACCGTGTGTATGCCGCATTAGAGAACGCTTTGCATTCATTCAGAGAATATAAGAGAGTATAAAAGCATTTTCAAAAAGGCACCCATGCTGAGGGGCTGACCTTCTGTGCTCATAATGCCTCAGGCTAGTCACCCGGCACAGGACATAGAAACAAGTGGAGATCAGTGGAGTAGCGATATATACTTAAATAGATTGTAAAGGTTAAAAATAAACTACAGGCGCTCCTGGCCCCTCGAACTTGCCCCCACTCCCTTTTTACTGGCTTTAACTGACAGCTCCGAGAGCCAATGGCTCCTGTGCCCCAGGAAAGTCAATGAGACCCAGAAGTGAGGGGAGAGAAGAGCTGCAGATGTGCACAGCACTGAATCAAATGAAGGCTCATACAAGGTAATAAAAGGGGGGTGAAGGGGGATACTGATGCAAAAAATATACATGTTTTACCTTATTGCAAAAATGCATTAGGGTAAAAATTTGTTTAGACTTTAGAACCACTTTAAATGCAGTGTTTTTGAGGCCTGGTGTGCATGAGGCTTACTAGTCATGGGAAAATGATTAACTACTATCTCCTAATTTGGTGTGATCTATTGATTAAGTGATAACTTATGAAGACACTGGGCTTAATTATCCATGTATCTGAAGTATGCACTGCTTACTTTGGCAACTTAAAAAATCTTTTTTAACCTCTTTTTAGAATGAAAGTGTGAACCTGATTAGAAATGCATTAATTAATGTATCAACGTGATAACATCTGACAAGTTCTCTGACACATGAGATAGAAACAGCTGGAAATTTGTGTCAGGGAGGGAGCTTAGAGGTAGATAAGCAGAGAGCTTTTCTATTCACAGTAAAGCTCTGCAAGTTTATTTATGCCTCTGCCTATATGGCGGGGGTGGGGGGAGGGGGTTTGGTTTGTTTGCCTTTCCTCTAATCAACTTACACACATTGTATGCCCAGACTAGACACCCACTGCTGAATGAGGAAGAAAGATTTGTAAAGCAATGTATCTAAAGATTGTAGAAAGGCAAAGACTGCAAAAACTCAAGTAGGGAGAATTATTTCATTGCTGTGTATCATCTGAGGCTATTCACTTCACTGGGTATAGGAGAGGGTTTACAACCACTTTAAGGTAAAAAATATTTAGGCTTTAGAACCCCTTTTAGTGTTTCCAGCTTCCAGGGGCATCAGCCAGATATAGTATAACTACAGTATAGTATAGCATAACTACAATTAAAGCTGGACCAATGTTACTATGAAGAAAATATCCATACCTGCAATACCTCTTTACATTTTGAATAGAGTAGGAAAGGCTCAAACCCTGGTTAGTTGTTTTTTTCCGTCCCTTTGGATAGGAAATAACAGTGTACATACTTTTTCATCTGACAATGCTACTAAACACTGCTTGGCAGTGGTGTCGCTGGGGGGTGGCTTCTGGGGCTATAGCCCCGAATCTGGGGCCCATAGCCCTGAGTCTATAGGGCTGGGTCGACAATCTAGCTGTCGATCATGACCAGGTTTTAGGTGGATTGTATCTCTGCATTGCTGACCCCAGGCTAAACTGTTTCTCCCCAGTGGCATAGCAGGGAGAGAAGTTCAGAGCAGGGAAGGAGAGAACTGGGTGGGTGGAGTGGGTGAGCAGAAAGCCGGGCAGGCAGAACGGTTGAGGAGAGAGTAGGGCAGGTGAAGTGGGTGATGAGAGAGCCGGGCGTGCAAAGCAGGAGAGGAGAGAGTCAGGCAAGTAAGGAGAGAGCAGGATGGGTGGAATGGATACGGAGAGAGTTGGGCAGGCGGAGAGGGTGAGGAGAGAGGTGGGCATATCGGGTGAGTAGAGAGTCGGGCAGATGAAGCGGGTGAGGAAAAGAGGCAGGTGGAGTGGGTGAGTAGAGAGGCAGGTGGAGCGTGTGAGGAGAGAGTCGGGTGGGCAGAGCAGGTGAGGAGAGAGGTGGGCAGAGCGGGTGAGGAGAGAGTCAGGCGGATGGAGCAGGTGAGGAAAAGAGGCAGATGGGGAGAGAGGCAGGCAGAACGGGTGAGGAGAAAGTCGGGAGGGCAGAGCAGGTGAGGAGAGAGGTGGGCGGAGAAGGTGAGGAGAGGGTCAGGCAGGCAGAGTGGGTGAGGAGAGAGCAAGGCAAGGTTTTTACAATGATTGTTAATTAGAAAGATCACTCGTATATCTAGGAAACTAGCTCATGCATGCATAGCCAGCCACCACTCTGTTAGTAGGTTGCTTTACAAGACATCTGCTCTCCCTTCACTACATGGCCAGGGTACTATTAACATACAGATTTTTGGTTACTAAAAAGCATTATTTCAACTCTCTGGCAGTCTGTGACCTCTGTAGTACAGTATTACCCCTTCTATGTACCCCATTTAACCCTAGCCACTTGAAGTCATACTTTAGCAACATCAGAAAATATGATATTATTATGTAACCCTCTTTAAATTGAACCTGTTCTATGGGAATTTTTTTTATTTTTATTGTACACTGTTAAAGGTTAGTGTAGGCCTAAAAAGGCACACCCGGGTGATCTTTGATCTCCTCCATGTTGTTCAGGTTGATCTCCACCTCTTATGCCACGTACACACGAGCAAATAGATTTGTTCAAATCGGTCGGACAGACCGATTTGAACAAATCTGTCTGCTGGCCGTTTTGGTTTGATCACTGTACACACGATCAAACCAAAATCCCCGCCAGCAGACAGCGTGGTGAAGTGGCGGTGACGTTGATGCGGCCACATCACCGCACCAGGAAGTAAATTACTTCCGCGCATGCGTCGAATCCATTCGACGCATGTGCGAGAAGATATGTCTGCTGGTTAGCGTACTAACCAGCAGACATGTTGGGCGGACGGATTCCCAGCCGACAGATTTTAAAGCATGCTTTAAAATCTGTCGGCTGGCCAAATCCGTCTGCTTGCCCGTACACACGATCGAATCTGTCTGCTGGGACGGTCTGGCAGACCGTTTCCAGCAGATAGATTTGATCGTGTGTATGCGGCCTTAAAGGTTGCCTACCCCTACACACTGGCGGGTATCAGGCCGGCATCTCCCGCTGTGTCAGTTTTAATTTGAATTGCCGGGTGCCCGCCATCACAAAGTCCCCCCTCTTGGTATGGCTCCTTTGACAGACAGCACACTTGTCCAATTGAAGTGTGCTGTCTATCATAGGTGGGAGACGATCCAGGAGGCAGGACTTATGTAACAGTGGGAACCTGGCAATTGAAATTAAAGCTGACACAGCAGGAGATGCCAGCCTATGATCTGGTTGACTCTCCTCTTCCTCTCCTCTCTGATCCCCGACACAGGTGAGAGCGATGTGGGCACTGGTGAGGCTGCATTCCTGGGCACAGATAAGGCTGCATTCCTGTGCACAGGTGAGGCTGCATTGGATGGGCATTAGTGAGGCTGAGATGTGGGCACAGGTGGTGCTGCATTTCTGGGCACAGGTGAGGCTGCATTCCTGGGCACAGGCGAGGCTGTATTGCTGGGCACTGGTGAGGCTGAGATATGGGCACAGATGAGACTGCCTTGCTGGGAACAGGTGAGGCTGCATTCCTGGACACTGGTGAGGTCGAGATGTGGGCACAGGTGAGGCTGCATTCCTGAGTACAGGTAAGGCTGCATTCCTGGGCACAGATGAGACTAATATGTGGGCACAGGTGTGGCTGCATCCCTGGGCACAGTTGAGATTAAGATGTGGGCACAGGTGAGGCTGCATTCCTGGGCACAGATGAGGCTGCATTTTTGGGCACTGGTGAGGTTGAGATGTGGGCACTGGTGAGGCTGCATTACTATGCACTGAGGAGGCTGAAATGTGGGCACAGGTGAGGCTGGATTGCTGGGCACAGGTGAAGCTGCATCCCTGGACACTGGTGAGGCTGAGATATGGGCACAGATAAGGCTGCATTCTTGGGCACAGGTGAAGCTGAATTCCTGGGCACAGGTGAGGCTGCATTACTGGGTACTGGTGAGGTTGAGATGTGTTCTATTTTTTTTTCTTTTTTTAGATGACATCTTACTTAAAATGTTAAATTGGATTGTTATAGAATGCTCATAGAAATAGTGTCCATTGAACATGGAAGTTTCACTGAAAAAATAATCCCAGCTCAGGTTGCTCACAGCTTGGAAAATAATGTTTTTCTAGATAGCTCATTTCTTATACCCATTACTTATTTTTGTATAAAACATAGAATACTTTCAGACAATTTAATATTTAAAATATGTGGTTGATTCATATGGCACAGTTTGTGTTCAGAAATAGTAATAAACTGCTTAAAGGCAAGTAAAACTTAATAACCAATAGAAATATTTTACGTTTCTTGAGAATCACTTTTCTATTTGATATTCTGTTCATCAAGAAAAGTATAAATATGCAATTGTATCTTATCTATCTTCTGCCTTAAGCTACTATATAATTGCAGTAAAATATTGCCACACATGTATTGTTATTTATGAGCGGACCATTGACTGACATTTTACTTGTCCGTGACAACAACCTTGTAAGTTCGGATGTGTGCCGGGAAATTGCTTCAGGCCAAGAGGGGGTTTCCTATACTGGCGATGTCAGAAAAAGTTAGTAATAAACAGCGTTTTGTACAGGCGTCAGGAGCCAACCTTTGTACACTTAGCTGTACATAGAGAATGTTATTCTCTTCAAGCAGTAAAAGAGCAAATATACATACGGATCTTTGTCTATGAAAAAGAGCTATAATGCATTAACCATACAATATATTCATGCAAGCTTGTCTACATAATGGCTGAAATTTAATGTGCACTCCTTATTTTCAGTATATTCAATAACAAGCACTTACAATGTGCAAGGGCAGATTGTAGTCTTTTGGAATATGATATTTTTATTTTTATTTATTTAGACCCAGGGTAGGCAACCTGGGGCCATACAGTTGTTGCAGAACTACAAGTCCCATCATTCCTCTGGGAGTAATTGTAACTGCCAGCCTTGCAATGCCTCTCGGGAAATGAAGTTCCACAACAGCTGGAGGGCCCCAGGTTGCCTACCCCTGCTATAGACTACCTGTACTGGGTTTCACTGACCTTTCAAAACAATCAGTAACAACTGGCTACTGCCCCCGCTTATAACCACTGCCCCCGCTTATAAGTGGCCTTCGCAGCAAGAAGCACATGGAAGGGTCGTGGGCAGTTGTTTGTTACTGATGTAATACTGGTGAAGGAACACACTGGGCACCTTTGCTGCCATGTGCTGGGTGTCCAATGTGCCCCTGTGCCTTTAAGGAGCGGTGGGCTACCTCCAGACATGCCTGCCTTTTATCTATATGTAGCACTACCCCCGGAGGAGCTGCTGGTTGTTTCGGGTGGCACATTTACCTCATGGGGTGAATGATGCGTATTGCATTTGGTAGAAGTAAAGGAATGTCCAGAACAGGTGCTCTTTGCTCTTTATTACCCAGCCGGGTAAAAACAATAACTTGTGGTGAGGAAAGTAAAGTTGAAGAAGAAAGGAAAACAGAAGGTTCAGGCGTGATGATAGGGAAACAGTCCTGCTCCCAAGTGTAACACTTCTCTGCGCCACTCCTGCCGGAGTGTGCTTAGTGTACCCGGACAGGCCTCTCTCACTGATCTGGCAGACGGAGTATCACTCGGACAATTGTAGGAGAAAGTCCCTGCCACAGACCCTCCTTGGTGAACTTGAACTTGAGGAAAAGTCTCTGCCACAGACCCTCCTTGGTGAACCTCAGGGAGACACCTCTGCCACAGGCCCTCTCTGATTTGTAGTCACGGAGGCAATCCTCCTCAGATGAATTATGCCTGGATCGCCTTCAACTTGTCGCCCAGGTACAGACTGACAGGTGATCAATCCTTCAGTGTCCTGCTACCTTGATACCGGGTGGTTTGTCAAGGCCCTTTCGGATCGCCAGTATCTCAATGGTGCTCCTCATACGGACTCCCCACCGAACAGCAATACAGCTTGGGATCTTCAAAGGTGGGAACTCAGTCGCTCACTCGGTTTCCGTCGCTGTTCAGATGCTCCGGGCCAACATGGTCCCGGAACCAGAAACACCACGTGGCATGCACGCCCAAGCCAGGTAGGCCATAACGCCGGGAAGCCGTGATGTGGTCACCCTAAAGGTGGGTGCTACACTCAAAGAAGACCCAGAACCAATGGCGTCTGCCTCATAAATACCCCTCCCCAGCATGCATATTGGCTGCTGGGAAAGGCACCCAGCCTTGACTCCACTGCTGCCCCTGCAGCACCGGGGTTGAAAGAACACCCCAGCGCAACAGAATAATACAGCACAGCCAAGCTGAGACAGGCTGTTTTGCACATAACAATTTGGATCAGAGTTTAACTACACTCTGATCTCCCTCTAAATTTAACTAAGTACTATAAAGCAGGCGCCATAGTCATTAGAATAAAGCTTCTTCCTTGCTCTCATACATTTTTCCGTTAGGACTGATAATACTTGGGTGCCTTGGAGGGGCCTGCTTACACATTGTTAGCACCGATAAACTTAACGGGTTGAAGGTTTCTCAGCATAAACCACAACACCCTTGTGTGAACAGAAAGTTAAGTTTATTTCATCACAACCTCTATATGGAAACCAACCAAGCGTTCTCAGTTAAAATAAGCCATAGATACAAGTATAGATTAGTTGGTGCACTAGTAATTAGAATAGTAGCCAAGGTTCGGCTGAGTGGTCGGACAAAGACCCTGTTTTGCACTAATAGGTAATAAGCCTCAATTTGGACTTCTCAGAGCCTGGTTTAACTACAGTATACTTGCTCAGACGTTTAGAGTGTGCTCCTATCTAGAGAAGCCCAGGATGGATCTAGGATTAAATTTAACTAGCAGTGTAAACCGGTAATACTAGGTTGCTGGATGGGGAGCAGGGTTCCACCCTCTCAGTGGTCCTTTGCTGTACATTTTGAGGGGTCAGGTGAGCGTGCCCAACAAAATAGGACTGCCGTCATTCCTGGGGCTTAAAATAGCGCGCGCGGCGTGGGAGAATGCACGCGGGGCGCACTTCCGCGTCCAGCGTGCCTAACAGTGCGCACCGGAAGGAGGCATCTGTCACTGCAGAAGTCTGGGGAGGAAGGAAGCGCCGAGGAGAGAGAGAGAGGAACGCCTGTGGCGTTACACACATCTATTTGCAAATGTGTGCAAACTAAACCCTTGTTTTTAATGCAAACTGTTAGACAGGATCATTTGGTTGGTTGCAGACTGGCTGGTGAGTTGAGCTGGGAATTGTCTTTGTTTTTGTTCTTCTAGAAACAATCCCCTGTCCCGCTAGAGTGGATCACAAGAATAGTGGCCCCCATCGGATGTAAGTGGTAGAGGCAGGTTCAAAGTGTGGATATAAGTCGATGTGTGTTGTGAAAGCTGGGGGAAAGAGCTAAGGGGAGGTATGGAAATAGTAGAGAAGGAAAAACATAAAAGTACTGAAATAAAGGGAATCTGTAGGCAAGTGCAAGCAGTGTCACAAGCTAGAGGAATAACTAAGGGTTCACTAAGACAGATGAGTTAATTAAGCTGTGTTCATTATCTTACCTCACAATAATTGTCTCATCAAAATGTTCAGTTAGGAACATAAATATTGCATTAATGTGGAATTGGTATTTTTTTTTGTTGCATGAAATGGATACTTAATTATTGAAATCACACAAATCTGGTATTTTATCTCCACCTCACTGTCTCTATTGTATACTCTTTTCAGTAGAACCTGGCAACTGTTACACTTTTAGAAACTACCTATATCTTTCTTATGAGATGCAAAGCCAAATCTTTTAAAGTGATTGTAAAGGCTGAATGTTTTTTTAACCTTCATGCATTCTATGCATAAAGGTAAAAACCTTCAGTTAGCAGTCCCCCGCCCACCTCTTTACTTACCTAAGCCTGATCTTGATCCAGCGATGTGCATAAGGCCTCATACACACGATCAAATCTGTCTGCTGGAAACCTTCTGCTAGACCGTTTCAGCAGACAGATTCGATCGTGTGTATGGGCGAGCCGACGGATTTGGCCACCCGACAGATTGGAAAGCATGCTCACCAATCTGTCGGCTGGGAACCCGTCCACCCGACATGTCTGCTGGTTAGTACGCTAACCAGCAGACATGTCTTCTCGCACACGCGCCGAATGGTTTCGACGCATGCGCGGAAGTGTTTTACTTCCTGCTGCGGTGACGTGGCGGCGTCAACGTCACCGCCACGTCACCGACACGTCAGCGCGCTGTCTGCTGGCGGGGATTTTGGTTTGCTCGTGTGTACACGCGAGCAAACCAAAATCCAAGCAGACAGATTTGTTCAAATCGGTCGGTCCGACCGATTTGAACAAATGGATTGCCTCGTGTGTACGAGGCCTAAGAGCAGCAGCTCTCCCAGGTCTCTCGCACCTCATTGGCTGAGGCAAAGCAGTGGAAGCCATTGGCTCCCACTGTTGTCAATCACAGCCAGTAAGGAGAGAGCAGGGGGCAAGGTGGGGCCACGCTCTGTGTCTTATGGATACACAGAGGCAGCTTGTGATCAAGCATGCACAAGTGCCCCTATAGTAAACAGTTTGGTCTGGGGGCACTCAGCAGGATGGAGGATCCAGGAGTGCTGGGGAGGTTGGGGGGGGGGCAAGAAGAGGAGGATTTGGGCTGCTCTGTGCAAAATCAATGCACAGGGCAGGTAAGTATGACATGTTTGTTATTTTATTTTTATTTTTTCAAAAAAAGATGAGTCTTTAGTTTTGCTTTACCCAAAGTTCTGATTATAAACTTTTGGGATCCCAGGGCAAACATCTCCTTGGTAACCCTTCCTTCCATACCAATATAAAAAAAAAATTCAGTGGTTTCTACCTCAGTCAGTCCTCTCTTCCAACACAAAATATAACTGAAACCGCAAAATTAAAAAATGTAATTTGGTAGAATCTTAAGGAGATGTATGCTTTTATTAACCAATTTTTTTCATTTACCCCACTTCCTGAACAGGCCTTATTTTTGCGATACCGCACTGCATTACTTTAACTGACAATTGCACAGTTGAGTGGCACTGTAGTAAAATGTATGTCCTTTTTCTCACACAAATAGAGCTTTCTTTTGGTGGTATTTGATACCTCTGCCTTTTTTATTTTTTTGCGCTATAAACAAAAAAACAAAATAAGTAAATAATTTATTTCTGCTATAAAACATATCCAATTAAAGTTTTTGGTAAACAAAAACCCAATAAGTGTATATTGATTGTTTTGCGCAAAAGTTATAGCATCTACAAACTATGGGAAATATTCATGGGATTTTTATTTCTTTTACTAATAATAGGATGATCAACGACTTTGAGCGAGACTGCTATATTGCGGCAGACAATCGTACACTATAATAAGCTGACACTTTTTTGGGACCAGTTACACTAATACAGTAATCAGTGCTAAAAATAGGCACTGTCACTGTATTAAAGACACTGGCTGGGAAGAGGTCAACATCAGGGGGTATCAAAGGGTAAACTCTGTGCCAAGCCTGTGTTTTATTACAGTTTGCAAGGTGCTTTTACTAGTGGAAGACACAGATTGATGTCCCTGCTTTGCAGAGAAACAGGGTCCATGCCTTTCCTCCTGTCAGAACAGCAATCTGCCTTGTTTACATAGGAAGACTGCCGTTCAGCCTCTGTACCAAACAATCTGCAGGTGCTGTCAGACATCGAGTCCGCGGTACTCACTGATCGGCTCCCACTGTGTATAATCATAACGAGAGCAAGCTGGTGGTGGCACACATTCGCGCTTCCAACCCGGAAGTGCAGGATCACGTGTATATATGTCACAAACTACGGTGAACGAAAGTGAACCACAACTGCGGTTAAGAAAAGTTTCTAATGCACTTCTCTATGTAATGTGATTTTCAGTACTGGACCCCAGGCGTCACTCTAATCAGAGAAAAAGAGTTTGGGGGTTCACTACATAATTTCTCACACATACAGGCATGCATTGAGCTACTAAGGGAGGAGGTATTACTACATACCTACAACTGCTAGCTTTAAAAGGTATAAGCAAACATGTTCCGTTTTCAGGCCAGAAGCATGTATTCTATACATAACAAGTGTAAAGCACGTAGCATAAGAAAATACTGTATCCGGATATCATATGCTTGAGAGAGGCAACTGTTGATTAAATGGTTTAAGAATGTATGTCCCTTTAAGATATACCACAATAGTAATATGAATCCTCAATAGCTAATCCCAAGCAAGATTGTAGTTTAAACTTGAGCCAGGTTTAAATACAATACTTAGTAAATGCAATATGAGAACAGGGTAATTCTAGAGCAATAAATGTAACGTAGTATGGGTACTTATCCATTTGCAGAGCATCTGGCTTCTCAGTAATAGCAGAGTATTGTTGGCAGCAATGGGATTAGGTACTTGAGGGTCTGGTGGTGGTGGATATCTTTGGGTGTCCCTGCAGCAACTGAAGTAACAATGACAGTGTGGATCCAGGTAGAGAATACTAGCAGCAGTGAGCAGTGGCTTGATGGTAGCGTGGATCCATGCTGCAATAGTTTTACAGCATAGGGGATAGTTTTGCCAGTAGTTTGATGGTAGCGTGGACTGGCTATGGCCGATAATAATAGAACGGCATGTAGTGACAGTGCCGTGTGTTTATCAGAGGCGTTCCCAGGGGGGTGCGGTCTGCACCCGGGTGACACCCGCTAAGGGGTGACACCAAATTTGAGGTTTTTTTTTTTTACATGACATGCCCATTCCCGCCACCCCTAGTACTGAGCCAGCTCACTGCTCCAGCCACCAGTGAGCCGCAAACGGCAAGGCGAGCTCAGCTCAGCAGAGCTCAGCCTGTGCCTGCCTGTCACACTGCGCTGTGTGATGATGTGACGTCAGTCACATCACGCACACTGTTTTCAGTTTCTCCGCCCGGGCGGGCGCGGCGGCTGCCTCAACGGACAACGGCTGCACGTGTGTGACCACAGTGACCTCCTCCCTGGCACCTGCTGTGATGATTGCTGCTGCCGCAGCCCACACCAGTCCTCTGTCTCCAGACTTCGGCTGGCGCTGGCCGCGGCTTGGAACAGGTGCGGGAGGGTGCTTTGGCGGGGAGCGATAATAGAAACAGGTGGGGGGGTGGTTGTGAACTTGTGCCCACAGAGTCCGGCGCGGCAGGGCCTAATAGGAACAGGTGGGGGGGTGTTGTTTGATCCAAAAAGATGAAATCAAAGTGGTGGCAATTGATCTGGCACAGTGGCTGGGTTTGGCATGGCACAGTGGTGTGAATTGATGGCACAGTGGCTGCAGTTTGATGGCACAGTGGTGACAATTGATCTGGCACAGTGGCTGGGTTTGGCATGGCACAGTGGCGACAATTGATGGCACAGTGGCTGCGTTTGATGGCATGGCACAGTGGTGGCAATTGATCTGGCACAATGGCTGCGTTTGATGGCACAGTGGTGTGAATTGATGGCACAGTGGCTGCATTTTGATGGCACAGTGGTGACAATTGATCTGGCACAGTGGCTGGGTTTGGCATGGCACAGTGGTATGAATTGATGGCACAGTGGCTGCATTTGATTGGCACAGTGGTGACAATTGATCTGGCACAGTGGCTGGGTTTGGCATGGCACAGTGGCGACAATTGATGGCACAGTGGCTGCGTTTGATGGCATGGCACAGTGGTGGCAATTGATCTGGCACAGTGGCTGCGTTTGATGGCACAGTGGTGTGAATTGATGACACAGTGGCTGCATTTTGATGGCATAGCGGTGACAAGTGGCTGGGTTTGGCATGCACATGGCGACAATTATGGCACAGTGGCTGAGTTTGGCATGGCACAGTGAGGTGAATTGATGGCACAGTGGCTGCATTTGATGGCACAGTGGTGACAATTGATCTGGCACAGTGGCTGGGTTTGGAATAGCACAGTGGCGACAATTGATGGCACAGTGGCTGCGTTTGATGGCATGGCACAGTGGTGGCAATTGATCTGGCACAATGTCTGCTTTTGATGGCACAGTGGTGTGAATTGATGGCACAGTGGCTGCATTTTGATGGCACAGTGGTAACATTTGATCTGGCACAGTGGCTGGGTTTGGCATGGCACAGTGGTGTGAATTGATGGCACAGTGGTGTGAATTGATGGCACAGTGGCTGCATTTGATGGCACAGTGGTGACAATTGATCTGGCACAGTGGCTGGGTTTGGCATGGCACAGTGGCGACAATTGATGGCACAGTGGCTGCGTTTAATGGCATGGCACAGTGGTGGCAATTGATCTGGCACAGTGGCTGCGTTTGATGGCACAGTGGTGTGAATTGATGACACAGTGGCTGCATTTTGATGGCACAGTGGTGACAATTGATCTGGCACAGTGGCTGGGTTTGGCATGGCACAGTGGCGACAATTGATGGCACAGTGGCTGCGTTTGATTGATGGCATGGCACAGTGGTGGCAATTGATCTGGCACAGTGGCTGCGTTTGATGGCATGGCACAGTGGTGGCAATTGATCTGGCGCAGTGGCTGCGTTTGATGACACAGTGGTGTGAATTGATGGCACAGTTTCTGCATTTTGATGGCACAGTGGTGACAATTGATCTGGCACAGTGGCTGGGTTTGGCATGGCACAGTGGCGACAATTGATGGCACAGTGGCTGCGTTTGATGGCACAGTGGTGTGAATTGTTAAAATAAATATAGTTCTTTAACACTTTAAGCTTTGAATTCTATTATTTTCATATGATCTTGCTATTCAAATTTGGGGAAAAAAATTATTGGGGGGGGGGGGTGACACCAGGTTATACCGCACCAGGTGACACCAACCCTAGTGACACCACTGGTGTTTATAGCAGCAAAGCATGTGTCTCTGATAGAGCATTGATTACGCTTGGCACTTCCGCGTTCCACGCTGGAAGCGGCTGGGAGCGGCTGGCTCAGGCTCTCATGCTCATGCAGACTGAGTCAGCATGCCGATCAGGCATCTGGGTGGATCCTGACTTTGTTGGAATCCTTCCAGAGCCTGGGGAAGCTCAGACAGTGGACTTTGGCCTGCTGTTGCTTGATTATGGGTCAAATGAGGAAACCAAGTAGGTGCACTCATGTGATCCTCAAGAGAAGTATGGCCAAAAAAAGCTTTGGCCATACTTCTCTTTTACATGGAACCCTGCTCAAACATCGGTTCAAATTGTTTCACATAACATTTGTTAGTGGAAAGTCACCTTCTCATCTTTATAAGTAGACCCCTAAGTGTAGTAATTATTTTGAGGCATTTAACAGACAAGTAACTGTAGAAAGCTTTGCACAAAAAAAGTCTTTGAAATCCAGATATCACCAGCTTGAAGTCAGTGTTGTGAATTTACTTGTTCATACTGGCTACTAAAAAACCCACTGGCAGTGATATTATATAGCAATAGCAAAGGTAAAACAACACTACTTAATAAGTAGGCTAAATAAAGCATGTTATGCACCATTGTGCAATGAGCCTTTAAACAACAATGAAATACCTTTTCATGTGGAAAATTAAAGATCTAACATGCAAGTGATATTTAAGTGTGTGAAATGAACATTTTAGGTGCAAATTATACGAGCTGGGTTTAATAACTCACTGAAACATTCCTAGAATAGAGGCTTAGGGGTGTAATATGCCTTTTGGGAAAAAAATAGTAAAAGAAAAAGTGTTTTCTCTCTTTGTGGTTGGTAATTTAAAGAAAACCTGTTCTGATGAAGTGTGGAAGCTCATCCAATGAAAATATTTTACTTGCCTCGCTGTCATTTTGTATCAGTGGCTTCGGAGACACTGACCTGGAAAAGGTATGCAGATACAGAGTTGTGTGCAATTAAACAACATTTCTTCCTAAATTACAAAAAAATATATAAAAAAAACTCCCTATTTCACACCTGTATCCAACATTCATTAATATTTTTTTTTTTTTTTTAATCTTAAAGGGGTTGTAAACAAAATATTTTTTATTTTTTTTTAAATAACAAACATGTTACCTCCACTGTGCAGCTCGTTTTGACCGATCCAGGTCTTCTGGGGTCCCTTGGCGGCTGTCTCTGGTCCTCCCCGCAAGAACTCCACACATTCATGCAAGCTCCCTCGCATTTTGTGGAGTCCTTGCGGGCGCGCTCCTGTGATACAGCGAGCGGCCATAGCCATAGCCATAGCCGCTCACTGTATCACTCGGCGCGCCATGTCATTGGATGTGATTGACAGCAGCGCCAGCCAATGGCTGCGCTGCTTTCAAACCATCTGCTTTAGCCAATCAATGGCCAGGCTGAGCGGCGAAGAGGATGTCGGGGGCCGAGCATGGGACTTTCAAGGGGTCAGCTAAGTATAAAGGGGGCGGGGCGCATAGAATGCATTAAGGTGAAAAAGCGTTTAACTTTACAACCCCTTTAGGGTCCTTTCACACGTTTTTTAGATCCGTTTTTTTATCATCAGTTGATCAGTTTTTCATCAGTTTTTCGTTTTTTTTTTTTTTTATCCGTTTTTCATCCGTTTTCATCCGTTTTCATCCGTTTTTCATTCGTTTTTTTCATTCATTTTTTCATCCGTTTTTTCATCCATTTTTTTTTTGGTTAGAACTTTATTTTTATTACATATTTTTTTTTTTTATGAAATGTTTTATTAGGAGAAACTCAAAAGGCATTACACGGAAGAAATGCGAACACATTCATTCATGTTTTACAAGAGAACAATGCAAGGTCATCAGAAAACATGGTAAATAAAAAAGAAGTTTTTTCATAGGAGAGAACAAGAAAAAGGAGAGAGGTGAAGGAGGAAAAGGAGGAAAACGATAGGAAGAGTGTTTTGACATTTTTAGCCGATCAGACAAAAGAGAAAGGGTGAGAAATGACCAAAAAGAAAAGTAATAATACAAGTCATGGGGAGGGAGACCGGGAAGGGGCCGCGAACATATTATTACATATTTTGATGAAAAACAGATGTTAGCGGATCGGATGTTAAACGGATCGTCCGCTAACGTCCGTTTTTTTGACGGAAGAAAAATAGGGTTTTCTTCCATTCAAAAAAACGGAGTTTAACGGAGACGGATGTTAGCGGATGCGTGTGAAAGGACCCATTGGAAAGCATTGCGGTCAAAAAACGGACGTCTAAAAACGGACGAACGGTCCGCACGTGTAAAAGGACCCTAAAGAGTAACCCTTCAAAATACTTTTTTAAAAAGCCAGCAGCTACAAATACTGCAGCTGGACACTTACCTGTCCAGCGCACCCGTGATGTTGTCAGCCGAAGGCGAGCAATCGCTCGTCTCTCGGCTGTCCACTCCGCCATCCTCGGCGAGGGAATCAGGAAGTGAAGCATTGCGGCTTCACTGCCCGATTCCCTACTGCAAATGCACAAGTAGTGCGGCGTGCCCTCACTGGTCCCCGCTCTCTCCTGGGACCAGTGTGTTTCCCAGGAGACAGCGGGGGGGGGGGGGGGGCGTTAAGTGGTGTGACTCAAAAGTGGGAAGTGGGTGTAAATACCAGTCTTACGTATCTGCACCCCCCTCCCCACTGAAAGGTGCCAAATGTGAGGAGGGGGGATGGTTCCAAAAAGCGGAAGTTCAATTTTTTGGTGGAACTCTGCTTTAATCTAATTTTTTTCCCCATTACATTGGTAATGAAACAGGGCATTCCTTTCTAATGTCAGAGTTGCCCATAATGACTGGTGATCAGATAACATGTTAAAGTAATGATCAAGAAGCTGCAAGAGAGTTTTTGAATCCATTTTACAGAATGAATGATGCAAAGGCAAGGATATTTTTGCACTGCAGGTCCCAAGCTACATTTTCCTCTTCAGCAAGGAAAACATTGGGCAGAACAGTAATGTTATCACCAAATTTCTCTCCAAACCTACAGTAGATAGACTAGTACTGCAATAGATAATCTTACATTGTATCTATGAGGTTGAAGGTACAGGAGTGTCTAGGCATAAGACATGCACTTCTATTTGGGGGGATTCAAGAAAGATGGTACAGCATTGTAAATATTTCTGGGTACTGTTTATACATTGTTAACACCTCTAGATGTTTCCTATAATATCGAAAATTCTGTTATGTTGTTCATTTTCTATCTGAAAATTCTTACAAAGACGTTTCTGATGCAGTATATGTGAATGTTTAATATGCTCCAAGGAACACTTAGAAATCATCTCTCCAAACAAAGCTAAACCATCCAGTTGGCACATGAACATTCATCTGTACCAAGTTCAGTAAGGGGAGAAAATCATGGAGCAATTGTTTTGGTTTTTCCATCTGTCGAAACATTTTTGTGTTTTTTCCTCCTGTATTAATATTCTCTTCAGGTTCTGCTTGACTATAAAAGATCAGTATTCATGTGTCACAAAACAGCAGTGGAAACGCTTTTCACTGTTTTATCACTTTCTGCCTCTGGTATCGGGTTAAATTTAGCACATAAGCTATGTAGCAGCATCTGTTCTTATGTTATTTTCTTAGAACTCTGCACAGATTACTCCAAGGTGTGTGTATGTAGAGATACTTGCATGACAGCATGGCGTATTCATAGTAAAAGGATGGGCTACAAGCAACATTTTCATCTCTTTCTACTGCTACTGTTGCAAAAGGCAACAATCTCATGTACAAAAATAGTTTGCTTTTCTTCAAAGAATTTAACACTAAAGAGGCCCAGAACTATATAGGCTATGCTTAAAAGGCAGTCACAGTGCTAGTCAGTAATATTGCCAGTGTTCTCCCTGCATCTAATCGTTTTCCAGTCACTACCTTGCCATGCCCTATCCTGCATTGCGCCTGTCAGTGAGGGCAGTCACTTGGTAGATTAGCAGTGCTTTGCTTACTTGTGTCAAACACTATTTGCCACCCTCCACCCACCCATGAGGGGTAATCTGATATCACTTTAAGCTAGTCATATATCTTCAGATTTCTTTTGTTAAGTCCCACATCAATTCAATTCCCCATTCATGCTACATAGTGGAACCCACAGCTGCTGAATACCAGAACAGTGACTGCAGCTTATTTGGATGCTGGCACTGCCAACAAATTTCCAACCAGTTTGTTTAAGGCCACGTACACACGATCAGACAGACCAGTTTCATCGGACCAAATTGATCGTGTGTACGGCCCATCGGACCGTTGTTTGTCGGACCAAAGTTTTAAAACTTGCTTTAAAATCTGTCCGATGCACACCTGTCCGTCGGACCAAAACGATGGTTAGTACACAAAAGCATCTGACCAAAAACCCACGCATGCTCAGAATCAAGTCGACGCATGCTTGGAAGCATTGAACTTTGTTTTTTCAGCACGTCGTTGTGTTCTACGTCACCGGGTTCTAGCCCGATGGGATTTTGGACTGATGGTGTGTACGCACATCAGACCATCAGACCACTTCAGCGTGGTCCGATAAAAACGGTCCGTCAGACTAGTCTCATCGGATCGGTCTGATCGTGTGTACGTGGCCTAACAAGTCAATTGAAAAATCAACTTTGAGCTGTGTGGAGCTTACAGGGCCATACTAAGTTCAAATTCAGCAGGGATCAGCCAAAACCTGAGCATTGTATGACCAGCTTTACTTAAAGCAGTAGTAAACTCTGCTTTTTTATTACCAAATATACTCGGCTTATACACGAGTCACCTTTTTGCGCCTAATATCCCAGACTTTGGGGACCCGGTACTTGGCAGACGTGTAGCCCCAGTTCTCCTATACAAGTGTGCAAACTTTGCTGTCTTGGAGACCTACGGCCGGGAAGCACCATTTTTTCAAAGCCAGGCACCCTTTCTATATACTCCCATGTTAAACTTAAGTCTAGTCATGGACGCAGTGAGGCATGGGCACAGTAAGGCATGGGCACAGTGAGGCATGGGTACAGTGAGGCATGGGTACAGTGAGGCATGGGCACAGTGAGGCATGGACACTCTGGGGCATGGGCACAGTGAGGTATGGACACAGTGAGGCATGCACATGGATACAGTCAGGCACAGTGAGGCATACAGATGGACACCCTAGGCTTATACTCGAGTCAATAAGTTTTCAATTTGTGTGTGGTTAAATTAGGTGCCTCTGCTTATATTCGAGTCGGCTTATACTCGAGTATATACACGGTAATACCTACAGGTAAGCCTATAATAAAGTTTACCTGTAAGTACAATAAATAGTTGCCCCATTTAGGAGAAATTTACTTTATTAGCCATTCGGTGACGTAATCGGTGCATGTGGACTGTGCTCTCAATTGACCGCATGCCTTCCATTGAGAGAGCTGTGCCACGGCTGTGATTCCCATGCAGGCACGAGAGTAACATCATCGTGGCTCAACCATTCAAATGGCTGGAGCCTGTGAACCAGGAAAGAAGGCTAGGTGAAGATGGAACCCCCGGCAGCAGGCATTGCTGGAAGGCTTCATTTTATGGTAGGTCTGTCATAATGTGCTAGTAAGCCGTGCATATTAGCACATTATGATATTATCTGCAGGGGCCCAGTTCTTTTTTTTCCAGTTTACTGCTAATTTGTACTGCAGCAGAGAAAAATTAGGCCTTTAGCCTGGACAGGTAACATTATAATGGTGTAGTCAGCACATGTCAGTGATGAGAAGCTAGGAAGGAGTCGAACGCAGCAAATGGATTCCAATCAAATAATGATGATCGGGACTTTTTGAGACGAATCTTCAGTTCTTTGTGTTGCTCCATCTGAAATCTTGGAACCACTCTCCATCTTGGACCCTATGATTCCTGGGAAAGATCCACAATCTTTTGAATCATCACCCCCCATAGAGCCGTCCATCCGAGGAGCTCTTACAAGCGCATCTGACACATTGCTCCCGGCATATGTGTCCAACATTTGTGGTAAGAGTACCCATCTTTTTCCATATATCTGTTTGGTTATCCTGTATGCCCATCCGAGTGGATCACGTACACCATCAGATTCTCCAGTAACACAGGAGCGGTGGATAGGAGTGCTCCATATGAAGACTTGCCTGCTTTGACTTGAAGGACTTGCTTTGTAATTTACACTTCACCGTTTGCATATAGGGTTTCACCACCCTTTATATATTTTCTTGTTATTGTGTTTTTGGACTACACCATTATAATGTTACCCATTTAAATGGGACTGGTCTATATTGCTTCATGCAAATTTATGCTCACCAGCGCTGCACTTATTTTTCTTTCATTGTTTACTCACAGGGTGTTTCACTGTTAGTGCTGGCTGCTTCTTTTTTCTTTACATTTTCAGCAGCGCAACTTTATTTTGTTTTGTTTAGCCTGGACAGGCAAGGCTCAGTTGTTTGGCAGAGCTGTGTAAATTTAAGAACTTAATGGACAGAAATACACATCTTTAGACTATTAAAACACCTTCCTAATGTTACGGAGATGCAATCTAAATCAAGAGTGATTAGGATGACAATGCTTTGCCTCTGCAGATACAGTACAGTAAGTGGATACCCAGCTTCACGGCCGGGCATCCACTGCGCATGCGTGAGCGACACTGCGCATGCGCGAGCGACGCTGTGCCATCCGATTGGACAGGTGAACGCCTGGGACCTGTGATTCGCCTGCTATTTGCCTTACCAGCCCCTCGGCGAAAGGAGGAAGTGGGACAGGAAGTCCCACTCCTCCTGAAGCCCCCCGCCCCACAAAAAAAATTACATGCCAAATGTGGCATGTAAGGAGGCGAGGAGTGGGTTAAGCGTAAGTTCCAATTTTGGGTGGAACTCCGCTTTAAGCATGCAGCAGTGCAGTGTCTGCTTAAAGTGATAGTAAAGTCTTGTTTTTGTTTGGTTAAAAATAACAAATATGTTATAGTTACCTGCTCTGTGTAGTGGTTTTGCACACAGCAGCTCAGATCCTCCTCTTCTCGGGTCCCTCACTGACTCCCTCCTGCTGCTGCTCTGTGTGTGCATTCAGATACAGAGCCATGGCTTGGATCCGCCCCCTCTTGGCTCAATGACTTGATTGACAGCAGTGTGAGCCAATGGCGTCCCACTGTTGTCTTGGCCAATGAGGAGAGAGAGTCCCGGCCAGCCGAGACTTTCGTGGAACATCGCTTGATCAAGATAGGGCTCAGGTAATTAATAGGGGGGCTGAGGGGGGGCTGCTGCACACAGAAGGTGTTTTATCTTAATACATAGATTGCATTAAGATAAAATACCTTCTGACTGTAGAACCACTTTCATTTCAAGCCCAGCAAGGTTTAGCTGTATTATGATGACACCCTGTATTGAATGTTTATTTATATAATAAAGCATTAGTATACATAATTTAAGGCATCTTACAACATCAAGAAAACCGATAAACGTATGCCTTGTACACACGACCGGTTTTCACGATGAGAAAACTGCCATTTTTTATATTGGTCGTGAAAAACGGTCGTGTGTATGCTCCCTAGCAGTTTTCTAGACTAAAAAACTGCCCGCAAAAAAAATTGAAGCAAGCTCTCTTTTTTCTTGTCATGTTTCCCTTCACTCTTTTTCTCGTCGCGAAAAAACGGTCGTGTGTATGTTTTTCCGAGGGGAAAAAAACGTGCATGCTCTGAATCAAGTATGGGATGTGAGCGCTCGTTCGGGTAAAACTAGTAATGGAGATACCACATTCGTCACGCTGTAACGGACTGAAAAGCACAAGGCTGAAAAGCACGAACCGTCTCTCAGCAAACTTTTACTAACATGAGGATCAGCAAAAGCAGCCCAAAGGGTGGCGCCATCTGAAAGGAACTTTCCCTTTATAGTCCTGTCGTACTTGTTGGTCGGACGTTTTTTTTGCATGAACGTGTGCATTCAAGTCAGGCTGGAGAGGAATCACGTTGGGAAAACCTTTTTTTTTTCCTGCTGAGAAAAATGGTCGTGTGTACAAGGCATAACAGTAAAATTAAAACTGACCAAAAATAATTTTCCTGTCATTTTTATTGTAAATTAAGATTTATTATTTTTCTATTGTTATCTAAATAACTGGATCCACACCTTTTTTGAGTCTGGACAGCTCTGTGTCCTTCATGATTTTCTCTGGCACCATAAATTGCTGTTCAACCATAAAAGTCACTCTCAGCCAGCACATTTATTGTTTATTGTTGGGTGAGATCAAAGGTGCAGCAAATGTAATTTGTCTCTAAATTAAGGGAATTAGGAAACAATGGAGGTAGCAAGTATGCTGTTCAGAGTCTTCTCCAAAAGATTTGTCCAACCGGGAATTGACCTTCTAAGAGTTTTAAGTATGAGTTTAACAATTTAAAAGGACAGGCTCTACTAACAAATCCAGTGCAGAATAGCTGATGGAATAATATATCTTCTCTAATGAATGCATATCTTGCATACATTAAGCTATTCTCAGCTATGCTATGCATAATTTAGTGCTGAGTTGAGGTTGCTGGTCTTTTCTTGTTAGAAATACAGTAAGTGTATCATTGATATCATTTCCATATTGCTGTGTTTGGCATGTTATATTTTTAATAGGTCTATTGGTTTTATACATATTTTCATTCTTTCCGATGGCCGGGTCTAAACAAAATAACATAAAAAATTGTTTGTTGAACTTTTAACAGTCACATATGAAATATTACAAGTTGTTATTATGTACTCATATGTATAACCAGCTGGTGGAACTTTAGGATCCTTTCACATTTTTTTTAGGCTCTCCTTATCTTCTATTAAAATCCTGTCATTTACAGAGCTCAATAGCGCAAGCTGAAATGTATTCCTTTGCCTCTCTATGGCCTTTCTATGGCTGAGTCCTCGTACACACGACCGAGGAACTCGTCGGGCGAAACACATTGTTTTCCTTGTCAAGTTCCTTGTTAGGCTTGTTGAGGAACTCGACAAGCTTGCTTTGCATACACATGTTAAAGACCAAATCTCCTCGTTCTCAAACGCGGTGACTTCAACACATACAACGGCAGTGGCTGCTTTTGCAAATCTCATGTTACTGCGTGTTAGGAAAAAGTTTGGTAAGAGACATTTTTCAGTCTGTTACAGCGTGACAAATGTGCTATTTTCATTACAAACGCTACTTTACTGAAGGTGCACGGGTTTCTTAGCATACACACGCCTAAGTTTCTCATCAAAAAGCAGCCCGACGGGGAACACGATGAGCCAATTTGACTCCTATCAAGGAAAAAGAGAACTTGCTCTTTTTTTTGCTTGTCGAGTTCCTCAACAGTTTCCTCGATGAAAAACGTACACACGACCGGTTTCCTCTGCAAAAAAGCTCTCCCACCGAGTTTCTTGATGGATTCTGCCGAGGAAACCGGTCGTGTGTACGAGGCCTTAGTTCAATGCTTCAACAGTAAATGAACTGCTTGAAAGGAAACAGCTTCTGCAATGTTATCTGTCTAGAAAATTTAAAAACCCATAGTGCTAAGGGGATACTTTATCATGGTTATCCCCTGTGTATTTGCTTTGAATTGTAGTGCATTGGGATATTATCCATGTTGGGAGGAGTTTATAAGTTAAGCCATGGTCTTTTAAAAGTGCGTGTTAGATCACATGTTTTATTGAATAAAAATTGTTTGTATAACAATGTGTTTTATTGCATACTGATCATAAGTTTTTGTATATTTAAGTCATTGATTTCATTAAAGTGGAGGTTCACCGTAAATTTTATTTTAAAAGCCAGCAGCTACAAATACTGCAGCTGCTGACTTTTAAAAAATGGACACTTACCTGTCTAGGTCGCCCGCGACGTCAGCAGCTTCACTGCCCGGTTCACTACTGCACATGTGCGAGTCGTGCTGCACTGTCCTCACTGGTCCCCGCTGTGTTCTGGGAGCCGTGTGTTTCCCAGAACACAAGGGGGGGTTACGCAAAGGGGCGGGACACCCGTGGGAGTCTATACCCGGTAGTGGTGCAAATACCTGTTTTATACAGGTATCTGCTCTCCCTCCCCCCTGAAAGGTGCCAAATGTGACACCGGGGGGGGGGGGGGATTTGAATAGCGGAGGTTCCATTTTGGGTGAACCTCCGCTTTAAGTAGGTTTTTGGAAAAATATATATTTTGTCTTATAAAATACATATAGTAGAAATCGTATAATAAACATTGGTTAAAAAGACATAAAAATGTAACAAATATTAAAACCGCTATAGCAATAAATTTTCAGATATATTTGATTCCCAGGCATCTCTGTAGGCAAATGGAATGCTAAACTAGCTAATCCTAATTTTAATAATAGTAAACAAAAGTGCAAGTATAATAAAATGCAATCAGGCTATTTTAAGTTTTCATTTTCTAGCTTGTTCATTGAAAATGAATGAATAGAAATGGAAAAAAAATTAACCATGGAATTTGATTGATTGCTGTGGGCCACAGTCACCTCCACTTATATTTGCTGTGTTTTTTATAAACCAGCCCAGCTGGATTTCATTTTTTGAAGTTTAAATAATTGTTTACTAACACATGTATTATTTATCTGGTGGCAAATTTTAAAAGCATTTTTCAATTTTAAAATAGTTGGTCCTTTCCTTAAAAAAGAAAAACTGACAGTGCCTTTAAATGGTTTTGCACTGCAAATGGTGACATTTTCTATACCCAGATTTAAATATTTAAAAACGTTATTTTGCTTAACAATTATTTTGGACCAATATTTTAGAAATATATTAGTTTTCAGGATAGATCATTTTATTTTCCATCTCTAAAATAATTGGAATTGTAAGTCCCCTTCTTGTGGCAGTTAGTCTAGGTCCACACTAGTGCCGCTGCTATTTAACCAGGTTTTTTGTGTAATTTTATATTGTGACATTGGTGTGTTTTGACATATTTTTTATGCACAGAAGGAGACTGCTCAATTCACAGATTCTGGTTGTTAAGATTCCAGCATCTACTGGTGTCGTCAACAGTGGCGGCAAACAGTGACCCCCCCTGTTCAGTCGGTTGGGTCCAGAGCACTTACCCCATCTATGGATTTATGACAGGCAGCGCTTCTTCTGGGCTTTATTGGTGGCTTCTCCTGCTCTCCAGAGTCATTATGCAGAGGCTTACCTTCCCCCTGCTCACCCCGGGCATCATGGCTGCTTTCCATGGGCAAAAATACAAAAGGAACTTGGACAGCCGCACTCCAAAAAAACGTTCCTTTAATTAAAATGAATCACAAAAATAGACATGCCACAGCAAAACTGGAACAAAAAGCTAACGTTTCACACTGTAGCTTTATTGCTTAGTCATAGCTAGCTGCTTTCCATGGGCATCATGGCGGGGGCGGCTTCCCCTTCCCCTGACCTCTGTGGGTATCACCGCGGCAGCAGCTTTCATTTCTTTCCACCTCCTCGGCAGCCAATCAGGGCGATTCTCCTTTCGGCTAATCAAAAACCGGACCTCAGATGTTTTTGGATAGGTTTTATAGTAGAAAGTATAGAATATTGTTTTGTTTTGTCTTTCAAAATTGACGGCATTTTTTTCTTTATAGTAGAAAAAATAAAACCTGCAGAGGTGGTAATATACCACCAAAAGAAAGCTGCATTTTGGGAAAATGCTAATTGATGTTAACTCTTACATTGCACAGAACACTCAAATTAAAGAACATTTAGGAATAAGGTTGACTTGCTTATGTAGAACAGAATATCAAGTGACCTTTCACTTGTCAAGGTCTTTTGCTAAAACATGTGATGCATCTTTTGTCAAGATACTATGGGTCAGATTCTCGTACATTTGCCTTTTTTTGGCGTACGCCTCCACACTTTTTACGGGCAAATTCTCAAAGCACTTCATAATTTGCAGCGGGGTAGCGTAAAGGGGGCGGCGTAAGGCCGCGTAATTCAAATTGGGATGGAGGGGGGGTGTGCTGTATTTAAATTAAGCGCGCCCCCTCGCCGAACGAACTGCGCATGCGCCGGCCCTAAATGTAGCCCACTGCGCATGCTCTATAGTATGCCGCAAATACATTGATTTTGACGGCATCGTAATTAATGTACAGGCCTATTCGCGGCAAGTTACTTAAACAACGTAAACGACGGAAAAACACGACGCTGTTCCGACGTCCATACTTAACATGGCTTACGCCAGACCTACGCAACATTACCCCTCATATAGCAGGGGTAACCTTACGCATACGCAAACTACGTAAACTACGTCGACGGTGCGCAACTTCGTTCGGGAATCGGCGTATAATGCTCATTTGCATATTCAACGATGGAATCGACGGGAACGCCACCTAGCGGCCAGTGTAGAATTTCATCTAAGATCCGACGGTGTAAGTGACTTACGCCAGTCGGATCTACGCCAAATCTATGCGTAACTGATTCTAAGAATCAGTCACATAGATACACAGGGCTAGAAACAGAGATACAACGGTGTATCTGGAGATACACTGTCGTATCTCTTTTGAGAATCTGGCCCTATATTTATTGACCGAACGGGATATTAACTTTTTAAAATGGTAGATTTACTAAAAATCCTGTTTTTGATTAGAATCTTTAAAATAAAAATTGAAGAAGAATATTCAAACCTATGAATATTATGATGGCATCTTCCCCTAGATACTATATCTTGAGTTACCGTACTTTTGTACCCCTTATTCCCCTACACCTCTGTCCAGTGCATTACTGCATGCACAATAAAATGCATGATCAGCTACACTGCTAAGAGAGGCGAAGCTTCTGATCTGTGTTTCAGAGTTATATTCAGAAGTACAATGTAACAACATTACAATATTATATGGTATTCAGAAATGCCATGTAACACCATTATC
The DNA here is from genome assembly GCA_029574335.1 of Rana kukunoris. Taxonomy (NCBI): domain Eukaryota; kingdom Metazoa; phylum Chordata; class Amphibia; order Anura; family Ranidae; genus Rana; species Rana kukunoris. Next base: position 117,359,285 of record CM056049.1, on the reverse strand, counting down.
ATTTGGTATGTTTTATGTTTTTATCAATTGTTTCATTCATCTTCAAAAAACAAAGAGGGGCCTTTAATCTGTATATAACATCAGTTGACCACATACATACCCATACGGCGCTGCCTGCTTCTGGGTTTAGGGCTCCCCTGCTGGCACCCAGTGTGATTATACAGAGCAGGGGGCCCGTAAGTGAGTCCCAACTAATGATTCACAGGCCGGACCTGCTTATTGGCTGTGTATAGTCACATGCCAGAGCTTTGTGTTGAAAATAAACACAGAGCTCTGTACAGAGAGAACAATCTCTGCAAAACAGGGATGAGAAACTGAGGCCTCGTACACACGATCTAATCTGTCTGCTGGAAACGGTCTGCTAGACCGTTTCAGCAGACAGATTTGATCGTGTGTACGGGCAAACAGACGGATTTGGCCACCCGACAGATTTCAAAGCATGCTTTGAAATCTGTCGGCTGGGAACCCGTCCGCCCGACATGTCTGCTGGTTAGTATGCTAACCAGCAGACATGTCTTCTCGCACACGCGCCGAATGGTTTCGACGCATGCGCGGAAGTGTTTTACTTCCTGGTGCGGTGACGTGGCGGCGTCAACGTCACCGCCATGTCACCGACACGTCAGCGGGCTGTCTGCTGGCGGGGATTTTGGTTTGCTCGTGTGTACGCGCGAGCAAACCAAAATCCCAGCAGACAGATCTGTTCAAATCGGTCGGTCCGACCGATTTGAACAGACACGTTTGATAGTGTGTACGAGGCCTTAGAGATCTAGTGATAAAAGCAGCACGCATATTAGCACACATATGACGCATGGTTAAGCACACATTTAACCCCTTGATCAGCCTAGATGTTAACCTCTTCACAGCCAGTGTGATAAGTACAGTGTCAGTTTGTAATATTATCCTTGTTTACTGTATTATTTGTTACTTGCGATGTCAGTCAGTCAGTTCCCCCTCAGTTTCAGTTACTGTCAGTTTTTCCGCCACACTTATAAGTCGCTCATCATTGACATTGTTAGTATTAGCCACTCAGATCACTTCTGCCATATAGGGAATCACTGGCTGAAAAGATCGATGCTGGGATGATGTTTGTAGGTGTAGGCATCATCCCGGTATAACCACTGAAACCAGAGGATGTCTACTGCCGGCCGGAAGTGTTTAATGTTGTTTGAATAACTTTGCCATGTGTTATGCGGCGTACACACAGTCGTTTTTTGGCTTGTAAAAACCGTCAATATTTTCTCATGAAAAAAAACAACGTTTTTCAAACTTATGCCGCATAAACACGATCACTTTTTGTGATGAAAAAAACAACGTTTTCAAAAACGTCATTTAAAATGACCGTGTGTGGGCAAAACGTCATTTTATGTCTTCAAAAAAACGACCAAAAAAAATTCGAACATGCTTGAATTTTTTGTGTCGTTTTTCAAAACGTTGTTGTTTCATCACATAAAACGTTGTTTTTTTTTCATCACAAAAAGTGATCGTGTGTACGCGGCATTAATTTAAAAAAAACGACGTTGCCTACACACCATCGTTTTCTGAAAATGCTCTTGCAAAGCGCGGTTACGTAAGACACTTTCGACGGCACTCTGTTCCATTTAAGCTCCCGTCTTATAACTTGCTTCTGAGCATGCGCGGGTTTAAAAACGTTGTTTTAAACGTCGTTTTGCCAACACGATAATTTTTTATGACACAAAAAACGACATTCAGAAAAACGACATAAAAAATTCAAGCATGTTCGAATTTTTTTTTTGGTCGTATTTTTGAAGACATAAAACGACGTTTTGCCCACACACGGTCATTTTAAATGACGTTTTTTAAAACTTCCTGTGTGTACGCGGCATTATACTAGTATTGTAATTTTAGTTTTATTATAAGCAGGACAAAATTGAATATTTTTGTATATAGATTGCTTAACAAGTACAATTTTTTTTAAGGACAGTATCAAAAGAAAGTCCTGTTTGAGCCAGGAAAAAAAAAGTTTAATGTATTATTTTGTTAAATTAGATATGGACCTCAACTCAACTTGGCTGATACACAATTAGCCCCTTTTCCTAGCAAAATGTGTAGGTTTAATTTAGTTCAGTACCTAACCACTAGCACAGAAGTTAAATCCTTTCAGAGGTTAAGGTTTAACTATAATTTAGAGAGAAAAGTTTAAAATATTTACAAGCAAAGTATTTTCTGAAGAATCTCCATGGGAACTCCTCCAATTAAAAAATAACACAATTTGAATCTAAATGCAGAAATTGTCCCTGTGTTTATTCACTACCTTTAATTTAAATCAACTCTTTCTTTACTTTTAAAAGTATATAAAAAAAAAGTTTTTGCTAAAAAAAAAAAAAAAAAAAATGAATACTCCACCTGTTTCTCTGACCTTCACTGTCTTTAGACACTACTCTGGCTAAAATAAAACCCTTATATAAAACCTGTAGTGTCTGATGCCTGGTATCCCTTTGTGCTCTGTGGTTCCTTCTGCCACCCCCTAAGTCACTATAGGACACTGTAGTAACATAGGGTCCAGCAGAAGGGACCACAGCAAGCAACAGGGGCGGAGTCATCTGACACACCTGGAAGTGTGTCCAATGCATAATCCAGAGTACAGTTATGGACAGGAGATGTGATTATTACAGATGATGGGAGGGGCAATCATTGAGCTATTTCTTGCACAAAAGCTTTTTTTTTTTCAAATGTAGCAACTTGCTTTAACCTATACGTTACTTCCAAGCCAAATTTGGGAATAGCATATGCTAACTATTTTGTGGAGATCTCTTTTGGGTCATTTTTCTCGTATGTGTTTGTGAGGACCTACACTTGAATGGTGTCCTTTGGAACAGGGTTATAAAAATACAGCTTTGAATTCCTTCCTCAGACTGTTCAAATTTCTCCTTATCATTTATCCTATTTGTCTATTTCTGTTTTGCCTGTTTTCAAGTAATGTTGACAACATAATCATACATGCTAAATGATAAACCTAGACCAAAGTTTCTCAACTCCAGTCCTCAAGTACCCCCCAACTGTAATTTTTTCAGGATTTCCCTCAGATCAAATGGCTATGGAAATTACTAATGCAGTAAAAATAGTAGTGTATTTAGGTTTTGTGCTGCCCTAGGCCTGACTAAACTCGTGCACCCCCTAGTTTTAATATAACCCACCCCTTCCTGTCAAGGCCACACCCCTTTCTGTTTTTAGACCTGCCCTAACATTTCAAGTAGGGACACTAGTTCTTATGGCCGGGGGGGGGGGGGGGGGGGGCTTTGGATTGCCTTCATTTGCATAGATTTCTTCTCACCTCCTGTTTGGCTATGGGGCAGGAAGTAAAGGGAAATGGGACAGGAATGGTAAAAAATAAACTACTTTATCCAAAATGAAAAAAAAAAGTGTTGCCTATAGTTATACTTTAAGCACAGATTTCTTATAATTTTATGGAGAGGACTAAGAAAATATAACCATTCCAATGGTGCAGCAGAAAACATCTAGCACGGTGAGAAAGGTTTGTGGTCCAGGATGATAAGACAGTCAAAATTAGAAGCAGCTTGCATTACACTAACAGTGTAGTGCAAGCCAGCTGGGACTATTTCCGTGCTGCCCCACCCCCCCCCCCCCCTGCAAAGTGCTGCCCCTAAAACTGATCTAATCACCTCTGCAAAATCATGAAAAAGACTGAAAACATGACCTGTTGGGGTACTCGAGGACTGGAGTTGAGAAACATTGACCTAGACGATGTCTGGAAGATAAAAATTGTTCTTTTTAAAAAACTTCGGAATTTTGGATGCCAAATGCATCTAACATCCAACATGGGCCACTAGTTTGCACTAATACATTTCAATATTTTTATTTTTTTCTGTCTAGTTTTATTAATACATTTTTTTGCATTTAATGGAATTAAACCCATTGCTTTAATGACTTCCCAAAACAATCATAATAAAAGCAGGCCATGAATGATAATATAAAATAAGGTAAGGTGCTATACTGCACTATCACAATGTGGATCCATATCAGCAGCCAGAGAAAGGTGCAGAGCCTGGTATGTGGACATGTCTGGATTTTACTGGATTTCCTTGTCTCCTGTGAATCTTGGACTCTGATTAGTGCATCTACCCCACACAGTCCATTCCACAGACTATTTTCATAGGACCTCCCTAGAGCGCCTTGACTGTGTGTTTTTGTATATAGGCCATGAATTCTAAATGTCAGGAGTGATTGTGCTCTCAACCGATCTGTGAAGCCAATAAATAGGTATTGTCATAACTGATCACATGTGCAGCCCCATGGCAGTAGATTAAAAATAGGTTAAGATGACAGATTCCTTGGCTGTAAAAAAAAATAGAAGGGTTTAGTTGCTTTATTGAAATATATTTGGAGTTTTCCCCTCAGTGAATGAGATGAAGGCCTGCTGATTTTTATTGTTCAATTGTGTGCAAGCAAAAATACTTATTTTTTTGTTGTTTTTGCACATGATTTAGTATTGTTTGCATAGTTGATTTCCACCCTAAGCTAAGGAAAAATGTCCTTGCAAAGTGAAAATCCCCTTGCAAAATAAAAAGCCTCTCTACCTTTAGTTAATCAGCCCCATTACCAGTACTTTCATAGTGGGGACTCAGGAAAGCATCTGTAGATATATGATAAGTTAAAGAAAGAAATATGTTTCAATAATTTTATTGAAGTTTAACCACTTCCATACCAGGCACTTACGCACCTTCCCGCCCAAGCCAATTTTCAGCTTTCAGCACTGTCGCAATTTGAATGACAATTGCGCGGTCATGCTACACTGCACCCAAACAAAATTGGCGCCCTTTTTTCCCCACAAATAGAGCTTTCTTTTGGTGGTATTTGATCACCTCTGCGATTTTTTTTTTTTGCGCAACAACTAAAAATAGAGCGAAGATTTTGAAAAAAAAATAAAGTTTTTATTTTTTTCTGTTAATTTTTTTTGTAAATGAGTATGTTTTCTCTTTCAATTACGGGCAATCATATGGTGGCACTGATGGGCACCGATGAGGTGGCACTGATGGGCACCGATGAGGTAGTTCTGATGGGCACTGATTAGGTAGCACCGATGGGCACTGATAGGCGGCGCTGGTATGGGGCACTGATGGGCACTCATGGGCGGCACTGATGGGCACTCATGGGCGGCACTGATGGGCACTCATGGGCGGCACTGATGGGCACTCATGGGCAGCACTGGGCACTCATAGGCGGCACAGGTGGGCACTCATAGGTGGCACACGTGGCCACTCATAGGTGGCACAGATGGGCACTGATAGGTGGCACAGATGGGCACTGATAGGTGGCACAGGTGGGCACTGATAGGTGGGCACTGGGCATGGATTGGCACTGTGGGGTGGCACTGACAGACACTGGGGTGGCACTGATGATCACTGAGGGGTGGCACTGATGGATCAATGTTGCCAATCAGTGCCCATGTGTGGGCACTGATTGGCATCATTTTTTTTACTGCCCCTTTTTTTCTTCTTGCTGACTTTTTTTATTTTTTGTCCTTTTTTTTTTTTTGTCCTTTTTTTTTAAGTTCCCTGGTGGTCTAGTGTGGGCACTCCCTGGTGGTCCGTGTGGCGATCCGAGGGGGGGCTGCGCTGATAAACAATCAGCGCGAACCCGCCCTGTCAGGAGAGCCGCTGATCGGCTCTCCTGTACTCGCGTCTGCCAGACGCGAGTGAGGAAGAGCCGTCGGCGGCTCTTAGGCCTCGTACACACGAGGGGATATGTCCGCTGAAAACGGTCTGATGGACCGTTTCAGCAGACATCTCCGCTCGTGTGTATGGGCTAGCGGACAGATTTCTCCACCCGACAGATTTTAAAGCATGCTTTGAAATCCATCCGGTGGAATCTGTCCGCCCGACAGGTCTGCTGGTTAGTACACTTACCAGCAGACATGTCGTCCCCCACCGCCGCCGCGCCGCCGCCGAATGGATTCGGCGCATGCGCGGAACTGTTTTACTTCCTGGTGCGGTGACGTGGCGGTGACGCGGCGGCGTCAACGCCACCGCCGCGTCACCGCGCCGTCCGGCGGCGGGGAATTTGATCCGATGGTGTGTACACGCCATCGGATCAAACTCCCGATCGGACATATCCGATGGAAATGGTCCGCGGACCGTTTTCATCGGATATGTCCGATCGTGTGTATGGGGCCTTACTGTTTACATCGTGATCAGCCGTTATTGGACACGGCTGATCACGTGGTAACGAGGCTCCGCCGGAGACTCGTTACCGAGATCGGAGGTGCAGGGTGTCAGACTGACACCCCGCATCACCGATCACCGCGCTGCGCGCCCCCACGGGCGCGCGCGGCATTGAAATCGTGCTAGACGTTTGAGAGCGGCTAGTCACGATTTCATAACCACTTCCCGGCCGTAAATCTGCTATTGGCCGGGCGGGAAGTGGTTAACAATACAAAGTATAAAGATCTCAGCTTTCCAATATACCATATACAACCTAGTCAGAGAGTCATACATTGAATATTCCAAAAGGCTGAAGAAATCCTCCACATATAGCATAACTGGACCATTCTCACTTTCTGACGTGAGCCATAAAACTTCCGCTCATGGAGTTATGATATATATCCCGATCTAAACCGCAAATTCGAAACTAAATACAATATCATACGTAAGCATTTATCTGGTGGCTGCTATCTATTTATTTATTCACTTATTGGGAATTGGTCTTTAGTTGGTATTGCGCATTAGTTCCCCCCCCCCTTTTCATAAATACAATATCATTGAGTCCAAAACCTAGAGCTTGTTTTCGCTCCAAGGCCTTATCATACGTTCCACTCGCTGGGAGGGACCAGGTCCCCATCTAACTACCAGGGGAGTCTGGCTTCTCACGTCCCGCGGGCTCCTCCCACTATAGCCCAAGTCGGCAATGGATAGCCGAGGGTGAGCAAGAAAAAAGCAAAACCCAATAGTTAGGGGGGGGTCAAACAAAAAAGGGGGGAATAAAGTATAGAGGAGGGGGCAGAGAGAGGGGGAGGGGGGTAAAGAAAGAAATAAACATTTATGATTCTTTCACAAAACGACATAGGGAGGAGTCAGCAATGTGACGCTGCTGCATGCTGGGACACGACGGCCATCTTTCTGGTGAGGAGAGGCTGTATACATACAAACAGAGCTTGCTTTTGTTTGTCAGCAATGTGAGTGCAATTTCAATTGTTTTTATCTGAATAAATACTGTTTTGATGTACAGCGCAATGAGATTTATCGCCTTTTGTCAGCATGGGATGACATATATTTGATGATTACCGCTGGAGGGTCATTTTTGAACATGGAGAGATTTGCTGCATAAACTATCCGGTCTGTTGCCACTAAGTGTATGAAGATTAAATGGTCTTCCTTCTTACCTGAGTTTACTTTGTGATGAGGGTCCATTACTTGGGGTGAGCCTGCATATCGCAGATTGAACTACTATTGAACTTTTGTTCTTGGATTTGATTGTCCTTTTGGGATTTAAAGCGCTGCACACCGTATATGTATTTATTATTATCATTAATGTTATTTCCCAAAAAGCTGAAGCTTGGATAACTTTCTTGTCTTTGAACAGTTGAAACTGTTTACAGTATTTTTCAATCTTTGAATAATTATCATTATTTTAGTGCTTGGCTTTATAAAATGTCATAACACGAGTTCTGTGCACATGTTGTACTGTATCTATGTTACTGTAAACGTAATTACTGGAACTTTTCAGCTACACTGTGCTGTGGATTTTGTCAACCCCTGATGCTTCATTAAGTGCAAGCATTGCTAAATGTGGATATAGGTTATACCTCCACGGTGGCCAATTTAGGAAGTCCTGTGTTCCCTACCTGATTGTGTAAAGAAACCTTACATCCTGCTCTTATCTCACCAAGTCTCACATATCTTAATTAGTGAACTGAGCCTGTGGTACAGATAGGACTCTTTTGATTGGAAAAAAATGTACATACAATAATTCTTGTTTCTGTCTCTTAGTGAAAAAGGGTATAATTCTGTTTTTAGAAAGCATGCATGCCGTTGATTTTGCAAAAAGAGAAAATGTTATATATGTAAATAAACGTCAGGTTAGGGGTTCTGTTTGGCTATAGTAATTTAGGAGGTTAACAAGTCAAAATACATACAGTAACCCTTGGTGTCTATATATAATTCACAGACAGTGAAGGTTAAATTACCATCACTGATATAAAATAGGCACTCACACTTTAGAACCAAAAGCAAGGCTGCTTTGTTAGGATCATTGCAGTTACAAATGACATTTTCTTTTTTTACCTTTTACATAACCTTTATGGTATATTGTGTAGCCAAAGGCAGCAGCGGGAACCCTTGATACTGCTGTCAACTACAGTCAGTAAGGAGAGAATGGTGGACATGGTCAAGCCGATAAGTGTCCATCAGCTGCCAGTCAGTTCCCCATCAGAAACAGATGTCAGTGCCCATATTAGTGTCAATCAGTGCCCATTATAGTGCCAATTAGTGCCCAGCAGTACCACCTGTCCGTACCTCATCAGTACCTCATCATCAGTACTACCATCAGTGCCACCTATCAGTGCCAAACAGTGCCAGCTGTCAGTGCCTATCACAGCTACTTGTCAGTACCCATCACAGCCGTCTGCCAGTGCCCATCAGTGCCACCTATCAGTGCCCATTGGTGCTGCCTATCAGTGCCCATAAGTGCCACCTATCAGTGCCCATTGGTGCCGCCTATCAGTGCCCAACAGTGCTGCATATCAGTGGCACCTATTAGTGCCCATCAGTGCTGCATATCAGTGCCGCCTAACAGTGCCCATCAATTCTACATATTAGTGCCACCATATCAGCGCAGCCTCATCAATGCTGCCTATCAGTGCCTGTTAGCGAAGGAGAAAAACAACATTTTAAAACCGAAACAAAGAAAAACTTTTTTTCTAAAACATTTAGGTATTTTTTAGTTTGTTTAGCAAAAAAAACAACAACCTTAGTGGTGATCAAATACCACCAAAATAAAGCTCTATTTGTAGGAAGAAAATTTGACAGGCAGCACTGCCTGTTGGGTGGCATAGCACTAAGGATCGTGAGGATTGTGAGTCACATGGGGGCTACAGCCTGGCTGTAATCTTCAAAAACAAGCGTACTGTTTCTATTTGAAATGTAAGTATACAATATTGCAATAAATATGGACGTTTTTAACAACTACGCCATGGGAGTGCATTTGTTTTTTACTGAGGGTAATGGTGGAAGAAAGAGTACTGCAGAGTAAAAAGGTCATACGAAGTGTAACCAGCAAAGGGTATATCCAGTGAGGCAAAGAAAAATAATGAAGTTGTTTGATGTGCTGAGAAGCCTGGATACCCAGCAGGGAAAGGCATTTTGGACCTGGAAACAGGTCTATTTTTGTTTAGGCAGCACTGCCTGTCCAACTCTCCACTGCAACCACACGCTTGGTTTACAGCTGCAGCACGGTCCCACAATGTAAAATTAACGTTCAGCAATGAAACGTTCAGCAAAAAACAGGCATCAGGAGGCAGCAATAGTGCTTCTTGAATGTCTGCTAGCGGCTGCTATATCGATCTATGAAAATGTATCCACTGAGCACTTTTCAGAAGGCAGTAAGCTTACTGTTTGTGTGAAAAAGCCCTAAATATATAAGTATCCTAACTGCAGTGTCTCTTTAAAATACATGTACTATACTAATTAGTACAGTCTCTGTTAAATGAAATCTTTGTTCTCTTGCAGAGATAGAAGCACCACTAGGATCTGACATATCTAGGTGTGTTAGATGACGGTGTCTCCCGCTGAGCACTGTGTTTCCCCTATCTGCTGTATGACCCTTCAGAGTTGCAGGAATACACTAGTGACGTTGTGGCCAGCAGGTGAAACCACAACCATCAGCAGGGAGATACAGGCATCCAAAGTGCCCGGTAGTGCTGGATGCTGAAAATTCTTCCAGTGTTTTCAGTTCTGAAAGGGAGCAAAGATTCCATTCAATGGAGGCTGATCTGTTAAGTACAGGACATGTATTTGTATATCATATGCAGTCTAAAGACAGTGCCTGGAATTCATAATATGTGTCATAGAGACACCTTAAAAGTCTGTCTTGCGGTTGCGGCATATAGCAGAACTTGCAACAAATTGATGTATGTATCGGTAAGGTTAAAATGAATCTGTCGCACCACTGCCTGGAACATCTCTTCTGTGAAGTGGTGGAGATTTACAGACAGAAAAGCTATTTGGACAAGTGGGGAGAACAAAGATCAGTTCCAGAGGAACTTACAGACAAATTGCTATAAAAAATGGCTTTAAAGTGAATGTAAACATACATAGGTGTGAACAAAATCTCCCTACATAAGTTTTACATGTATATCTGCTGTCTTCAAATCTATATACTGTTTAGAAAGTTCAGATCGTGTTAGGAGATTTTCTCTTCCTGTTTAACACATGGGTTGGGTTTATTTACTAAAGGAAAATACACTATGCACTGTAAGTGCACTTGGAAGTGCAGTCACTGTAGATCTGAGGGGGACATGCAAGGAAAATAAAAAACAGCATTTTTGTTTGTACATGATTGGATGATAGAAATCAGCAAAGCTTCCCCTCATTTCAGATCTTCCCTTCAGATCTGCAGTTACTGCACTTCCAAGTGCACTTGTAGTGCAAAGTGGATTTTCCTTTAGTAAATAAACCCCAGAGTGTGATGTCTGGGCATACAGCCAATATAGCTAACATTGCTGATTGGAGGAAAGGCACACACACCCCCTCTCATCATAGGCAGAGACTCTAAGGCCCTGTACACACGATCAGACATGTCTGATGAAACTGGTCTGCAGACCAGTTTCATCGGACCAGTTTGATGGTGTGTACGGCCCATCAGACCGTTGTCCGTCAGACCAAAGTTTTAAAACATGCTTTAAACCTGTCTGATGGAAACCTGTCCGTCGGACAGGTTCGATGGTTAGTACACAAAAGCATCGGACCAAAAACCCGCGCATGCACAAAATCAAGTCGACGCATGCTTGGAAGCATTAAACTTCGTTTTTTCATCACGACGTTGTGTTCTACGTCACCGCGTTCTGGTCTGATTGGATTCTGGTCCAATGGTGTGTACGCACATCAGACAAGTTCAGAGTTGTCTGATGAAAACGGTCCGTCAGACAAGTCTCAGCAGACATGTCTGATCGTGTGTACAGGGCCTCAGAAGTGTTTTGTAACAGGACCAGCTCCCTGCTAATCTATTTTAGCAACCTCCCCTGACAGGGATTTCAGGCTGCTTTTATCTGATGTGTCCGAGAATTTGTCAGAATTTACCAGGCTGATAACAGAGGAACAGTTCAGGAGAGAGCAACAGGACTTAGCTCTTTGAAGAGAGATAACAAAACACTGCAGTGGTTTACATCCACTTTAAAGATGCAACACAAAAATAATATGTGTGAGGCAATCAAATGTACTCCAACATGGAAGAGGTATTATTTATGTCTACTTTAATTATCACCAATAAGGTAGCGTTTCTTTATAAATGTGTTACAACAGTAGTGCTATACAGGGCAGCACAACAGCTTAGTGGTTAGTATTGGACAGGGATTGCCCTGACTGGGATTTCAAATCCCAGTCAGGGCACTATTATGCACAGAGTTGCATGTTCTTCTGGGCTTGTATGGGTTTTCTCTGCACACCAAAGACATGCTGGTAGGTTAATTCAAAAGCCAGCTCTAGTATGTGTATGTATGCATGTCAGAAAGGTGTTAAGGTGTCAAGAGCAGGGACTGGTGTGAATGTACAATATGTAAAATTCTGCCCAATTTTTTTATTGCTACACCTGTAATAAATAATAGTGTTGCAAAGAAGACTACTCAAATTTGTCACACAAATTTGGAGAAAGGATTCTAACTACATACACCCCACCAGAAATGTGTGGAAAATGGCTTATTGAATCAATGACTGTAGTGTGGGGGACAATTCATAGGGGTTGATTTACTATAACTAGACTAGTGCAAAATCCTGTGCAGCTGTGCATGGAAGCTAATCAGCTTTGAGCTTCAAGTGGTTTTAAGGGTTGAAGTTTTTTTTTTACCTTTGTGCATTCCATGCACAAAGTAAAAAACTTATGTGCAGCAGCCCCCCTAATACTTAGTTCAGAATAGCCGTTCCAGGTGAGCTAAAAAGAAACACCTTGCAGGGATGGTTCAAGGATACCAGTACGGCCCATCTGTAGCAGCACATCAAAGAAAAGTTCCAGAATCGCTGCACTCCTTAAAAAACCCGTATTGTGCATCATAAAAATATCACAGACACCATGGGGATATAACAGATGGAACATGTTTCACGCTAATAACAGTCCTAAACGTGAAACATGTTCCATCTGTGATATCCTCATGTTGTCTGTGATGTTTTTATGATACACAATGAAGGATTTCAAGGAGTGGAGCGATTCCGGTACTTTTCTTTGATGTCCCCCTAATACCTACCTGAGCCCCAGCTTAAAGCGGAGCTCCAGCCGCATTTTTTTTTTTTTTAAAGTCAGCAGCTACTAACAGTGTAGCTGCTGACTTTAAATAAGGACACTTATCTTGTCCTACTTGCCCGCGCTGATGGGCCCCCCAATGCTGGTCCCACGATCGCTCCGGGTCCCGCGCCGCCATTCACACTATGGGAAACAGGCAGTGAAGCCGTACGGCTTCACTGCCCATTTCCTACTGCGCCTGCGTGAGTCTCACGCTGGCTTGTGAATGGGCGCGCTGCTCTCTGAGAACACACACAGTTCCCAGAAAGCAGCGCGCCCCATTCACAAGGAGAAGGACAAGAAGAAAAGGCAACGCGGAGTGGAAGAGGCAGATTACGGACTTCCGCATAGCAACAGGTATTTCGGGTGAGTATTTTTTTTTTTCAGGTTTTTTTTATTGAATTTTTTTAAACAACATGGAAAAATGTTGTTTTCCTGGGTGGAGCTCCGCTTTAATCCAGTGATGTGCCGTGAGCAGTGTCTCTCCTGGGTCTCTTCCTCCTCATTGGCTAAGACAACAGTGGGAGCCATTCACTCCCACTACTGTCAATCACAGCCAATGAGGAGAGAGTGAGAGCAGGGCTGTGTAGCACTCTGAACATACAGGGCGGTGACTCAGGAGTGAGCCTCCTCTGGTGCCCCCATAGCAAACAGCTTTCTATGGGGGCACTCGGCAGCAGGAGGGAGGGACCTGAAGCTCCGGCAGGGGAACTGAGAAGAGGAGGATTGGGACTGTTTTGTGCAAAACCACTAACTGGTGTTACACAGGAGTAATTTCAAATTTTGCGCGCCGTATCACTAGTTTGAATCCTCAAACCATGATACGGCGGCGTTGGGCTTCGATCTGACAGGCTTATGTCTTCGTACGACTTCGGATCTACGCTGCGATCTTTTTGCGGCCGCTGGGTGGAGTTTGCGTCGTTTTCAGCGTCGGGGTATGCAAATGAGCTTTTTACGGAGATCCACGAAGTTACGAGCGTCGTTCGCAATCGCGTACGTCATTTTTTCGCTACATAAAGTTAAACCAGCTTTTAGCTGGTCTAACGTTACGCGGCCCATGTTAAGTATAGCCGTCGTTCCCACGTCGACTTTTTTTGCGTAAGTCGTCCGGGAATAGGAATGTCCGTAAACGACGCTACTCAAAAAAAAAATTACGTAATAAAGTTATTTCGCGCAATGCACGGCGGGAAATTTCTGAACGGAGCATGCGCAGTTCGATCGCTGCGGGGACGCGCTTAATTTAAATGCCTCACGCCCCCTATTCGCGTATTTTGATTCCGCCGGGAGAAATACACTACGCCGCCGTACCTTACGGGCCAAAATCTCTCTGAATTCCTCCTAGAGCCAGGTAAAGTACGGCGGCGTAGAGTATCTCTGATACTCTGCGGAAATCTAATTCTTTCTGAATCTGGCCCACTGTCTTTAATATCACTTTCAGCTTGTTCAATTAGGCTTAAAAAAAAAAAACTTGAAGCTGATTGGTTTCTCTGCAGAGCTGTACCAGATTTTGCACTCTCCAGTTTTAGTAAATTTTCAGATTCAAACAACAGACAGCCTTCTCATAGTAATACAGTATGTTAGAACTTGAATTAGCCTCTCCATAGTCTTCAACACTCTATATGCCTAGCTGTAATTTTAAGGGAAAAAGCTGAGAGTGACCACAATCCTCTTTCTGACAAACAGAATACTGCAACTAAGCATTCACAGATGATCACAACAGATTCTGTATTCAGTTAATAGACTGGCTCCACTGTGTGTATGCCTGACCTCAATCTGCTCCTGGCAAGCAGGTGCAGTGGTAGTTTTGTCAGATGTTAATAAATGACCCAATGGCACTCACCTGTTACATCATAGACATATTAGAGTAAACCAGAGCTCTGACCTTTTTCTGTATTCCGAAGATGTTAGAGGGAAACTACAGTATATTTTCACATGGCGAGCAGTTTGAGTTATTATTTCGAAGTATGGCTAAAAGTATATGGATGCCTTTCCCAGGTATTTCTTCTTTGCTTTGTTTCTTATTTTCATGATGGTATTTTATTCAGATTTATAGATTTTCCGTACAGTGGCTATCTTTATATGATACAAAATTCTTGCAGAAGGATGGGTATGATAAATGCTGCTATGGAGTATAGAGATGTCAACCAGGGAGAAAGATGATGCCTTTGCTGCAGGAAAACTAGGTATAGCTAAATTGTTTAAAGTAAAAGTCCAGGCCAAATTGAAAAAAAACAATTGTTTCCCAGATTTTTATTCAAATCTACTGTGCTTAAAGTGATATTAACCTCCCTGGCGGTATGATTCTTTCAGATTTTAGGTGCTAAAAGCGGTACCATTATTTGCAAGGGAATTTGGCGTTTTATACTGTAGGCTTGTAATTCTTAGGAATAACTCACTGAAATCTATCCAAACAAGAGTCTAATAGGCATCCTGGGTATGATTTTTTTTTTTTTTTCTTATTAAAAATTATAATATAATAATATAATATAATAAATATAAAAAATTATAACAAATAATAATATAATTATAGTAAAAATTATTCAATAATGTAATCAAATCAAAATCACTGAAATTTGCTCAGTTGCAGAATTTTTGCTGTCATTATTTTTTTTTTTTTTATGACGAATTTCCCCATAAATCGCTATCGCTAAATTCTGCAAGTGATTCTGATTTATTATCGCTGTTTTTTAGCTGCTCTAAAACTATTTTTGCCATAAAGGGACACTTTTGGTTGCTATGGGCAATCTACAGTTTGCAGGGAGAAAGAACAGTTTTTATTATATAAAAGGACATGTAGTGTACAGGGCAGACCACTAGGGACATGGGGGGTGTGTATTTTTTACATACAGTACTGTAATCTATAAGATTACAGTGTACTGTATGTATAGTGTTTGTTTACTTTTTTAAATTTGGCGCCGTTCCCCCCCCTACGTCGCGACGCTCGCAGGGAAGGGAATCGGCGGAACACACAGCATCAGGCGGACATCCGCCCGCCGTGTACTGCGGGGATTCATCGCTGGATCGCAGAGAAAAGGTAAGTAAACTTTTTTCTGCATCCAGCGAGACAAGCCCGTGTGTGGCACAGGGTTACCGATCGTAGCTTTAAAATCTCACCCCGTGCCACACACGGGAAGACCGCCAGGGAGGTTAAGCCCCGGTTCACATTGGTACGATTTGACATTCGATTTGACATGTCAAATTGGCGGCATTTGCCAGCAATGGCATCGTCCTAATCTGTGTGCCGTCGCATCTGCGACGATGGACCGATTTCAAAAAGTAGTTTCTGTACTACTTTTTGCGATTTCGGGCTGGGATTTACATTGACATCTCTGCAGAAACCTGCAATCGGGACTGCACTACTTTGCAGGAAGACTAAGGGGACCGCCCAGGCACTATATTTAACCACTTAAGACCCGGACCAATATGCAGGTAAAGGACCAGGTCCCTTTTTGCGATTCGGCACTGAGTCGCTTTAACTGACAATTGCGCGGTCGTGCGACGTGGCTCCCAAATAAAATTGGCGTCCTTTTTTCCCACAAATAGAGCTTTCTTTTGGTGATCACCTCTGCGGTTTTTATTTTTTGCGCTATAAACAAAAATAGAGCGAAATTTTTGAAAAAAAAATCTATATTTTTTAAGTTTTGCTATAATGAATATCCCCCAAAAATATATAAAACAACATTTTTTCCCCTCAGTTTAGGCCGATACGTATTCTTCTACCTATTTTTGGTAAAAAAAATCACAATAAGCGTTTAACTGTTGCTGCATCCTGGTATTTCGGAGCCTCCATCCTGCTCGCCAAGTACCCGGACTGAAAACAGGAACATAGGCCCAGATTCACAGAGCAATTACACCTGTCTAACTGGTGTTAGACAGGAGTAATTTCAAATTTTGCGTGCCGTATCACTAGTTTGAATCCTCAAACCATGATACGGCGGCTTCGGGCTTCGATCCGAGAGGCTTACGTCCTCGTAAGCCTTCGGATCTACACTGCGATATTTTTGCGGCCGCTGGGAGGAGTTCGCGTCGTTTTCATGCGTCGGGAAATGCAAATGAGTTTTTACGGCGATCCACGAAGGTACGAGTGTCCCTCGCAATCGCCTACGTCATTTTTTGGCTACGTAATGTTAGAGGAGCTTTTTGCTGGTCTAACAGTGCGTAACCCATGTAAAGTATGGCCGTCGTTCCCGCCCGCGTCGATTTGAATTATTACGTGTTTTTGCACAGCGGGAAATTTGCGAACGGAGCATTTTAACGTAACTCGTTCGGGAATAGGAATGTACGTAAACGACGCTACTACGATGTGACAACGTGTTTTCGCGCAATGCACAGCGGGAAATTTATGTACACGCTGTTTTTATCTTTGATTTTATGTAAGGAGATTTTATACTTAATAAATTGCTCGTTGGTTTACCGTACTACACCATTGGAGGTCCGTCTCTCCCTTTGTTTCTCTCGGTAAGATACAGATTCCAGATACCCGTTGAGGACTCGGATGAGAGGCGAGGCGAGAGGGTATACCATACATTGGAGGTGTCCATTAGCTTTATGTGATGCGAGTATCCATTTCAGTGAGGTGAGAGGCTTGTGAGTAGTGTTGCTCACGAATATTCGCATTGCGAATATTCGTTACGAATATTGCATATTCGAGTATTCGCGAATAAATCGAATATCGCGGCGAATATTCGCTATTGCGAATATTCGTATTTTTTCAAATTTATTTTTAAAACAGATCACATCCTAGTGATCTCCATCGACGTCTAAAAGCATTGCTGGTATGATTAGAGACCCTGGGCCGAGTAGCTGAGGCGATCCTTTTATGTTGCCGAATATTCGCAATGCGAATATTCGTATTACGAATATTCGCGAATACTTTCTCTGCCCTTCTGTGTTTTGTGTACAAAAAAAAATTAGCTTTAGTTTAGTCATATAAGTTTGTGTAAGTAGAGTTAGTGTTCAGTGCATATTAGTTTAGTAATCCAGGAAATGATCTCCGTTTTCGCGTGTTGACGAGAATTTCGCAATCAATTTTTTATATAAAATATCATGAATATTCGATATTAACGAATATTTCGCGAATATTCTTCTATATATTCGTGAAATATCGCGAAATCGAATATGGTGTATTCCGCTCATCACTACTTGTGAGGCTGTTCTCCACGGATTGGCACTTGCACAGTATATGGTGACACTGGATCAATCACAGACTGTCTTTGATGTGCACTACAGTTCACTGATTGCACGTGTGTGCTCACTTATGGACCTTTATTTACATTTATGTTTATATTGATTGATTCATATATTTATATATTTGTTTTAGGTCACTGGTTGTTTTGTTCTTGGTAGCCCAAGATCACATTACCACTTTTTTATTTAGGGTTTAACGATTGGTTTGCACAAAATTTATAGCGTTTACAAAATAGGGGATCATTTTATGGCATTTTTATTAATATATTTTTTTTTTTTACTACTAATGGCGCTGATCAGCGATTTTTTTTATGACTGCGACATTATGGCGTACACATTGGACAATTTTGACACATTTTTGGGACAATTGTAATTTGCACAACAAAAAAGTGCTATAAAAATGCATTGATTATTGTCAAAATGGCAATTGCAGTTTAGGAGTTAACCACTAGGGGGCGCTTAAGTGTGACCTCATGTGTGTTTCTAACTGTAGGGGGGCGGGGCTGGATTTGTGACGTCCCCTGATATAGGGAAAGACGATCAGTGACACTGCCACTGTGAAGAACGGGCAAGGTGTGTTTACACACACCTCTCCCTGTTCTTCAGCTCCTGTGACCGATCGCGGGACTCCGGCAGCGATCGGGTCTGCGGGTCTCGACGTCACAGAGCTTTGGACCGGGTTGCGGGCGCACGCCCCACGGCTGGGCACTTAAAGAGGACGTACAGGTACGTGATTGTGTCCAACCGTGCCATTCTGCCAACGTATATAGACGTTAGGCTGTCCTTAAGTTGTTAAAGAAATGTTTTATTTTTATTGTTGGAAATTTAAGCTTAATTAAAATCACTGCTCTGGAAAAAACAATCTTATTTTTTTTTTTAACTGATATGTGCCCCCCAGGGCAGTATCCAGACCCCAATACCCCTTTTATGGTCAATAACTTGCATATAAGGCTTCAAAATGTGATTTTTTTTTATTTTTCCTGTTGGACTCCCATTGGGTTCTGCTGTGAACCGAACAGAGGGGTGTTCGGCCCATGTCTAGTTAGGAGTGACTTTGTGCATGCTTTGTGATATAGTGGGGTTCGTCTGTGTTGATCGCCAATGATGTGGGATAAATGAACAGGTTGCAGCAAGAAAATGTGTGAGGATGCCTCTTTTGGCTTTTATATTATGGAAAGGAATTATTGAGAGAAGTACCAAGTGAGCAAAATTAAGTGTAACAATATCAGTGACTCTCATGTAGCTCATACGGATCTTCATAGTTATTTTATAATTATTTTATGCAAACATTTCCTCAAATGCATCCCCATGATCCCAGCTCAGCCTACATGACCAGCTGTATGGTAGGTATGGCATTTTACAATGAAATTACACATTGTCAGATGCTTTTATTCATTTGCCTTTTTATAGTGAGCAAATTGCTTTTGAGAAGGGTTACAAAGTGATATTGCAGATAGGGGTGGTAGGGCTGAGCCTCCTGACAATTCCAGGGGAGATTGTCATAGCTGCTGCCGCTGTTCATGTATGGGTAAGAGACTTTTTCTTTCTTATTCCTTCAGTTAAAATGTATTTTAATTAATGTTGTATCCTGCAGTGGTGTGTATAATAGCATGCCAACTTCTTATCACAGATGGAATGTAAGCATTAAGGGCATGATTAAAAATGAGAGTTTCTGATTGAAGAGAAAAGACTTATGTGACTTATGTTATTCTTATCCATTTTTATAAGGTGCATATTACTTATTGTAATTAGACCTATTCACTATGATTTTGTAAATGCGCTTTTTAAATGGCAGGCATTAAAGCTCTTTTAGGAAAACACAGGAATATTGGTGTCAGCCAATTAAATCTAAGTGTAGGCTAAGCAGTTACTGATATTTTATTATTTAAGGCTCACATTGTGAATTTCCAAAACATTTGCTAACAGCATGAACAGATTGTGTGATCTCAAGAAAATTTGTAGTTACAGACAGCGTAAAGTCTATTTAAACATTTTAAAAGAAAAAAAAAAAACAGTGGAACAGGTGGGAAAACATTTTGGCTGATTTGATTGACAAATTAAAAAAATTAAAGGTACTTATGTGCTTTTCTTCCTTACTGAGATTGTCTTTGTCTTCTGTAATGTTTTATTGTAGAGGGGCCCTGCTATGGTTATCATGTTTATGTTATGCACATGCATGCTAACTTTTTATTTATATATAACAGATGTATTTATTACCTATTATGCTGCGTACACACGATCAAAAATTCCGACAAGAAAACCGTGGATTTTTTTCCGAAGGAATTTTGTCTCAAACTTGTGTTGCAAACACACGGTCACACCAAATTCAGACCGTCAAGAACGCAGTGACGTACAACACTACAACAAGCCGAGAAAAATTAAGTTCAATGATTCCGAGCATGCGTAGGATTGATTCTGAGCATACATGTTTTTTTGCGCATCAGAATTGCATACAGACGATCGGAATTTCCGACAAGAACTTTTCCCGTCGGAAACTCACAAATTTTTCTTGGCGGAAATTCAGACAGAAAAATTCAGATGGAGCCTACACACGGTCGGAATTTCCGACCAAAAGCTCACATCTGATTTTTCTTGTCAGAATTTCCAATCGTGTGTACGCGGCATTAAAGTTGAACTCCACCTCAGCCACTTAATACATTTCTATGAGATAAGTCCAACAAGATACGTGCCACCTTGTGGACTTAGATCTTTGATTATTCAATTTGTTATTTTTACTGTGCATTGGGAGTGAAGCTATCACTATGCTTTTGGTGCTCCAACACTGTACCTTCTGATTTCAGCTAATGCAGCTGCAGAGTTTTATATACATACTGTGCCCACCCCTCCCCTCCTCCTGCCCAATCACAGAAGAGGGGCGGGATAAGATCATGTGAGAAGACAGTGGGGTTGACCTACTAAATCTGGTACAGCTCTGCCTAGAAACCAATAGGCTTCCAGTGTTTTTTTGTTGTTGTTGTTGTTGTTTTACCTTAACTGAACAAGCTGAAGTTAGAAGCTAATTGGCTACCAACTGCAGCAGATTCTGCACTCTCCAGTATTAGTAAATCAACCCCAGCGCCTCTCTCCTGTCAGAACCCAAGGAGTGCAGTGATAGCTATACTCCCAGAGCTCCAACAAACTGTCAGATGTAAATTAAAGAGCTAAGTCCATGAGATGGCATGAACCTTGTTGGACCTAACTCATAGTATGCCAGCACATTTTACCAAGTCACTGAATTCCTGACATTTAGCTTTAAAGGTATCTTAATACTCCTCTTGACAATACTTTCATCTATTTTCTTCACCAGAAGGCAAGTGGCATCTATGTGTTGGCATCATGCAGAGTTAGCATCCACTTCCAAGTCCTTCCCCTGTATGACACACATAGATAAATCCTGGTGCGGTTGTAGTAGGTTTATGTTCTGGGATATGTGTATGTAGATCCGCCCCTACTCTTACGTCTCAGCTTATATATTTTTACAAGGTTACAGTCATCAACACAAGTGGAGACTGAGCATTGCTTCCACCTGCCTGTAGCAGTGATGGCGTCATTCCCTAGAGCAGTGGTTCTCAACCCTGTCCTTAAGTACCCCCAACAGGCCATGTTTGCAGGTTTTCCTTTATCTATTGATGAACACAGTGTGGAGAGAAACAATTCTAGTCTCTACATGCAAGAGTAGTTCCTTAGAAGACTGCAAAAGAAAGTAGACACCCTGAAATAGGAAACCTGGAAAAGGTGGTCATTGTACCAACTTAAAGTGTTTGTAAAGCATCACAGTTTATTTTTCTTGAATAACAAACATGTTATTCTTATCTGTACACAAAGCAGCCCAGATCCTCTTCTTTTTGGGCCTCCCACTGGTGTTCCTGGCTCCCCCCTCCATCCCCGCCAAGTGCCCTCATAGCAAGCTGCTATGTCTGTTGTCCATTCACACACAAAGCACAACTCCCCCCCCCCCCCAAGCTCTCCTCACTGGCTCCTGCTTTGTCTCTGAACCAATGAGGAGGGAGAGACCAGAGAGAAATGCTTCTCTCATGCACAGCGTGGAATCAAGATTGGGCTCAGGTAAGTATAAGGGAGAGGGAGCTGCATGCAATAGATTTTTTTATCCTAATGCATAGAATTCATTAGGGTAAAAAAAATTCTGCCTTTAGAATCACTTTAAACTGGAACATAGGCAAGGATTAAATAAATAAAGAAGATGCATGCTCAATACACGATTAAATCAGCTGTTGAATATGTGAGCAGGTCCTTGGAAATAGATCTCATTACATTTCTTTTTTTTTTTTTTTTTTTTTAATTTGAAGATTTATTTTATATGTTATAACTGCAGTCAAGATGGAGGGTGTTCAAACATACCACCTGAAACCATGTTTTTCATTAGCAAAATCTTCCTTGGAATGCAGGTTGTACAGCTCATCTAAAATAGGGGGCACCCAGTGGGTGGTATGAAAAACAGATTCTCCAACCTTCCAGCCTGGGATATCTTTCATAATAATGACCTCCTCTGCCAACTTTTCCTGTAAAGTCTGTATCATCTTCTACATTTTCATAAACATTTATGTTTCGAATGATGGTACCTTACTATTATGACAATGTTCTGTGAATGGCATATTTACATGTTTTGTATTCATTAAAGCGGAGTTCCACCCAGGAAAACAACATTTGCCCATCTAGCTTAAAAAAAAAAAAAAAAAAAAACGTGAAAAAAAAAAAATACTCACCCGAAATACCTGTTGCTATGCGGAAGTCCGTAATCTGCCTCTTCCACACCGCAGTGTCTTTTCTTCTGCTTCTTCTGCTTGTGAATGGGACGCGCTGCTTTCTGGGAACTGTGTGTGTTCTCAGAGAGCAGCCGCCCATTCACAAGCCAGCGTGAGACTCACGCAGGTGCAGTAGGAAATGGGCAGTGAAGCCGTACGACTTCACTGCCTGTTTCCCATAGTGTGGATGGCGGCGCGGGACCTGGTTCGATCGTGGGACCGGCATCGGGGGGGCCATCAGCGCGGGCAAGTAGGACAAGGTAAGTGTCCTTATTTAAAGTCAGCAGCTACACTGTTAGTAGCTGCTGACTTTAAAAAAAAAAAAAATTGCGGCTGGAACACCCCTTTAAGTTATGTATGTTCTTTGGAGTTCATATTGGTCAAACTAATTTGAAAGCTAAGAGTCCTTATATCTATCAATCTATAGTTGATGATGTATGAATGATTGTCCAATCAGCAGGCACAGGGCATTCAGCTGGTGCTCAGATTTTAATTGTGTTCTGTTAACCACTTGACCACTGGGTACTTAAACCCCCTTCCTAACCAGACCAATTGTCAGTTTTCGGTGCTCTCACAATTTGGATGACAATTACTCAGTCATACAACATTGTACCCATTTGACATTTTTGTCCTTTTTTTCACACAAATAGAGCTTTCTTTTGGTGGTATTTGATCACTTCTGGGTTTTTTATTTTTTGCGCTATAAAAGAAAAACGACTGAAAATTCGGTAAAAAAAAATAAAAATAACTTGTTTCTGTCATATTAGCAGGTTATTTCTCACACACAGCATATGCATACCACAAATTACACCCCAAAACACATTCTGCTATTCCTCCCGAGTATGACGATACCCCATGTGTGAGACTTTTACACAGCGTGGCCACATACAGAGGCCCAACATGCAGGGAACGCCATCAGGCGTTCTGGAGCACCCAGGCCAATTCTCCTACATGGAAAAATCATCATTTATTTGCTAAAAAATTACATAGAACTCCAAAACATTATATATGCTTTTTTAGCAAAGACCCTAGAGAATACAATGGCGGCCGTTACAACTTTTTATCTCGCATGGTATTTTCGCAGGTTTTTCCTGTGAAGTTTTGGCCAAAGTTCATGACAAGGAGTCTTGGGTGTTTACTGAGAGCCTAAGGTAGTGGAGAACCCAAGTTTCATCTTTCCTTTTTACCTATGTGTATCAAGGTCTAATCACGCTGCAGGAGAACCAGAGTAGTCAGCATTGGTGTTATCCTTATTTCAAACATAAACATGACCATCCAGGCACCACAAGTAAGATCCTCTGGTGTTTACAAGTGTCAGTTGTGCTTTGTACTTTGTTTCTAGGAACACATGCTGTACACTTATGCCACGTACACACGATCAGGGTTTTGCCCGGCCAAATCACATTGGAATTCCATCGGAAAAAAATAGAACATGTTCTATATCTAAACTCCATTCCGATCGTGTGTACGGGGCATTGCACTCGGGGAGAGACCAGCCCTGCAAACAGAAATAATTATTACTGGGTTCATGACTTATTAATAAAGAGACCAGGAGGCACTCTAAGTACTTCCACACTTTTATTTTTCATTTTCTAATGCAGACGTTTCTGTCTCTGCAAACTACTGATCGATACAGCATTAGTACAACACAATCACATCCAAATTTGCCATATAAAAGATTATATTGAATGTGATAAATAAGTAATGAAAATTCCCCATTATCTGTTTGATAATGGGGAAAAGAAGAAAACATTTAGGTGGATCTCTCATTTAGGGCTCCTTAATTTTTTACTAATTACAAGTATGCATGACTACAAACCCATTAGTAAAAGAACAGAGCAATAAGAGGAAATGAAAAATTTCTGTATCTCAATTTCATGAGATTACATTATTCTTGTCTAGAAGTGATTAATTTATTTTTTTGTGGAAAAGATTAGATTTTAAACAAGTCCCAAACATGGCTAAATTACTATGTGAAATTGTTTAATGTTTACTAAAAAAAATAAAAAAAATATTGATGTATGTATTATACCAAGAAATAATAGCTACATCAATATTTTTTTTATTTTATTTAGTAAACATTAAACAATTTAACATAGTAATTTAGCCATGTTTGGGACTTGCATCTGTGGCTGCATCGGTGCATTTGTGGGTAAATAATATTCTGTGGGAATTAAAACTTTCCAATAATAAATAATTTAAATCACTGGTTATACTATTCAAAATTGTATGTATTATACCATTTTGAATAGTATAAGCAGTGATTTAAATTATTTATTATTGGAAAGTTTTAATTCCCACAGAATATTATTTACCCACAAATGCACAGATGCAGCCACAGTGCAATACAGATCAGTGTACTGGGTCACTGTCATTGGCCCTGGTACCATGTGATCATTGTGAATAATTAGAGCAATCACATGAAAAGTAGTAAACAATGGCTGCCATTGCAATAGCATACTACTGTGATGTCTGTAATGTGTCAATCACATCAGCCCTGCACCATGTTCTAGCTTGTAGCCAATCACAGCTATCACAAAAGTAAACAAAGGCAATATAAATGGTAAATCATTGCTTATACAGCGGTCCTTATTGTAATAAGCAATCATAGTGTAAAAAAAAAAGGAAAAAAAAACCTGGTCCCCCCGAGAGAGGCACATGTTTACACTACATTCCTCTAATGACAGTAAGTAAAAAAGAAATGTTAAAACATACTGTCACCAGAGCAAGTGCAGTGTCACTATGGGAACATCGTATTGCTGTGGCGGTGATCATGTACAATGGCTGGCTGCTGTGATATCAGTGTGTGTCAGTCAGTGCTACCAGCCATTGTCTCTGATCACTGCCACAGCAGTCAATGTCAACAGATCAGTGCTACAAGTCAGTATCCCTAATCACTGCCATACAAGTCAGTGTCCCTGCCACCCACTTAGGCCGCGTAAACACGATCGGTCCAAACCGATGAAAACGGACTGAAGGACCGTTTCATCAGTCCAAACCGATCGTGTGTGGGCCCCATCGGTCAGTTATCCTTCAGTCAAAAAAAAGAACTTGCTTTAACATTTGACTGATGGACGCCTGACTGATAGGTCAAAACTGATCGTTAGTATGCAAAAGCATCAGTTAAAAGCCCACCCATGCTCAGAATCAAGTCGACGCATGCTTGGAAGCATTGAACTTAGTTTTTTTCAGCACATCGTTGTGTTAAAACACATAAACGTCACCGCGTTCTAATACAATCGTTTTTTTTTAACCAATGGTGTGTAGGCACATCAGACCATCAGTCAGTTTCATCGGTTAACCGATGAAAACGGTCTTTCGGACCGTTCTCATTGGATGGACTGATCATGTGTACACTGCCTTACAGTATCCCTAATTAACACTTCACCACTCGCAGTGTCCCTGATCACCACCACACCATTCATATTGACCCTGATCACCACTACACCAGTTATAGTGTCCTTGATCACTGACACACAAGTTACAGTGTCCCTGATCTCTGCCACACCAGTCATATTGTCCCTAACTACTGCCACACCATTCACAGTTTCCCTAATCATCGGCAAACCAGTCATATTATCCCAGCTCACTGCCATATAGTGTCCCTAAAACTGCCACACCTGTCCCAGAGTCACCAGATCAGTGTAAGTCAGCAGCAGTGTTTATGATTACTGCCACACTACTCCCCACTATTACCTGACCAATGCAGCTAGCAACATTTCTTCCTGATCACCACCACACCAGTACAGTGTTGCTATTGCCTGCTTCCTGAACTAACATTGGCCTGTTTGTTGACCACATTTCTGCCTGCTGCCAGGACGGATCCTTTGTCTGTTTTCTGACTGTTTGCGCCTGAACTGACCTACAGTATGTGCACATCTCACTAACTACATTCCTGTGAGATTCAATCCCAGCCATTCCCTGCAGACAATTGCTCTCCTGAAACCACAGGAATAAATTTGTCCTTCTTTTCTTCAGCCTCCTATACTTTCTAGCCAGTGAATGCAGCAAACCTGTGGGCAGCCACCTACCAGTAGGCTAGGCTTGTTTGATTTATAAGAACTGGGACTGCTATAGGTGACATTACACTAAGCTAAATTCCATGACCACCTATACCAGGTGTGCCCAACCAGTGGCCTGGGGGCCACATGTGGCCCGCGGAGCTCTCTGATGTGGCCCTTGACCTCCTGCTCTGGGATGGAATACAATAGAATATAATACTGTTATTAAACATACGTTTTTATTACTAAAATCACAGTTTATATATGGGCATATCTGTTCTGCAGTGGTTATTGGTTACTGGGCTGCTTTCAAACTGATCCACAGGTACAGAGAAGTCGCTTAAGTGGCCCTTGCTCTTCAAAAGGTTGGACACCCCTGACTTATACAGAGACAACCATTATATTACATTGGTTTTGATACAATTTGGTGATTTGTGTGACATACAAGATACAGTATCTGGTACATACTCAGTCCAGACAGGGAAATATTCTCATGCATGTGATATTGCCATACTCAGGAGGAGTAATAGAATGTGTTTAGGGTTGTAATTCTAAGTATGCCTATGCCGTGTGTGAGAAATATCTTACTAAATTGACAACTTTGTTTAAACAAATACATTTTCATTTTCTTTCTGTATCTTCCAAAAACTTGTGGCAGAAAAATTAAGTCTCCAAAAGACTCACCATGCCTTTTAAAAAATACTTTTGGGATGTTTACTTTCCAAAATCTGGTCATTTTGTGGGTATTTCAACTGTCCTTGTGCTACAGGGCCTCCAAAAATGTGATAGGTAGTCAGGAAATCAGATGTGTTAATGAATGCCCCTGGAACCCTTGAAGGTGCCACTTGCATTTTTAGGTCTGGAGACATGCTTGGCCAGTCCATTACCTTTACCCTTAGCTTTTTCGCAAGGCAGTGGTCATTTAGAGGTGTGTTTGGGGTTATTATCATGTTGGAATACTGCCCTGTGGCTCAGTCTCCAAAAGGAGGGGATCATGCTCTGCTTCAGTATGTCACAGTACATGTTGGTGTTCATAGTTCCCTCAATGAACTGTACCTCCCCAGTTCCGGCAGTACTCATGCAGCCCCAGACCATGACACTCCCACCACCATGCTTGACTGTAGGAAAGACACACTTGTCTTTGTGCTCCTCACCTGGTTGCCACCACACATGCTTGACACCATCTGAACCAAATATGTTTATCTTGGTCTCATCAGACCACAGGATATGGTTCCAGTAATCATTCAATTTCCTTAGTCTGCTTGTCTTCAGCAAACAAACTGTTTGCAGGCTTTTTTGTGCATCATCTTTAGAAAAGGCTTTCTTCTGGGACAGCCATGGAGACCAATTTGAAGCAGTGTGCTGCACATGGTCTGAGCCCTAACAGGCTGACCACCCACCCCTTCAACCTCTGCAGCAATGCTGGCAGCACTCATACGTCTATTCCAAAAGACAACCTCTGGATATGACGCTGAGCATGTGCACTCAACTTCTTTGGTTGACCATGGCGAGGCCTGTTCTGAGTGGAACCTGTCCTGTTAAACCATTGTATGGTCAAAGCCACCGTGCTGCAGCCCAGTTTCATGGTCTTGACAATCTTCTAATAGCCCAGGCCATCTTTATGTACAGCAACAGTTCTTTCTTTCAGATCCTTAGGGCGTTCTTTGCCATGAGGTTTCATGTTGAACTTCCAGTGGCCAGTATGAGAGAGTGAGAGTAATAACACCAAATGTAACACACTTACTCCCCATTCACACCTGAGACCTTGTAACACTAATGAGTCACATGACACGTGGGAGGGCAAATGGCCAATTGAGCCCAATTTGGACATTTTCACTTAGGAGTATACTCACTTTTGTTGCCAGCGGTTTAGACATTAATCGCTGTGTTTTGAGTTATTTTGAGGGGACAGCAAGTTTACACTGTTATACAAGCTGTACACTCACCAATTTACATTGTAGAAAAGTGTATATAATAAAATATTTGCAAAAATGTGAGGGTGTACTCACTTTTGTGAGATATTGTGTATATATATTTATTTATATATTATTTATTGTAAGGTCAGAACTCTTTACCTGCAT
The DNA here is from genome assembly GCA_029574335.1 of Rana kukunoris. NCBI lineage: Eukaryota > Metazoa > Chordata > Amphibia > Anura > Ranidae > Rana > Rana kukunoris. Next base: position 117,330,791 of record CM056049.1, on the reverse strand, counting down.
ATTTATTCAGGTCTGTGCTTGAGAAATTATTGAAGCTTTTAGATCAGTATGACAACAAGCATTCGTATACGGTATGGTTAATGTTGGCTGCCGCCTCCATGTTATTGTTGTACAGGTTTCCTTTAGGAATAAAATGTATTTATGTGTTTGCTGCCTGTGAAATGTTTTCTGTTAGCATCCAGCAAATTTGTCAACCTCACACTTTACTTAGCTGTCAATTCTTCCACTTCCAATGCAAATGTATTATTCATCCATTTAAAGCCTGTATACTTTTAAATCCTTTTCTCTACTAAATAATTAGTGTTAACAAACACATTGTTTCAGACAGAAAATTGCTCACCTTTTTGTTGTAGACAGAAGTGGCTAGATCTGGGCAGGACGGGGTGAGATTTTATCATAAAAACAATCAGTAGCAGAATGAAGAAGGGAAGTGTTGAGGTTGCAAAGGATCCTGCGGGTAACTGTTTGCTACCTCCCTGACGAGAACCTTCTTGATCGTGACAGTCCGGCTTCCACCTAAAACATTCCAATGAAACTGCCATACTAAAACTCACCAAAACTCACCAAAGACCAGTACTCATACTCTTGGAACTTTCTGCTGCTTTTGACAAAGTTGACTAACCACTCCTCCACAATAGACTCCACTCCCTTGGCCTCCGTGACTCTGCTCTTTTTTGGTTCTCCTCCTGTCTATCTCAGAGCTTGTAATATTTCCTCCTCCTTGATCCCCTCCCCATGACTATAGCATTGAGATCAACAGCACAACCATTGATCCCTCCACACGTCAGGGTGCTAGGTGTAATTCCAGACCTGATCTCTCCTTGAGCCCCCACATTCAATCACTGGCTAAAAGCTAAACCTCCACAGCATTTCCAGAATTCACCCTTTCCTGACTTAGAACACCACAAAACACTTCCCCCCCCCCTTCAGTCTATTATAAATGCGGCTGCTAGTCTAATACACCTTACTAACCGATCCGTGACTGCTGCCCCTTTCTGCCAATCTCTTCACTAGCTTCCCCTTCTCCATCGTATAAAATTAAAAATACTAACCACAACATACAAGGCCATCCACAACATCGCCCTCAGCTACATCACCAACCTCATCTGCAGATATCACCCAAATCATCCCCTTCACTCCTCCGGCTCCCTAGCTTCCTTGTTTCCACCTCCCACACTTGCCTTCAGGACTTCTCCACATCCTTTCATATACTCTGGAACTCCCTGCCCAAGTACAGTATGTCCACCTTTAGGCGATCCTTGAAAACTAATTTATTTAGAGAAAGCCTATCCCACCTCCACCTAAGAACTGTACTTGAGTCACCTCGTTTAGACCATCCCCTTTTGTACCACCTCCACCTCCCTTTAGATTGTAAGTTCCATAAGCAGGGTCCTATTATTACCTGTGTAATTGTACTGTTCCACTTTATATTGTAAAGCACTACATAAACTGTTGGGCTATATAAATCATGTATAATAACAATAATAATAACAAATATTGAAAATAATAATAATCTGCATTTTAACTATCCCTTATGAATCATCATGGAGAAAAGTAGAAGTCAGCAATACAGGACTAACTATGTAAGGAAGCTGGGCTTGCTCTGGGAGTATGCAAAATGGAAATCAGGATAGAAGCAAGGATAAGGTTGGGGGCACTCCAAGTAGTAGAACATGGACCATGCTGTCCAGGTGTGGGAAAATTGGACTTTCCTTTCTGCTCACTATGCCAACAAGTGTTCCATGTCCCTTAGGGAGTCTGTGTGTATGAAGGGAGGTCTAGTTATGCAGTAGCTTGGGGAACGGAGTATAACTGAAAGACCACATGTGTTGGGGGGTCTTTTTGCAGTGTCAAGGATTTAAAGGCAGTTGTTTGAGCAAGAATATCTGGTATTGAGGGAATAGATCGAACATAGGATATTGCTTGTTGCCTCTGTAACCATTACATAGGGGTATGTATGGGAACTGCAGGGGAAGACATTGCAGTTAACAATGGGTCTGACTGAAGAACTTGGGAGAGACATCTGTGGTAACATCTGTGGAGACATCTGTGGTATCCAAAAAAGGGAAGTGACCAAATTTTTTTGATAAACTAAGAGTAGATAGCCCATGTAAAGTGTCTGCTGGGTAAGGTCAACGGGGAAATAAGGGCCCTTTCTAAGTGCAGGAGAAGTCCAGAGGAGGGCGCAGAGGTCAGCAGGATTCATACAGTCTTCTAGTTGCACCCATAATTTGGATGAGGAGTGGTGAAACCAATCAATGATTTGCATATATACAGCCACTTTATGGTACAGAGAAGCATCGGGAACCCCCGTCCCAGGATGAATCTTTTTAATTGAGACCAAGATAGCATTAGAACCAGACAGGGCTTCTAACCATTCCATGCTATATTTAAAACAAACTAAATACAAAAAAAAAGTTTTGTCTGGGCATACAAGAAAACAGAAGGGCAAGTTTTGTCAAAAGTCAATCAATTATCGGATGTAGTGCACAAAAAAAAGAGAACATCCAAAGGGAACCCTCACAGCACAACTAAACATGTTAATTTCTTGATATGACCTTAGTTCCATTGTTAATAGCTGCAATTTGCTTCTGTCAAAGAATAACCTTGCATTAAAAACACACTGATAGACAAACACTCACATTAGTACACCTGGCGAGACAGACCTATTTTCTAAGCAGTTATTTTTAACCAGCAGGTCTCCATTTAGCACTTTTGTGCTTACTGTGCAAGAGGCCCTCCAAAGTCAGATCAAATACAGAACACAGCAGTTCTTATAATTACATTTCAGTGAGTCAAGCTGCTTTATGTATTGGATGTTTTAATAGTGTTAATAGCAATGACCTGCACCATTCATTATTGAGCACCTGTTTACATGGAAAATATTTGTGCAAGGTCAGTGTGACCGCTCAGTACCCTTAACTACCTCTGTTATTTATGGGGTCCGCCAATAATTACAGAACAAAAAAATAGGTAATTCCTATCCTAAATACAGTTCTTCCATGGCACATTAAATAGGCTTTCTCCATTGCCAATGCTGTACATTGCTCATGTGCGTTCTGTTAATGATCCAGTTCTACTTTCAGTTACTGCTGCTTACATGTCTATTTAGTTTATACAACACATTGTAGCATTTGGCCAGTGTTTAGTCCTCTGCTCATATTTATCACTTTTTTCAATGTTGTAATTATTCTGCGATAACGATTTACAAATTACATCACCATAGTCTAGATCATATTTTAAACATTTACCATATTTATCGGCGTATAACACGCACCGGCATATAACATGCACCCCAAATTAAGAGGGAAGTTTCCAGAAAAATGAACCACTTAGAAGCGAAATAATGGTATCTAAGCATCAATGCAGCCTGATCTGTGCCCATCTGCAGCCTCAATGCAGCCAGATCTGTGTCCATCTGCAGCTTCAGTGCAGCCTGATCTGTGCTCATCTGCAGCATTGATCTTCATTGCAGTTTGATTAGTGCCCATCTGCAGCCTATACATTTATCAAAATGCTCTGACTGTTCAGTGCCAATCTGCAGTTTTTACCTTTCAATGTTAGATCATCGCTGTTGCCACTGAATTACATAGAGCCGCAATCTCCTTCCTGTGTACCCGGCGCTCCGTCAATCACAGCCATGCCTCCTGCCCCTGCTCATATAATAGACAGTACAGTAGTCCAATGCGGGGCCAGGAGGCGTGGCTGTGTGTGACAGAGTGCCGGATACACAGACAGGAAATCACGGCTCTATGTAATTCAGCAGAGCTCGCCCCTCTTCCCTCAGACAGCAGGGATCGGCGTATGACACGCACCCACGATTTTCCTCTGATTTTAAGGGGAAAAAAGCGCATGTTATTTGCCGATAAATACGGTATTTAAAGTCAAGCCTTAACATTTATTTACTTTTATTCCAAACCATGTAGCGTTTATATGGTAGGACTAGATGGGCTTTGCTACTTTCTTCTCTATGTTATCTGGGGACTAATGCCGCGTACGCACGATCGGAATTTACAATGAAAAAAGTCAGATGGTCGGTGTTTAGAAAGAGAACATGTTTTATTTATTTTTTCCGATGGAAAAAAAAAAACAATAGGAAATTCCAATGGTCTGTGTGCAACTACGACAGAGAAAAAACCCATGCATGCTTAGAATCAAGTCAACGCATTCTCAGAAGCATTGAAATTCATTTTTCTCGGCTCGTCATAGTGTTTTACGTCACCGCATTTTGGACGGTAGGAATTTGATCTGACAGTCTGTATACAAGACAGCTTGAACTTAATTCCGACAAAAAATTCCATCGGATTTTAGGCCATCGGAAATTCCGATTGTGTGTACGGGGCATTAGTGCTCTCTTTTCAGGTCTTAAAGGGGTTTCCTATGCATTAAGGTGAAAAAGAAATTGTCACTGACCACCCCCTCCAGCCCCCCATTTTACTCACCTGAGCCCATTTGTTCCCATGCCAGAGACACACTCTACCTCTCTGGCTGGGGTTCTCGGCTATTGATTGGATACATTGATAACAGAACAGCCATTGGCTGCTGCTGCTGTCAATCAAATCCAATGACGCATATGCCAGACTTTGGAGCGCGCCCACGCGGTAACCCCCAGGTAGAATGTTTATCCTAGATGGTTTACCGACATAGGGAGGAACCCTAGTGCTATTGGGGGATCCCAGAAGACGATGATCGGGGGCACTCTGTGCAAAATGAACTGCACAGTGGAGGTAAGTATGATATGTTTGTTATTTAACAAAACAAGGGTTTACAGTAAAACTAACATGTTATATTTACCTGCTCTGTTGCAGTAGATTTGCACAGAGCAGCTCCGATCCTCCTCTTTTTGGGTCCCTTTTCTGTGCTCCTGGCCCCTCCCTCCTGTCGAGTTCCCCTATAGCAAGAAGCTTGCTATGGGGGCACCCAAGCCGAGTCACAGCTCCCTGTATCTATTCAGACATGGAGCTGTGGCCCGGGCCCTGATTGGCTGACTGACTTTGATTGACAGCAGCGGGAGCCAATAGAATGCACTAAGATAAAAAACAATAGAATGCATTAAGATAAAAAACATTCTGGGCCAGATCCACAGAGCCAGTACGCCGGTGTATCTCCTGATACGCCGGCCTACTTTCAAATTACCCGCGTCGTATCATTAGTTTGAAACCTCAAACCATGATACGACAGCTTCGGGCTTCGATCCGACAGGCTTACGTCTTCGTACGCCTTCGGATCTACGCTGCAATCTTTTTGCGCCCGCTGGGTGGAGTTCGCGTTGTTTTCCGCGTCGGGTATGCAAATTAGCTTTTTACGGCGATCCATGAAGTTACGATCAGTCGTCGCATTCTCTAACGTCGTCGCTAGTCAGCTTTTTCCGGCGTATAGTTAAAGCTGCTATTATCCGGTCTATAGTTAGACTTGCCATGTTAAGTATGGCCGTCGTTCCCGCGTCAAATTTTCAAAAAAAGTTTTGACGTAATTTCGCGCAATGCACGGTGGGAAATTTTTGAACGGAGCATGCACAGTTTGATCTCCGCGGGGACGCGCCTAATTTAAATGATTCACGCCCCCTAATCACGTATTTCGATTCCGCCGCGAGAAATACACTACGCCGCCGTACCTTACGGGTTGAAATCTTCCTGGATTCGACTTAGAGCCATGTAAAATACGGCGGCGTAGTGTATCTCTGATACACTGCGCCAGGGCAATTGTATGTGGATTTGGCCCTCTGACTTTACAACCACTTTAAGCCAGCACAGGCAGTAATTAGATCTCCACTAGAGATATTTAGAGACATTTACCTTTTCTATCTGTCCTGCAAACATTTTTTTTATTACAGATATATATAGCACCAGCAATTTAGGCAGAGCTTTACATACTCTACATTCCCATCAGTCCCTGCCCTCAGGGAACCCACGATCTAAAGTCCCTACCTCACATTCACACATCTAGAACCAATCAAGACAAGATCCAGGTAACCTACCAGCATTCCTTTTGAGTGTAGGAGGAAACCCACACAAGCACAGGGTGAACATCTATCTCCAAGCATAGTTACATAGTAGGTGAGGTTAAAAAAAGACACAAGTCCATCAAGTCCAACCTATGTGTGTGATTATATGTCAGTATTACATTGTATATCCTTGTATGTTGTGTTCGTTCAGGTGCTTATCTAATAGTTTTTTGAAACTATCGATGCTCCCCACTGAAACCACTGCATGTGGAAGTGAATTCCACATCATTGCCACTCTTACAGTAAAGAACCCTCTACACTGTCTAAGGTTAAACCTCTTTTCTTCTAATCCTAATGATTGGCCACATGTCTTATTAAGCTCTCTTAAGTTCAGTGCTCGTAACCTTTCTTCATAACTAATATCCTTCAGTTTATTAGATTTGTTGCCCTTTTTTGTGCTCGCTCCATTTCCAGTACATCCTCCTGAGGACTGGTGCCCATAACTGGACATCATACTCCAGGCAGGGCCAGATTAACAGAGGGGCTGATGGAGCTGCAGCTCCAGGCCCCTTTCTCAAGATAGGCCCATTTGCCCCAAAAAAAAAAAAGTTTTTTTTTTTGTTTTTTTAGATCAACTTCGGGCGTTGTAGCTTGATGACCAGAGGTCACAGAAACCCCACATTTGGGGGGTAGTCAGTTGAAGACCTACCCCACAACCGGTCAAAATATGGGATGGCTATCATTTATGGTTCCGGAGATACGGGCCTGCTTGCACAGCCTGTCAGAAGCTACATACAGAGCATCCATTATAAATACAAGCTGACACACTGCAGCAGACTGGGAAAAAAAAAATCATCATTTGTTTTTTGCTAGAAAATTACTCTATGGTGGTCTTTGTAACTTTTTATGTTCCACGGTATAGAGCTGCACGATTCTGGCTAAAATGACAGCTGCAATTTTTTTGCTTAGAAGATAGATCACGATTCTCTCACGATTCATACAGCATAACATCATCTTTCACATTAAAATGAAAAAAAAAAAAAATGGGCTAACTTTACTGTTTTGTTTTTATGGTTTTTACTATTCATTAAAGTGGGCAAATGCAGCGTGACATAAAATATTGCAGCAATTGCCATTTTTGTCTCTGCTAAAATATATATAATGTTTGGCGGTTCCAAGTAATTTTCTAGCAAAAAATATTGGTTTTTAACTTAAACAAGTGTTGGACTTTAAGTGGTTACATTTCTTGCATTTACACACAGAAGTTTGATCTAAAAAGGAAGTTGGTAAAGGGAGCTGTGGTGGCTCAACGTGATTGGCACTGCGCTGACAAGCCATTCACCTCTGCAGCCAAGGGTTCGGATCCCGGTCTCGGCTACATGTGAATTGAGTTTGGTGGTCTCAGCCCGGCTCCCGGTGGGTGTGCTATGCAAGGTACGCCCACCCCCCCCACAAAAACCACCACACTTGCACGCACACAAAATTGGTTTGAAAACACATGCACTTTGGCCATGCGGTCTCTTAAAATAAAGAGAGGCGAAGGACCTACGGGGCTGGGTGGGCTAGGCTCCCTCATAGGGGGAGTCCCTCTGCCCCATTGGGGTCCCGTTGGGCCCCAGTTGGGCTCCCAAGAGGAGCAGGTAGGTCGGGGTGAGTGGGAGGCCCCCCTTCACACCCGCCATTGCCACCAGGGGCATGGAGAAGGATGGCGATTGCCTCCGGGGGGAGGGTCTGCCTACTCCCAACTCCTGCAGTCCGGCTCCTCTCTCTCGAGTTCACGCACAAAAATACACTTTAGAAAAAAAAAAAAAAAAGAAAAAAAAAAAAAAAAAAGGAAGTTGGTTACAATGTTTCATGTTGTTTACAAACTTGACAGACAGTCAGATATTTTCTTTACACACAGAAGTTTATCCCTTTGATATAAGAAAAAAGCGTTAGTGACAATGTTTCCTGCTAAGAACTTGGCAGACTGCCCAGATATTTTCTTTTGACAGCTGAAAGTCTCTCCACTTGTTATATGAAAGAATCAGCAAACTCTGCATTGGAGATGTCAGGGGGGTTGAATCAAGATCACAATTTTAACGATTAATTGTGCAGCTCTGGGACAGTACTGTATTTGCGCAGCAATTTTTTAAACATGTTTTTTTTTTTGGAAATAAACTGTTTCATACATTAAAAAAAACACTAAAGTTAGCACGATTTTTTTTTTGGTATGCTAACCGATGCTTTAAACATTTTTTAGGTTACATGTTTAGAGTTACAGAGGAGGTCTAGTGCTAGAATTATTGCTCTCGCTCTAACAATCACGACGTATGTAACCTGTGTGTATCTGGCTCTGATACTAGCCAGTGCCTACCCAGCCACTGACTGGTATCTCTCCCCAGCCTGTCCCCACACACCCTCTCACCTGCTGACCTGTGGATGGGGGAATCACTCCTGTAGTGTTATTGTGTTCTGCCAGTGAGTACAATGATCAGTGTTGCTATCTATAGCTGGCAGCACTGATTGTTTTTGGAAAAACAGGCTGGTTGTACTCAGGTCGATTAATAGATTGACTTGTGTAAAACCAGCTAGCCCATACATAGATCGACTATGGCTGGTCTCTGCATAATTGGTGTAATTTCAATTCATGTATGACCCGCTTAACCACTACGCAGTCCCTAAACATCCTTCCACTCCTGTACATTGTGCCCACTGTCATACACTCCACACTCCTCTCCTGTACATAGTGCTCACTGTCATACCCTCCACACTCCTCTCCTATATATAGTGCCCACTGTCATACCCTCCACACTCCTCTCCTATATATAGTGCCCACTGTCATACCCTCCACACTCCTCTCCTGTACATAGTGCCCACTGTCATACCCTCCACACTCCTCTCCTATATATAGTGCCCACTGTCATACCCTCCACACTCCTCTCCTGTACATAGTGCCTGCTGTCATAGACTCCTCTTCTGTACATATTGCCCACTGTCACACCCTCCACACTCCTCTCCTATACATAGTGCCAACTATCATACCGTCCCCATTCCTCTCGTGTACATACTGCCCACTGTCATACCCTCCACACTTCTCTCCTGTACATACTGCCCCATCATACCCTCCACACTTCTCTCCTGTACATACTGCCCCATCATACCCTCCACACTTCTCTCTGGTACATACTACCCTATGTCATACCCCCACACTCCTCCTGTACATACTGCCCACTGTCATACTCTTCACACTCCTCTCCTGTACAAACTGCCCACTGTCATACCCTTCACACTCCTCTCCTGTACATAGTACCTGCTGTCATACACTTCTCTCCTGTACATAGTGCCCACTGTCATACCCTCCACATTCCTCTCCTGTACATACTGCCCACTGTCATACCCTCCACACTCCTCTCCTATACATAGTTCCCACTATCATACCGTCCACACTCCTCTCCTGCACATACTGCCCACTGTCATACCCTCCACACTCCTCTCCTATACATAGTGCCCACTATCATACCATCCACACTCCTCTCCTGTACATACTGCCCACTGTCATACCCTCCACACTCCTCTCCTGTACATGGTGCCTGCTGTCATACACTTCTCTCCTGTACATACTGCCCACTGTCGTACCCTCCATGCTTCTCTCCTGTACATACTGCTCACTGTCATACCCTCCACACTCCTCTCCTGTACATTGTGCCTTTTGCCGTACCCTTTGCACTCTTCTCCTGTACATAGTGCCCAATGTTAGACCCTCCACATTCCTCTCACATACCTGCACATACTTCCCACTTATATACCGTCCGTACTCCTCCCCTATGTCGCTTACCCACAAAAACAGTTCTTTAAAATGATACTGAATACCCTCAATGTTACCAGCTCTAGAATGGACACACTTTTGTTAGTTCAACTAAAGGAAATCTCAGTTCTCATATTTGTTTTGTTCCATTATTAGAACTTATTTAATTTTGTGATTATTACTGTGATGTACAGAGGAACATAGGGGATCTCAGCTACTCTAAATATAGCACTTGTGAAAAAAAGTGTCCCTGAAAATATTTTTTAAATGTTGGCAACTATGCACTTATGCACTGCCCAAGGGCCACTGGTAGTTGGCCCCATGAGAGGCTCCTGGGATCCTGTGATATTAAAGCGGTAGTAAACTTTTCTGACATTACTACTTTTTAGAGGCCCTGAGGTAGGTTATGCCACAATGTACAAGTATGCACAGCATATAAGCACATTAGGGTACACTTACATTTTCAGACTGGGCCCTCCATTGCTGCGCTGTAATTCTCACGCATTTATTTATTATATATAAAAAGGCCCCACCAAAATCCTCAGCACCAGGCCCATGATGTTCTTAATCTGGCCCTGACTCCAGGTGAGGCCAAACCAACGTATTGTAGAGTGGGAGAATTATCGCTTTATATCTTGAGTTAATTCCTTTTTTAATACATGCCAATATTCTGTTTGCTTTGTTGGCAGCAGCTTGCATGCCACTGCTGAGCCTGTCATCTACTGGGACCCCCAGGTCCTTTTCCATACTTAATTCCTCCATAGGTTCTCCCCCCAGTGAGTAGATTACATTCATATTTTTGCCACCCAAATGCAAACTTTTTTATTATTCCACATTAAACCTAATTTGCTATGTAGTTGTCCACTATATTAATTTGTTCAGATCTTATTGCAAGGTTTCCACAACATGCAGAGAAGTTATTGCCCTGCTTAGATTAGTATTGTCGGCAAATACAAAGATTAAACTGTTTACCCCATTCTCCAGGTCATTTGTGAACAAATTAAATAGGATTGGTCCCAGCACAGAACCCTGGGGGACCCCACTTCCCACCCCTGACCATTCTGGATACTCCCCATTTATCACCACCCTCTGAACTTGCCCTTGTAGCCAGTTTTCAGTCCACCCTATGGTCTATGCCAGGAGTCTCCAAACTACGGCCCTCCAGATGTTCAGGAACTACAATTCCCATCATGCCTAGTCATGTCTACGAATGTCAGAGTTTTACAATGCCTCATGGGAAGTGTAGTTCCACAGCAGTTCCACAGCAGCTGGAGGGCCATAGTTTGGAGATCCCTGGTCTATGCCAAGGACCTTACTTTGTACAGTAAACAATTTTGGGGAACTGTGTCAAATGCTTTTGCAAAATCCAGATGCACCACATCTACGGGCCTTTCTTTATCTAGATGTAAGCTCAACCTCCTCATAGAATGTTAAAAGATTGGTTTGGCAAGAATGATTCTTCATGAATCCATGCTGATTACTGCTAATGATACAGTTTTCATTACTAACATCTTGTATATAGTCCCTTATCATCACCTCTAAGAGCTTACATACTATTGATGTTAGGCTAACTGGTCTGTAATTCCCAGGGATGTATTTTGGCCCTTTTTTAAATATTGGAGCTACATTGGCTTTTCTCCAATCACCTAGATTGAAGCAGATAGTGTCCTGGCAGGGATCCAAGCTGAAGACCACAGTGCTGCAAGACAGATGTGCTAACTAGTAAGTCACTGTGCTGCCAATTCCAGACAGGTATTGAGTAGAGCTCAACACAATAGAATGATACGTGTATTCTTTAGCAGAACAGAAAATGGTAAGGCACTGTCAGAATTGTGTTTCTGTCTATGTCCCCATTGCAAATTTTCCCACTTGTCAGTAGGACTATAAGTTAATATAACTGTATAGCAGTGAAAAAACTGACAGGAGTTCTATCATTTTCTGCTCTATCCAAAACTAGAAAAAATAAAATCATTTTTTGGCTTGGTTTATAATTTAACAGAGTCTGCAGTAAAAATCGACATCCTCCAGATGCATTCAGTGTGTCCTTCTCCTTTGTACTATATTAAGGAATTTATTGTGAGGTTGGATTGGGAGCTGAAGGCCTGCAGTGTACATAAGTACAGTGCCCTGTAACTGCTGATTACCCAAAAGTTCTTTCTATACCTCTAAAGCACATATAAAATATAAGCAACGGCTTAAAAAATGAATACAGTAAGTAACTTTAAAAACAGGTGTAGAGGTTGAGCGAATAAGCAATAAACTCAATGATAATAGTAACACTAGAGGTGATTGGTAAAATTCACATAGTAAAAAGTGTTCAGTAAGGAAACCTGAAATCCCAGTAAACATCACCCGAGTCTATTTTACAACAACCTACACGGCAGCTACATGTAGCTTTGTCTCAGCTGAGCATTTCCGATGTTTGGCAGTTTACCTAGAGCGCAAAATAATTATATCCAAAGAGCCCCTTGTGATCTCTAAAACACAGCATGTTATACTCATTCTCAAAACAAAACCAAACAAAAAAATAGAGAGAAAAAACTCAAGTAATTGAAAATTGAGATAAATACATTTTATGAATTAAAATGTTTAATGGGCACATTTTAAGCATAATTCCCTGAGGGAATAATTCAGAAATAAATTCTGCCTAATCACAATCATATTATTAATTATAATAATAACTCTGTATGTAACTTTTAATTTATTTTTTGTTTCAGAAACATTTTTATGTTTTCCTATTTTTACATTTATCCCAATTTTTCCCCTTTTCTTTTACTATTTACCTCGGTCTGCTTTCAAAGATTTTGCATGGAGTTAAAGTGTATCTAAGATCAAAATGTAAAATATTATAATAATTTCCACATCATATTTCAGTTATTCCTAGTCTACTCGTATAACTCTGAACAATCTTGAGAGGTGCAAACTTACTTTGTGAAGATCTCCACACATTTAATTGAATTATATAACATGTATTTATTATACCCCATGAATAGGCACTGACAGAGCCTGTCTTGTAAGCTACAGAGGTGCTGAGAGGAGGAGTTTCAGGAGGGGCAGTCAGTACAAAAATCAGTGATTTCAGGAAGCAAAGTACCATGGGATATGTAGTCCTAAAGTAAAACAATAGAATGGGCAGAGGAGAAGTATGCAGGGAATGAAAATGTGTACTGTGACTATAGGTTTTCTTTAACTACAGGTATGTCTGCCATGGTTGTTTGTCTTTATGCTCTCATTCTTCACCCTGTATTTCCCTCACTGTTATTGTATGACCTGTGCACAGGCAGTCTTCCTTAATAAATTTCCATGTACCATATTTATCGGCGTATAACACACACTTTTCCCCCCTGAAAACAGAGGGTAAACAGTGCCTGCGTGTTATACGTCGATATCATGCTTTGCCAACAGGGGACAGGGATCGGGCAGGTCGCCCCAGGAGCCACCCATTGGGGGGGGGGGGCTGTCAGGCAGGCTGTCCCGGCTCCCCTGGCCCTGGAACAGTGCTTCCTGTATATTCTGAAGTTAAGAAAAAAAAGTCACTTGCCAGCCCCTTCTACACCGCTCCTCCTGTGTCAGTGTCATTGTAAAACAAAGCTTGTAAGTATCTCTATAGCTAAGTTTTTTTCTGGCTGCTCTCCTCCTCCTCCTCCGAGTGTAGCTTTGATTGGAGGAGGAGAGCAGTCACATGACCATCTGTGTAACATCAGAGGAGAGCAGTCATGTGACCAGGTCAGTGAAAAAAACTGAGCTATTGAGGTATATGGAAGCTTTGTTTTTCAATACGAGTGGCACAGGAGGAGCAGTGTGGAAGGGGCTGACAGTGATTTTTATTTTTTTACTTAATTGTAGAGAATGCTGGCAGCACTGTCCCAGGAGACTGGGGGTCTCATGGGAGTGCAGGAGGGCTGTGTATTGGATGGGGGATCTATAATGGATGGGGGCTGTATACTGGGGAGGGGGGCTGTATAATGGACGGGGGAATGTATAATGGATGGGGGGGCAGTGTACTGGATGGGGGGCTGTGTACTGGATAGGGGGATGTGTACTGGATGGGGGGATGTATAATGGACAGGGGAGATGTATAATGGATGGGGGGATGTGTACTGGATAGGGGGGAATGTGTACTGGATAGGGGGTGTATAATTGATGGGGGGGCTGTGTACAGTAAAAAGGGCTGTAAAAACATTTTTTTCTTAAACTTCCCTCTTAAATTTGGGGTGCGTGTTATATGCGATAAATATGGTAATTAACCATACATCATAATAAACGCTCGATGCAGCAATGGACCATAATACACTATATGAGAACAGACAGAAGGATCTCAGTACATGTCCAGGATCTGGGAGACTGTGTGATAGAGATCAAAAGCTCTTTATCCTCTATGGCCCACACTTTAGGTTCATAGAAAAACAATTATATTTTTTTTCAAAATTGCCATTGTTTTTTTATTTGTAGCGGAAAAAAAAAAAAACCCAGTGGTGAGTAAATAAATACTACAAAAATAAAGCTCTATTCATGTGAAAAAATTATGAAAATGTAATTTGGGTACAGTGTTGCATGACTGAGTAATTATCATTCAAATGCGACAGCACTGAAAGCTAGAAATTGGCCATGGCAGAAAGGGGGTAAAAGTGCCTGGTATTAAGGTGGTTAAATAACAGTATAGGTGTTTAGCTGTTTAGTCTCCTATCTTAGCGAGCTCTCTGGTCCTAAATAACAGTGTAATTTTGTAGCTGTATACAATGTTACATTGAATAATCAATGTCACTGCTGGTTGTTACAGTGATCATTCAGGAAGAAGTCATTCTTTTTGGCACCTGCTTGACTGAAAATGACAAGGTGGAAACACACACTGCAGGGGGGAAGTAAAATGGGCACAAGAGCAAAATTTAAATAAACTCGTCACAAATCCATCAATTCAGCTGAGCAAATGATGGTCAGCCTGCATGTGCAGAGGTTATCTCGAGAGAAAATGTTAAAAAAAGCAGATCCAAAGTTACAGGTAGCTAAAGTTATAATCAAATCTTAGATATTTCTGTCCGACCCCACTTTCCTGTTGGTGCTTTTTGTGATGGGCAGCCCAGCTTATAAATAGTGAGGCTTGTGAGATGACAGAAAGCAATGCTTAGAAGCAAAAGTCAAGGGGCCAGATACGTTATGCCGCTGTAACTTTGCGTGCAAGTTCTGTATTCAGAAAGAACTTGCGCCCTTTTTTACGGCGGCGTAATGTGTGTAAGGCCGCGTAATCCAAATGGGGACGGACGTTTTTTTTGGACGGCGCATGCGCCGTCCGTGGACGTTCCAAGTGCGCATTCGCGCCAAATCACGTCGCTATCTCTCAATGTAAACGACGTGACCGTAACTTACGCCGAGCCGACTTACGCAAACGACCTAAACGACCTACAATTCGTTGCGGTCCTGACGTCCATACTTAACATTGGCTGCGCTTGCTATAGCAGGGGTAAACTTACGCCGCTCGAACGCTTACGCAAACGACATAAAATACGACGCACCGCCACAAGTACGTTTCTGAATTGGCGTAAATAGCTCATTTGCATATTTTATGCGAAAAACTACGGAAGCGCCACCTAGTGGACAGCGTAAATATGCAACTAAGATACGACGGTCGTATCTAAGAAGAAAGCTGGCGTATCTTCTTTTATGAATAGCAAAAAAAGATACGCCGGCTATTTTTAGTATTTACGCAGCGTGGGGTAGATTCACATAGAGATACGACGGTGTATCTACTGATACACCGTCGTATCTGTGAGATCCGACGCTCGGATCTATGCGGCTGATTCCTCGAATCAGGTTCCGCATAGATCTCCCTTAGAGCCGACTGGTGTAAGTGAGTTACACTGTCGGATCTTAGGCTGCAATCTCCCGCCGTCCGCTAGGTGGCACTTCTGTTATTATGCGCGACGAATATGCAAATGAGGAGAACCGCCGATTCAGAAACGAACGCCCGGCTGTCGCTTTTTCTTTACGTCGTTTGCGTTCGGCTTTTTCCGGCGGATCGTTACCCCTGCTATATGCGGGGTAAGTGCGGCGTATCCTATGTTAAGTATGGCCGTCGTTCCCGCGTGGAGTTTTGAATTTTTTACGTCGTTTACGTAAGTCGTTCGGGAATAGGGCCATACGTTAATTGCGTTAACGTCGAAAACAATGACATCCTTGCGACGTCATTTGAAGCAATGCACGCTGGGAAATTTAGCCGGCGGCGCATGCGCAGTACGATCGGCGCGGGGACGCACGTGATTTAAATAGTAAACTCCCCCTAGCCGCGGAATTTGCATTCCGCCGGGGGATTTACGATCCGCCAGGGCAACTTACGAGGCAAGTGCTTTCTGAATACAGCACTTGCCTCAAAAACTGGTGCAGGCGGATCGTAAAAAAGATAGATCAAGCGGATCAAAAGATCCGCTGATCTATGTGAATCTACCCCCGTATCTATAGATACGCTGGTGTAAATGCTTTCTGAATCTGGCCCAAGATCTCTACATGTGTTCAGCTTCATCTCTCTATCCACTGATCATTTTGACTTGCATTTTTCACTGTATACTCTATTTTATTTGCCCATTTTCACTGTATACTCTATTTCAATTGCTCTTTATTATGACAGGTCCAGTATAAGTTCATTGTAAAGTCCTTCTGGATGTGAATATACTACAGGTGAAACTCGAAAATATTGTGCAAAAGTTAATTTATTTCACTTAAAAGGTGAAGCTAATATATGAGATAGATACATTACATGCAAAGCAAGATAGTTCAAGCCGTGATTTGTTATAATTGTGATGATTATGGCTTACAGCTCATTAAAACCCCAAATCCACAATCTCAGAAAATGAGAATATTACATGCAATCAATAAAACAAGGATTGTACATAGAACAATATCGGACCTCTGAAAAGTAGAAGCATGCATATGTACTCAGTACTTGGTTTGGCCCCTTTTGCAGCAATTACTGCCTCAATGCAGCGTGGCATGGAAGCCATCAGGCTGTGGCACTGCTGAGATCTTATGGAAGACCAGGATGCTTCAATAGCGGCCTTCAGCTCTTCTGCATTGTTCGGTGTCATCTCTCTCATCTTTCTCTTGGCAATGCCCCATAGATTTCAGGTCAGTCGAGTTTGCTCGTCAATCAAGCACAGTAATCACACGGTCATTGAACCAGGTTTTGGTGCTTTTGGCAGTGTGGGCAGGTGTCAAGTTCTGCTGGAAAATGAAGTCAGCATCCCCATAGAGCTTGTCTGCGGAAGGAAGCATGAAGTACTCCAAAATCTTCTGGTAGACGGCTGCGTTGACCCTGGACTTAATGAAGCACAGTGGACCAACACCAGCAGATGACATGGCTCCCCAAATCAACACAGACTGTGGAAACTTCACACTGGACTTCAAGCATCTTCCTCCATACTCTGGGTCCTTGGTTTCCAAATGAGATCTCATCAGAATAGAGGACTATGGACAGCTTAGCAACAGACCAGGTCTGTTTTTCTTTAGCCCAGGTAAGAAGCTTCTGACCTTGTTTGTTCTTCAGGAGTGGCTTGACAAGAGGAATATGACATTTGAAGCCCATGTCCAGGATCCGTCTGTGTGTGGGGCTCTTGATGCACTGACTCCAGCCTCAGTCCACACCTTGTGAAAGTATCCAACACTTTTGAATGGCCTTTTCCTGACAATCCTCTCCAGGCTGCGGTCATCCCTGCTGCTTGTGCACCTTTTTCTTCCACACTTTTCCCTTCCACATAACTTCCTATTAATGTGCTTTGATACAGCACTTTGGGAACATCCAACTACTTTTGCAATTACCTTTTGAGGCTTTCCCTCCTTATGGAGGGTGTCAATGATGGTTTTCTGCACAACTGTCAGGTCAGCAGTCTTTCCCATGATTGTGATTCCTACTGAACCAAACTGAGAGACCATTTAAATGCTCAGGAACCCTTTGCAGGTGTTATGGCTTAATTAGCTGATTGGAGTGGGACACTTTGAGCCTAGAATACAGTATTGTACCTTTTCACAATATTCTATTTTTCTGAGATTCTGGATTTGGGGTTTTCATGAGCTGTAAGCCATAATCATCACAATTATGACAAATCACGGCTTGAACTATCTTGCTTTGCATGTAATGAGTCTATCTTATATATTAGTTTCACCTTTTAAGTTGCATTAGTGAAATAAATAAACTTTTGAACAATATTTAAGTTTTTCGAGTTTCACCTGTATATCATTTCCTGAACTGGCAAGCCAGACTCCAGTCATGTGATTAAACTCTCATACTGTAGACCTCAGACAATACCATCCTGTCTGAGTACATACCCATTTGTCAGACTATAAAACCAAAGCGGCTTCAGGCATTATAAATGACCACAATTATTACATTATTTAAAATGTACGTTTTTTACTGAAGTGAAGGTGCGTGTTATACGCCTGTGCGTGTTATATGCCGATAAATACGGTACATCTAAATCACAAGTCTGAGCTCATCCTTAGACTCTTCACCACACACAGCCACAAAGGCAAGAGAATTCTTGTTGCACAGTGTATTAGTTCATTTGCATTTAATTTTAATGGTTCAAAGAATGTCAGGCAAAATGGTCGGGCCTCATGCATATTCACTTCATCAAATCTGGCCCTCTTTGAAAAAAGTTTGGACACCCCTGTTGTAGATGAAGGTCTGCTATAGATGTTAACCCCAACAAAAAAACTGAAAAATGGCGTGAAGTTATACCTAACAACGCATACCCAACCTTTATCTTTAATACATGCTCCCTCCCCAAACCACCTACAAGTCCCTCCAGATCTGGTATAAAATTTTCCATACCATGCAACATGCCCTCAACATGGCAAAGTCTCCCTGGCAAATTATGTTGACCCCCCCTGTTGATGAGGATAAGGGCCTCTTCCTAACAAATCTGGCCTTATGGTTGCAGAGGTCTGTGGGCAAGGGGCTTATCAGAATCTGGAAGCCCCTTTCACAATAAGGGGCACTCAGATACCACCCTCTCATGTGAATGACCCAAGGATACATAGTTCCCCTACTCATTCACACACACAAAGGTAAACAGTAAATAAAGACGTGTCTTGAAATAGATAAAAGTGTAATTTTTGGAAGACTTGTTTGTCCTCCACCAAAACATTACATCTATTGCTTTGGTATTATAAGCCAAACCAATAGGTTCATATCAGAAATATAAATATTGCTCTAGTCCATAAGGAGAAAACAGCTGTGAGATCTGAAGTGGTTAACACATTGAAAGAGAGAGTTTACCAAAACGTGCAATCTAAAGCAATGTGTGACCAGGCTTTTTTTTATTAAGAGATCATTTCTACATACTTTAACCACATTTTTAAAACTGCCAAAGGTTTTCTATTAAAAGCATTAACAAACTAACTTTATCTATAACTGTGTTATGTGCTAAAGGGGTCTGCATTCTGCAACAGCCTTAGCATTTTACATAATCTAATGACAAACCCCAGGCATATAGATCAGAGGACCATAACCAATTGGATTTTGTGTTATGCCACAGAAAAATATATACACTGCACTAGTACAATTTACAAAATACAATTTGATCAAAGTGAACTGTTGTAGAAAAATAAAAATCTTTTGAATAGGCCATTGTTCCTGAATATGAAAATGAGAAGCTGTTTAAAGGGGAAATTCTATCTTTTGCTGTGTACAAAAAAGCAACCTCTAATAATGGTTCGCCTGGGTCCAGATCCCTGCTGCATAAGTAAAAAAATCCTAGTTTGATTTATGCTTGAATGTATAGCCAGCACTTTACTCCATGGCTTTCAGGGATGGGAGCTATGAGAGCTGTGGTTTTCATACAGTGGAGGGTTCCTGCCATTTATACTTACTATCCTCTTCCAATGTTTATTCAATGTATTCTGTTATTATACAAGGCATTCTGAGTGGGCAAGAGAAGAGAAGAGGCAGAAAAATGACAGGATCTATATATGTCCATTCACAGAATGCCTTGTCCTACAATACAATGCCTTTTGTAAATGGACAAAGGGAGATGAGGGGCGCATAAATGATAGGATCCCTTCACTATTTGAGAGCTCCAGTGTATAGCACCAGGTTATACTTTTCAGTATAAATTAAACTAGGATTGGTACCTTAACCACTTCAGCCCCAGGGGATTTGGCTGCCCAATGACCGAGCCACTTTTTGCAATTCTGCGCTGCGTCGCTTTAACTGACAAATACGCAGGCATGCGACATGGCTTCTAAACAAAATTCACGTCCTTTTTTTTGCACAAATAGGGCTTTCTTTTGGTGGTATTTGATCACTTCTGCTTTTTTTTTGTGCTTTAAACAAAAATAAAGCGTCAATTTTCCAAAAAAAAGCAATATTTTTTACTTTTTGCTATAATTTATATCCCCAAAAAACATATAATTTTTTTTTCCCTCAGTTTAGGCCGATACGTATTCTTCTACATATTTTTGGTAAAAAAATTGCAATAAGCATTTATTGATTGGTTTGCGCTAAAGTTATAGGCTCAGATTCACATACAATTAGATTTGCGTAGAGTATCAGAAATAC
The DNA here is from genome assembly GCA_029574335.1 of Rana kukunoris. NCBI lineage: Eukaryota > Metazoa > Chordata > Amphibia > Anura > Ranidae > Rana > Rana kukunoris. The sequence goes on along the minus strand of CM056049.1, from coordinate 117,310,514 downwards.
ACTACGCCGCCGTATTTTACCTGGCTCTACGTGGAATCCCGGTAGATTTTGTCCAGTAAACTACGGCGGCGTAGTGTATTTCTCCCGGCGCAAGCCATCTACGCGAGTAGGGGGCGTGAAGCATTTAAAATAGGCGCTTTCCCGCGGCGATCGAACTGCGCATGCTCCGTTCAGAAATTTCCCGCCGTGCATTGCGCGAAATCACGTCGTTACGCCATTCGTTGTTTGAGTAGCGTCGTTTACGGACATTCCTATTCCCGAACGAGTTACGTAAAAAAAAAAAAAATTTAATTCGACGCGGGAACGACGGCCATACTTAACATGGGCTACGCACCGTTAGACCAGCAAATAGCTGGTCTAACAGTACGTAGCAAAAAAATGACGTAAGCGATTGCGAAGACCACTCGTATCTTCGTGGATCGCCGTAAAAAGTCATTTGCATATCCCGACGCTGAAAACGACGCGGACTCCTCCCAGCGGCCGCAAAAATATTGCAGTGTAGATCCGAAGGCTTACGAAGACGTAAGCCTCTCGGATCGAAGCCCGAAGCCGCCGTATCATGGTTTGAGGATTCAAACTAGTGATATGGCGCACAAAATTTGAAATTACTCCTGTCTAACACCAGTTAGACAGGCGTAATTGCTCTGTGAATCTGGGCCCCAGCGTCTACAAAATAGGGGATAGTTTTATGCCATTTGTGCAAGGGAGAACTTGAAATAAAGGGGAACTCCGATGTAAAGGGGAATGCTGCGGACCATGATGCAAAGGGTAAACCTATAGATTTTGATGTAACGGGAGGGGCCACCTTACATCAGAGTTTCCCTTTACACTAGAGTTTGCAGCATTCCCCTTTACATCAGAGTTCACCTTTACATCAGGGCCTGTAGAGTTATATACTGTAAGGGGGAACCCTGCAGACTTTGGTGTAGAGGGGAATGCTGGGGACTAGGGATGAGCCGAACACCCCCGGGTTTGGTTCGCACCAGAACGTTCGAACAGACCGCGGGTTCGCACGAATATTTCGAACCCCATTGAAGTTTATGGGACCCGAACGCTCGAATTCAAAACGGTCATTTTAAAGACCAAAATTCAATTAAATGTTGGAAAACGTCATACAGAACCAGGGTCTTGCCCCAGGAAACATGTATCAATGGAATTTTTTTTTTTTAAAACGGCCGTTTTTTGCGGAGCAGCCATTTTAATGATGCTTAAAGTTAAAAAAAAAAAAACTCCTTTAAATATCACACCTGCTGGGTGTCTATAGTAGTGGCACATGTTTAGAGATGTCCCTGCACAACATGAAAGGACAAAAAAAAAAGTAATTAATGCTACTTGCGCAAGTTCTGTGTGGCAACATTATGTCGAATATTTTAGTGGGGGTGGGGGGCCATTATTGTTTTGTGAAATAACATTTTTAGAAAAAAGGGCACCCCTCAAACATACTGTAATTGGAGCGCAACAAGGAGCCATGTGCAAAGTATTGCATCAAAAATTGTTATTAGGCGCCCCTGTTAAACAGGGGCTGGAAAATTGGGCCTTGGGCACAACACAACACTGCAACCCCTCACAATAACTCCAATTGGAGCGCAACAAGGAGCCACGTGCAAAGTTTTGCATCAAAAATTGTTATTAGGCGCCCCTGTTAAACAGGGGCAGAACAATTGTGCATTGGGCACAACACAACACTGCAACCCCTCCCAATAACTCCAATTGTAGTGCAACAAGGAGCCACGTGCAAATTATTGTATCAAAAATTGTTATTAGGTGCCCGTGTTAAACAGGGGCAGAGAAATTGTGCCTTGGGCACAACACTGCAACCCCTCCCAATAACTCCAATTGGAGCGCAACAAGGAGCCATGTGCAAATTATTGCATCAAAAATTGTTATTAGGCTCCCCTGTTAAACAGGGGCAGAAAAATTGGGCCTTGGGCACAACACTGCAACCCCTCCCAATAACTCCAATTGGAGCGCAACAAGGAGCCACGTGCAAATTATTGCATCAGAAATTGTTATTAGGCGCCCCTGTTAAACAGGGGCAGAAAAATTGGGCCTTGGGCACAACACAACACTGCAACCCCTCACAATAACTCCAATTGGAGCGCAACAAGGAGCCACGTGCAAAGTATTGCAACAAAAATTGTTATTAGGCACCCCTGTTAAACAGGGGCTGAAAAATTGTGCCTTATGGTGGCGGAGCCCAGAAACACAACATTTCTTACTAGCTATCAGCAAGAAAAGTGAGGAGGAGAAGGATATTCCATCATCAGCATAAGAGGACAGTCACTCAGCATCAGCAGTCTAAAAGGGATCCGACATTTCAACAAAAAGATATTATTCATTAATATCAGCATCAGGTGCTTGGTAGCTGGTGTTGATCCAAGCCTGATTAATTTTGATGAAGGTCAGTCGATCAACAGAGCCAGTGGAGAGGCGCACCCTGTGATCAGTGACAAAGCCTCCAGCAGCACTAAATGTCCGTTCTGAAAGAACACTGGATGCAGGGCAAGCCAGTAGCTCAATTGCGTACTGAGCAAGCTCTGGCCAGTGATCCATCCTCAAGACCCAGTAAGCCAGAGGATTTTCGGTGGGGAAGGTGTCCAAGTCGGATCTTGCCCCTAGGTATTCCCGGACCATGTAAACCAGACGCTGGCGATGGTTGCTGGAACCGGTCAGACCTTGAGGCTGCGGACAAAAAAACTGCCTGAACACATCGGTCAGACGACCACCTTCTCCACCGCCCCTTCTGTGACTCACCGAAGCCTCAGCAAGACGTTGTCCAGAGCCAGGTTTTGGTAATCCCCCCGGTTCTGGGAACGCATTGCACAGACCCTTCTGCAAGGCCTCCCGCAGAAGTTTCATCTTCTGCTCCCTCTGCGATGGCAACATAAGGTCCGCAACCTTACTCTTGTAACGTGGATCAAGGAGAGTCGCCAGCCAGTAATGATCCCTCTCCTTAATAGCACGTACATGAGGATCCTTACGCAGGCTTTGCAGAATCAGGGAGGCAATGCAGCGTAGGTTTGCAGAGGCATTCGGGACACAGTCCTCTGGGTCACTGAGGACGACAGGATCCACAGGCACCTCATCCCAGCCACGTAAAACTCCACGTGCTCTTCGGGACTGTAAATGATCCCTTGAAGACTGCTGCTGCTGAGTGCTAGGCTCCACCTCCATGCTGCTAATACAATCCTCCTCCTTCTCTTCCTCCTCCTCTTCCTGTGTGCTGGGTGGGCAAGCAGGACCACTGTCTGGGTAAAGGGGGCCTTGAGAGGTAAGGAAGTCCTCCTCTTCCTCCCTCTGTTCTGCCTCAAGGGCCCTGTCCATTATTCCACGTAGCGTGTGCTCCAACATGTGAGTAAGAGGGACAGTCTCACTGATGCATGCACTGTCACTGCTCACCATCCTCGTGGCCTCATCAAATGGTGACAGGACAGTGCATGCATCCCTGATCAAGGCCCACTGGCGTGGGGAAAAAAAACCTAGCTCCCCTGACCCAGTTCTGCTGCCATATTTGCACAGGTACTCATTGATGGCCCGTTGCTGCGTGTGCAGCTGCTGCAGCATGGCCAATGTTGAGTTCCATCTGGTGGGAATGTCACAAATTAGGCGGTTCTTGGGCAGTTTGTATTCCCTTTGTAGGTCAGTCAGCTGAGCAGTGGCATTATATGACCTCCGGAAATGCACACAGACTTTCCTGGCCTGCTTCAGGACATCCTGCAATCCCGGGTACCTGCCCAAGAACCACTGCACCACCAAATTGAGGACATGCGCGAGTTTTCCCTGTCGTAGGGCAGAGAGGAGGTTGGTGCCATTGTCGCTGACCACCATTCCAGGCTTCAGCTGGCGTGGCGTCAACCACCTCTCAGCCTGACCCTGCAGAGCTGACAAAACCTCTTCCCCAGTGTGGCTCCTGTCTCCCAAGCACACCAGCTCTATCACCGCATGGCATCTCCTGGCCTGCATTCCTGCGTAGCCCCTCGTACGCCTACGGAGCACGGCTGGTTCGGAGAAAACGTCACCACAGGAAGAGGCCACAGAGGAAGAAGAAGAGGAGGGGTTGGAGGAGAGAGGTGTGTCACAAACAGTAGTAGTGCTTCAGAGGCGTGGTGGCGGAACAACCTCCAAAACTACTGGACCTTGTCCTGCGTCCTTCCCAGCTGCCAGCAGAGTCACCCAATGCGCCGTAAAGGACAGGTAACGTCCCTGTCCATGCCTGCTGGACCAAGAGTCGGCGGTAAGATGCACCTTACCACTGACCGCCCTGTCCAGCGAGGCATGGACATTGCCTTCCACATGCCGGTAGAGAGCCGGAATAGCCTTCCGTGAGAAAAAGTGGCATTTTGGTACTTGCCACTGAGGTACTGCACATTACACAAACTCACGGAAGGGGGCAGAATCTACCAACTGAAAAGGTAGCAGTTGAAGTGCTAGCAATTTCGCTAAGCTAGCATTCAACTGCTGGGCATGTGGATGGCTGGGATTGTACTTCTTTCGGCGCTGCAGCAGCTGGGGCAGGGAAATTTGCCTGGTACTATCAGTAGATTGAGCACTACTACTAGCTTGTGACACACCTATTTCTACACCTTCACTGCAGGCTTCAGAGAGGACTGGGGGTCTACTGGGGTTGGAGGTCCCAGAAGGGCAAGGGGGGGGTACGCTGTTGTCTTTGGTGTGGGTCTTTCTGGTGTGCTTGCCAACGAGCTGCATGGCAGGTCGACATATGTCTGGACAAGCATGTGGTACCCAGGCGGTTGATGTTTTGGCCACGCGATATACGCTTGCGACATAAGTTGCAAATAGTAAAGGTACGATCTTGTGGACATGTTTCAAAAAAGGCCCACACCAAAGAACTTTTGCTATACCGGTCAGACACAGCAGCGCCATGCACAAGCGCCGTAGATGTGCGCTGTAATGCAGTGGGTGTGACCTTAAGCTGACCCCTGGAGGGCATCCTGCCTCTTTGGAGATGTGCCTGTGCCTCGTCCTCCTCCTCCTCCTCCTCCTCCTCCCCCTCCTCCTCCTCTCTCCTATCAGGCACCCAGGTAGAGTCAGTGACCTCATCATCCCCTCCCTCCTCATCACTGTCAACAACCTGGCAGTATGCTTTAGCTGGGGGAACATCATCGCTAACAAATTGCTGTCCCTCTCGGCCACCCCCTCTCCCTGGGCTCACATCAATGCCTTCCTCTATCAGTGTTCCGTCATCGGAGTCTTTAAAATGCTGCGCATCTTCCTGCAGCATGTACCCCACACTGTGTTGAAACAGTTCGGGGGACTCCTCAGGAGGACATGGTGGTACTAGGGAAGTATTGTGTGAAGCCATTGTGCAGAGGGAAGAGGACGCCTTGGCAGCTGCTTTGCCAGATAAACTTTGATCTGTCTGTGTGAGAGAGGATGAGGAGGATGAGGACGGCTTGGTCATCCACTCTACTAATTCCTCTGCATGTTGAGGTTCAACACGGCCTGCTCCCGAAAAGAAGGACGAGCGGCCACGGCCACGGGCTGAAGAGGATGCACCACATCCACTACCAGCGTTACCTCTACATGCAGAGCCTGCTTGCCCTCGTGACTCTCTGCCTCTCTTTGTTCTCCTTCCAGACATATTGAAGTGCTCAGGTGGTATGTAACAGCACAAGCGGAGTGACACCAAATGCGCTCGCGTGATATATAACAGCACACGTACAGTGGCACTACCTGCGCTCAGGTGGTATATAGGAGCACACGTACAGTGGCACTATCTGTGCTCAGGTGGTATATACCAGCACACGTACAGTGGCACTAACTGCGCTCAGGTGGTATATAGGAGCACACGTACAGTGGCACTATCTGTGCTCAGGTGGTATATACCAGCACACGTACAGTGGCACTAACTGCGCTCAGGTGGTATATAGGAGCACACGTACAGTGGCACTAACTGTGCTCAGGTGGTATATAGGAGCACACGTACAGTGGCACTATCTGTGCTCAGGTGGTATATACCAGCACACGTACAGTGGCACTATCTGTGCTCAGGTGGTATATAGGAGCACACGTACAATGGCACTAACTGTGCTCAGGTGGTATATAGGAGCACACGTACAGTGGCACTATCTGTGCTCAGGTGGTATATACCAGCACACGTACAGTGGCACTAACTGTGCTCAGGTGGTATATAGGAGCACACGTACAGTGGCACTAACTGCGCTCGGGTGGTATATAGGAGCACACGTACAGTGGCACTATCTGTGCTCAGGTGGTATATACCAGCACACGTACAGTGGCACTATCTGTGCTCAGGTGGTTTATACCAGCACACGTACAGTGGCACTAACTGTGCTCAGGTGGTATATAGGAGCACACGTACAGTGGCGCTATCTGTGCTTAGGTGGTATATACCAGCACACGTACAGTGGCACTAACTGCGCTCAGGTGGTATATAGGAGCACACGTACAGTGGCACTATCTGTGCTCAGGTGGTATATACCAGCACACGTACAGTGGCACTATCTGTGCTCAGGTGGTATATACCAGCACATGTACAGTGGCACTAACTGTGCTCAGGTGGTATATAGGAGCACACGTACAGTGGCACTATCTGTGCTCAGGTGGTATATACCAGCACACGTACAGTGGCACTAACTGTGCTCAGGTGGTATATACCAGCACACGTACAGTGGCACTAACTGTGCTCAGGTGGTATATAGGAGCACACGTACAGTGGCACTATCTGTGCTCATGTGGTATATACCAGCACACGTACAGTGGCACTATCTGTGCTCAGGTGGTTTATACCAGCACACGTACAGTGGCACTAACTGTGCTCAGGTGGTATATAGGAGCACACGTACAGTGGCACTATCTGTGCTCAGGTGGTATATACCAGCACACGTACAGTGGCACTAACTGTGCTCAGGTGGTATATAGGAGCACACGTACAGTGGCACTATCTGTGCTCAGGTGGTATATACCAGCACACGTACAGTGGCACTAACTGTGCTCAGGTGGTATATAGGAGCACACGTACAGTGGCACTATCTGTGCTCAGGTGGTATATAGGAGCACACGTACAGTGGCACTAACTGTGCTCAGGTAGTATATAGGAGCACACGTACAGTGGCACTATCTGTGCTCAGGTGGTATATACCAGCACACGTACAGTGGCACTATCTGTGTTCAGGTGGTATATACCAGCACACGTACAGTGGCACTAACTGTGCTCAGGTGGTATATAGGAGCACACGTACAGTGGCACTATCTGTGCTCAGGTGGTATATACCAGCACACGTACAGTGGCACTATCTGTGCTCAGGTGGTTTATTCCAGCACACGTACAGTGGCACTAACTGTGCTCAGGTGGTATATAGGAGCACACGTACAGTGGCACTATCTGTGCTCAGGTGGTATATACCAGCACACGTACAGTGGCACTATCTGTGCTCAGGTGGTATATACCAGCACACGTACAGTGGCACTAAATGTGCTCAGGTGGTATATATGAGCACACGTACAGTGGCACTATCTGTGCTCAGGTGGTATATACCAGCACACGTACAGTGGCACTAACTGTGCTCAGGTGGTATATAGGAGCACACGTACAGTGGTACTATCTGTGCTCAGGTGGTATATACCAGCACACGTACAGTGGCACTAACTGTGCTCAGGTGGTATATAGGAGCACACGTACAGTGGCACTAACTGTGCTCAGGTGTTATATAGGAGCACACGTACAGTGGCACTATCTGTGCTCAGGTGGTATATCCCAGCACACGTACAGTGGCACTATCTGTGCTCGGGTGGTATATACCAGCACATGTACAGTGTCACTAACTACGCTCAGGTGGTATATAGGAGCACACGTACAGTGGCACTATCTGTGCTCAGGTGGTATATACCAGCACACGTACAGTGTCACTAACTGCGCTCAGGTGGTATATACCAGCACACGTACGGTGACCCCAAATGCGCTCAGGTGGTATGTCACAGCACACGTACGGTGACCCCAAATGCGCTCAGGTGGTATGTCACAGCACACGTACGCTGACCCCAAATGCGCTCAGGTGGTATGTCACAGCACACATACGGTGACCCCAAATGCGCTCAGGTGGTATTAAACAGCACACGCACAGTCAGAGCGACTGCGTTTCTGTGCAATTCAATAGCCCACTTGCATTAACAGCAACTGCCTTTCTGTGCAAATAAATAGCACACGTGCAGTAACAGTTAATGCGTCTATGTGCAATTAACTAACACGTGTACACTAACACGTTAGAGCATCAAGCACAATCTCCTGCCTGACAGATACTAATAGCAGAACTAGCTAAGCTATACAGTTTATAAATATATTGACAACTCCTAAGGATGTGAATATATTCTCTACAAACTGTACATTTAACTATACTAACTAGTAGCCTCCCTGATCTATCTATCTATCTATCTATCTATCTATCTATCTATCTATCTATCTATCTATCTATCTATCTATCTAAAAAGACACTGGCCCAGATTCACAGAGCAATTACGCCTGTCTAACTGGTGTTAGACAGGAGTAATTTCAAATTTTGCGTGCCGTATCACTAGTTTGAATCCTCAAACCATGATACGACGGCTTCGGGCTTCGATCCGAGAGGCTTACGTCTTCGTAAGCCTTCGGATGTACGCTGCGATATTTTTGCGGCCGCTGGGAGGAGTCCGCGTCGTTTTCAGCGTCGGGATATGCAAATTACTTTTTACAGCGATCCACGAAGATACGAGTGGTCTTCGCAATCGCTTTGCTACCTACTGTTAGACCAGCTATTTGCTGGTCTAACGGTGCGTAGCCCATGTTAAGTATGGCCGTCGTTCCCGCGTCAAATTAATTTTTTTTTTTTACGTAACTCGTTCGGGAATAGGAATGTCCGTAACGACGCTACTCAAACAACGAATGACGTAACGATGTGATTTCGCGCAATGCACGGCGGGAAATTTCTGAACGGAGCATGCGCAGTTCGATCGCCGCGGGAACGCGCCTATATTAAATGCTTCACGCCCCCTACTCGCGTAGATGGCTTGCGCCGGGAGAAATACACTACGCCGCCGTAGTTTACTGGACAAAATCTACCGGGATTCCACGTAGAGCCAGGTAAAATACGGCGGCGTAGTGTATTTCTGATACTCTACGCGAATCTAATTGTATGTCAATCTGGGTCACTGTGTCTCTATCTATCTATCTCTCTCTCTCTCTGTCTGTCTGACTTCTCTCAAAGAAAGCCAGAACACACTACACGAGGCCGCCCTGGCACCCAGGCTTTGGCCAATTAGGCCTCTTCGTTTTTTGGGCGCTGTGATTGGCCAAGCATGCGGGGTCATGGTGCATGCTTGGCCAATCATCAGCGTGCAACGCCGTAGTGAATTATGGGCCGTTGCGCGTCATGCGAATTTTGGCGCGAACGACCCGATTTGTTCGTTTTCGATGAACGATCGAACAGCCGATGTTCGATGCGAACATGTGTTCGCATCGAACGCGAAGCTCATCCCTACTGTGGACCATGATGTAAGGGGGACCATGGTCACCAGAGCCCCGCTTACATCAGAGTCTACAGTGTTCCCCTTTACATCATGGTACGCAGCATTCCTCTTTACATCAGAGTTCCCCTTTACATCAAAATCCACAGAGCTCTCCTCTTCATCAGGATACACTGTAAGGGGGAACCCTGCAGACTCTGGTGGAAGGGAGAACTTTGTGGACTGATGTAAAGGGAAATTATGGAATCTGATGTAAAGGGGAACTCTGCAGACCCTGATCTAAAGGGGAACTCTGACATAAAGGGGAATGCTACAGACCCTAATGTAAGGGAGAGCTCTGATGTAAAGGGGAACGCTCCGGATTGTGATATAAAGGGGAACGCTATGGACTGTGATGTAAAGGTGAGGATGTCGGGGGGGGGCTTTATGGTTTCTTGCACCGGGGCCCTGAAGGTTCTAGTTACGCCTCTTTGTAGGCTTACTAAGACCTGCGCAAGTTTTTTAATTTTCAGAAAGTTGAATAGGAATTTTAGGATGACTTTACAGCCAATTGAAAATTGTCAAGCTAAGAAGAGTAGTTATATGCTAAACAGTCTGGTAGATATTACAGTAAACACGTGCGAATTACAGCTTTTCCTTAATAAAGTTAAGAAGTAGCCCTCAAAATGAAAGTATCTATTGTGTTGCTGTATGATTCTGCATAATTTAATGTTTTGCTAGTTTGGCTAGACCAATATAAATGTAGAGTGCTGCAATGCTTTGTAGGCTTAGACTTGGTCATCAATTCCTCAGTAGTAATTGCTAATTCTGGGTATATATTAAAATGTACTTGCATCTTCCATTGTGTTTTTGATTAGATTATTGTCGAACAAAGACTAATACATTTAGGCAATCTGTGGATGCTTTACTATAGTATTTTCAGCACTATCAGACAAGATTGTTCAGTAATGATGCTTCATGAAAGAATTGCACTGCCTCATTATTTAAAAAAAACAGATTTTTGACCTTATCTTTAGAATTATATTGTTAGACTTTCTGAAATGGGAAAAAAAAATATTAAGCCTGCTGAACTTAATTGCCTTTGATATCATATTTTAAATTGAGCAAACAGAGAAAAGTAGAGATAAACGTAATGATTTCATGTTGTTAATTACTGTACCAATATTTTATGCTTTTGTGCTCTGCCAGCATGTATTATGTTTTGTATGAGTTTAGCTGGCCAGCTCTTTAAAGGATATTTTATTGCAAACGTTTAGTGAGAAAAAATGCCTTTATTTATCTAACTTGATATGTGCATAATTTGTGGAGTGTTTATATAAGGAGTGATCGATAGAATCCAGTTTAGGAGTGATGGATAAAATCCAGTTTGAAAATAGGCCACTCTTTTAACCCCCACTTGAGAAAAGGGTTAAAACCGTTGGCAAAATGCTGATACAGCAACGCTTTGCCGGCGGTTCAGCAGCACTGCCGATTGATTTCAATCTATATTGATCCGCCCCGTGTGTGTCCGTCTGCTCAGCGGGGATCATCCGTAAATCCCTGCTGAGCTGTCGGCAGACAGGGCGGTCCCCGCACACTGTGCAGGGACCGCCCTGTCTTTCCTCTGCTCTCCCCTATGGGGAATCGGATGAATACGGACCGTGTGTCCGTATTCATCCAATCCGTTCTGCCAGACGGAAGAAAAATAGGGTTTTCTTCCGTCTGAAAAAGCTGATCTTTGCAGAGGCGGATCTTTACGGACGTTAGCGGATTTGTAAAAAACGGACCATTCGTCCGCCCATGTGAATGGGCCCTAAAAGCCCTCTGGCTTTCATTTTTAGCGCTATAGCCCCTGCAACGCACCGCAGTGTGAACGCAGCCTAAAACAAGCAGAAGAAGAAAAATGAAAAGTGAATAACTTGATGGCAGAAACTTGATTAAATAGTTCCTGTTCCTATTAATTTAGAAAGTTGTCACTGCAGCAGTTCAGCAGAAATCTTAGTCGATCATAATAAAAACTCAAGCAAAGACAAGACAACTAAGACAACACTTTAACCCTTAAGCCTAGTACACTCTATGGGCCAGATTCAGGTAGATAGGTGCTTCTTTACTTTGGAGTAACGTTTCTCGTTTACGTTACTCTGCCGTAACTTTAGGAGCAAGTACTGTTATTCACAAAGCACTTGCTCCTAAAGTTGCGGCGGCGTAGCGAAAATGAGCCGGCGGAATTCAAATTGGGCGGGTAGGGGGCGTGTATTATGTTAACTATGCGCGATCCCGCGGCGAACGTACTGCGCATGCGTCGACTGTCAGTGCGCATGCTCCAAATTCTTTCAGGGAACGTCAATGATGTCAATCCCCATTCACGGACGTTTTACGCAAACGACTCGAATTTTTTTTTTTGGCGACGCGATGACGACGGCCATACTTAACATAGGATACTCCACTAGGGGGCTGCTTTATCTTTGCGCCGCGTATCTCTTACGGAAACGTCGGAAAGTCACTGCGTCGCGCCCGAATACGATCGTGAATTTCCGATTCCCGCTGATTAACATATTCTCGGTGTTAATCAGCGGGAACGCCCCGCGCGCCATTTTTAAAATTGAAGTTACGATACGATGGCAAAATACAATTACGCCGCTCTGAAAACAGAAAAGCCGTCTCAAAGTGAGAGTTAGGCTGGAGTATCACTGATACTCCAGCCTAACTCTACCTGAATCTGGCCCTATGAGTTTTTTTTTTCATTCCCCATGGGGTTGAACAAACAAAAATATCAGCTTGGAGACGCTGTACTAATTTTGCAAAGTTAGTGTAGCAATCTCCCCTGCTAAGCTGTTGTGTTGTGACAGGGGGACAGCCCCCCTCCAAAACACTCCAATCAGTGCTTCCTGCCATTGGCTGAGAGCGCTGATTGGGATTGGGTCGCTTGCTGGTTTTCCATCATGCTCAGCTGGTTTTTGTCGGGCATACACACGGGCCGAATGTCTTTTTTTTTAACCAGCCGATGTCTCCCAAAATTTTACCCATGTGTACGGGGCTTTAGCTGAGCCTCATCTAGAAGGAAATTTGTTTATAATGATGTAGACATGAATTCTAATTTACTTGAACCCTACAGAACAATGATGTTATATTTTTATAAGGGTGTTTCTTCAAAAATAGAGTTTGTCTACTAAGAGTGAATTATATTTTTCTTTTGAGGTAAGAGCTAAGCTTATATGTACGGAAATGGAAAATAAAGCACTTCATACCAATAACTCTGCTGATGACTGTTAGAAATTGATGATAGTCAGCATCTCACCTTAAGGTTCAAAATAATGTCATTGCCTTCATCACATTTCTGAGAGTATCTTCAAGTGTAAATGATCATACTTTGCTGAATGAAGACAGGGGGCCAGATTCTCGTAGATCTTCCCTTTGTTAGCGTATCCCCTTTACGCTACGCCTCTGCACTATTTACGGGCAAGTGCTGTATTCTCAAAGCATTTGCGGGGCGTAGCGTAAATGGGACGGCGTAAGGCCGCGTAATTCAAATAGGGAAGGAGGGGGGCGTGCTGTATTTAAATTAAGCGCACCCCCGCGCCGAACAAACTGCGCATGCGCCGGCCATAAACGTAGCCCACTGCGCATACTCCATAGTACGCCGCAAATACATTGATTTTGACGGCAACGTAACTAACGTACAGCGTTATTCGCGACGAGTTACGCAAATGACGTAAACGACGGAAAAACACGGCGCTGTCCCGACGTCCATACCTAACATGGTGTACGCCGGACCTACGCAAGGTTACCCCTCATATAGCAGGGGTAACCTTACGCTTACGCAAACTACGCAAACTACGACGACGGCGCGCAAATACGTTCGGGAATCGGCGTATCACGCTCATTTGCATATTCGATGCAGAAATAGACGGGAACGCCACCTAGCGGCCAGCGTAACATTACAAATTAGATCCAACGGTGTAAGTGACTTACGCAAGTCAGATCTAAGCAAAATCTATGCGGAACTGATTCTAAGAATAAGTCGCATAGATACCCAGGGCCAGATACAGAGATACGACGGTGTGTCTGGAGATACACCGTCGTATCTCAGCTGAGAATCTGGCCCAGGATATCTAGTCGCTTAGAGTCCAGTCAGTCAGAGTCCAGTCAATCAGAGTCCAGTCAGTCAGAGTTCAATGGCAGAAAGCTATATGAGACAATACCATGATTTCTACTGCAAGAAGTTGAGCTCCAGCCAAGCAGAGGAATATACAGCTGAAAAGCATATATGAGCTGTATTACCTGGCAAAACATTTACAATTCTATTCAGCCTTTAAAAATGTCATAAAATAGTTCACCTAGCAGCCTTGTGGAGAAAACCTAATTTATTCACCCACAGTAATTTTCTGATGGTCATTACACATATCTTAGAGGTAAGGATAGGGATATCCGTGGATCAATAAACCACCAACCTTGTCCAAAAACACAGCTCATGCTTCTGTGCCTCAGATTCATTCATCATCAGCAAAACAGCAGCCTCTAACACAATCCTCTTATCAATCTCACTCTTCCTTCTTCTATCACTTGTGACTGGGATCCCATTGTATCTAATCACCTTCACAAAACTGACAAGAACAACCTCGACTTTATTCATCCTGGTTCATACTCGAGGTGTGCTGATTTAGGGCAAAATGGGGATTTAAGTTGGTACAAAGTTATGTTCAGAGCCGGATTTATATCTCAGGAGCCTATAGGCAGAAAATTCTGAAACGCCCCCCCTCCCCCCAGTAAGACCGACTTTTTTTTAAATAAATTACCGCAAAAGATCTAGGAAACGCTAAATTGTTGTAAAAAAAACACACGTGAATTTTAGGGCAAAAAAATACAATAAACATCCCAAATTGATGAAAAAATATAAAGGACGAGGTTGCACACAGTAAATAGATACCCAACACCAGTGGCGCTTGTTTTTTTGGGGGGTAGCAAACAATGCATCCCCCCATCGGTCAGTCAGTCGGCTCTGCACTTGCCCCATCTATAGCGCGGGCAGCCACTGACACACATTCCACCCTCTGTGATTGCAGTCGAAAAGGAAGCAGCTGAGGCCCCCGGGCAGACCTCTCTACCACTACTGCAGTGCAGCTCTTCTCCATACAGCACACCTCTGGACACTGCCTCCAGCTGTACACCTCCACGGGAGCCTCCAGGAAGTCCTTGGTATGGATGATATAGTCCTCCAGCTAGTTAAAGTTACAGAGATCCTCCCCAACATCGGTGGCCGGCTGGACCGCCACATCTTGGACCTGCTTGTTCTTCTCTTCGTCCTCTGTGCCTCCTTACCATCCCAACCATTACTGGAACTGTGCCTGTCCTGCCCCCAGCCCTCCTCCTAGGCCAAAAGGATCACTTCTCCTTTCTGCCTATCAGGAAACTGGTCTCAAGACCTGCTTCCTGGTTGTCCGAGAGGAAAATCAGTGTGAAAATAGCAAATATTCATTCACTATTGTCACACAACTGGGTAGGCTCGGAGTGCAGTGCTCTGTGCCCCAAGCCCACCCTTTTTTGAAGCCTATTAGAGCCTCATGCTCTAAACACAAACTTTAAAAAAACACCCCTTCCATTGGAATCTATGTGCCCGGCACCCTGCATGGGGGCTGGACACATGGATGAGGGGCTGCACCCCTAATGGAGTGGCCACCACTGCCCAACACATCAAACCTAAATTTGCATGCACCTGTGAAATGGCGACAAACTTCAGTAGCCTATATTTTCTACATGCAATGTTTCAATAGCCTCTATAGATCATCAGTTTAGTTTTATGGAGGAGGTCTTGTGCTAGATTTATTGCTCTCACTCTGGCGTGTGCGGTGATATGTAACATTTGAATTGCAATCAACGTTTTCACATGTATGCGCCCCGAAATGTGCGTTTACGTTCATACATGCGTATATGGGCGGTGGGAGAGCCTTAAACAATTTTTTTGGGAGGGGGGGGGGTATGTGCTTGGTGTAACTTCATTTTTCTACGTAACTGCTTAACTTTTTTTACATCACATGGGGACAAAAAGTCCCCTATGTGATGATTTTCAAGTCACAAGCTCTCCTTAATGAGGCATCCAGGTTCTAAAAGACCCAGCATATCTCCTCTGGGCTCCACATGATGTAATGCCAGGGACATTGCATTGAAATATATCCCCTCCTGGCTATGCTTGCTGGGGAAAGTGACAAGGTGACCCGGAAGTGACATCATACACGTCACTTTCTGGGTCACCAATAAGAAGGAGAAGAGAGCAGATGTATGTCCACTGTTGTCCTTCCCCTCCATCCGCCGCCACCCACCATGTCAGTCCCAGGCCCTCAGATGGGCAAACAGAGCCCGGAATAAATGACAGGGTCGCACAGGGGTTCCGGTACCAGGAAGGAATTTTTTTTAACTTTTTTTTATTAGATGTGTTTTTATAGCAGAAAGTAAAATATATATATATATATATATATATTTCCAGATTGACTGTCTTTTTTTGTATTCTTGTTTATAGTGCAAAAGAAAAAAAATGCAGCGGTGATCAAATACCACAAAATACCACAAAAAGAATGTACTTTATTGTACATTCTTGTTCTGCACCATAGCAAACAATACAATTAAAATAATCTGTAAGTACCGAGCACTCAAGCTTGTCATTTTGTAATCTCCTTTTAATGAAAAGAGTCCTGGATCCATATTTGACTAATTTGGTTGTGGGGGGCGTCTTAAAATCCTGCTTGTGAAAAGTACCTGAGATAGTCATTTTATGTTTCAACCATGTCATAGTTTGTCTTCCAGAATTTTTCACATAAATAAAAAATGGACTTATTTAAGTGTTATATTTGCATTATTCAGAAGGAAGTGTCCCACATGTAAGAGATACATATCTCCGTAAATTCAGTGACAGTCCAGTAGGCAGACTAGTACAGGTGAGTGCAGAATGTAACCTACTTTCCTACAAAGGAGCATTGCAGCATTACAAAAGAATAAAAATACATACATTGAATTCTTTATCTTTATTTGGAAGTACCATTATTAAAGATGTTCTCTTGAAAGACATCAAATGGGGTTATGGGTGCTTCCTCTTTCCTGGTAGTTAAGTATAGAGGCCTAGTTCCTGAATCGTATTTGCTGATGTGTGCAATCTCCATTCATCTTGCTAGCTGACAAGTGTAAAAAAGAAGACACCGTGAACAGAGATTGAGCTTTCTAACTGCCTTGCAAAGATGTTGCTTTTGTAGCAGTGTAGCTTGTGTTGTACTGCAAAGGTAATATCAAAACACAAGTACTTATAAAAGAACTTATAAAGTCAATTGAGTAAACTGCTAAAGTATAGTAACTCTACTAAATAAAATAAAAATCCACTATGTGGATTTTTTATCTACAGTATGTATTATCTAAGTTCTTTATGATTACATTCATCCAGATTTAAAGTGGTTGTATACTCTCTGATACTACTTGCACCTACAGGTAAGCCTACATTAGGGCTTACCTGTATGTGTTTGCAATATCTCTTTAACCTACATGGCACTTTAACGCACTGAGCGCGCTGTGTCTTGAATGGGAAAGTAACGGTTCCGTGCGCATTTGCGGGAGTGACGTCATCGCCGCTCCGGCCAGTCACAGCGCCTGAGCGGCGCTACCCGGAAGTCACTCCAGGTATCATGGCGGCGGCGGAGGAGAGGAACAAGGGTCGCTGTGAGGGCTTCACTCTTAGTTAAGTAATTCATAATGAGCTAGTATGCCTTGTCTTGTAGTTTTTTTTTCTTTGTATGTTTTTTTGGGGTTTACAACTGCTTTAACAACATCTCTCATGTGTTTCAATGTGCATTAATGTATGTGAATGAGGTTGTATTGGATACCAAGAACAGTGCAACAAACAGTAAACTGTCTGGTTTGCATATTTCCAGACTAAGGTTTAGGGTCATTTTGGAAAAAGGTGACTTGCAACTCTAGAGACTTAGCTAGGGGGATTGCCAGATGCACTAGATCTGTGGCCATATGCGGCCATTTGCTTGCCTTAACATGGCTCTTGGGGCAGCATTCCTCTCACTGATACAAAACACTATTCCAACCACTCACACCAATGATGGGGCATAATTCCTCCCACTGACACCAATGATGGGGCATACTTCCTCCCACTGATACCAATCATTGGGCATTATGATTCCTACTGACACCAATGATAGGACACTATTTAACCCAGTGGTCATCAACCCTGTCCTCAGGACCCACTAACAGGCCCCCTACCCCCAAAGCTCCACAGAGTGCAGTTAGTAAGAGAAAATAAGGAAAGGGGAGATAAAATGGCACCACCTAAATCTAATAAGTGGCTGTGTTAAAAAAGTCAGGAAAAATGAACCGTCTAATTACATGCCCTATCTCTTCAAATCACACAAACATTAAAGCGCTCAGTCCCACCGAGATGTTGTGCAGAAGCGAACGCATATGTAAGTCACACCCCCGTATATGGAAACTAAGTTTAAACCACACATGTGAGGTATCGCTGCAATCGTTAGAGTGAGAGCAATAATTCTAGCCTAAGACCTACACTGTAACTCAAAACTGATAACCTTTAACCACTTCATTACTGGGCACATAAACCCCCTTCGTTCCCAGGCGAAATTTCAGCTTTGTCGCTTTAACTGACATTTGCGCAGTCGTGCGACGTGGCTCCCAAACAAAATTGGCATCCTTTTTTCCCCACAAATAGAGCTTTATTTTGGTGGTATTTGATCACCTCTGCGGTTTTTATTTTTTGCGCTATAAACAAAAAAAGAGCGACAATTTAAAAAAAATATATATATGTTTTACTTGTTGCTATAATAAATATCCCATTTTTTTTAAAAAAAAACTTTTTTTTTTCACAGTTAAGGCCGATACGTATTTTTCGACGTATTTTTGAAAAATAAAATTAAAAATCGCAATAAGCGACTGGTTTGCGCAAAAGTTATAGCGCCTACAAAATGGGGAACAGAATTATGATTTTTTTTATTATTATTTTTTTTACTAGTAATGGTGGCGATCTGCGATTTTTATTGCGACTGCGATATTGCGGCGGACATATCGGACACTTTTGACACAAATTTGGGACCATTCACATTTATACAGCGATCAGTGATATAAAAATGCACTAATTACTGTATAAATGTGACTGGCAGGGAAGGGGTTAACACTAGGGGGTGAGGAAGGGGTTAAATGTATTGCCTGGGTGTGTTCTAACTGTGTGGGGGCAGGGGGGTGACTGGGGAGGTGACCAATGCTGTGTCCCTATGTAAAGAGACACAGATCGGTTTCCTCTCCGCTGACAGCACGTGGAGCTTTGTGTTTATACACAGAGCTCCGCGTCCCTGCTGCCATCTGTTCGGTTTCCCGCCGATCGCATGTACCCGACGGACATCGCGGCCGCCAGGTACATGCATCGGATCCCCAGCGATGCGGCGGGACAGTGTTTACCTGGATAATGCACACAAATCACGTCCAAAGACGTCAAGTTGGCGCCTCAGGTCCGCGCTGTTGAAGTATTCTGTCAATAGCGCGGGTCTGAAGTGGTTAAAAAAAAAAATTTCGTCCATGGAGATTTTTAAGGGTCAAAGTTTGTCGCCATTCCACAAGGGAGTGCAAATTTGGCGTAACATTATCTTTCACAATATATAAAAAAATTGGGCTAAGTTTAATGGTGTCTTATTTTTTTATTAAAAAAAGTGTATTTTTTTCACAAAAATGTTGCTTGTAAGACCGCTGCACAAATATGGTGTGACATAAAGTATTGCAACAACTGCCATTTTATTCTCTAGGATGTCTGAAAAAAAACTTTAATGTTTGGGGGTTCTAAGTCATTTTCTAGCAAAAATAAAAATATTTTAACTCGTAAACAACAAGTTTGAAAAAAAACGGCTGGTCTTGGAGTGGTTACAAAACACAAGGTGCATGTAGGAAGGTTTATAATGCTGTCAAGAGCGCATAATCCGTGATGGCTAGTTGACTGGGGATTGTACCTTTATTTGGGTAGAGGAGAATGAGGGGGAGTTTACTTTGAGCATATAAGACTGGCTGTAATACACTACAGCCAGCACTACCTCTGGTTACCACTAGAGGAAGACCACTCCAATCCAGCTGGCGGACCACACACAGGCAATTATGAATCTTATATACAATCTGGTGCATGCTAAGGCTTGGGGAGCAGTCTAGCAGTTAGAATACACTACCAGACCTCATCCAGCTATCCTATGAGCTAGAATCCCAGTGTTCAACACTCTTCCCCCTGTCCACACCGACACACACCAGAAATGTTATAAATGCCTTTGATAAAAGTATATATCTACTTATATATTGGCTTAACTGGCAATAACTGGTATTTGTGCTCGTTTTATTTAAGTCTTTTTTTGATTTACTTGGTGTGCTACCTGATCTCTTTGAAGTGTCAGTTTATAAGAATGCATGGCCCGTTACATATTGGCCTCACTTCTATATTTCCTTCACTTACTATAGAATGGAAATTTAAGAGAAATATTGAATGGGTTGTAAAGTTTGTTTGTTTTTAAATAGGTTTCTTTAAGCTAGTGCATTGTTGGTTCACTTACCTTTTCCTTCGATTTCTCTTCTAAATGTTTTTTTTGTCTGAATTTCTCACTTCCTGTTCCTCCTCAGTAAGCTTGCCCCTATAATCCGATCTGTTCTGGCTGGGGGTTAGTCAGCGTGCTCGCCCCCTCCCTTGGGACTACATCCCTGCAGGGAGACGACAGCGTCTCCCCACAGGGATGTAGTCCCAAGGAAATTGGCGAGCACGCCGACTAACCCCCAGCCAGAACAGATCGGATTATAGGGGCAAGCTTACTGAGGAGGAACAGGAAGTGAGAAATTCAGACAAAAAAAACAACCATTTAGAAGGGAAATCAAAGGAAAAGGTTAAGCCGCGTACACAAGATCAGCCCATCCAATGAAAACGGTCTGAAGGACAGTTGTCATCGGTTAACCGATGAAGCTGACTGATGGTCAGTCGCGCCCACACACCATCAGTTAAATAACCGATCGTGTCAGAACGCGGTGACGTAAAACACATCGACGTGCTGAAAAAAATGAAGTTCAATGCTTCCCAGCATGCGTCGACTTGATTCTGAGCATGCGTGGATTTTTAACCGATGGTCGTTCCTATTAAAGCAAGTTGGCTTTTTTTTAACCGATGGTTAAATAACCTATGGGGGCCACACACGATCGGTTTTGACCGATGAAAGCGGTCCATCAGACCGTTGTCCTCTGTTTAACCTATCGTGTGTACGAGGCCTAAGTGAACCAACAATGCACTAGCTTAAAGGAACCTATTTAGAAAATAAAAAACAAACCTTTACAACCCCTTTAAGGACCGACAATGAAATAAGATAATAATAATAATAATAATAATAATAATAATAATAGTTTTGCAATGAATAATAGCTTTGTTTTGTAATACTAGTTGTATATACAGATTACATTTTTTCTGGTAGCTCTCTTACTGTCTGTAATAAAGCTTCAAAGCAGACTGAACTGTATTTTTAGTCAAGCCGTTTCATTCTGGTTCTTCTTTTCCAAATGGATTGAGAGAGTGGAAAAAGGGTTTAACATTTAATGCACTATT
Source organism: Rana kukunoris (assembly GCA_029574335.1). Classification (NCBI taxonomy): domain Eukaryota; kingdom Metazoa; phylum Chordata; class Amphibia; order Anura; family Ranidae; genus Rana; species Rana kukunoris. The sequence continues at coordinate 117,289,441 of CM056049.1, read as the reverse complement.
GATCCATAATATGTCAAAGGCTGAAACGAAATACATAACACACACTCAAGAAGCTGAAGCACAAGTGTGAAAGGGGGTTTCTGTTAAAGTGAATAGAACAATAAGCCATGATAGTTAATTGAATCGAGGCATCTATGACTCTCACAAAAGTATTTTCAGGATCTATATCAATCTGTGGTTAGGTATGCAGGATTTAACTGTGTAATCCTTCCTCAAGCTTTAGGTAATGCCAGCAAAAAGGAAGAACAGAGGCAAAGAACCCATGTCTTTAGAGTTTTGTATGCACTGTACTGTATGTAATCAGCTTTTTTTTTTTTGCTTTTTTTGAGAAATTCACAATTCAAATGAATCTGTAGTTGCCTTTGACATTGTAATTTAATTTAATAATGGACACTTTACTTTATTTACAGAAAGAATGAGCAAAAATGTGAAAACTGTTTTGGCATGTGTCAGTATTATTACCGGTAACTGTAAGTGACATATTTCTAATGCAGAGAATTTGACATTTATCAAACATTCTCTGAAGATAAATCTTCCAGGTCTATGTGTTTTAGGGCCCTTTCACACAGGGCGGATCATAATGATTCGCCTCCGTGTGTCCGCTTTTGCTCAGCGGGGATCCTCTGTAAAATCACCGCTGAGCCGTCGGCTGACAGGGCGGTCCCCGCACACTGTGCAGGGACCACCCTGTCTTTCCTCGGCTCTCCCCTATGGGGGGATCAGATGAACACGGACTGTATGTCCGTGTTCATCCGATCCGCCAGACGGAAGAAAAATAGGATTTTCTTCCATCCTAAAAACCGGATCTTTGCGGAGGCGGAAAATTACGGGTGTCAGCGGATGTTCATCCGCTGACACCCGCAATCACATAGGGACCAATGTATGTCCCGTTTTCATCCGCAACGGATGGATGAAAATGCGGACATACGGTCCGCACATGTGAAAGGGGCCTTAAATAACAGTGATCGATTCAGAGAATATTTGGTAAAAGTTGCATTCAATGTTTTAAAAATAGACCCCTACAACTTATGTCCAAAGTGTAAATCTTTAAACACAAGCTAATGGTTGCGGTAGCAATCATCAGCTTGTGCGGGTTGTGTGTAACCGGCTCCCAGCGGTGCCTCCTCGACTCCCGCCAGCAGCCCCCTCCTCCTCTGGATCCTGGACTCTTCTGCTTCCACCAGAACCCGGAAACACAACTACCGGCTAGGGGAAGGAGAGCACTCTGAGACCGAGGCAAATCCATGTCTCCATCTGGCATGCAAACAATGAAAAGGTACACTTCCGGGTTCAGATGCAACATTACCTGGCCAGTACAGCCAGGAGACGTATCTAACCAAGCCGATCTGTGCTTAGTTAGATGGTGTGAAGGGTAGGGGAGACATTGAGGTCTATTACACCCCTAATGTCTCCAGAGAACCTGTCACCTGCTTAATGCTATCACATAGGGGTTTATTAACCCCTTGTGATAGCAATCAAGTAAAAAAAAAAAACATGTAAAAAAATAAAATTATAATAAAATATATTAAAATAAGAAAAAACTGTTGCTGTTGCCCTCTGCACCTGCTCAAACGCAAGACTAGGGCCACGTACACACGATCAGACTGGTCCGATGAAACTGGTCCGATGGACTGTTTTCATCGGACCAGGCTGAAGTGGTCTGATGGTCTGATGTGTGTACACACCATCGGACCAAAAATCCGATCAGACCAGAACGCGGTGACGTAGAACACACCGACGTGCTGAAAAAAGGAAGTTCAATGCTTCCAAGCATGCGTCGACTTGATTCTGAGCATGTGCGGGTTTTTGGTCCGATGCTTTGGCGTACTAACCATCGGACAGGTGTCTGTCGGACAGATTTTAAAGCAAGTTTTAAAACTTTGGTCCGACGGACAACGGTCCGATAGGTCGTACACACCATCGAATTGGTCCGATGAAATTGGTCTGTAGACCAGTTTCACCAGACCGTTCTGATAGTGTGTACGCGGCCTAGGGTGTACACACTCATGTAAACCATGGTCACCACACGTGTGACATAACTCTAGCAAAAGAGCTCCTAATTAAAGCGGAGTTCCACCCAAAAAAAATCTGCTTTTTGGAACACCCCTCCTCCAGTGTCACATTTGGCACCTTTCAGGGGGGAGGGGGTGCAGATACCTGCAAAATACACAGTTAAAAATCAGCAGCTACAAATACTATAGCTTTTAACTTTTTCAAACCCCAAAAATTACCAGCCCAAGGAGTTAGGCGCTGTCCACCACACAGTTAAAGTGGAGTTCCACCCATTTTTTTATGTTTGTCTGTGCTGCATGCCCTAATCTCATAGTGTTCAGAATTGACAATTTTTATTTATTTTGTTGCTTGTAAATACCTTTATTTTGTAGTCCTTCATCACTTCCTCCTCCTTATTAGCCTAGGCTATTAAGTCATGTGGCTATTTGCAAGGGTTTCTGGGATAGGCATCATGTTTCCCAGTAGTCCTTGCAAACCTGACTGAAACCTATTACATTGCTTGTGCAGCACTGAGCTTGTGCTAGATATGCAAAGCTGAAATACAGTCTGGCTTCATGATGCCCACACTTAAGATGGCCACGGTCTATTTCTAGATTATAAACCCTATAATCGAAATGCTGTAACAACCTAACAAAACGGACCTTAGTTTACAGACTAACTTTACTAGAATACATTAAGCTTGTGTATTACAGGGGTATTTATATTTAAAAAGTGAAATTATGGGAGGAACTCCCCTCTAATTTTTCACATGATTTCTGCTCTCCAGCACCACCATCTTGGAATTTGGAGCTGGCTGTGACTTCCTGATGTCTGGCAGACAGCTCTTCACTGTACATGAGTGAGACACACCAGTGCTGTGGGACTGCCAAGTGGACATCATTCTTGCCTTGCTTTTTCAAATGGGCTCATTTCCTTCTGACCTGACAGTTTTCTGAATAACATTTTTATTCACAAAAATTGTATGAAGTGCAGCTACTGCTGTGTTGTTTCTGTAGACAACCCATGGTGCTCTGGGAATCCTTTGGCATGTATTCATGTGTTCAAGATTGTATAGAAATAGTGAAAACACAGACATAAAATATTATGCTTAAAATATAAAACTAACCTAATGCCATTATAGTCTTCTTTAAAGTGCAAGGCAACCCTCCTATCATTTTCCGCCAAGGGGGCTGCCATCTTGGCCTCTGTTTAATCTTCAAATGCCATGATGCTGCACATGTGATCATTGATGACACCAGCCATTTGGTAGTTTGACAGTTTGGTTGCGAGCACAACCAATGGGAGTATTACATTTCCCAGAAGTGCCGGAAATGTAACTGTTTTTTGAAACTGTTAAATGGATGGGTTTACTTCTGCTTTAACAATATTAGTTATTATTTCATTACTTGGTTAGTGATCTCCCTGAAAAGATATGTGTAGGTCACATGTGGGGACACTGGTTATGCACATGCAGTGACTAGCTAGATTATTAAAGAAAATAAACCTGAAACCACTTTCAAAAACAATATACCACAACAGCTCCTGTATTTTTTACAAAACAGGTAACCAGTTTACTTATCACTATCCAGTGAAATATAGTACCGTAGTTTTCTGTTAAATAGGTGTATCATTTAAAATAAAGTCACATAAAATACTAATTGTCACCTGGTCTGTTATGCCGCGTACACACGGTCATTTTTCGGCATAAAAAAAACAACGTTTTGAGGCATGTAGAAAAAAACGTTGTTTTTTCCAACTTCATCATTAAAACAACATTGCCCACACACGATCGTTTTAAAAAAATGCTCTAGCAAAGCGCGTTGACATACAACACATACAACGTCACTATAAAGGGGAAGTTCCATTCGGATGACGCCACCCTTGGGGCTGATTTAGCTGATTTCCTGTTAGTAAAAGACGATTCACGCTTTTCTGATGAATGTGCGAGTAAGCATTACAAATGGTAGTTTTATCAGAACGAGCGCTCCCGTCTCATAACTTGCTTCTGAGCATGCGTGGGTTTTTAATGTCGTTTTAGCCCACACACGATCATTTTTTACAACCCGAAAAATTATGTGAAGCCCACACACAATTGTTTTAAATGGCATTTTTTTTAAATTTTGTTTTTTTTCATGCCGAAACTGTTAAGAAAGAGCTTAATATTCTTTAAATAAAGTGGAATGTTCAAACTACTCTAGGACAATGCAATTATTGTTACAATAGGAATGAAACACTTTCTTCAGTGAAAGAAACACTTTTAAATGGGCACAAACCTAGCATTCTAGTAGTTTCCATAAATATTACATGACATTTTGTAAGCTCCCTGTGAACAAACAACGAAACAAAAAAAATGACATCAAATCGACATTTTCCCTGAAAACACTACCTGCCCTTGGTTGTTTCTATTTTTAGTAGTGGGAAGAAACATTAATTATTTGTATTTAGATAGTTATTTAAATAAAAAAAAAGTATGAGTCTTCATATAAATATATATAGATTAAAGTGCCCAGAATACTTAAAGATTCAGGTGATTGATTTAAACACTGGAACTATATTGCCCAATTGTGACCCTATTACTATATGCTAAGGGTGATTTCACACTGCCCCGATGTGAACCTGCTGTGCTTTTTGGCAAAGTGCAGCTATTCCATGGGTTTCATGCAGGTTATCTGTGCTTTCCCATAGACTTCTATGATGTCACGTGGTTTTGGTGCAGTTTCAGAAAGTACACCAAACATGCAGAATTCAGGAGTTTTGGTGCACTTTTCTGAAACCACACCAAAACTTCAGGACCTCATAGAAGTCTATGGGAAAGCGCAGCTAACCGCATGTAAACCGCGGGTTAGATGCACGTAAGAAAAATCTCAGCAGGGCAGTGAGAAGCTGCCCTTGTAGTTAGATTTGAGTAATCTGAATGATCCACTTCCTCACCTCTAGAAGGGCCAGAAAATTTCTCAAATGAGTATTATTGATGGTCTCTTGTTTAATCTCATTAAAAGACTCTCACGGAACTCTTTGTAAGAAAAAAAAAAAAAACATGGGCTCCTAAACTAAGTACTATTTCCCAGCGAGAACACCTTACATAACTTTTTACCTTACTCCTTTCTCTGCTAACTTCTCTCGTCTTTACATTTAGTACCTATAAACCTACTGATGTGCAACAAGTGAATTTGTCTGAAAAGTACATTTATTTAGTTACTCCCAAAATGTGTTTTTATTTATTTTGTTTCATTAAAAAATGCAATTGTCTGAAAATCCAAATTAAGGTCGAATCTATCAATTGAAGACTTATGGTGTCTGTTGATAGGTCTAAGAAGATTCGGAGAAGCAGATAAACTGTACGACGCCGCAATCGTACATTTCCGGTCAAATGCTCCGTTCACAAGCTATAGTAGAATTCTAATGTTGTATGACTAGTAATAATTATATTTATTAATTATTATTCCTAGTCAACCCACATTAGAATTCTTCTATAGCCTATGGGCGGAGCATTTGACCATAAATGTCCGCTAGGTTTTTAGCTGCTTCGTCGAATCTTCATGTCTCTATAATGTTGAATCGTTTCTCTCTATGTCGAATAATCTTAGGTTAGGCACATTCAACCACAGATTCGATAGCCACAGATCACTATTGTCACCGTCATGTCGAATCTTCTATCTATATCGAACTGTTGTCGCAACAAAACGAAAATTAAGCATTTTTTATGTTGGATCTTTCGGATTTCAGATTCGACGCGTTTGTTATTGTTCGTTAAAACGAACGCGAAAATCCCAGAAATTTGGACGAAAATGCATTCGGACAAAACGAATGCACATATCTATTGGGCAGTGAAAGAATCCTTAAATAATCAGATTAGGTATCCCAAGAGAAGAGACAGGTAGATGTGGCCTACGAATGAGAGCAGTCTACACTGTGTGGGGCCAGTGCAGCAAGGGCAGGGTATGTCTGTGGACACATTGACATTGCATGTCCAGGCCATTTTGGCCCCAATGTACATGCACCTTAACCAGACCAACACTCGATGAAATAATTTTTTAGTGATGGAGGTAGTCTTTGTGTGAACAGACCTGTACATTTAAAGCATTTACCTGTATGTTATCAGTGTAATGGTCTATTCTATGCAGCAGATACAGTAGGTTGGGGCTAAAAGCAAACATAGCTGTACAACAGATAGCCAGGAAACTTTAAAACATTAACTATTCCATTGTGGAGCATCCTCTGTGTGGGAAAATGTACTATGATTGTGTTAATTAAAAAAAAATTAGCTTGAAGATGAATTCTGGCATATAGACTAACAAGCTTACTATTTGAATCCTCTTGTGATCTTATTTCATTCTCTGCAGAGGTTGGTTAAGAACATTGTATGAGAAATTGCTCAGCAATTCACTATTCCAAACCACAACAGTTTCCCTTCAGTGTGAGCACACCGGGGGCAAGTCTCAGGAGCCTGGACATGACCTATGTGAATGCAACACTGAGAAAGAAAAGCTGCACACTGATGTGAACTCTTCATTGGATTTATTTAGCCATACAATCCATGCTTCAAGCCCTCACCCTTCTCTAACACATTTCACCCTTATAGGCATAATCATAATCACTGTGATTAAGTCCATCATGGTGAAATGCATCAGCAGGGGGGCCTCTAGGTGGGAACTTGCAGCATGGATTGTATGGCTAAATAAATTAATTTCAGTTGGTCAGATCATTGGTGTGTGGCTGTTCTTTCTCATTGCTGTGTTGCTCATTAGGAAGCTCACTAAAAATATTGATTAACTGTTGGGCCGCGTACACACCACTAAATAAATCCGATCAAATCGGTCTGATCGTGTACACACTCACTACCAAAATCCCCGCCGGCAGATATCGTGGTGACGTGGCGGTGATGTTGACACCGCCACGTCACCGAACCAGGAAGTAAAATACTTCCCCACATGCGTCAAATCCATTTGACGCATGTGCGGGCAGATATGTCCGCTGGTTAGTGTACTAACCAGCAGACATGTCGGATGGACGGGTTCCCAGCAGACAGATTTTAAAGCATGCTTTAAAATTTGTCTGCTGGAAAAACCTGTCTGCTCGCCCATCGGACCGTTTTCAGCAGATAAATTTGATCGTGTGTACGCGGCCTTGGAGGTAACAGAGGCTATCAAAGCTCAGAAAAAAAAAAGTGTTTGCAACTTTACATTCCAAACAGAGAAGTCAAATGCAAGAATAATTCAGTACCTTGAAAAATAATCCATACCCCTTGAAAGTTACAAACAAAAACGTGAATGTATTTTATTGGGATTTTATGTGATAGACCAACACAAAGTGGCACATAATTGTGAATTAGAAGGAAAATGATAAATGGTTTTCCCAAATATGTGAAAAGTATGAGGTACATTTGTATTCAGCCCCCTTTTCTCTGATACCCCTAACTAAAATCTAGTGGAACCAATTACCTTCAGAAGTCACCTAATTAGTCAACAGAGTCCACCTGTGTGTAATTTAATCTCAGTATAAATACAGCTTTTCTTTGAACCACTCAGAGGTTTGTTAGAGAACCTTAGAGAACAAACAGCATCATGAAGACGAAGGAACACACTGGATACGTCAAGGATAAAGTTGTGGAGAAGCTTAAAGCTTTTTTTTTTCCTTTAATATCTCAAGCTTTAAACTCATGGAGCACTGTTCAATCAATCATCAGAAAATAAAAAGAGTATGGCACAAATGCAAGCCTACCAAGACATGGCCGTAACCTAAACTGACAGGCCGGGCAAGGAGAGCATTGATCAGAGAAGTGGCCAAGAAGACCATGGTAACTCTGGAGGAGCTGCAGAGATCCACAGTTCAGATGGAAGAATCTGTCAACAGGACAACTATTAGTCGTGCACTCCACAAATCTGGCCTTAATGGAAGAGTGGCAAGAAGAAAGCCATTGTTGAAAGAAAGCTATAAGAAGTCCCATTTGCAGTTTGCAAGAAGCCATGTGGCGGACACAGAAAACATGTGGACGAAGGTACTCTGGTCAGAGGAGACCAAAATTGAACTTTTTGGCCTAAAAGCAAAACGCTATGTGTGGCAGAAAACTAACACTTCACATCACCCTGAACACACCATCCCCACCGTGAAGCATGTTGTGGGGATGCTTTTCTTCAGCAGGGACAGGGAAGCTAGTCAGAGTTGGTGGGAAAATGGATGGAGTTACATAGTTAGTTAGGTTGAAAAAAGACACATGTTAATATAGTTCAACCATAAAAAAATATATATACTGTATATCATGCAATTCCATATACCCAATTGTATACCCACAGTTGATCCAGAGGAAGGTGAAAAAACCCAGCAGAACATGATCCAATTGTTTACAGCAGGGGGGAAAATCCTTCCTGATCCCTCAAAAGGCCACTGGATTTTCCCTGGATCAATTTACCTATAAATGTAAGTACCCAGTTATATTGTGTACATTTAGGAAAGTATCCACTCCTTTCTTAAAGCAATCTACAGTACTGAGCTGGACAGAACTACCTCTGGAGGGAGTCTATTCCACATTTTCACAGCTCTTTCTGTGAAGAAACCTTTCCGTATTAGGAGAGGAAATCTCTTTTCCTCTAGACTTAAAGAGTGCCCCCTGTCCTCTGTGTTGACCGTAAAGTGTGTAACTTAACACCAAGTTCACTATATGGACCCTTTATATATTTGTACATGTTGGAGTCTGCAAAAGACTTGAGACTGGGGCGGAGGTTCACCTTCCAGCAGGACAACAACTCATAACATACAGCCAGAGCTACAATAGAATGGTTTAGATCAAACATATATTCATGTGTTAGAATGATGCAAAGTCCAGACCTAAATCCAATTGAGAATCTGTGGCAAGACTTGAAAATTGCTGTTCACAGACGCTCTCCATCCAGTGGAGAAAATGTCACTCTCCAGATGTGCAAAGCTGGTAGAGACGTGATCATCCCCAAAAAATACTTGAAGCTGTAACTGCAGGGAAAGGTGGTTCTACAAAGTATTGACTCAGGGGGGCTGAATACAAATGCACACCACACTTTTTACATATTAATTTGTAAAAACATTGGAAAACCATTTATCATTTTCCATCCACTTCACAATTATGTGCCACTTTCTGTTGGTCTATCACATAACATTCCAATAGAATACATTTACGTTTTTGGTTGAAACATGACAAAATGTGGAGTAATTTGTAACTTTTGCAAATATATCATCATACACTTAAAACAGATCAAACAAACATATAAAAAAAAAACACACATAATACAAAAAATAATCACATTTAACTATTCTAAAATGATATCCAAACCCAAGAAAACAAAGGTACAGTATATATTGCAGCTTATTAGTCCTGAGATGTGGAGGCTGATTTTGTTTGTTCTATTTTTTACCCTTTTCCTAGTGATCCTACTAGTAACACATTGTTCTAGGGTGCTCATACTATATCTATGGAGGAGCAGCATTGTCATCCTAGTATAGATGACCCCCCCCCCCACCATGTACCACAGTGGGGAAGTGTTCTGTAGCCCTGTAACCACACTTCCTAAAAACATTGTTCAGGTGCAGAGTGCACAGGACAGCACTGGGTTTCAGGCAGGATCAACAGATATTTTTGCCCTTTTCAGTTAGATATAAAAATACATGGAAATGTTCTATCTACTGTATAAAACACACAAACAGGGAGCTACTAAGAAACGTTCATTCTTAGGGTTTACATATACTTTAATGTCAATCTTTGGGCACAATGCTACTACACATTTCCCTAAATTAATAATTTGGCTGACAGAGAATTGTGAATGATGAATTTGGATTCATTTATTAAAGTAGTACAAAGTGCAGCGACTACATGTGCTGGGTATATTGAACCATACCAAGTAAAGATTTTAATGTCTTTTTGTTGTAATCATATTAGATAAGAGATGGTTTCTGATTTATTGATTGCAATGGTTTATTTAACTTAGCATAATGTCATTAGAACAGGATTTAAAGGGTCTACTGGCCAGTCCAATGCTGCCACAAGGCTGTTATTTTCTTTTTTTTGCTTGGAGCAGTGGGTGGAATTAAATGTTGCACCAAAAGGAGCACACATAATAAAGTATGACACCATTCAGGGCTGTAGTACTCTGATGGCATAGGCCATCGGGATGATAATCCCCTCCCCCCAAGGTCCATCAGTAAACCCAGAGGAGTAGCTCAAATCTAGTGGCAGAGCAATTGCAGCAAAAAGTGCTTCTTTTATTTTCTCTTTTAATTTTTGGTTTTTAAATCTGCTTTAAATGTTTTAATCAAGTGTATTTATTGTATTAACCACTTGCCGACCAGTGCACATACTTTTACGTCGGCAGAATGGCACAGACAGGCAAATGGGCGTGCAGGTACGTCCCTTTAAATTTGTGGGCGTGCACGTGCCCCTGCCACGAGATCCGTTACCGTGCCCGCGGGACCCGCGGACTTGATGTCCGCTGGTGTCCCGTGATCGTGTCACAGAACTGCAGAGCGGGGAGAGGCCATTGCAAACAAGGCATCTCCCTGTTCTGTCTAGTGACAGGACACTGATCGTCAGCTCCCTCTCATCGGGAGCAGTGATCAGTGTCATGTCACAGGAAGCCCAGCCCCCACACAGTTAGAATCACTCCCTAGGAGACACTTAACCCCTTCCTAGCCCCCTAGTGGTTAACCCCTTTACTGCCAGTGTCTGATGTGTCCGCCATTATGTCGCATTTTGTTTTGTTTTGCGCAAACCAATCAATGAACGCTTATTGACATTTTTTTACCAAAAATATGTAGAAGAATATGTATCGGCTTAAACTGAGGAAAACATGGTTTTTTTTTTTATATATTTTTGGGGGATTTTATTATAGCATAAAGTAACAAATATTTATTTATTTTTTCTAAATTATTGCTCTTTTTTTGTTTATAGCGCAAAAAATAAAAACTGCAGAGGTGATCAAATACCACCAAAAGAAAGCTCTATTTGTGGGGAAAAAAAGGCGCCAATTTTGTTTGGGAGCCATGTCGTACGACCGCGCAATTGTCAGTTAAATCGATGCAGTGTCGAATTGCAAAAAGTGGCCAGGTCATTGGGCAACTTTGAAAAAGTAAAAAGCAATGCACATAGCATAGTTACTTATAGTAAAGCTATTATAGTTATAGCACATCACTTAAAGTATACTTCATTCATTAAACTCCTATTCATTACTAGAAAGTCATTTTTTCTGTTTCCACAGATTCTTAGTTAGTCGTATTGATTCTTCTAATTATAATGGTGTACAGTGTTCAGAGGTATTTTTATATCAAAACGTTTAAATTATCTTTGAAAATAGGATTTTCAATGTGCACAATTTTCCTGGGAATAATCTGTTTTGCACAAATGTGCCTCTCTGGAGGACCCGGTGACAGGCGGCTTTTACTGTAAGAGAACCATTTGACACATTTAGAAAACGAAACCCTCGCTTTTATCACCCACTGAACTGGAAACAAATTACTATGTGGTAACTGTCAAGTGTATGATGGTGTTTGACAGCAGGCAGATAAAAAGTCAAGGCATAATAGATAACCAGTCAAGACAAAATACACAATAAAAAGGTTAAACAGAAAACCATCTTTACCAAATAATATTACATTGCAAGCAATATCCACTTTTATCGTTAAATCTTTGCCACCTCTGTAGGATTTTTTAATTTTCTAATATACTAACAAGTGAAACAATTAATCTTGAGGAATATACTGTACTATCCGACTGTTTTAAATGCTATATATAATAATAAAATATTTTATAGAAGAGAATGTCCCTATGATCCTATTAATCTTAAGTGTATGGCAACCTCAGCCTGGGCTCCAACCAGGCCACGCCCCCCCAATGCACTTCTCTCCGCCCCTCGGAGCTTAAAGGGTCACTAAAGGAAAAAAAAATGTTAAGCTAAATAGCTTCCTTTACCTTACTGCAGTCCTGGTTTCATGTCCTCATTGTTCGTTTTTGCTTTGAAGTAGCTGTAATACTTCTCTGATCTCCACACTTCCTGCTGGTCTGGCTCCTTATGAAAAAACTTAATGCTTACTTTTCACTGTGGTCCATGATCAAAGAGGTGTGATTACTATGTGTCTAAAACTCCTCAGATTCATTTTAAAACAAACATTGGGGCTGATTTACTAATGACTCTGCGCTGCGCCGGTACATGCCTTAATTAGTGCGCTGGATGAATCCCTAATTAGGCGCATGAACCGGCGGCAGCAGCAGCGCGATGTGATTGATAACTAAAGCCGCCGCCGAACTCCCTGTATAAGTCTATGGGGGAAATCTTAATAGTGAATTTTAAAGGCTAATCTGCAAGTTTTGTCCTAAAAAGTGTTTGGGGACCTCAGTCCTGCCCCAGGGGACATGTACCAATGCTTTTTTTATTTTTTAAAACGGCCGTTTTTTTCGGGAGCAGTGATTTTAATAATGCTAAAAGTGCAATAATAAAAGTGTAATTTTCCTTTAAATTTCGTACTATGGGGGTCTCTAATGTCAGCATGTGAAAAAGCGCATGTTTCCCGTGGTTAGAAATGTCTCTGCACAAAATGTCATTTTTCAAAGGAAAAAAGCCATTTAAAACTGACTCGCGGCAATAATGAATTGTCGGCTCCCGGCAATTGCAGGAGAATTCATTCATTAAAAAAAGGAAAAAAAAAGCGTGGGGGTCCCCCCAAATTCAATAACCAGACCCTTTAGGTCTGGTATGGATATTAAGGGGAACCCCGCCGTCAATTTAAAAAAAAAATGACGTGGGGTTCCCCCCAAATATCCATAACCAGACCCTTCGGGTCTGGTGTGGAATTTAAGGGGAACTCCACTCCAAATTAAAAAAAAAATGGCGTGGAGTCCCCCCTAAAATCCACACCAGACCCCTTATCCGAGCACGTTGACCTGGCCGGCCGCAGAAAAGAGGGGGGGACAGAGCGCGGCCCCCCCCCTCTCCTGAACCGCACCAGGCCACATGCCCTCAACATTGGGAGGGTGTTTTGGGGTGCCCCCCAAAACACCTTGTCCCCATGTTGATGAGGACAAGGGTCTCTTCCCCACAACCCTTGCCCGGTGGTTGTGGGGGTCTGCGGGCAGGAGGCTTATCGAAATCTGGAAGACCCCTTTAACAAAGGGGCCCCCCAGATCCCGGCCCCCCCCCTGTGTGAAATGGTAATGGGGTACCTTGTACCTCTACCATTTCACGAGAAAAAAAATGTAAAGGGTTAAAAAAGACAAGAGCCGGTTTTTGACAAGTCCTTTATTATCTTCTTTCTTCTTTTCTTCGGGTTTCTTCTTCCTCCTCCTTCTTCTTCCTCTGCTTCTGTCTTGGGTCTTCTATTCCCGCATCTTGCCCGGCGTGTTCTTCCATCTTCTTCCGCTGTCCTTCTCGTCCGCATCTTCTTCTCCTTCTTCTTCTTCGCCGGAGGCGCCGCTTCCAATTGAAATCCCCGCTGTCTGCCGGACCACGCCCCCCCCTCTGACGCCACGGGCAAGCTCTTAGGAGTGTGCTGCAAGTGCGTCCGAGGGGGGCGTGGTCACATGTCAGAGGGCGGGCAATTCAATTTGAAGCTCGTGCGCGGCTTTTTCTTTGCCAGAGTCGCCGCTTCCAATTGAATTGCCCGCTTTCTGGAACATGTGACCACGCCCCCCTCTGACGCACTGGCACCACACGGGGACTTTCCTAAGAGCTTGCCCGTGGCGTCAGAGGGGGGGGCGTGGTCCGGCAGACAGCGGGGATTTCAATTGGAAGCGGCCGCTCCGGCGAAGAAGAAGAAGAAGGAGAAGATGCGGACGAGAAGGACAGCGGAAGAAGATGGAAGAACACGCCGGGCAAGATGCGGGAATAGAAGACCCAAGACAGAAGCAGAGGAAGAAGAAGAAGGAGGAAGAAGAAACCTGAAGGAAAGAAGAAAGAAGATAATAAAGGACTTGTCAAAAACCGGCTCTTGTCTTTTTTAACCCTTTACATTTTTTTTCTCGTGAAATGGTAGAGGTACAAGGTACCCCATTACCATTTCACACAGGGGGGGGGCGGGATCTGGGGGGCCCCTTTGTTAAAGGGGTCTTCCAGATTTCGATAAGCCTTCCGCCCGCAGACCCCCACAACCACCGGGCAAGGGTTGTGGGGAAGAGACCCTTGTCCTCATCAACATGGGGACAAGGTGTTTTGGGGGGCACCCCAAAACACCCTCCCAATGTTGAGGGCATGTGGCCTGGTGCGGTTCAGGAGAGGGGGGGGGCCGCGCTCTGTCCCCCCCTCTTTTCTGCGGCCGGCCAGGTCAACGTGCTCGGATAAGGGGTCTGGTGTGGATTTTAGGGGGGACTCCACGCCATTTTTTTTTTACATTTGGGGTGGAGTTCCCCTTAAATTCCACACCAGACCTGAAGGGTCTGGTTATGGATATTTGGGGGGAACCCCACGTCATTTTTTTAATAAATTGACGGCGGGGTTCCCCTTAATATCCATATCAGACCTAAAGGGTCTGGTTATTGAATTTGGGGGGACACCCACGCTTTTTTTTTTCCCTTTTTTTAATGAATGAATTCTCCTGCAATTTCCAGGAGCTGACAATTCATTATAGCCGCGAGTCAGTTTTAAATGGCTTTTTTTTTTTTTTTTTTTTTCAGAATGTCATTTTGTGCAAAGACATATTTCTAACCGCAGGAAAAGTGCGCTTTATTCACCTGCTGACATTCCCCCCCCCCCCCCATGGTACGAAATTTAAAATAATTATTCAAATGACGTGGGGGTCCCCCCAAATTCAATAACCAGACCCTTTAGGTCTGGTATGGATATTAAGGGGAACCCCGCCGTCAATTTAAAAAAAAAATGGCGTGGAGTCCCCCCTAAAATCCACACCAGACCCCTTATCCGAGCACGTTGACCTGGCCGGCCGCAGAAAAGAGGGGGGGACAGAGCGCGGCCCCCCCCCTCTCCTGAACCGCACCAGGCCACATGCCCTCAACATTGGGAGGGTGTTTTGGGGTGCCCCCCAAAACACCTTGTCCCCATGTTGATGAGGACAAGGGTCTCTTCCCCACAACCCTTGCCCGGTGGTTGTGGGGGTCTGCGGGCGGAAGGCTTATCGAAATCTGGAAGACCCCTTTAACAAAGGGGCCCCCCAGATCCCGCCCCCCCCCCTGTGTGAAATGGTAATGGGGTACCTTGTACCTCTACCATTTCACGAGAAAAAAAATGTAAAGGGTTAAAAAAGACAAGAGCCGGTTTTTGACAAGTCCTTTATTATCTTCTTTCTTCTTTCCTTCGGGTTTCTTCTTCCTCCTTCTTCTTCTTCCTCTGCTTCTGTCTTGGGTCTTCTATTCCCGCATCTTGCCCGGCGTGTTCTTCCATCTTCTTCCGCTGTCCTTCTCGTCCGCATCTTCTCCTTCTTCTTCTTCTTCGCCGGAGCGGCCGCTTCCAATTGAAATCCCCGCTGTCTGCCGGACCACGCCCCCCCCTCTGACGCCACGGGCAAGCTCTTAGGAAAGTCCCCGTGTGGTGCCAGTGCGTCAGAGGGGGGCGTGGTCACATGTTCCAGAAAGCGGGCAATTCAATTGGAAGCGGCGACTCTGGCAAAGAAAAAGCCGCGCACGAGCTTCAAATTGAATTGGCCGCCCTCTGACATGTGACCACGCCCCCCTCTGACGCACTTGCAGCACACTCCTAAGAGCTTGCCCGTGGCGTCAGAGGGGGGGGCGTGGTCCGGCAGACAGCGGGGATTTCAATTGGAAGCGGCGCCTCCGGCGAAGAAGAAGAAGGAGAAGAAGATGCGGACGAGAAGGACAGCGGAAGAAGATGGAAGAACACGCCGGGCAAGATGCGGGAATAGAAGACCCAAGACAGAAGCAGAGGAAGAAGAAGGAGGAGGAAGAAGAAACCCGAAGAAAAGAAGAAAGAAGATAATAAAGGACTTGTCAAAAACCGGCTCTTGTCTTTTTTAACCCTTTACATTTTTTTTCTCGTGAAATGGTAGAGGTACAAGGTACCCCATTACCATTTCACACAGGGGGGGGGCCGGGATCTGGGGGGCCCCTTTGTTAAAGGGGTCTTCCAGATTTCGATAAGCCTCCTGCCCGCAGACCCCCACAACCACCGGGCAAGGGTTGTGGGGAAGAGACCCTTGTCCTCATCAACATGGGGACAAGGTGTTTTGGGGGGCACCCCAAAACACCCTCCCAATGTTGAGGGCATGTGGCCTGGTGCGGTTCAGGAGAGGGGGGGGGCCGCGCTCTGTCCCCCCCTCTTTTCTGCGGCCGGCCAGGTCAACGTGCTCGGATAAGGGGTCTGGTGTGGATTTTAGGGGGGACTCCACGCCATTTTTTTTTTTAGTTGGAGTGGAGTTCCCCTTAAATTCCACACCAGACCTGAAGGGTCTGGTTATGGATATTTGGGGGGAACCCCACGTCATTTTTTTTAAAAATTGATGGCGGGGTTCCCCTTAATATCCATACCAGACCTAAAGGGTCTGGTTATTGAATTTGGGGGGACCCCCACGCTTTTTTTTTGGTGTTTTTAATGAATGAATTCTCCTGCAAATTCCAAGAGCTGACAATTCATTATAGCCGCGAGTCAGTTTTAAATGGCTTTTTTCCTTCAGAATGTCATTTTTCACATGCTGACATTACACCCAGGGCCGCCATCAGGGGGGTACAGGCAGTACACCTGCAGGGCCGCCATTAGGGGGGTACAGGCATTACACCGCCCGGGGGTCCCCAGGGGCCCCCAGGGGCCCGGATGGGAACCACCCTAAAACAAAAAAAACTATTTTTTTTTTTTTTTTTGTTTAAGGGCTCCGAAGGTCCCCAGGGGCCCGGAGGCCACTAAGGGCCCCAGATGGCAAGCCCTTTTTTTTAAATAAAATATATATATTTAAAAAAAAATATATATTTTTTAAATATATTTGTTTTTTTTTTTTTTAAGGAAAGGGCCCAGAGGTCCCCAGGGCCCTGGAAGGCTACCCCCTTGTTTTTTAACTTTTTTTCGATAAATGTTATATTTAAAAAATATATATATATGTATTTTCTCTCTTTTGTATTTTTATTTGATAAAGAGCACAGAGGTCCCCAGGGCCCCGGATGGCTACCCCCCTTTTTTATATATATTTTTCTTTATTTCTTATTTCTGTCAAAATTTTTGTAAAGGGCCCCCCCGCTCCTCAATTTGCGGCACCACCCCCCCCCCCGCTTCTCAATTTCATACGGCAGCACCCCCCCCCCCCGGTTCTCTGCTCCAGGGGGCCCATGCCTGAAGCTGTGTAAGGGGCCCCAAAATTCATGATGGCGGCCCTGTACACCTGTAAGGGGCCCGGGGGTCCGGAGGTGCCCAGATGCCTGGAGGCCCCCCAGTGCCCCAGATGGTAACCCCCCTCTTTTTTTTTTTGTATATATATTTGTTAGTTGGTTTTTGTAGGATTTTTTATTAAAGGGCCAATTTTTGGAATTTAATATTTTTTTGCAGTCTGGAGGTCCCCAGGGCCCCGGGTGGCAACCCCCCAAATTTTTTGTTATTAAAGGGCCAATGTTTTGGTTTAGGGGTCTGGAGGTCCCCAGTGGCCTGGTCCCCAGTGGCCCGGAGATCCCAGGGCTCCAGATGACAACCCCCCACCTTTACAAAAAAAAAAAAAAAAAAAACATATGATATATTTTTTGGTTATTTTTTAAACATATATATATATAATATAATTTTGAAAGCTCCCAGAGGGCCCCAGATGACAACCTTTTTGCTTCTAAAAATGTTATAAACATTTTCCCCAGGTTTGTTACTTTTTACTTTAATTTCTTTTTTAAAGTGTATTTTGTGCGTGAAGTCGAGAGAGAGAGGAGCTGGACTTGCAATCGCCATCCTTCTCCATGCCCCCGGTGGCAATGGTGGGTGTGAGGGGGGCCTCCCACTCACCCCACCTGCTACACTTGGGAGCCCGATGGGACAGAGGGACTCCCCCTATGAAGGAGTGTAGCCCACCCAGCCAGCCCTGTAGGTCCTTCGCCTCCCTTTATTTTAGGAGACCTCATGGCCAAAGTGTGTGCAAGTGTGGTGTTTTTTTTGGGGGGGGGGGGTGGGCATACTAAGCACAGGCGTACCTTGCATAGCACACCCACCGGGAGCCGGGCTGACACCACCAAACTCAATTCATATGTAGCCGAGACCGGGATCCGAACCCTTGGCTGCAGAGGTGAACGGCTTGTCAGCGCAGTGCCATTCACGTTGAGCCACCACAGCTCCCACCCAATGTTATTTTTTTGTTAGATTTTTGGTAGTTATTTTTTATTAAAGGGCCCAGAGCTCCCAAGGCAACCCCCTTTTTTATTATTTTATATATGTAGATATTGTAATTTATTTTTCATTAAAGAGCCCAGAAGTTTCTTTTTATTAAAGGGCCCAGTGGTCCCCAGGGCCCCCGGATGGCTACCACCCTTTTTAATATATATTTTTCTATATGTATTTTTTAGTAAAGGAACCCCCCGCTTATCAAATTGCGGCAGCCCCCCCCCCTTCTTAATATCAGGCGGCACCCCCCCCCCCTATTCTCTGCTCCAGGGGGCCCATGCCTGAAGCTGTGTAAGGGGCCCCATAATTCCTGATGGCGCCCCTAATTGCCTCCCCCCCCCCCATGGTACGAAATTTCAAGGAATTTTTCACTTTTATTGGTGCACTTTAACCACTTCCATACCGCGCCTATTCTGGCACTTCTCTCCTTCATGTAACAATTATATTTTCTTCCTTGAAACTTACTCAGGACCCCCAAACATTATATATATTTTATTAACAAACACCCTAGGGAATAAAGTGGCGGCCATTTTTTCGGACACATTTCCAACAGTATTTGTGCCAAAAATGTTCTAACGTTTTTTTTTTTTTTTGGCTTTCCAAAAAAAAACCTGTTTCATGAATGACAAAATAAGAAAGCAGTAAAGCTAGGCCAATTTTTAGGGATAAGGTAAAAGATGATGTTACACCGAGTAAATAGATACCTAACTTGTCACGCTTTCATATTGCGCACACTCATGGAATGGCGCTAAACTTCGTTATAAAAAATCTCCATAGGCAACGCTTGACTTTTTTTCTCAGGTTACCACTTTTGAGTTACAGAGGAGGTCTAGTGCTAACATTATTGCTCTCGCTCTAACGCACGCTATGATACCTCACATGTGGGGTTTGAAGGATGTTTACATATGTGTGTGGGACTTGCATGCGTGTTCGCTTCTGAGTGCGAGCTACTAGGGACAGGAGCATTTAAATTCCTTTGTTATTTTATTTTTTTACTTAATATTTTATTTTTTGCACTTGTTTGTCCCTTTGTTTGTATTATTTTTCACTTTTCTTCCTATTACAAGGAATGTAAACATCCCTTGTAATAGGACTAGTGTGTGACAGGTCCTCTTTATAGAGAAAGGCGGGGTCAATTAGACCCCACATCTGTCCTCCAGGCTGGAAATCATGGAATTGGTAAAAAAAAAAACATCTCATGCTTTCAGCTGCAATCATGTTCGTTCAGCACAGTAGCGTAGTGTGTAGCATGTTCACCTAGCAGCAAAAGGGTTGCTGGTTCGAATCCCACCCGTGACACTATCTGCCTGGAGTTTGCATGTTCTCCCTGTGCGGGTTTCCTCCCACAATCTAAAAACATGCTGTAAATTGGATCCTGTCTAAATAAGCCCTAATATGCAGTAGGATATTTAGGTTTTGTGCTTCCCTAGGCCTGACCAAATTTTGGCACCCCCCTAATAGAAAAATGACCCACCCTTCCTGTCAAGGCCACACCCTGTTTTTTTATGACCCACCCAGGAATTTTCAGGGGACACACACAAGTTCTGTGGGGGGGGACTTGGGGGGGCCCTTAATTTGCCTACTTTTTCGATCACTTCCTGTTTGGCTATGGGGCAGGAAGTGAAGGCCAATCTCCCCAAACGGACAGGGATAATACAAAATAAACTGACAGAGCTTCTAACCCCCCCCCCCCCCCCACCAACTCTATCCAAAATGAAAGAAATCCAAAAAATAAAAGTGATGATTATTGTTCCAGTTTAACCCCAAATTTCAGATCATTTTATTGAGAGGCTTAAGAAAATATAACCATGCCAATAGGCCACGATCCAGCGTTGCTAATATGTATGAATGTGTGTTAGGGACCCCCACAAACACCACCCAATGTTAAATCAACTATTTTCATGTTTGTTTTGGGGATGCCTGCACCCCTGATAGGGTAAAGACACCTCACAAATGTTGTCACTTTCTACTTAATTCATTCACTTCCTGCCACACAGCCAAACAGGAAGTGAGGGAAACACCTGAGTAATGTTTTGTTGGGGACACACAGATCAATATAAATAGTTTCCCATTTTGGAAATGGCATTTTGCTGTGTACACCCCAAATTAGTAGGAATCTTGGACTTTGGGGTCCATTTACTAAAGGCAAATCCACTTTGCACTACAAGTGGACAAGCAAGGAAGAAAACTCAAAACTTGGCGGGATTGGAAGTAAAAACCATCAGTGCTTCCCTTCTGATTTTCATTGCCTACGCTTCTACTGCAGAGCGGCTTTGCCTTTACTAAACCCCAAAGTAACCAATCATTTGGGGTGTACACTGCAGTGCAATTTGCTTAATGGTGACACTAGTTAGATTGACCTGTGCCCCGAAGAAAAGACCATTGGTAGGGTTTTAACCTCACTTCCTGTTCAGCTGTGTGACAGGAAGTGAAGCCAATTTTAGGAAAAGGGACACAAAGCCCAACCTAAAAACACTAGCAGGGGTTCTAACACTCAATTGGCTTCCCTCAAACAACCCACAATTAGAATAGGATTGTCTTGTGCTAGTTTCAAGCACAGCGCTGTAAATCAGCACTTCAAGCCTGTCCAAAAAAAACACACCACCCCCCCCCCCCCTCCAACAGGCCCTGTTTGCAGCTTTTCCTACATCTTGCACATGTGCTTTAAAAAGTCAGTCTGGACATCAGTTCTAGGAAACATTACTTACCGCTTTGTCCTTCCTTTTCTGGTGACTAAACATTTCATGCATACACACCAGGAAAGAGCTTAGAGACAAATCACACTTGATGGTTTAGGCCCAAACTAGTTCAGCTGCAGCGGTTGAAATCCATAGCATGAAAAAAATATCACAAAACAAACTTCAAAATTTGAAAGTAATTTTATTGGTCCACAAAACAAGGAAAGCAAAAAAAAAAATTACAAATAAACACACCAAAAATATATACAAACACCTAAAAACAAAAAAGACCAACGTTTATTTCACAGTCATTGGAAAATAAATCATGCTTTTGAAATAACAGGATAGACCCACAGGATTAAAACATTAGTCATTAACATCTTGAGAAACATTTAGCAAAATTATGTAGCAGAGAAAACATCAAAAAATACAAAACTTGCTCCAAAACATCTCTGTTTCACTCCGCCATTCCTTCCAGCCAGCAAATCTGCCCCCTCTGAGGGGCAGCTGACACGTGCAGTATCCACGCTTTTTATAACATGTGTGCTAATGAACCAATTGGAAACACATGAAGAAATGTCAGCCTCTAGTTTGTGTGCACTTGGAACTGCTTACACCTGTTAAGGATGTCCTTAAATTACTAAGCCAAAAAAAGAGCTTTCTGAGCATGCTCAGAAAGATGCAAGTCATTTTCAGGATGAAACTTCCAACTTCTTTTTCTAACTGTTCGAGCATGCCCAGTTCACTCGAAATGCAGTACCAGAATCAAATCTGCAATGGCGGATGAAAGCATTAGAGGTGTTAAATTTTTTTTTGGTCCCCATGAAGTGATGCTTTACAAGCTGAACGGGAGGTCTTATAGAATTTTTACGTAACAAACCTAAATAGTAATAATTTAAACGCCCCTGTCCCTAGTAGCTCGCAGTCAGAAGGGAACAAGCAGCATTTTTATTGTTTCCGGTTACCAGTTTAGATTTACAGATGAGGTCTAGTGCTATAAATATTCCTCTTGCTGTTACGCACGCTATGATACCTCACATGTGTGGTTTGAAGAATGTTTCCATATATGGGGGCGGGCCTTAAATGTGTAAGCCCCGCCCACATATTGAACCCCCGTTCAAACCCCACATGTGAGGTATCATAGCGTACGTTAGAGCGAGAGCAATACTTTTAGCACTAGAGCTCCTCTGTAAATCTAAACTGGTAACCTGAAACACATAAAAAAGCGTTGCCTATGGGTTTTTTCAAGTACTGAAGTTTGGCGCCATTCCATGAGTGTGTGCAATATTAAAGTGTAACATGTTGGGTATCTATTTACTCGGTGTAACATCATCTTTCACATTATGGCCATAAATTGGGCTAACTTTAGTGTATTCTTAATTTGTAACCACTTGAGCCCCAGAGCATATTACTGGTCACTGACGGGGCCATTTTTTGCATTTCAACACTGCGTCATTTTGACTGACAATTGCGTGGTTGTGCGACGTGGCCCCCCAAAAAATTGGGCGTCCTCATCCTCCCCCCCCCCCCCTAAAAATTATTTTTTTTTATTTTTGTTGGTGGTATTTGATCACCTCTGCGTTTTTTCATATTTTTGCTTGACCCAAAAATATAGCGACAATTTGGTAACTAAAAAAACATCTTTTTTACGGTTTGCTATAATAAATCTCCCCCAAAATATATTCAAAAAATGTTTGCCCTCAGTTTAGGCCGATAAGTATTCTTGGACATATTTTTGGTTGCAAAAAATCACAATAAGCGTTTGATTGGTTTGGGCAAAAGTTCTAAGTAGGGGTTGGTCTTATGGGTTTTTTTTGAATAATTTTTTGTTTTACTAGTAATGGTGGCTATCATTTGTTTTTTCTGTCTAATGCGACATTGTGGCGGACACATTTTTGTGAGATTTGGCATTTTTGTAGCGAGCAATGGTATATCAATGCATTGCTTACTATAAAAATGACACTGGCAGGGAAGGGGTTAACACTAGGGGCGCGGAAGGGGTTGAATATGTTACCTGGGTGTGTTCTAACTGTAAAGGGGGTGGGACTGTGTAGGGGAAATGACAGATCGCTGTTCATACATTGTAGGGACAGACGAGCAGGCATTCCCCCCCCCCCCCTGACAGGACCGGGATAAAGGGGAACTCCACCCCAAATTACAAAAAAAAAACGGCGTGGGGTTCCCCCTTCTGGTGCACAACAGGCTCTTAGATTTGATCTGGAACATAAGGGGTTAAACCCACGCCAAAAAAACGGCGTGGGGTTCCCCCTCAGATCCAGACCAAACCCTTCTCCCAGGCACGCAGTCTGGCCGGACAGGAATGGGGGTGGGGACGAGCGAGCGCCCCCCCCCCTCCTGAGCCGTACCAGACCACATGCCCTCGACATGGGGGAGTGTGTGCTGTGGGGGAGGGGGGCACTGCCCCCCCACCCCAAAGCACTCTTGTCCCCATGTCGAAAGGGACAAGAGCCTCTTCCCGACAACCCTGGCCGTTGGTTGTCGGGGTATGCGGGCGGGGGGCTTATCAGAATCTGAGAGCCCCCTATATTAAGGGGGCCCCCAGATTCTGGCCCCCCACCCTATGTGAATGAGTATGGGGTACATCGTACCCCTACCCATTCACCGGGTGGAAAAGTGTAAACAAAAAAAAAACACACAGAAAAAAATAATTTATTAGTCAGCTCCGGGGGTCTTCTGCCGGGACCCCCCACCACCAGCCCATTGGGCCCCGGGCTTCGCCGTCTTCTGCCGGGGGGGGACACCCACCGATGATCTCCGCCATGTCCAGCCAGGCCCCCACCCCAAAATAAGCTCTTTCAGATCCGGGGGGGGCCGGCCGAAAGAAGCAGAGAACAACGGGGGCGGAGCCCCTCGGTCTTCCAGACGTTTTCTGCCGGGGGGGCTCCAGCCCCGCACCGGTCTTCGCCGCCGCCTTCCGCCGGGGGGGTACACCTACCCCCCCCCCGGTCTTCGCCGCCGCCTTCCGCCGGGGAGAGAGACCCCCACCGATGCTCTCCGCCATGGTCGGCCAGGCCCCCTACCCCAAACAAAGCTCTTTTACATCCGGGGGGGGCGGCGGGAATGGCGGAGAACAACGGGGGCGTCGCCACTCCTCGGTCTTCTAGCCGTCTTCTGCCGGGGGGGGGAAACACCCACCCATGCTCTCCGCCATGCTCGACTGTGCCCCCACCCCAAAATGAAGCTCTTTTACATCCGGGGGGGGCCGGCCGAAAACAGCGGAGAACAACGGGGGTGTCGCCCCACCTCGGGCTCCTCCGCTTCTGCCTGGCTCCGCACGAGGCCAGGGCTTCTTTTGCCGTCTTCCGCCGGAGGGCGCCACTCTCCGGGCTTCTCGACGTTGTCTTCCGCCGCGGGGGCCAGGCCTTCTTCTTTGCCGCCCCCTTCGATTTTTTCGGCCTGGACGGGGGTCGCACATCCCATCCAGGACTTGGACGTGGCGGGCTTCTCGTCGCCGTTTTCTGCCGCTGCCCCCTTCACCACGAAGCTCCGTGCTTGTTTGATGAGGGCAGCGGGCTTCCGTCGTCTTCTCCGGGGCGAGGGTCGTACATCCCACCCCGGATTTCCTCGCCGGCTTCTGCCTGGCTCCTACTGGGGGCCAGGCCTTCTTTTGCCGTCTTCCGCCGGAGGGCGCCACTCTCCGGGCTTCTCGACGTTGTCTTCCGCCGCGGGGGCCAGGCCTTCTTCTTTGCCGCCCCCTTCGATTTTTTCGGCCTGGACGGGGGTCGCACATCCCATCCAGGACTTGGACGTGGCGGGCTTCTCGTCGCCGTCTTCTGCCGCTGCCCCCTTCACCACGAAGCTCCGTGCTTGTTTGATGAGGGCAGCGGGCTTCCGTCGTCTTCTCCGGGGCGAGGGTCGTACATCCCACCCCGGATTTCGTAGCCGTCTTCTGCCGCTGCCCCCTTCACCACGAAGCTCCGTGCTTGTTTGATGAGGGCAGCGGGCTTCCGTCGCAGTCTTCCGCCGCGGGGTGACACTCGCGGGCTTCTTCTTCCATTCGATGTTGACACGGCGAGGTCCGGCGCTGAAATGCCTTCTGAGCGGCGGGCAAGGACTTATATTGGCATTGGGCGTGGGCGTGGTTATGCCAACATGTGACCTTAACCCATGTGACAGTGATGTGACGTGACATCACTGTCACATGGGTTAAGGTCACATGTTGGCATAACCACGCCCACGCCCAATGCCAATATAAGTCCTTGCCCGCCGCTCAGAAGGCATTTCAGCGCCGGACCTCGCCGTGTCAACATCGAATGGAAGAAGAAGCCCGCGAGTGTCACCCCGCGGCGGAAGACTGCGACGGAAGCCCGCTGCCCTCATCAAACAAGCACGGAGCTTCGTGGTGAAGGGGGCAGCGGCAGAAGACGGCGACGAAATCCGGGGTGGGATGTACGACCCTCGCCCCGGAGAAGACGACGGAAGCCCGCTGCCCTCATCAAACAAGCACGGAGCTTCGTGGTGAAGGGGGCAGCGGCAGAAGACAGCGACGAGAAGCCCGCCACGTCCAAGTCCTGGATGGGATGTGCGACCCCCGTCCAGGCCGAAAAATTCGAAGGGGGCGGCGGCAGAAGACCCTCAAAGTTCAAACCACCTTCACCAGGTGAATGGGTAGGGGTACGATGTACCCCATACTCATTCACATAGGGTGGGGGTCCGAAATCTGGGGGCCACATTATTAAACGGGGCTCCCAGATTCTGATTGGCTCCCGCCCGCATACCCCGACAACCAATGGCTAGGGTTGTCGGGAAGAGGCTCTTGTCCCGATCGACATGGGGACAAGAGTGCTTTGGGGTGGGGGGGCAGCGCCCCCCTCCCCCAAAGCACACACTCCCCCATGTCGAGGGCATGTGGTCTGGTACGGCTCAGGAGGGGGGGGGCCGCTCGCTCGTCCCCACCCCCATTCCTGTCCGGCCAGACTGCATGCCTGGGATGAGGGCTTGGTACGGATCTGGGGGGGAACCCCACGCCGATTTTGGCGTGGGTTAACCCCTCACGTTCCGGACCAAGCCGGAGAGCCTATTGTACCCCTGGGGGGGAAGCCGCGCCGGTTTCACATTTGAAATTTGGCGCGGAGTTCCCCTTCAGTGTCAGCGCAGCCCGAGAACAGCTCGGAGCTTGCCGTACGCCGCTCCAGGCAGTGCAAACACTGCTACGCCGCCTGGTATTTACCAAGGATTTCCCGGCGTTCTGAAGAGGCGCGCGGTGAGCTCCGATTTTTCCCTCTGCGCATGCCCAGTATGCAAGTGAACCTTCCGAGGTTCTAGCGTACTTTGCAAGCGCCCGGGGATCGGGTCCCAAAAGTCACTTTCCCTTTCAAATCGGCCCGCCACACAAGTTGAAACACATGTCACTACACTTCCCCTGCATCACCCCCCTCCCTCCCCTCATAAACTCCCGCCCGAATCCCCGATGTTTACATAACTAAATGCCGCACGCCAGCTCTGTACTGGCGTGCTGTGCGCCCTCTTCTGGGCGCATTAGGCACTTTAGTAAATGAGGAAACACGCTGCACTAGCAGCGTGTTTCTTTGGTAAATGTCAAAAACAGGTTTACTCCTGCTTGTGCACCATGAGTCTTGGCGCACAGGCTTGGTAAATCAGCCCCATTGCCTTGTATTTGTTTGTTTTTGTTCTGTGTGTCTCTTTACTTCACAGAAACATGAAAACATTTTTTTAAAACAAAACTAAACTACAGGCACATTATATGATTGATTTTTATCTGTTTTTAATCATTTTTTAAAGTATTATGGGCCAGATCCACATAGAAATAGATCGGCGCAGCGTATCAGGGATACACTACGCCGCCGTACCTTACCTGGCGTAATTTCGAATCCTGAAAGATTTCGTGCCGTAAGTTACGGCGGCGTAGTGTATTTCTGGCGGGCGGAATTCAAATCGGCATTTAAATGAATCGCGTCCCCACGCCGATCGAACTGCGCATGCTCCGCTTAGAAATTTTCCGCCGTGCATTGGGCTAAATTACGTCGCAACGACGATATTTTTTTTACTAGCGTAAATTACGTACATTCCTATTCACGGACGACTTACGCAGAATTTAAAAAAAATTTTATGTAAAGTATGGCCGATGCGGAAACGTCGGCCATACTTTACATGGCAAGTCTATCTATAGGCCGCAAAAAAGCAGCTTTAACTATACGCCGGAAAAAGCCGACTAGAGACGCCATAAGAGAATGCGACGGCCGCACGTACATTCGTGGATCATCGGAAAAAGCTAATTTGCATACTCGACGTGGAAAATGACGAGAACTCCACCCAGCGGATGCCAAAGTATTGCATCTACGATCCGAAGGCGTACGAAGGCGTACGCCTGTCGGATCGAACCCAGATGCCGTCATATCTTGGTTTGAGGATTCAAACTAAAGATACGACGTGGGAACTTTGAAAGTACACCGGCGTATCAGTAGATACACCGGCGTACTCTCTCTATGGATCTGGCCCTATGTCTCTATACCCTGTAAACAGTCAGTTTAGCAAAAAAAATAAAAAAATCAGGATTTGAGGATCAAATAAAATATTATATATATATTATATTTGATGTTTTCCATTTATAAAACAAATCAGACCTTTACTAAAGTACCGCCCATCCTCCTCCCCACTCCTAACACCTAAAGTGAGCGCTGAGGGGGGGCATAGCAGAGAGCCGTGACTGACGTTCACCACTCCCTGCTCAGAGCAGACCTGGAAACTGGAGATCAATGGTCATGCGATCGCTCAGTTCTCAGGCATAGAGGTAGTGGAAGACATCTACAGCATTGGATTGATTCTGCAGCCTTATAGGTCAGTATGTTGCTTGTTTTTTTTCTACACTTCTTTAAGTCAAGACTTGTAGTTTACAGAAAGCCTCCTCTTTTTTTCTTACAGTGGTGAAAAGCTGTAGTGAGTAAAAGGGAGATGACTATGGCTGGTAGTTAAAGTGGTCACAAAGACGCAAGTTTTTTTTACCATCATGCATTTTATGCATTTCTGTACAGAATGCTGCCAACCCCCCTAATACTTACCTGAGCCACATCTCAATCCAGCGATGTGCACAAGTGCCTTTCCTCTCTGGGGCCTCTGCCTTCTTGTTGGCTGAGACAGCAGCGGGAGCAATTGGCTCCCACTGCTGTCCACCACAGTGACTGATCGAATCAGTAAAGAAAGAGGGGCGGGGCCGAGCCGAAACTTTGTGTGTGAATCGGCAGGCTTAGCTGCATCTCAGGAGCGAACCTGCTTGGGCAGGAGGAATGGGCCAGGACCGCCAGGGAGGGACCCAAGAAGACGAGGATCAGGGTTGCTCTGTGCAAAACCAGTGCACAGAACAAGTAACTATGACATGTATATTTTATTTTTTATATTTTTTTTAGATCCTTCAATATCACTTTAAAGTGTCAGTAAAAATAACCTGTTGTTTTGCATGGGAAAAGAACATGTTCACTTCAAGATGTTCATTTGTTTATACCTGTTTCATTGGTTTCTTTGGAGTACACTTATTCAATCTCAAAACCCCAAAACATGCTGGTAGGTTAATTGGTGGATGACTAAATTAGCCCTTGTGTATTTCTGGGAGATGTAATGTTTATGCTAATGACCCTAAAGTGACACTAAACTCTGGATAATAGAAAAAAATCTATTAAATGTGTATTCTTAACTCAGAAATCGACCTTCTATTGCTTTCAGCCTTCTGCACATCTTTGAATTTTTTTTTTTTTTTTTTGCTGCTGTGATCTGAGTGCTCATGTTCATTCGCCCACTGTATTTAGAACTGTAGGCACGTCTCTTGCTTGTACTCAAGATGGACTAAGGACAATGGACTACGGGATGTCAAGTATGCATAGAGCAATGCCCATGACTGTACAGTATTTAACATGCACTGGTTGTTCCAAAGAATTGGAAGCAATGGGAAAAGAGAGAGGTTGTTATAAGGAGGCAGAAAAACACAGTAAGAAACAATTTGATGAAAATTTGATTTCAGGACCATTAAGTGCTATATGTGTTGGATTATTTTTTGGTGACTACGGATATTATTCAGTGTCACTTTAAACTGTAAGGGCTATACAATTAAAAATACTTAAAGCAGAGCTCCACCCAAAAGGGGAAGCTCCACTTGTGTGCCTCCCCTCCCCCTTCCTCTGCCATATTTGGAACCTTTTGGGGGGGAGCAGCGAGTATCTGGTTTTGACAGATACCTGCTCCCATTTCCCGCAACGAAGTAAGACAAAATATCGGCCCCTCCTCACAGCCAGCACATTCACAAAAAAGCCCAGCCCGATTCGCACATGTAGGAAACTGGCTGTGCAGACGCAAGGCTTCCCTGCCGGTTTTTCTTAGCTAAGATGAAGGCACTAGCACCCGGGTGCCCTAATAGTAAAAGTCAATAGCAACAATGTTTGTAGCTGCTGACTTAGAATTTTTGGGGGTGGAGGGCTAGAACTCCTCTTTAATTTTTAAGTCTAAAGCTGGCCATAGATGGTTCGAATCTTAGGTGGTTCAGCAGGAAATTCAAACCATGTACAGTACAGACCAAAAGTTTGGACACACCTTCTCATTCAAAGAGTTTTCTTTATTTTCATGACTATGTAAATTGTAGAGTCACACTGGAGGCATCAAAACTATGAAGTAACACATGTGGAACTATATACAGTGCAGAAAATAAGTATTTGAACACCCTGCTATTTTGCAAGTTCTCCCACTTGGAAATCATGGAGGGGTCTGAAATTGTCATCGTAGGTGCATGTCCACTGTGAGAGACATAATCCAAAAAAAAAATTCCAGAAATCACAATATATGATTTTTTAACTATTTATTTGTATGATACAGCTGCAAAGAAGTATTTGAACACCTGTCTATCAGCTAGAATTCTGACCCTCAAAGACCTGTTAGTCTGCCTTTAAAATGTCCACCTCCACTCCATTTATTATCCTAAATTAGATGCACCTGTTTGAGGTCATTAGCTGCATAAAGACACCTGTCCACCCCATACAATCAGTAAGAATCCAACTACTAACATGGCCAAGACCAAAGAGCTGTCCAAAGACACTAGAGACAAAATTGTACACCTCCACAAGGCTGGAAAGGGCTACGGGGAAATTGCCAAGCAGCTTGGTGAAAAAAGGTCCACTGTTGGAGCAATCATTAGAAAATGGAAGAAGCTAAACATGACTGTCAATCTCCCTCGGACTGGGGCTCCATGCAAAATCTCACCTCGTGGGGTCTCAATGATCCTAAGAAAGGTGAGAAATCAGCCCAGGACTACACGGGAGGAGCTGGTCAATGACCTGAAAAGAGCTGGGACCACCGTTTCCAAGGTTACTGTTGGTAATACACTAAGACGTCATGGTTTGAAATCATGCATGGCACGGAAGGTTCCCCTGCTTAAACCAGCACATGTCAAGGCCCGTCTTAAGTTTGCCAATGACCATTTGGATGATCCAGAGGAGTCATGGGAGAAAGTCATGTGGTCAGTTGAGACCAAAATAGAACTTTTTGGTCATAATTCCACTAACCGTATTTGGAGGAAGAAGAATGATGAGTACCATCCCAAGAACACCATCCCTACTGTGAAGCATGGGGGTGGTAGCATCATGCTTTGGGGGTGTTTTTCTGCACATGGGACAGGGCGACTGCACTGTATTAAGGAGAGGATGACCGGGGCCATGTATTGCGAGATTTTGGGCAACAACCTCCTTCCCTCAGTTAGAGCTTTGAAGATGGGTCGAGGCTGGGTCTTCCAACATGACAATGACCCGAAGCACACAGCCAGGATAACCAAGGAGTGGCTCTGTAAGAAGCATATCAAGGTTCTGGCTTGGCCTAGCCAGTCTCCAGACCTAAACCCAATAGAGAATCTTTGGAGGGAGCTCAAACTCCGTGTTTCTCAGCGACAGCCCAGAAACCTGAGTGATCTAGAGAAGATCTGTGTGGAGGAGTGGGCCAAAATCCCTCCTCCAGTGTGTGCAAACCTGATGAAAAACTACAAGAAACGTTTGACCTCTGTAATTGCAAACAAAGGCTACTGTACCAAATATTAACATTGATTTTCTCAGGTGTTCAAATACTTATTTGCAGCTGTATCATACAAATAAATAGTTAAAAAAATCATACATTGTGATTTCTGGAATTTTTTTTTTGATTATGTCTCTCACAGTGGACATGCACCTACGATGACAATTTCAGACCCCTCCATGATTTCCAAGTGGGAGAACTTGCAAAATAGCAGGGTGTTCAAATACTTATTTTCTGCACTGTACATAACAAAAAAGTGTGAAACAACTGAAAATGTATGTCATATTCTAGGTCTTCAAAGTAGCCACCTTTTGCAGCAGACACATCTCTAGAACAACTGTTAAGAGGAGACTGTATGAATCAGGCCTTCATAGTAGAATATCTGCTAGGAAACCACTGCTAAAGAAAGGCAACAAGCAGAAGAGGCTTGTTTGGGATAAAGAACACAAGGAATGGACATTAGACCAGTGGAAATCTGTACTTTGGTCTGATGAGTTCAAACTTGAGATCTTTGGCTTCAACCACCGTGTCTTTGTGCGACGCAAAAAAGGTTAAAGGATGGACTCTACATGCCTGGTTCCCACCGTGAAGCATGGAGAAGGAGGTGTGATGGTGTGGGGGTGCTTTGCTGGTGACACTGTTGGGGATTTAATCAAAATTTAAGGCATACTGAACCAGCATGGCTACCACAGCATCTTGCAACGGCATGCTATTCCATCCGGTTTGCGTTTAGTTGGACCATCATTTATTTTTTAACAGGACAATGACCCCAAACACACCTCCAGGCTGTGTAAGGGCTATTTGACCAAGAAGGAGAGTGATGGGGTGCTGCGCCAGATGACCTGGCCTCCACAGTCACCGGACCTGAACCCAATCAAGATGGTTTGGGGTGAGCTGGACCGCAGAGTGATGGCAAAAGGGACAACAAGTGCTAAGCATCTCCGGGAACTCCTTCAAGACTGTTGGAAGACCATTTCAGGTGACTACCTCTTGAAGCTCATTAAGAGAATGCCAAGAGTGTGCAAAGCAGTAATCAAAGCAAAAGGTGGCTACTTTGAAGAACCTAGAATATGACGTATTTTCAGTTGTTTCACACTTTTTTGTTATGTATATAATTCCACATGTGTTAATTCATAGTTTTGATGCCTTCAGTGTGAATCTACAATTTTCATAGTCATGAAAAAAAAGAAAACTCTTTGAATGAGAAGGTGTGTCCAAACTTTTGGTCTGTACTGTATGTTCAGGCTAAATGTACCCAAGTTGATTGATTAATTGACGTACAACCAGCCTACCCAATTTTACATATGATTATTGTTAGTAGCTGTTATAGTTATGATTAATAATCAGGGGCGGACTGACAACTCATGGGGCCCCCGGCCAATAGAGGGCCACCACGCCAGGAGGCAGCGCAGCTAAAATCTCAGGATTTTCACATCAAGAGCATGTCAGTTTCAAACATATCAGGGACAGATGTAAAAAAAACACAGATTTTTACATACTGTCCCTGGTTTTATTGAACCTGGCAACCCTGATGCCCCTAGTGGCATGGGGCCCTCGGGCAGTGCCTGAGAACTCCAATGGTCAGTCCGCCCCTGTTAGTAATTTCCCTGAAAAAATGCACTAATTTATAATTCCCTTATACACACGGTCAGACTTTTGCAGGGTTGGAAGTCCGACGGAAAGAAAGAGAACAGATTCTCTATCTAAGGTCCATCGGACTTCCAAAAAAGTGGGATGGAGGCTACACACGGCCGAATTTTCAGAGAAAGAAAGCCTGTCTGACTTTTTTTCACGGAGTCCGGTCGTGTGTACGAGGCATAAGAGTTTGATGTAACATAAAAAACCAAAGACTGATGGTTTAACAGAATTTTCTGTTTTTCACAACAAACACTGACTCTCAGACATCCCTGAATTTTTTTTGAGGTCCTATTCGTCCAAATAACTGGTGATCAAGTGATGTTGTAGCTATGTAAAGGACAGAAATATGAGTCATGGGCTAAGACACATTTGTCAAGATGAATTTATTCACCTGTATAAATAGGCCTTCCAGTTCATGTTTAATACAGTACTCATCTTCCTAGGCCTGGATGTCACTAGGAATCACTAGAAATTTAAGTACTATACCGCAATAAAAATAAATTATTAATTTGTGGAAAACTGAACATGGAAGGCTAGCAGCACACTAAAAAAAAGGCAACCAGACTAAAAGCCTAAAAGGGAAGGTAGTATATCATAGTAACAGAAAATAAAATATTTTATAGCACATTAGTATGACATATGTGTGACCTTGCCTCGGGTCAGTACAACACAGAACCATTCTCCTGTCAGCTTGTGATGTATATACATTTTAGGATATTCTTTATCAGTGTTTTATGTTACATGTATGGAAGATATGACTTCAATGGACTTTGTGGTCAAAAATAAATGTACTTGTTTGTTGCAATTATAATGATCATTGTCTCCCTCTAAACTCTGTAAGTGGATTGGCTAGCAAGAGGAGCTTAATTTCATGGACCTTCACTCTCTCATTCAACATTGACTATCTTTACCGCTTCAGCTGTTAGCATTAGTAAATAGATAGTTCAAAAAAAGTTAAAAATCAAAACAAGTAAATATGATATTTACTTGTTTTGATTTTAAACTTTTTTTTGACATTTCTACTGTTACTTTCTGATTTCTGGCCTAGGCAAATGATGTCTAGGCAAAAAACACCAAATTTCCTTGCAAATAATGGTACCGCTTTCAGCACCTAAAATCTGAAAGAATCATACCGCCAGGGTGGTTAAGACTCATAGTCTTAACCTCCCTGGCGGTATGATTCTTTCAGATTTTAGGTGCGGAAAGCGGTACCATTATTTGTAAGGAAATCTGGCGTTTTATATTGTAGGTCTGTAATTCTTAGAAATAACTCACTTAAATCTGACCAAACAAGAGTCTAATAGGCATCCCGGGTATGTTTTTAAAAAAAAAAAAAAAAAATTCTAAATTATAATATAAAAATAATTATAAATAATTATAACAAATAATATAATTATAATAGAAATTTTTCAATAATGTAATCAACTCAAAATCACTGAAATATGCTCAGTTGCAGAATTGTCGCTGTCATTATTTTTTTTTTTTTATGATGAATTTCCCAACAATTCGCTATCGCTCAATTCTGCAAGTGATTACAATTTATTGTCGCTGTTTTCTAGCTGCTCTAAAATCACTTTTGACATAAAGGGACACTTTTTGGTTGCTATGGACAATCTACAGTTTGCAGGCAGAAAGAACAGTTTTTAATATACAAAAGTGCATGTAGGGCAGACCACTAGGGACAAGGGGGATGTGTATTTTTTACATACAGTACTGTAATCTATAAGATTACAGTATACTGTATGTAATGTGTTTGTTTACTTTTTTAATTTGGCGCCGTTCTCGGCTCCCGTGCGTCGTAACGTCGCAGTGAACGGAGATCGGCGGCACACAGGGACACTGTGTGAATCGAGCGAGGACCCCCTCGCTCACACAGCCGAGAGGCATCGCTGGATCCAGGGACAAGGTAAGTAAACCCTGCCTATAGATGCTGTGAGGTGAGCCCGAGTCTGGCTCGGGGTTACCGCTCGCAGCACAAAAATGTAACCCTGAGTCAGACTCGGGAATACCGCCAGGAGGGTTAAGGAGGGGAGGAGAATCTAGGCACACCCTCCTGGCCTGCAATCAAAATATAAAAAGAAAAAAGAGGGTGCATCAACCTTGTGCGCAGGAGTGTTTGTTTTACTGCTCCTGGCCGGAGCCAAGGGCAGATGGATTCCAGGAACTATATGCTACATGAATCATCTGCCCTTACTCAAGATGGCTGCGTCCAGAAATGCAATTTTTTTTTAGATTTCTTAGCAAAATGAAGCACGGAGACATGGATGGATGGGGCAGTTTGCTTTAAATAATAAAATTGAATTAAAGAGGAGCTCCAGACGCGGAAATTTTTTTTTTTAAAGTCAGCAGCTACTAACAGTGTAGCTGCTGACTTTAAATAAGGACACTTACCTGTCCTACTTGCCCGCACTAATGGCCCCCCCCGATGCCGTTCCCACGATCGCTCCGGGTCCCGCGCCGCCATTCACACTATGGGAAACAGGCAGTGAAGCCGTACGGCTTCACTGCCCATTTCCTACTGCGCCTGCGTGAGTCTCGCGCTGGCTTGTGAATGGGCGCGCTGCTCTCCGAGAACACACACAGTTCCCAGGAAGCAGCGCGCCCCATTCACAAGGAGAAGAAGAAGAAGAAAACACACCGCGGTTCAGGAAGAGGCAGATTACGGACTTCCGCATAGCAACAGCTATTTCGGGTGAGTATTTTTTTTTTTTTTTTCAGGTTATTTTTTTTTTTTTTTTCAAACAACATTGTAAAATGTTGTTATCCTGGGTGGAGCTCCGCTTTAAATAGCATTTTTGGTTTGTGGTGGTCTGTAGTATAGTTTTGCTTTAAGGATTCCATACATTGTCTTTTTAAGGTAGGGCTACTGTTCAGAAACCTCCTGTATCCAAACCTGGACATCTGCCTATAGAAATTTTAAAGGAAAAACAAAAATAACATGGTCTGGTAAGTCATCTGTCATCCAATTGTTCATCAGTTAATGAAAAATAAGTGATTGGGGGTATGGCTGCTGTTAGAAATCATGGCACACAATACTACCTACCTTTTTTTCACCAAAAATACACAAAAACCATCATCAGCAGACATAAAACACAACTTCAAATGACTGCTAAATCTAAAAGACAAAACTGTATTGAGTTAATAAATACTGCTCTGTGTGTGAGTAAGGTACTGTAGCTCATTGCTCATTCGCATGGGCTCTGTGGCCTGTATAGTATGATTCAGCAGTATGTTTACAACTTTTTTTTCAGAACACTGTTGGGGGCTTTTGTGAAATATCAGGGGTCTAAACAGACCCCTGATATCTCACTTTTGAGACAAAAAAATAGATTGAGGACACAGATTCCTCTTTTTTTCTCTCTGTAGCTTCAGCTGTACTGCAGAATGAACAGGACACATTCTGTACAGATGTTTCCTGTTCATTCACAAACTGGAACATTCTCTCTGCAGCAGCTGAAAGCTGGTAAAATGGAACAGGAGGAAAAGCATTCTTTCAGCTGCTGCAGGGAGAGCCACACAGAGGGATTGGCTCTAGTAATTGCCCCCCCCCCATGAATGTTGCACCAATCACCCTCGTTGTCATGCTCCAATTATTCTTGCATGTCAGCTGCCATGCCCCCCAACTGATGGTGCCTGGGTCCTGCACAGGAGGGCTGGCGGAACCCCCTTATCAACGACCCTGATTGAGGGTGCGTGGGTTGTATAGCTGATACATATTTACAGTTGCATAAAAGGTTTATAAATATTTTATTTAGTGAACAAATCAATAAGCTCACAACCCAAAGACCAGTTAAACATATTTCTCCCTCAGTATATCTCCCTCTGTAATACAGCTTATTATGTCCGTGTTTTTTTAACCTATTTAACTATTTACATGTCCTGTAAACTTACTCCTACCTAAATTTCATTAACAAAAAATGCTTGTCTTATATGTATCCCTAACGTAAAGATATGATGGAATGACAAAATATCATAGAAAATTCTTATACTGTAAATCATGAGAAAACTAACATGTCTAATCAATTTTTATGCACAAAAACATTCAGAGCCCAACAAAAAGCAGTGGGAATTGATCCAATAGCTTACTTATCTCTTTTGTTGACTATTTATGGAAGCATGAATCTCGTTTTCCATTTATCCTTCCCTCAATCTAGATAGCGCGGCCCCTAGCACCCAACAAGCAATTGTACTTTTTATTGTATGCACGGCATAGTATACAATAAAATCTAAATGCAGCCAAAATAAAGAAAACTGAAGAATCAGCACAAGGTAGGATGTGTCCCTTGTGTTGATTATTCTGTTGTTAGTAGTAATCCTCTTCTGTCTTGCCCCCAGCTGTAATCTTCAGGTGCATTGGAGATTAATACAGCTAATGGGATGTCAAAGGCTCTTATCTCATTCCGCCTCTATGCCTCATTCATAAAAACCATACTACAGCTTCTATGAATGGAGCACAATCTATGAATGGAGGGGGTTATCAATCAACTGCCCGTCCTCCATTCTTAGATCCTGTTTTCTGTTTTGAATTTTGGCTGCACTTATGCCCTGTACACACGATCGGTCAAACCGATGAGAACGGTCTGATGGATTTTTCCATTGGTTAACCGATGAAGCTGACTGATGGTTTGTCGTGCCTACACACCATCAGTTAAAAAAACGATCGTTTCAGAACACGTTGACGTAAAACACAGCGACGTGCTGAAAAAAATGAAGTTCAATGCTTCCAAGCATGCGTCAACTTGATTCTGAGCGTGGATTTTTAACCGATGGTCGTGCCTACAAACAATTGTTTTTTTCTATCGGTTAGGTATCCACCGGTTAGTTTTAAAACAAGTTTGATTTTTTTTAACCGATGGATAAATAACCGATGGTGCCCACACACGATCGGTTTGGTCTGATGAAAATAGTCCATCAGACTGTTCTCATCGGTTTGACCGATCGTGGCCTTAGGCTTTAAAAAATAATTCCCCACTGCCAATAGTTGAGACACATTGGTAGACACTTTTTTCACACCCCTAACAGGCATGTGTATCTTGCTTTCCCGGTTAAGCAATTAAATAAAAATTGTGCTTGTATATAAAATGAACTATTACAAAAATAAAGTTCTGGAATAATTATTAGTAATCAAATCCAATGTGCTCAAAAGTTTTCCCCTAACAAAGGAAAGCAGTAATACCCAATATAATAGACAAACATAATTAGTAGAATGGTTAATGCAACACATGTAGGGAATGAGATTAGTCCAAAAGAGCCCCAACATGGGGAAATGTCCATTTATAGACTGGAAATCACTTGGCTCGATAAAGGTCAAAATGATCTGAGATCAAGATCTGAAAGGAAAGTGGTTCTTTGATGAGACTGGAAATCAGCAGATAATGATAGTGAAGTAAGCCACACAGACATAGGCCATATAGGGCCATTGATCTAACCCTTGGATAGCGAGATGAGGCTCATGTAGGTAAATATAGCTGCAAGGGGATAATTCCCTCCATTTCTGTTTAAAGAAACAAAAAACAATCATAACTCCTCAAAATCAATATGTGTATGTGTTGATAAAACTGATCCAAACGTAATAGAGGTGATGACCCCTAACTTGAACAAAAATAGTTATTTTTCCAGTTTTGTGAAAATAAAAATATTGTAATTTCCAATGAATAAAAAGGAAAAAAAAAATATCAAAAAGTAAAAGTGCACCTACACCTAAAATAAATCATTCGTCCAATTTGGTGACATACAGAATAAAGGAAAACCAATCTAATCTTTGTGAGAAATAATCTCAATAAATCAACTTTTGGGTTCATCTTAGTTTGCTTCAGACCACAAATAGAAATTGACCTTTTTATTTTATGATATATATGTACAAATACATTTTTTTTTCTTTCGCTCATATTAAAGTGTTACTAAACCCATGACAGTAATATCAGTCTGTAATATGCAGTAAAGCATGCTTATTATATACTCACTGTGGAACCTAAGGGGTTAATCCTCTGAATTGTGTATAAAGTTATACCTCCCAACTTTTTGAGCTGGGAATGAGGGACACCTTGTTGAGCAGGGGGGGGGGGGGTTCTGCGGATCTGAGTTGTTGAGCGGGGGGGTTCAAGGTTCGGAGTTGTTGAGCAGGGGGGGGGTTTGCAGATCAAAGTTGTTGAGATGAGCGGGGGGGTTCCTTCCGCGGGATCTGAGTTGTTGAGAGCGGGGGGGGGGGTTTGGCAGATCAAAGTTGTTGAGCGGGGGGGCGGGACCGTGGTAATCATGGGGGGCGAGTGTCGCGGAATCGCGGGACTCCAGCCCTAATCATGGGACCACAGGATTAACCGCAAAATCCGGGACATTCCAGCAAAATCCGGGACGGTTGTGAGGTATGTAAAGGCTCTTTGATTATGTCAATATATCTGCTGATAGAACAGAGCCATGGGGGCAAGCTGCACATGCTCAGATTGGTGTGTATTGCTAGATTTTTTTTCTTTTTGGGAGGGTGCATGTGATAAGCACAGAGCCAAGTAGCATTGTCCAGAGGGTCAGGGGTCCTGCTGCCTCATAGGACAATCAGGTGAGAATGAAAACTCCTCCTACACATTTTAACCAGACCCTGATAGACGTTACAAGACTGATATATACTGCTGATGTGAAAAGGTATTTAGCAGTTTATATTTACTAAAATAATTAATTCTATATTCTGTGTACTGTGAGAGACCAGATATAGTGAATGCATGGTCCTGGGTTTAGTAACACTTTAATATTTGGCTAAGAACAACCCAATCCAAGATTAGAAGAGTCTATGCAATTGGACCTGCAATTCAAATATTGCTTCATCTAAAAACTCTGCCTCTTAGGGGAGTCTGCAATTTCAGAAGTGGGGGTCAGCAATTAAGAAATAGCACAGTGGCCACAAGTATGGCTTCTCCTTATCTTGCGACCTAATCCTCAATTAATATTGAGCCTTACAAAAATGATTGACACACCATGTATCTTTTAAGTTATGTTTAAGTTTACTAGTTAGATCAGGTCTATTAAAAAATCACATTTTTAATCATAGCAAATATAATCTTACCCAGCCTATACCCAGTATTTTTAAAGTATAGGTTCACCTTTTTTTTTACAAAAAATGGAAAGGCGATCTAACATGCTAAACCTGTCCCAACCTAAATGTCCTAACCTGTCCCTGTCCCATGCTAAACCAACACCAGGTCCCCACTACACTTACCTTTGTGGGTGATTAACTATTTCTGCCCTCACAGCTACTACAGCAGTCTGGGGATTTGAAAACCCTATGGGATTGCATGCAGCCCACGCCCCTTAGACTCCAAAAATTCATAAGAATAAAACAAAAGAATACCCAGAATATACGTATATAATAAAAAAACATAGAAAACAACTATTGGCATAAATAATGGCCGTGGCACTTTATTGGTGTGCATAAATAAATAATTCTAAAATATTTATTTAATCATAAAATTCCAGTAAAATTAAATCTATCCAGAAGCTCAGTTCATAGAACTCGAGCCAAAAATATTAAATAACAATAAAGCCCCCTAGACATCCAGGGTGACTATCACACCACATAAGTGCCAACAACAAGGAAGGGTAGCTCTTAGCTAAAGGCTTGACCAACTGCAAAAATTCCTGTCAGACAGGGATATTTATAGGTTCCTGAATATTCCAGAACCTTCCACTGCTTTTAATTGGATAAAAGCTCACCTCACAAATTTTAAAGAGACAGTAACCTAAAACTGTCTCCATAATAACTTGCCTATAAATTTTAATTGGCAGGAAAAAAGGGGCGGGGCTACAGCAAGATCATGAAGGCGGGCCCAAATAGCTGTTCCCTCCTTTTACATTGTTCTTCTCCTTCATTCTTTAGGGCTTCCTGGACAGATCAGAGAGATTTTGATTGGACACGTGGTGGCATGTGACCACCAATCAGAATATCTCTGATCCATCCTGGAAGAAATAGGGAAAGAAGGGGAAGAAGAATGGGGATTTCAAATTCCTGAACTGCTGCACTGGCTGGAAAGACAGTGACAGCTAATCACTCATAGCAGGAAAGTGCATCAGAGACCAGGGTTGGAGAGAACGTTGGGTATTTGTTCACATTTTCATTTTTTGTGAAAAAGGGAGCTTGCAATTTAAATGTATATATTTTTTTAATTGTTGTATAAATAGGGATACAGTCCATGTTCACTACTACAGTGGGTTCACAGTGAATCCTGCGGGTTCGAGATTTGTGGTCCCGGGAAATTTTAATACAAATTGGGAGAATTTTTTTGTAAACCAAAATGCACTGTATAGTCAGTGAACATGGCCTTTTATGTGCTGTTTTTACAGTCTTATATTTTTGCTTTGACCTTAGAGCTGCTTTCAAGATCAAGTGTTCCCTTTCAGTGCTTTTCTAAGGGTTTTCTTTAAAGTGGTTGTAAAGGCACAAGGTTTTTCACCTTCATGCATTCAATGCATGAAGGTAAAAAACCTTCTGTGTGCAACAGACCCCAGCCCCTACAATGCTTACCTGAGCCACCTCTCGATCCAGCAATGTCCACGAGAACCATGCCTCTTCAGGGACTCGCACTCCTGATTGGCTTTTGGCAGCAGTGGGCATCATTGACCCCCGCTGCTGTCTATCACAGCCAGTAAGCCAATCAGAAGACGGAAGGGGAGGGGCCAAGCCACAGCTCCGTGTGTGAATGGACACACAGAGCTGCAGGTTAGGAGCGTGTCTGCTTGGGTGCAGGAGGGAGGAACGAGAGAAGAGGAGGATCCGGGCTGCTCTGTGCAAAACCACTACACAGAGAAGCTAAGTGGGACATGTTTGTTATTTAAAAAATAAATAAAAAACAAGGCTTTAATATCTTAATCGATAGATGCCATCAATGGCCTCCCCTGTCCCCAAGGTGTGGACTGTATAGTTCAAAGCTGGTTTAAAACTCTTTTATCCTCACAGAAATAAAGGCTTTTCTTCTTGTAGAATGGTGCACAATGCCAAAACACACAGTTTAGGATTTGTGTAACAACATTCCAACACGC
Organism: Rana kukunoris; assembly: GCA_029574335.1. Classification (NCBI taxonomy): domain Eukaryota; kingdom Metazoa; phylum Chordata; class Amphibia; order Anura; family Ranidae; genus Rana; species Rana kukunoris. Next base: position 117,247,821 of record CM056049.1, on the reverse strand, counting down.
AATTAAGCTGCCCTTAAGACAAAATGTGGTCCATGATATTGATAAGCTGTTTATTTTATTTTGCCTTGTCTATACATATGATACAAGATGAAATAAAAAAAATAGTGGCGTATTTTACATAAACCTAAAAAAAAAAAATGTAAGTATACTTAAAGCCTATAGACAAAACCCTGCAATTGCTATGCCATATCATGCAACTTTTTAAAGCTTAAAGTTGTAGAAAATCACAAAAAATAAAAAGAACACTGCAAGTTAAAAACATAATGTGCTAGTATGCATTGCATACTAGCACATTATAAAATAATTACCTTAAAACAAAGCCCTCCAGTGGCATGCTGTCACCTCTGACGTGGCATTCATCTTTACCCAGTCTTACGTCTGAGTTCACAGGCTCTCGCCATTTGAATGGCCAAGCCACGATGACGTCACAGCAATGGCACAGCTCTCTCAATCCATGGCATGCCTTCAATTGAGAGCACAGAGCACATGTGCCAGTGACCTCGCCGACACTGCTAAAGTAAATATATCTCAAATGGTGCACGTTTAGGAGATATTTATTATGCCCACAGGTAAGCATGGTAGGCTTACCTGCAGTGTTAGCAGAAACATGTTATGGTCATTTTAAACAGCAGACAACAACTAGTCATTAACCCATTCAAGGTCATTCCTGATTCATTTGGGCTGGTGAGTGGTGACGTCTTGCAAGATGGTGAACTCTGTGGTGACATATATCCAAGCAAACAAAAATGGACATCAGAGGTGAAGGCTGAATGTTGAACAATGTGGCAAACTTCCAGGCTTCAGTCTCATCTGTGAAAGCACATTGTGGTGAAGTGTATTACCACTGGACAAAAACATGTAAATCGTTTGTTAGGTAACCATTGATAGACCTTTTATAAAGACTTTGCTTCATCTATTTACTTCAGCCGAATAATCAGAGAAGACTAGGAGCCTGTGGTCCTGTGAAACCAGATGCCTCTGGTTGCAGAATGGTCACAGAATTTTAGATGTATCAGTAAAGTCCAGGAAGCAAGCAGGAATGAGCCAAATGTTTGAGTCAAACGTAGGTTCGACTTGAACATCGGGTGTCCGCCTGTTGAAATCGCACAGCGCGACTCGCGCATGAGCAGTAGGGGAACATATAAGAACATTATCTTCACCACTGCATTAACCCCCCTGGCGGTATTCCCGAGCATGACTCGGGGTGTTTTTTTGTGCCATTATCGGTAACCCCCGAGTCACGCTCGGGGTAGCTATGCAGAGCCTGCAGAGCGCGCTGGCTTACCTTGTTCCTGGATCCAGAGATGCATCTGCGCTGTGTAAGCGAGCGGGTGCTTGCTCGATTCACACAGTGTCCCTGTGTGCCGTCTATCTCCATTCCCTGCGACGTTACGACGCACGGGGCGGAGATCGGTGCCAAATTCAAAAAAGTAAACAAACACAATACATACAGTATACTGTAATATTATATACCCCCTTTGTCCCTAGTGGTCTGCCCAGTGCCCTGCATGTTCTTTTATATAATAAAAACAGTTCTTTCTCCCTGTAAACTGTAGATTGTCCATAGCAACCAAAAGTGTCCCTTTATGTCAAAAATGGTTTTAGATCAGCTAGAAAACAGCGATAATAAATTATAAACACTTGCAGAATTGAGTCATAGCGATTTGTGGGGAAATTCGTCATAAAAAAAATAATAATAATGACACCGACAATTCTGCAACTGAGCAAATTTCAGTGTTTTTGAGTTGATTACATTATTGAATAATTTTTATTATAATTATATTATTATTTGTTATAATTATTTATAATTATTTATTATATTATAATTTTGTTTTTAAAAAAATGTCATACCCGGGATGCCTATTAGACTCGTGTTTGGTCAGATTTAAGTAAGTTATTCCTCAGAATTACAGGCCTACAATATAAAACGCCAAATTTTCTTGCAAATAATGGTACCGCTTTCAGCACCTAAAATCAGAAAGAATCAGAAAGAATCATACCGCCAGGGAGGTTAAGCCTTGTACACACGATCAGTCCATCCGATGAGAACGGTCTGAAGGACCGTTGTCGTCGGTTAACCGATGAAGCTGACTAATGGTCTGATGTGCCTACATACCATCGGTTAGAAAAAACGATTGTGTTAGAACGCTGTGACTTTTATGTGTTTTAACCCAACAACGTGCTGAAAAAAATGAAGTTCACAGTGAATCCTGCGGTCAGGCATCAATCGGTTCAATTTTAAAGCAAGTTCTATTTTTTTTGACCGAAGGATAACTAACCGATGGCGCCTACACACGATTGGTTTGGATTGATGAAACGGACCTTCAGTCCGTTTTCATTGGTTTTGACTGATCGTGTGTACGCGGCCTTACAGGTAGACTTTATATTATTGGGTGCTGTCCAATATTATTTTACTGAAGATGGCGGCGCCTCCACCCGAGAGCCCAGGGACAGACCAGCTTTACAGTGCCGACATTGCTGGGCGTCCTGGACAGGTAAGTCCATATGTTAAAAGTCAGCAGCTGCAATATTTGTAGCCGTTGACTTTTAATTATTTATTTTTACAGGTAGACTTAATATCATTGGGCGCTATACAATATAAACAGACAAAGGAGACACGGGGGCAACTTTGTCTGTTTAAATGAGGTCTAGTCATTTTGCCCCGTTTTTGCTTTGTTTCCATGTACATCATATACACAACGCAGAATGATTTAAGTACATAAGCGATAGTACAAAAGGATAAAAAGTCATTATCAGTTTTGCTTTATTTCAAAGTACAGCATCTGGCTAAGCTCATTTACTTTCAATAGATTTGCTAATTAGAAATTACTGAACCTTTTGTGCTTCCGATTATGAGTGAAAGAATCAAATTTACTTGTTAGAATAATTTGACAGCTTGCCGGGTCACATTGCCAGCACTGGTATAGGAAAGTGAGAGATGAACACATAAAAGAATGTTGTGTTTTTTTTATATTCTTTATCTATCTAGAAAAAAAAATCATAATTCTAAAAACTACAGCTGTAATTCATCACAATATTGAGTTCCTGGCATAACTGGATCAAATTTAGAATATAGAGAAGGAATGAGAGAACAAAGGGGGAGAAATGTACAAACAAGCTTTGAAATATTACAGCAGCAAGAATGTGTCCGTTCTTTAAATGAGCTGAAATCAGAGAACGGTGAGTGCACACAGACACGTGGCAGCACGTTTAAGGCTCAGTTCACATTAGTGCGATGCAGGAAACTCTGCGAATCCACTGCAGGTTCCCGCATCGCACCTGACTCTGCCATATGTGAACTGCTGGGAGTGTCAATACAAAGTTAACTGCTTGCTGACCAGCGCATGACTATTTACGTTGACAGCATGGCACGGACAGGCAGAAGGACGTATATATACTTTCCCTTTAACCACTACACTACCGGCAGCTGTCAATTGATGGTGGCACGATAGTCCTATTGTTCTGACAGGACGTCATATGACGTCCTTGTCTTTCACGGCCCCATGGCAAACGTGATTGCCCAGTAACTGAGCAGGGACGTGGAGCTCTGTGTAAAAAAACGTCCTGTCAAGGAGAGGAGACAGATGCTGTGTCCCTTGTACATAGGGACACAGATTGGTCACCTCCCCCAGTCAGTCCCCCTCCACACACAGTAAGAATCACCCCCAGGTTACATATTTACCCCTTCCTTGCCCCCTAGTGTTAACCCCTTTACTGCCGGTCACATTTATACAGTAATCAGTGCAAATTTTTAGCACTGTTCCCTGTATAAATGCGAATGGTCCCAAAAATGTGTCAAAAGTGTCAGAAATCGCAGATCGCCGCCATTACTAGTAAAAAAAATAATAATAATAAAAAAATCTTAATTATGTCCCCTATTTTGTAGGCGCTATAACTTTCACACAAAAAAGTCACTATACGCTTATTGTGATTTTTTTAATATAGGTACAAAAATACGTATCGGCCTAAATTGAGAAAAAACGTTTTTTTTCTCAAAAGTGCCGCTCTTTTTTTGTTTACAGCACAAAAAAAAAAAATTGCAGAGGTGATCAAATACCACCAAAAGAAAGCTCTATTTGTGGGAAAAAAAGGACGTCAATTGTCAGTTAAAACAACGCAGTGCCGGAAGCTAAAATTTCGCCTGGACAGGAAGGGGGTATACGTGCCCAGTAAGTAAATGGTTAAGAAGCCCACCCGCCGGGAGCTCCGTGACTCCGACTGCGTGTCCCGCAGACTTGACGTCTGTGGGCATACCCACGATCGTGTCACGGTGAGGAAGAAGGTGGAAATGTTTATGTTTTCCTAGTGACATGACAGTGTAACAGAGCTTTCTGTCTTTTAATAAGGACACTTACCCTAGTCGCCAGCGTTGTCAGCCCCCGCCGAGGCCGATCCTCGATCCTGTCAGCTACAGGTGCCGCCATCCATAGTAACGGAAACAGGCACTGAAGCCGTGCGGCTTCACTGCCCATTTCCTACTGCGCATGTGCGAGCAGCGCGGCGCTTTGTGAATGGGCCGGCTGCTTTCTGGGATACACACAGTTATCAGAATGCAGCGCGCCCCATTCACAAGAAGAAACAGATTGTAGGAGGAGGAAGAAAATCGACCGTGGAGGAGACAAAGCAGATTCGACACTTCCGCATAGCAACAGCTATTTAGGGTAAGTAAAAAAAAAATGTTTTTTTTTAAGTGTAGCAATATGATTACATTTAATGAACAAACTAATGTTGAATCATGCCTATTCTATTCTTTAGTGATTCTGTCCAAATAAAAAGGATGAGTTAAGATTGTTTTGAAAGCAAGTAATGAAGCTTTTCTGTGTCCTACAATTTTTCTCTTGCACCAACAGTAATACAGACGCGCGTACTACAAGAGTTTATTTATTTAACACAAACTACCTAATTTCACTGTCAAACATGTTCAAAACATTACTTAGAACATAGCAAACAGTTGAAGAGCCAGTAAACTGCCTAAAAATGTTTAAAGTATACCTGCCATAAGAAACATACAAAGCTGGCATTATGAAAATTCTAGTTGCCTGGCTCTTGATCTGACATACTTGCTACAATAGTTTTGGAGTCACAGAGCTGTAAAGAGTATGCAAATCAGCAAAAAATCCTTCAAGGTCGATGACTAATGCCGCGTACACACGGTCTTTTTTTGTGATAAAATAAAACGTTATTTTTAAAAACGTCATTTAAAATGATCGTGTGTGGGCAAAACGTCGTTTTATGTCTTCTGAAAAGCGACCAAAAAAAAATTCGAACATGCTTCTATTTTTTATGTCGTTTTTCAAAATGTCATTTTTTGTGTTATAAAAAATGATCATGTGTGGGCAAAACGACGTTTAAAACAACGTTTTTAAACCCGCGCATGCTCAGAAGCAAGTTATGACGCGAGCTTGAATGGAACAGAGTGCCGTCGTACGTGTTGTACGTAACCGCGCTTTGCAAGAGCATTTTCAGAAAACGATGGTGTGTAGTTTTTTAAAATGAAGTTTGAAAAACGTTGTTTTGTTTCGTGAGATAAAACAACGTTTTTTTACATCACAAAAAGTGATTGTGTGTATGCGGCATCAAGGGAATTGATTTATAATTAGCCCGTTCACTTTGCAAATGATTTTTCCCCTTAGCTTAGTGAATGAAGTGATGTTCCTCGGACTTCCATCATCCAACCACGTGCAAGAAAAAACATAGGGTTTGATTTGCTCAAATTGAAAAGTGCAAAATCTGGTGCAACTCTTGCTGACCCCATTTAAAATGCTAGTTGTCTGTATGTCATGATGAATATTTGGCTTTTAACCACTTACCTACTGTGCACCTACACCCCCTTCCTGCCCAGACACAATTTAAGCTTCCGGCACTGCGTCGCTTTAACTGACAATTGCGCGGTCGTGCGAAGGTGGCTCCCGAACAAAATTGGCGTCCTTTTTTTCCCACAAATAGAGCTTTCTTTTGGTGCTATTTGATCACCTCTGCGGTTTTTATTTTTTGCGCTATAAACAAAAATAGAGCGTCAATTTTGAAAAAATTCAATATTTTTTACTTTTTGCTATAATAAATAACCCAAAAAATATATATAAAATATATATTTTTTTCCTCAGTTTAGGCCGATACGTATTTTTCTACATATTTTTGGTAAAAAAAAAAATGCAATAAGCGTTTATCGATTGGTTTGCTCAAAATGTATAGTGTTTACAAAATAGGGGATAGTTTATGGAATTTTTTTTTTTTTTTACTATTAATGGCGGCGATCTGCGATTTTTTTATTGGGACTGCGACGTTATGGCGGACACTTCGGACACTTTTCTGACATTTTTGGGACCATTTACATTTATACAGTGAACAATGCTATAAATATGCATTGATTACTGTATAAATGTGACTGGCAGTGAAAGGGTTAACCACTAGGGGGCGGGGAAGGGGTTAAATGTGTGTCCTATGAGTGTTCTAACTGTAGGGGGAGGGGGGGTGACCGATTGTGTCCCTATGTACAAGGAACACAATCTGTCTCCTCTCTCCCTGACAGGGACGTGCAGCTCTGTGTTTACATACAGAGCTCCACGTCCCCGCTCAGTTACTGGGCAATCGCGTGTGCCCGGCGGCGATCGTTGCCGCCGGGCACTCACACCGGGATCCGAGCAGAGCGGCGGGTGTGCGTGCCCGCTCGTGGCTTCAAAAGGACATCACGTCATATGACGTGATGTCAGGATAATGGAGTCCTCCGCCCGCCGTCATTTGACGGTGGGCGGAGGACAAGTGGTTAATCTTCTCCTATCACATATTGTTTTATTTACTATGCTTAATGTCAAGAATATTTTTTCTCTTAATCACATCCCGCCCATTCTATGGCTAAAAGATGGTTACAGCACGGGCTTACTTTGCTGATGGTCCATCATATGACATCTAGACATGCGCGTTCCCGTTCATAATGAATGGATTTTCGAATTTGTTAGTATTCGTACTTATTCTAGGGTTGTCCCGATACCACTTTTTTAGGACCGAGTACAAGTACCGATACTTTTTTTCAAGTAGTCGCCGATACCGAATACCGATACTTTTTTTAAATGTGTCCCCAAATACAGCCATGTCCCCCCACATATTGCAGCCATGTATGTCCCCCACATATTGCAGCCATGTATGTCCCCCACATATTGCAGCCATGTATGTCCCCCACATATTGCAGCCATGTATGTCCCCCACATATTGCAGCCATGTATGGTCCCCCACATATTGCAGCCATGTATGGTCCCCCACATAATGCAGCCATGTATGGTCCCCCACATATGCAGCCATGTATGGTCCCCCACATATGCAGCCATGTATGGTCCCCCACATATGCAGTCATGTATGTTCCCCCACATATGCAGCCATGTATGGTCCCCCACATATGCAGCCATGTATGGTCCCCCACATATGCAGCCATGTATGGTCCCCCACATAATGCAGCCATGTATGGTCCCCCACATAATGCAGCCATGTATGGTCCCCCACATAATGCAGCCATGTATGGTCCCCCACAATATATATATGATGCCGCCGCCGCCACCGCCGTTAATCCCCTGCATTACAGCGTAGCGCCGCGCACGCATTACAAGCTTCCTTTGTGAATACTTGTAAAGCGCGCGCCGCCATGAATAGATACTCCCCTTCTCGGGATTGGACGGATCCGTCCAATCCCGAGAAGGGGAGTGTCTATGCATGGCGGCACGCGCTTTACAAGTATTCACAACGGAAGCTTGTAATGCGTGCGCGGCGCTACGCTACGCTGTAATGCAGGGGATTAACGGCGGTGGCGGCGGCATCATATATACAGATATGGGGGACATACATGGCTGTGATATGGGGGGCGGGGGAAGTATTCTATTTTAGTATAGTACAAGTACTCCCGCAAATACTCGGCATCGGTCCCGATACCGATACTAGTATCGGTATCGGGAGAACCCTAGTGTATTCCTTTTCCTATTTTTTACATGAATAAAAGCATTTTGGATCTCAGTTTTGGTTTGCAGCCATCCGGATTTCTTTTCACTTGATTGCTACAGCTGCAAATGGACAGGCACCCTATCTCAAGGAGATCATGCCAGAGTCAGCTCACCTTTGAGCAGCGTGAATCTTTCTGTGTATGTGGATCCAAGTGCTGGCTATCAGTGACCACCAGTTCAGCCTATCAGTGCCCACCAGTGTTGCCAATCAGTGCCCATCAGTACTTCCAATTAGTGCCCATCAGTGCCTCCTCATCAGTATCACCTATCAGTGCCACCTATCAGTGCCTATTAGTGCTGCCTACTAATGCCTATTAGTGCCTATCAGTGTTGTCTATCAGTACCCATCAGTGCCACCCATCAGTGCCCTCCAGTGCCACCAAGCAGTGCCGCCTGTCAGTGTCCATCAGTGCCACCTATCAGTGCCCACAACTGTCACCTATCAGTTCAGTCTCATCAGTGCCTTCTCATCATTGCCCATCAGTGCCACCTATTAGTGCCAATCATTGCTACCTCATCAATGCTGCCTTATCAATGCCCATCGGTGCCCATCAGTGCAACCTATCAGTGCCCATCAGTGCAGCCTCATCAACACATATCAGTGAAGGAGAAAAATTATCTGTTTGCAAAATTTTCCAACAAAATTAAAAATGTTTTTTTTTTTTCAAATTTCTGTTTTTGGTCTTACATGATTAAATGCCACCAAAAGAAAGCTCTACTTGTATGAAAGAAAATAATACAAATTTCATATGGGTACAGTGTTGTATGGCCACGCAATTGTCATTTAAAGTGTGACAGCGCTGAAAGCTGAAAATTGCCCTGGGCAGGAAGGGGGTAAAAGAAGTGCCCAGTAATCAAGTGATTTTTTTTAGGCCTTGTACACACGATCGGACATATCCGATGAAAACGGATATGTCCGGATATTTCCATCGGATATGTCCGATCTGGAGTTTGGTCCGATGGCGTGTACACACCATCGGATCAAATTCCCCGCCGGCGGACGGCGCGGTGACGTGGCGGTGACGTTGACGCCGCCACGTCACCGCTACGTCACCGCACCAGGAAGTAAAACACTTCCGCGCATGCGCCGAATCCATTCGGCGGCGGCGCGGCGGCGGTGCGGGACGACATGTCTGCTGGTAAGTGTACTAACCAGCAGACATGTCGGGCGGACACATTCCCACCCGATAGATTTCAAAGCATGCTTTGAAATCTGTCGGGTGGACAAATCTGTCCGCTAGCCCATACACACGATCGGAGATGTCTGCTGAAACGGTCCATCAGACCGTTTTCAGCGGACATATCCGCTCGTGTGTACGAGGCCTTAGGGAAATGTGATATATCACAAAAGAATATTTCATATATACCATAATCAGCCAATAGGTGGAGCTGTGTTCTAGCTCTTTGAAGGCTTTTTCTTACAGCACTCATGCTAAAAATAGACCAGAGAAATAGACGCATAATTCTTTATATTCCAGTCTATGGTTTACATCTTCCATGCAGCTTCTCTATTATTGTTCTATTGCTGCAGGAAGTATCCAAGGACCAGAAAGAAGGTGAGAACTTTCTGTAGTTAGTATAAGGTTCACATTCTATTTTATGTTTGCATACTTGTCTATTATTGGTATAAATATACCATAGTATATGTTTTTTATATAAAGGTAATGAGGCTTGTGTCTTATGCTTTTAACACTAACCCAATTTTTTAGGAATTGTTTCAGATTGCACATTTCTGAGTTATTTTAAACTGTGCAAAGTATCTTTATTGTAGGGAACATAAGTGTGCTGGGAGATACCAAAGTACTTAAGCTGCTTGATGGCTGATGTGATCAATCACAGCTCACAGTGCACACAACTAATCGGATTATTCTATATAGACCTACACAGCTATTTTCTTGGCAGGAGATGGAAATCCTCATTGACATTAAGGGGCATATTTATAAAGCAGTAAGTGTTTAGGACCATTATCATTAGCGCTCCTGCTTTGCTTGCCTAAAGGATTCCCATAACAAACTGTATTATGAGGATGGAGTGATGCTGTCACCTTCCATCTCAGACAATGGAGGCTTTTAAATATATGAGTGTGTTTTATTACGTTTTAAGTTGCATTTACCTTTGTTTTGCTGTGTTTGTTATTGTCTGGGTGCTTTAGGTTTACGTATGCTTTAAAATACCTTTGTTATTTGGAAAATATCTGCTCCGGAAAACAGAATTTCAATAATATAATAACATTTTCTGCAAGATTTTCTTGTATACTGTAACTACATTTGATTTATTTTTTAACATTTTTGTTGTAAAGACGGGCAGTAAGATAACTTTAAAAATGTAATAATATTTGTTCACTGATTTGTTTGTACAGGCTGTATAAATATCTATTGCGCTAAAAAATGCTTCTTTAACCACTTAAGGCCCGGAAGGATTTGCCCCCTTAATGACCAGGACATTTTTTGCGATACGGCACTGCGTCGCTATAACTGACAATTGCGTGTTTGTGTGACGCTGTACCCAAATAGAGTCCTACCAATAGAGCTTTCTGTTGGTGGTATTTTATCACCTTATTTTTTTAACCACTTCAGACCCACGCTATTGACATAATACAGGCTTCTAGGAGGGTTAAAATAAATGTCCTTTGTGCATGAGGCCTTATGCCGTGTATACGCGGTCAGAATTTTCGATGGAAAAAGTCTGATGGGAGCTTTTCATCGGATATTCCAACCGTGTATGCCCCATCCGACTTTTTCCAACAGACTTAGATAGAGAGCAGATTCTCAATTTTTCTGATGGAAAAAAATCCTATTGGAAAATCCGTTCGTCTGCATGGAATTCCGATGGGAATAAAACATACATGCTCGGAAACAATTTGACGCATGCTCAGAATCAATTTGACACATGCTCGGAAGCATTGAACTTCTTTTTCTCGCCTTGTCGTAGTGTTGTACGTCACCGCGTTCTAAGCGCTCGAAAGTTCAGAGAACTTTTGTGTGACCGTGTGTATGCAAGCCAAGCTTGAGCGGAATTCTGTTGGAAAAACCCTCCAACATTTAAGTCGGAAATTCTGCTCATGTGTACAGTGCATGGCTGCCCTATTATTATTATTGCATCCCAGCACTGCAAGGGATTCTTTATATGCTTATCAGCCCATAGATCCACGCAGCTGTCTGCTCCGGTGAGTCTGGGAACCGCAACCTGGGAATCATCTGCGGCGCAACCCATCTCCACTTTCAGAAGCCCTGGAGAAGACCAGGCGGTCCCTCAGACTCTGCTCCTTGGCCCTCACCTTTGTTGTACCTGTGAGCAGGCTGTGTTCTCCCTAGACAGTACCAATATGTGTCCTTCCTTTCCTAGATTCTTAATTTGGAAAAAATGAGAACCTACTCTCTATCTAAGTCCGTCGGAAATTCCGATGGAAAAAGTCGGATGGGGCACACACACGGTTGGAATATCTGATGAAAAGCTCCCATTAGACTTTTTCCATCGGTATCCTATATATTACGTTTTCCCTGGGACCTCTGCGCACCTCAGTGTTCCTCATGCATCTTGTTACCCCTGTACCCCTGTCAATCTCCCACTGCTGTAAGATGCTGCTTTTTTTCACTTTATTACAAATCTTTCATACATTTAAAAAAAGCATTTTATTTATCATTATTTGTCATTTATATATATCTACTTACAATTGTCTTCTTATTTTAATATCGCTCGTAGTTAATCACTCTCCCTTCCATACAATAGTCACCTTTTCTTCCTACTAATATCCCTCAATCCAATATTTTCATATACTATTTTAATTTCATTTCATCTATTTTTAACGTTCATTTGTATCAAGAGTTAAATAGGAGTTGCTCCACTTCCCTCAAATTTTATACACTATTCATACACTATTCTCTGACCTGGTTTTACAACTTTCACCTATTGACTAATTGTCTCAGAATGGAGGTTTCTCTCTTAAAGAGGTTGTAAAGCCTCATGTTTTTTCACCTTAATGCATCCTAAAACACCTTGTACTCTATGCCCCCCCAAGCCCCCGTTTTACTTACCTTAGCCCCAAACTTCCATGGGCGCAATCCCGATTCGTTCTCCTCTTGGCATCTCATCTCTTCATTGGATAGCAAATCCAATGACGTGGCTGCCGGGGGCGGGGCCGAGTCATACACTTGGCGGCTTTGAACACTGAGTGTATGACACTGGAGCGCACCTGCAAGGTAACCCTTCTCGGGAGAGAGCTTCCCAGAGGGGGTTAGCTATTGCGGGGAGGAGCCGAGAGAGCCACTGTGGGACCCCAGAAAAGGACGATCAGGGCCACTCTGTGCAAAACTAACTTCACAGTGGAGGTAAGTATGATATGTTTGTTATAATATCACTTCAAGACTTTTCATGATGGACCTTATATTACCCTCACCTTACGCCACCAGTTTTATGTTTTGTAATTGATGGGTATCGGATGAATCCATCTTTTCACTATTTGTTTTCACACAAGAATCAACACTTGCAAACATAGCTTTGTATATCTAGGCCAACTCTTATCTTCTGATAATCCAAGAAGATATACCTCCACCATGTCTGGGACTGGTCTATTTATACCTTTTATCAACTTACTAATAACTTGCCACCAATATACCATTATACTGCTACAATACCACATTAGGTGGGGAAATTCTGCTCCCTCCTGTCCATCTTGCACAGTTTGGTACCAGTAGTCTCCCCATTTTATACAACCTATTTGGGCTGAGGCAGGTCTGATGTACTATATTTAACTGGTTTATTTTATTATTAATTGCTGGCGATGCCTTCAGGTGTGAGGAGCAGATCTTCTCCCAATTTTGATCAGACATATCTGGAATAGCTATGATGATGAAGAAAAGAGGGAAGGACGGCCGCACTCCAAGGATTTTCAAACGAAAAAAGTTGTCTTTATTGTAAATCCAAAAACATGTACAGTCACAGCAATCACAGAAAACAGGACAGCAGACGCGTTTCGCACTCGATCAGTGCTTAGTCATGGCTATGGTATGGTGCTAACACAAAAACATTTATACTAGACCCCAAAATACCAAATAAAACATGTGACTCCCTTCAGCCTATAGCAACTTAAAGTTAATTAGTTGTGATAGACATCCTGAATGGGTGTAATCAGAGTGTCAAGTGTGTGCAGGCTGAAAGTCAGCACTAACATAAAGAAGGTAACCCTTAAAGAACCTGTGTATGTGTGGATGTGAGGATTGCATGAAAATGGGAAGGGATATATATATATATATATATATATATATATATATATATATATATATATAAAGGTGAATGTGAGAGTGGATGTAAAAAATAGTGAAAAATAAAATAGACTGGTTTTAAGTGTCTATATATTTATATATATATAGCCGAAATAGTGTTTAGTATGCCGAAGCAGTCATATGGCCCGTAAACCAAGAAAATAACATAAAAATTGTTGTAAAAAAAACTCTTATCTTCTGATAATCCAAGAAGATATACCTCCACCATGTCTGGGACTGGTCTATTTATACCTTTTATCAACTTACTAATAACTTGCCACCAATATACCATTATACTGCTACAATACCACATTAGGTGGGGAAATTCTGCTCCCTCCTGTCCATCTTGCACAGTTTGGTACCAGTAGTCTCCCCATTTTATACAACCTATTTGGGCTGAGGCAGGTCTGATGTACTATATTTAACTGGTTTATTTTATTATTAATTGCTGGCGATGCCTTCAGGTGTGAGGAGCAGATCTTCTCCCAATTTTGATCAGACATATCTGGAATAGCTACTTGACATTTAATCCTCGCTCTCAGAGGATCACCGTATATTTTGCTCTGTAGTAAATGCGAAAACAATTTAGATATTAACCCCTTTGGTTGCTGCAAACTCAGTATTCCAATAAGAAGATATTTGGCAGATTTGTGTATGTGGCTTTATATCTCTAGCATAGCAGGAAGCTCAAACGGTTTAGGTTCTAGAAAAGCAAAACTTGGCATTGAAACTACTGTCTTAGCGTCTCACTATTGAGCAGCAGGATAAAAATTATCCTAGCATGTTGTCATGACATCAAATGCAGCAAGGTAGCTTGAGCTCCATCAGCCGAGTTTAGAGAACAGTGAAAAGGGCAATGCTAGCGTAAAGGCTACAGGGACTGTTTCTAGCAATAGAATTTCTAACCTTCGTGCTGTATCTTTTTTGCCATGATTTGCTTTCTCCTAAGTCTTGCTGGAGGCCTTTCCGGGGCACTGTCTTACAGAATATGCTGATTCAGTTTACCTAGGGGGGAAATGAAGTGGAAAATTGAATCTGCATTAATGTAGGATGTGAGCAGCGGACTTGTTGCTTTTGAGCTCAGAAAGTTTAAAGCGAAGACTTGTGTTTGACTTTTAACATTACCATTTTATGGGCTTTCATCAGCTACTGTTTATAACAGAGTTAGCAGAGTTAGCAGATTTTATGTAAGAACGCAATTGAATATCACAGAGATGTCATCGGTTCAGCACAAAGAAAAGTTTTGTTCTAAATGGAAACAACTTTTCTGGTGTTAGATTTGATAGTCTCTCTAAATCAAATCTTTTTTTATGTATTTATTTAGCTAGAGGGGCTGACAATATGCAAGTTAGGTATTCTTATAAACCCGATAACCAGGGTTATTTATGCTTATGAAATAAAACAAAAGTGCAGCGCATAAATATTTTGCTATAAACATTAGTGGGTGATAAATATTAAAGAACACAATGAACAGTGAAAATATCAGAATTGTGCAAAAAAGTACAAAAAAGTACACCATGAAGTGTATAGTATAGGAAAGGAAAAAAGTCCTAACTATAGCTTCATATGTTCTTGGAAAGGACTCCAGGGATTGCCAAGGTTGCCAAGATTGCCAAGATTGCCCAGAGAAAGATCCACACAAGAGGCTTACAGTAATGCCAGTAACCCCCTTATTTATTCAGGGTGGTCAAAACTCGCTCTATCAGTTAATGAGGATGAGTCTCATAGAAGGGGTGAACATTAACTCAGGAACCTCTTGGTAATAATGGAGATGCAGTCAGCAAATAAATCGGTTCCGACTCGCTCTCAGCAGACCGTGGCCTCATTTTCAGGTAAGTTCCGTTCAGTTTACCTCAGTCTTTAAAATGGTCAAAAGTTTGGACCACCCTGAATAAGGGGGTCACTGGCATTCCGGTAAGCCCCTGGTGTGGATCTTTCTCTGAGTGTCACCTTGGCTATCCCTGGATTCCTTTCCAAGTACATATGAAGCCATAGTTGGGACTTTATCTTTCCTATACTGACTTTGGAGTTTATAGCATACTATTTATGTGCTGCACTCTTGTTTTAATTCATTTGGATGTACCTGGTATCATGGGTATACGTGTTCAGCAGCTATTATTTGTTTAATTTACTAGCACGGACATTTCCTCTTTTTATTATTTATGCTTATAAAAGACAGTGTATAAAAAGTAGATATTCCGCTTTAGACACTGGATCCCCAGGCTGCTACCGACAACGGAAGCCAGTTCTTACAGTCTTCTGCCATTATCACTTTCTATACAAAGTTCCAAAGAAAGACAGAAGAACTGATTATCATATAAAAGCCTCACAAACTGTTTATTAAAGTGGAAGTAAACCCTCCTATTGTTTTTAGCCAAGGAAGCTGCCATCTTTGCCTCTATTTAATCTGCAACTGCCATGATGCTACACATGTGATCAATTTTGAAACCAGCCATTGGATGGTTTGACAGTTTGGTTGAGAGCACAAGCAAATGTGACATCTAGCATTTCCGGCATGCCGGGAATGTTGACTGTTTTTTAAAACTATCAAGTCGATGGGTTTACTTCCGCTTTAAGTCTTCCAACACACAGAATAATCCATCCAACATACAGACCCACTAACATGTTTCACTGGGCCAGGAGCCTGCTTATAGGTCATAACAGAACCCAAACTCTTTCTCTCTCTCTCTAAAACAAGATAGTTGCCTGGCCATGGTAACACTCTTGCTTTAATACTTACATTTAACCTCAAACAAATATTATTATGCAAACTTTTGACTTGCTTCGACCTTCCTGACGTGCATTCATTTTCTAGTTCAGTAACTCAAAGTATTAAAGCCAAATTATCAGTATAACAGCCAGTAAATAAACATTTTCAGAAGGTCGATAATGTCAGCTCGCATATTTCTCTTATGTTAAAGATCACAGAAACTTCCCATCTCCTCCCATCTCCTCCATAATTGACAGCTATTAGATGTTGAAAAGAAGGAGAGATAACACACAGCCCCTATTTAAAGTGTATTCTTCTATTAATGGTATCTATTTATTTATAAATTTGTGTGGAGTCATCTTGTGTTACCTGCTTAGATTTGAACATTCCTTACAAATGTTCTACATTTCTTTTTATTAGGCCAGGAAGTGTATTCTTAGCAGTTACTGTTGAAATTTGAATTTGACCATTTTTTATTTTTTAGGTTTTAGTTAGGTTTTTTAGTTTTTTAGTTACAGCTGCCTTCAGGGCAGAACAAATCATTCTTACCATTAGAGAACTGGGCATACATCTCAATGAGTCCCTACCATCCATAACTTGCATTATCTGTCACACATCAAAACCATTTTTGCAGTGCACTGAAATGTCTCTTAATCATTTTTATCCATCCCTTGCTGTAACTAGAGAAAATATGCAAGTAGAACAGAATTTAATCTGAACTGAAGGAGATTTAAAAATGACCGTTGCAGTGGGTCTCTTCCTGTACTGCAGAGGTTAAATGATCATGCTTCTTTTAGCTCTCCTGCACACTCCTCATATCCCCCAAAGCTGCTTCTCTTTGGCACTCCTTCTGAAGGTCTCGTACAGATGTCACCATGTTCTATGCAGGGCCACCAGGCCTGCATTGTAACTGAGAACACTGAGAACCTGCCCGAAACACAGGGCGTCAGCAGGAAGAGGAAATCTCCACCTGCCAATGAAGCAACTGATAAGCTAAGTAAAACTGCTTTTTAATGTTCTCCTAAACAAAAGTGAGCTTTTGTAGTGCACAAGGAACCCAACTGCAAGAGTTGTTTTTTTCCAGAGTTACACTTTAAAGTAGAACTATGGCTTCCCATTGAAAAAAACTAATGTATTGCAGCATTTAACTATAAAAAACAGACTGCACAGGAGAGGAAAGCACATTTTTCAAGCTTAAAACCATGATCAGTCTTTATAGTCACCCAAATCACTTATACAATTCATTGGTCATAACACAAATCTGTTTTAACTGATTGATTGCAATACTGCATTCCATATATCATTGGTCAGCAAACAAAGCTGTAACCATAAAAATAGAGATTCTTATTCTTGGCATGGTAAAACAAAATAAGATTAAAAATCTTTATTCTATGTACCATAGAACAATACCATGTAGCAGTAGGTAAAGAGCTGGAGTCATATGATTTCTAATGGATTTCTAAGAGCCGGGTTCATGTGATTTCTAATGGATTTCTAAGAGCCGGGTTCATGTGATTTCTAATGGATTTCTAAGAGCCGGGTTCATGTGATTTCTAATGGAGATCTTGCATTTACCAGGAATAATGTTTTTTCATTGTCTCTAGCTGTAAATAATTTTTTCCACCGTATGCTATTCAGTGTTGCTGTTAAATGCAGTCATTGCCGATACTGCTGCTGGAATGTATACTGTATTTCCATATTGCATAATGATTGGGAATAAAATTGATTGTTTAATGCATGGGGGACAGATTAGTGTAAAATGCTAAACCAGAAAGAATTTTAATTGGATACCATAGTATACTGTTATTGAGAACACATTTTAAGTTATAATGTATCTGCAGGTATTTGTATTTTTACTTCCACCTTTGAATATGCTTGCCTTTCCATATTTAAAAAAAAATGGTACAATATATACAGGTTTGTAGATAGTGCCACTCACTAAAGTCAAGGAGTCCAGGATTTCTTTGGCAATGAAAAAATAATATTAGACAGTAGAGGCTTTTTTGATCACAGATTTAGTAGCAAGCAGTATATGGTTCCTACTCCTAAATGCTTAAAGCTTTCAGAAAGCCTGTTAACAGCTTCTCCTTTTTTTTTTTTCTTTTTTTTTTACTGCAGCCAGCACTCCTCATTAACATTCATTTTCAATGCTCCCTCTCTAGGGCTAAAAGGTGCTTAAAGTGACACGTTATCAATAACAACATGATAAAAATAATGTTCTTTAGCAAGGACATACAGTACATTCTACATTAATAATTACACTACCAAAATTAGTGTGTGCTGTAAATTGCCTCCAGCATTGCTCCTATTTCTGCCATTTTGCTGAAGCCCAGAGCCCCTGAATGGATGTAAATCATAACTGTGGAAAATCGATCAGCGCAATTAAATCCTATATAACTATTAATGGGACAGTGAATAAAAAATCCTTACTGAAGAAGTCTACTCCTTGACGATACGCCTATATGGGATGGAGCCCACATGCTGACGTTGCACTGTGGCTATCCAGTTCGATTTGTATCTATGCCTGTACAACTAGCATGGCTTATAGTGCCTTACTTGGGAGTATGTTTGACTCATCTTTTATGTGAATACATTTTTTTTTTAAACGGCGAGCACTAGATCTTGACATTCTGTTTTTAAACATATGCTGATCGTTGCACACTTGGAGAGCTTGTCAACATTTAGAGGAAGGCCTCGTACACATAATCGTTTTTTTCGACAAGAAAGCTGCTGTGAGAGCTTTTTTCAGAGAAAACCGTGTGTGTGTATGGTTTCTCTTCCTGAAAACTGCTCTCTATTTTCCTCGTCGGAAAGCTTGCCAGGAATCTCATCAGGAAAACCAACGTTTTTTTCCTGACGAGATTCCCGGCCGTGTGTACAGGGCTAAAGTGTATGGAATTGTGGACTTTCGGTGTCAGCTTTATGCCAGTGCCTTGTGATATCCCCAGAGGGGAACTGCTTTATTTGAATTGCTGGTGAAACAGGGGTCAAATTGTGTGGAGAGCAGCCAAAAGGTGGAGGAGAGCACGGCACATTTTGGATCCTTTTACACGAATGGTGGATTGTTGTCTGTTACCTGTTTTAATCATCCCTTTTCACAGCCTGGAATATTTTGTTTACGTCTTCATTACATTGTTTATGCACATTTTATTTTTTAGTAGTGCAGCATTGTTTATTTATAAAGAAGTAAATCATAAACTAAATTAAACCCATCAATTTAACAGTTTTAGAAAACCTATACATTCCTGGAATGGTGGGGTTTGCTAACTGTCCCATTTGCTTCTGTCCTTAACCAAACTCTCAATCCATCCAAAGACTGGTGTCATAACTGATCACATGTGCAGCATCATGGCAGTTGCAAATCAAACAGAACAACTGCCTTGGCTGTAAAGGATAATTGTCGTTCAGTTGTTTAGTCATGTTTGACTATTCACAACCTCATAGACTATAGCGCGCCAGGCTTGTATGTCCTCTACTGCCTTCTGGAGCTTGCTTTAAGGGGTTGTAAAGTCAGATTTTTTTAAATCTTAATGCATTAAGCAGGACGCTCTCAAACGAGTCACTCTCTCAGGGTTAGTGCAGCTAGGCAGGATCCTCCCCACTGTGCGACTCCTGGTCTCACAGACAGACAGGACTTCCACCTCCCTGTCATTTGCTATCGCTATCCACTTGCCTCTGATCACCTCGGCAGGCTGTTGGACAGGCTTCTCTCCACCCCTCCAGAGACTCACACGGCTTCCCCCGGTTCACCTGACCCCCCCTGCCTCCCTCCATCATCCGTCTCCAGGGATTCAAGCACTCCATGGGAACTGTAGGCGGCCGTCCTTATTTAGGACAAGCCGCGGCAGCTTCCCCTAACCCCCACGGCTCTCCCCCTCTCCTCACCCTCACACTACTACCCCCACTCGGGCGTCCTATTCGCCACCCATCCCCACAAGTTTCCGCCATCCTCAGGCACTTATTTCTTTCCTCTGCGCCGGTCGGTGGGGATTCGCGGCAGCCGCAATTTAGGAAAGGCCGCGGCTTCACCTGCGGCCTAGCAGCGCGCCGCTCCCCATCCCCGGTAATCGGCACCCAATACATCCAATCGGACCAGAAAGCCCCCCCTACCCCAGTAGAGCCCCCTCGCCCCCCGGCCATCCTTCTCAGCCCCCTAGGCGGCACTGATCCACTTAAACTGGTACCCCCCAGCCTGGATCCTGCTGCCAGGTCGGCGGCCATCTTGCTACACCCAGCCCTATCTCCCCCTCTCAAATTCGTTTAAACTTGATCCAGGGCTTACCCGATCGCCTCCTTAGGGGTCAGGAAAGATTTTTTTTCCCTGCAACAGCATATTGGCGCAGCGTGGTCAGGGTTTTTTTGCCTTCCTCTGGACCAAGCTAGGAGGATTTAGTTATTCTTGAGAATACTCCCCCCCACCCCTTTGTTCTACGGCTACCATGGTTAATCGGCAATACTCGGCAGAGAACATTTGGGATCTGAGTCGATTTGCCGCAATATTGCCGGCCGCCACTAAAAAAGCCCTAAGAAATCTGCGACTTTTGAGGATCGATCGACGATCGACTATCAAAAGTCACAGCCATTTACCCCAGCCTAAGCACATATCATGTGCTTTGATCAACACAAGATCGGCAGTAAAACACCGATTAGAAATCCATGATTTCATTTTGCAACATGATTTAGACTGCCTCTTTATTACAGAGAGCTGGCTCACAGCCGACTGTAACACCATTCTAGGAGAATTGGTGCCAGAAAACTATCGTATTATAACAGAAAACAGAATAGGGCAAAGAGGAGGAGGCCTGGCGGTGATCCATAAGATGCATCTTGCGATCACAAAACCAATCCTTCAAAACCATCTTCCATTGATGGAAACCCTTACTCTGCAACTGCAAGTAAACTGCCAGGAGACCGTCCGGATTCTACTCTGCTATAGGCCACCCGGACCAAAATCGCAGCTTCTCCCATCATTGAAGGACTTTATCTCCTCCTATACCCTTAATAGCAAACACCTTTTGCTGCTCGGGGACTTCAACCTCTGGGCCAACTCCCCGCAAGACCCCATTGCCGATGCCTGCATCGACCACCTGGAAGGATTAGGGCTTCAGCAACTAGTATGTGGGCCCATACATGCTTCAGGTCACACGCTTAATCTTATTTTCAGACAAGATCTGGAAATAAAAATCTTGGAAAATGAACCGTTGTAATGGACAGATCACCATGCAATTAAATTCATTATTTCCGAATTCCCCCCCCTTAACAAAAACATCAAATCCAGTGACAACACACTGCACTAGATGTCAGAAGAAGCTCCATTTGGAACTCTTCAAAGCCATGTTAGGGGAAAAAATAAAAACAATTCAGCCGCACCAAACGGCTGAAGAAACACTGGAGGCCATAAACACAGCACTATTGCAGTCAGCGGAGGCCTTGATAGCGCCGAAACGTAAGACCCACATCCAAAAAAATAACTAACTAATGATATTATCCCCACCAAACTGCTGAAAGAATGCGCCAACATCCTGGCACCTCCTGTCACGCAGCTTATCAACCAATCCTTCAGGGAGGGCATAGTGCCCTCCCAGTTGAAGGAGGGTATAATTCAACCCATCTTGAAGAGAGCCACCCTGGATCCTAAGGACCCACTCCACCGGCGCCCCATAACAGGCCTAAATGTTCTCTCCAAGGTAATGGAGAAAGTAGTGGTACAACATCTGCAACAGCATCTAGATACCCACAACTTACTTGATCCATTTCAATCAGGATTCCGCCCCGGACACGGGACGGAAACAGCATTGTTCAAGATATGGGACGACGTTCTCGAGGCCGCAGACGAAGGAGAATCTTGTCTTTTGGTTCTGCTGGACCTAAGCGCAGCCTTCGATACAGTAGACCACAAGCTTTTATTGACTCGGCTGGCTAAAGTAGCCAAAGTCGCAGAAGGCGATCTATCTTGGTTCTCCTCTTTTTTGGAAAACCGATCGCAAACAGTGAAGCTAGGACCCTTCACTTCAGAAAAACGCACATTATCGTGCGGAGTCCCTGCAGACGACACGCAACTGTACTTCCGCATTTGCAATAAAAACGATCACCACCTCATTCTAGAGACTTGCCTCTCTTTGATAGAGGACTGGATGACAAAGAGTTATCTCAAACTCAACGGAGCGAAAACAGAACTTCTTCTGTTTCACACCAAGCGTATGAATCAACCTGCAACAACTTGGATCCCCCCGCCCCTTCTGGGTAAAATCATCATCCCTAGCGCCAAAGTCAAAAGTCTTGGGGTCATCTTTGACTCCTACATGACAATGGACGCACAAATAGGGTCAGTAGTCAGCGGATCTCACCATCTGCTGTGCCTACTACGCAGACTAACTCCTTTTATTCCCAAGGAAGACATAGCGGTCATGGTGGGAGCGATTGTAAACTCCAGACTGGACTATGCAAATGCCCTTTACCTCGGACTCCCGAAGTACCAAATCGCTCGTCTTCAAGTCGTTCAAAATACGGCCGCCAGACTTGTGACTGGGAAAAAACCCTGGGAATCAATCTCACCTTCACTGAGATCCCTTCACTGGTTACCAGTAAAAGACAGAATCACCTTTAAAGCACTCTGTCTAACGCATAGATGTATTCATGTGAATGCTCCCCACTATCTATGCGAAAAAATAAAAGCTCATAACCCCAATCGCGTTCTGCGATCCACCAATTAAAATCTGCTCCAGATACGGAAAGCCAGATACAAATCCAAAGGAGACAGAAGATTTGCTGTCTAAGGTCCCAGACTATGGAAAGCCTTACCAACCAGCATCCGGTTGGAGAAGAACCACTTAGCCTTCAGGAGAAAGATCAAGACTCATCTCTTTTGATTTCAAAGGAGACAGGAACAACAAGCGCCCAGAGGCGATTTACTTTGCATGTGCCGTGCTCAATAAGTTTTCATTCATTCATTCATTCATTAGGTTAAAAAATCTTCTGGGTGCAGCAGCCCCCCCCCCCGCCCACCTAATACTTACCTGAACCCCATCGTTGCCCAGCGAAGTCCATCTGAGACTCTTCCTCCTGATCGGCTGAAACACAGCAGCAATGCCATTGGCACCCCACTGCTGTCAATCAAAGTCAGTTAGCCAATCAGGAGAGAGAGGGGATTGGGCTGCTTGCTGTGGGGGCACTCAACAGTAGGGAGGGGGCCAGGAGCACAGAAGATGCACCAGAGAAATGGAGGATCTGAGCTGCTCTGTGCAAATCTACTGCACAGGAGGAGGTAAGTATAACATGTTTGTAAAATCTTTTTTTTTTCTATAAATATAACAATCACTTAAACTTCATGTTCATTGTTTCGATTATGCTATCTATCCATCTTGTTTTCTGATCGGCCTCATCTCCTTTTTCTTTCCATGTTTCCCAGCATCAGGGTCTTTTCCAATGAGTCCTCTCTTTGCATTAGATGGCCAAAGTATTTGAGTTTCAGCTTCAATATTTGTCCTTCCAGTGAATATTTTGGGTTGATTTCCTTCAAGACTGGTTTGATCTTCTTGCTGACCTAGGGACATTCAAGAATCTTCTCCAACACCATAGTTCAAAAGCATAAATTCTTTGGCATTCAGCCTACCTTATGGTATAACTTTCACAGCCATAGGCTACTACTGGGAATACCATAGCTTTGACTATACAGCATTTTGTCAGTATGGTGATGGCTCCTCTTTTTATAATGTTGTCTAAGTTTTCCATTGCTTTCCTCCCAATAAGCAAGCATCTATTATTCGCATGGCTACAGTCACTGTCTGCTGTGATCTTAGAGCCTAGGGAGGTTAATCTGTCACTGTTTCCATTTCTTCACCTTCTATTTGCCAAGCAGTGATGGGGCCGGTTGCCATGATCTTAGTTTTCTTAATGTTAAATTTTAGGCCAGCTTTTGCACTGTCCTCTTTCACTTTCATTTAGAGACTCTTTAGTTCATCTTCACTTTCTGCCATTAGTGTGGTATCGTCTGCATTTCTCAGGTTGCTGATATTTCTCCCAGAGATCTTATTTCCAGCTTGTGATTCGCCGATACCGTAAAGGATAGAAGAGTTTAATTCCGCTTTAAGGCTTTCAGCAGATTGTCCTCTACAAAGTCGGCAGTGCCTAAAAGTGCCTAAAAACGGAAAGCAACTGAGCATGTGCAGAGCAGGGAGAGACAATGTATTACTGGATTTTAAACATTATAAACACTTATTGTTAATGTTTTACATAGCTATACTTGCAAACAGGGCCAGCATTAAGTCATCTAGCAGGACCTAATTTTCCGACTAAAGTTCCACTTTAGTGGAGATGTTTCGAAAATTCACCCCTTACCCTTCACGTGAATCTGTTCCAGGTACAACAATTTTTGAAATGTCATATTTTCCTGTGATCTATTCATCCACATGATGTGCTGGTGAGAACACATTTATATGATTATCTGCACTGATCTAGTGTGAAAAAAATTTAAAAAAGATTTTTAGCCAATTTCATTAACACAATAAGAAAATGTACAATGGAAATGACTCAAAATGTTTAATGGTACTTTAAAAAGATTATATATTCATTTTAAAACACCAGGAGATGCACTTTGTTGACAACAGAAAATGCTTATAAAATGTTAATGTAATTTGTAAATTTCACTAGCTACCTCACTCCTAGGATTAATCCAAACACAATTTAATAATGCATTACCAATACAAAAATACATACTTACACCTAAACAACATATTCTGTCTTATATAAGGCAATGAGCACAATTAAAGACCACTTTGACCATAGAAAGCAAAGAGACAGCTGTCCCGACACTAACAGTTGAGGGAGTCCCCCAGATCCGACCCTTCTAGAATTTCACTGACTTGGCATGCCCCACATCATTGTAATTGCACGTAAATTATACTGCCCCAGGGTGAATCACTCTATACAGCATACAGCATTTTTTCAGTAGGGTGATGGCTCCTCTTTTTATAATGTTGTCTAAGTTTGCCATTGCTTTCCTCCCAATAAGTAAGCATCTCGTTTGTCAATTTTAGAGCCTGGTAGAAACCTACGGACCTGTGCAGCCAAAGACACTGAGTTGTATTCTATGCTGGGTGAAGAAGACAATGTTATACCTGTATAGCATAGTCTGTTTCTAGCAGAGTTGGCTGCTCTAGGTAAAATGTTGATGCCCTGCTGCCCAGGCGCATATAGCTTTTAAACTCATTGCAACACACAAAGCATTCAGCTTATATATATCTTCATCATTGTACCCTTCACAATGCCCATTCCTTCATTTTGATTTACTTTGTGCTGCTACTAACATTTTGTAAAAAGTCAGGTAGTTCTGGTAACAGGGGCACAAGCCATTGAAGAAAAAACATAATCTGACTGCTGTCATATAATAAAAAGTCAATAAGAAAGCAGGTTTTTTAAATCTGTCTTATTTAAACATCTTGGGGGGAATTAACCCTGCAAACTCAAAGTTTATTTTGCCTTTTCTCCAGAGTTTATGTTCAGTAAAATATATTCAATTAGGAGTATCATTATGGAATTGGGCAATGGGCCAAATATATAGTGATTTAGCACTCATATACTTCACTAATGCCTTATTAAGCCTATGGGTTGATTTACTAAAGGCAACAAGGCTGTGCAGTTTGCATAGTTCAGTTGCACCAGAGTCCATAATCCAATCATGTGCAAGCAAAAATGAATTATTTTTCATTTTACTTGCACTCTTTGCAAAGTGAAGTCTTACCTAATTTACTAAGCTCTGGAGCAACTGCACTTACAGAGGGCAACTGCACTTTGCAAACTGCACAGTATATTTGCCTTTAGTAAATCAACCCCTATGTGTCTTTAGTAAATCAACCTAAATGTATCTTAACCCCTAGAGGACCAGTCGCCACAGTTATAGTGCGGCAGGTTGGCTCTCCTGGGCAAATTTCCGTGGCTGTACGTCGGCCTCTTTAAGAGCACTAGGGGGCGCACGCATGCCTGCGGCGTAACAACGAAGCTGATGCCTGTGTTCATACTAAGTATGAACAACAATCGGTCTCCTCCCCCAGGCAGTCCCATCCCCCCACAGTTAGAATCACTCCTAGTTAACCCCTTACCTGCCAATGACATTTATACAGTTATCAGTGGCTATTTTTAGCTCTGATCGCTGTATAAATGTCACTGGTCCAAAAAAAGTGTCAAAACTGTCCGATCTGTCTGCCGCAATGTCACAGTCCCAATAAAACTCGCAGATCACTGCCATTAGTAAAAAAAAATTATAATAAAAATGACATAATTATATCCTCTATTTTGTAGACGGTATAACTTTTGCGCAAACCAATCAATGTACGCTTATTACACTTATATATTATATTTTTTTGGGGGGTGGGGGGTATTTATTATAGCAAAAAGTAAAAAATATTGCTTTTTTTTCAAAATTTTAGCTCTTTTTTAGTAAATAGCGAAAAAAATACCACCAAAAAAAAATCACTATTTGGGGGGGGGGGAAATACATCAATTTTTGTTTCGGTACATCATCTCACCATCGCCAGTTAAAGCGACGCAGTGTCGTATCGCAAAAAATGGCCTGGTCATTAAGGGGGCAAATTCTTCCGGTGTTTAAGTGGTTAATCAAAATGATTACTATATAAGTCATACGTATAAGTCATGATATGTATAAGTTATGGCTGTTTCATATAAAATAAAATGCCTATAAATCTATTTTTGAAAAGGTTTTCATACGTGACCTTACCAGTAAGCAGTCTGAAAGCTTCTGAAGCTAAATTTTGCAGCGATAGCCTAATACATATAGACTGCCTGTTTTCAGACGGTAATGGTTTTTGGCCAAAGTATGATTTTGGTATTGACCTCTTACCTTGCATCAGTTTATGTAAAATTGAGGTGTGTTTGACAGAGTACCAATATACAGAATGGCTTTTTATTATTATTTAATTTATTATTCAGGTGATGAGCAGTATTTTGGAAACTTCAGATTAAATCACGTGGCAATGCTAATATTAAGAAATTGTAAAGAGCAGTAATGGTATACATCAAGAGTGGTGAGACATGTTTAAGATATAATAGCAATGGATCATAACATAAATATGGAAGGCTACTGAAACACACCAGATAGATTTAAGGTGAAACTGAATAATGCTATGTCTGCCAGACTACAAAAAATACTACAAAAAGTTGTGACAGACAATGGGGAGAAGACACAGAACAGTTTCTATGGACAAGAGAAGAAAAGTCTTTATGGCTGTACTCCCACACAGGTTTTGACAAAAAAATAGCACAGTTGTTTACACACACCTCTCCCCATTCTTCAGCTCCTGTGACCGATCGCGGGATACCTATGGCGATCAGGTCCGCGGGTCCCGCGGCCGCGGTCACAGAGCTTCGGACCGGGTCATGGGAGCGCGCTGGGCACTTAAAGGGGATGTACAGGTACGTGCCTGTGCCCAGCTGTGCCATTCTGCCAATGTATATGTGCAGGAGGCGGTCCTTAAGTGGTTAAATAGCTTCCTTTACCTTAGTGCAGTCCTCCTTCACTTACCTCATCCTTCGATTTTGCTTTTAAATGTCCTTATTTCTTCTGAGAAATTCTCACTTCCTGTTCTTCTGTCTGTAACTCCACAAAGTAATGCAAGGCTTTCTTCCTGGTGTGGAGAAAGCCTCTTGAGGGGGGAGGGGGCGAGCAGGCAAGTCAGGACACTCTCTACTTTGCAGATAGAGAAAGGAGCTGTGTGTTAGTGGGCATCCTGACACACCTGCTCGCCCCCTCCCCCCTCAAGAAGCTTTCTCCACACCAGGAAGAAAGCCTCGCATTACTGTGTGTAGTTACAGACAGAAGAACAGGAAGTGAGGATTTCGCAGAAGAAAAAAGTACATTTAAAGCAAAATCTAAGAATGAGGATGAGGACGGAGGACTGCACTAAGGTAAAGGAAGCTATTTAGGGAAATTTTTTTTTACCTTTACAACCCCTTTAAGTATGTGTTTGTGGACAGCTTCTATGGACAGCCTTGCATTACAGGCAGAATAGGCGGATAGTAAAGAAAACAAGGGATGTGCACCACAGAGGTCAACAAATTTATTAAAAAGAGAAAAAACCATTGGTCCATTGGTCAAAGATAAGGACACCTTCCTGCAAGCAAAAAGAAACGGAAAGTCCAACTATTTAAATATTTTGAAGAAAATATTAGCAGACCTATACTTAAGGAAAGAGATCTGGGATGAGAACAGCTCCAATAGAGCCAAAAGAATAGTTGATTTTTAAAAGGGAAAGGCTCCTGGACATGACATGTTGAGTTTTTCTGGCAGGTTCTGTGTTTAAAGCCCACACTTTTCATACATTTTTCACCAATATCTGAAAAAAGAAATGCAATAAAAAAGAATCGTTACGCAAGAAATACAGATATATAGATTGTAACAAGTTGCATGACATCACACTTTTCTGCATTTCTACCGACATGTGTTCTGTACTATACTTTATATAATACCCCATAATATATGCCAACACAACTATACATCAAATTTTTCCAATTAGAATAAGCTTTTGAAAAAAAAATCCCGGCGTAGTCCTCAGTTCATCTTTAGATTGTCTACTTGCTAAAAACCTTTACAATTGCTTTGTATGCATTGTGAGTTATATCTGTGCTTTGAAATGAAGACTGATGTAAGACCTTTTCACTCACTCCATTCATAAAGGTTATACAACAGGCTACTGTGAATTGTCAGGTAGACAATTCATACAACTTTAAAGGACATGGACTCTGCAAATGATATAAATTTACTTTCCAGATTTACTGTAATATGCAGGAAAAGACCAATTGCTTGCAATTCTTTGCCAGACAGATGGGATTAAAGGTCTGCCAAAGCATAACAGACCTTATGACCTTAAACCTTCATACACCTGGAACAGTTAAGATTTACAGCCAAGGCAAATCTTCACAGATCCTTTAATCTACCTTGGTAGTATTGTTTAAAGATATGGCTGTACAGAAGATGACATTACAAATAAGAAAGCAGGACCTTCCATGAGAACTGAACAAGCTAAAGTTAAAAGCTGATTGGTTACGATGTACAACTGCTCCAGATTCCGTCTGCTCCAGTTTTAGTAAACTTCCCCCTTATAGTACTCATGAATGACAGGAAATGACTTAGCCATTCCTTTATACTACTCAGTATTAGTCTATATATCTTCCATATTAAAATGTACAATTATGACCTTCTTACCCAGTGTCACATGGTGAAACCACCATGAGGTTATCCAAATTTAAAAACTGAAATCCAGTGTACAATTTTTTATTTTATTTTTGCAATAGATTTTATTGAAAAATAATTCAATACAGGAAATAGTAATACGACATTACATTTTCATATATCATGTGAAATAAAGACCATGTAGACTAAATGTTATGTACATGGCGTATACAACAGGAGTAAAACGCACCATGACAAGAAAATAACTACCATTACAGGGGTAACTGGATTGATCGGTTTCAAAGGACTCTATTAGATCTACAAGGCGTAACAAATACAAGAGAGGGGGGCACACCAATTACACTGTCTTGAGCAAGGTGCTCTAGGTCTGATCGATGGTGTTAAAGGAACCAGTTTGAGGAGAGGTTAAGAAAGTTAAGTGTCTTCTAGAGCTTTGAAATCCACTGGTTGTAGGTTGATGTCGGGGGGTAGACCATGTTTCTGTGGAGGGTCGGGAGGGCACCATAGTAGGAGAAATATTTTTTTTCAAAGTCCTCCTTGGATAGTGTCGATTGCATGAAGGCATGCCTTCTAGAGTAGAATCGTACTTTGGAATGCTTCTTGTTTGAGGTCCGTGTTGATTTTGTTTTTGTAAAGTAAGTGTAGAAGCTCCCGTTTTATGTGCGAGATGTTTTGGCGACAGGGAGAGGTCCAATTTTTTTAAGATGGCTCTCCTGGCAATTAAGAGACATATCGGGCCCAAACCTTATAAGGCGGGTGGGGCCATTGTAGTAGCTGGATGTCCCAATATCCAAAGATGAGGAGCAAGGGGTCCTTGGGGATTTTCAGCAGGGTTATGCTGAAGACGTAGGAGATGACTTGGTCCCAAAAAGTGGAGATGAAGGACCATGACTAAAAACGGTGGGTTAGAGATGATCTTGGCTGGTGGCATAGGGGACATTTGGCAGTGCTTTGGTCATTCTTGTCTGAGAGGAAGGGTATATAGGCGCGGTGGAGAATCTTTAGTTGGATTTCTTTCCATGATTAAATGGGTATAAGTTGTTGGATTTTGTTGTATCCTAGCAGAAGTTTGTCAATGAAAAAATGATCTAGCAAAGCACGTGACATACAACACGTACGACGGCACTATAAAGGGGAAGTGCCATTCGCCTTTGGGCTGCTTTAGCTGATACCGTGTAAGTAAAAGACGATTCACGCTTTTTTGTCTGTTACAGCGTGATGAATGTGCTTACTCCATTATGAATGGTTGTATTACCAGAACGAGTGTTCCCGTGTCATAACTTGCTTCTGAGCATGCGCAGGTTTTTTACATCGTTTTAGCCCACACACAATTATTTTTTACAACCCGAAAAATTACGTTAAAAAATGCACCATGTTCGAATTTTTTTTTGTTGTCGTTTTTCAGAACCTGAAATATGATATGAAGCCCACACACGATAATTTTAAATGACCTTTTTGAAAAACGTTTTTTTTCATGCCGAAAAATTATCAGGCTGAGTGTACACCATATCGTACAGCTACCAGAGCGGTTGCGGTACAGGGCAGGATTATGTGCATCACACAAAATAAACACTTCATTCATGACAATGTACAGCAGCGCAATATGCTGCTCTGCTGTACAATGTCATGCAAGTCAGAACCACGCACTGTGATAAAATGCAGCATGTTTGCATTTTAATCGCAACACGCTGCAGTACAGGCCTAGGCTGCATTGCAATGTGAATGGGACACATAGGAAACAATTGTTTCTCGTGTGTCCTTGTGTTGACAGATATTCTACAATGCAGTAAAATGACACTTTACCGCACATAGAGTGAATTAGCCCGTAATGTCTGATTAGAGTTATGTTGTCTGAAAATAACTTTTGTTGTATGAAAATTAATAGCTAAGGCATTGCATTTAAATACACAGGATACATGCTCCATACTGCACTGAGAGACATAACAGATGCCTATTCATTCCTTGCTATGTTGGCAGCAACTAAACACTTAAGCAACTGTTTGAAGATAGAAGACAATGTGTCTGACAGCTGAATTTATAGCAATTGCACATATTTTCGCTCTGGTACAGTCAAAGTCTAGAATGTTTGTTTAGACTTTTGTTTGATATTATGTTGATAGTGATCTTGTTGGTGGGGGATAAATCTCAAATTTTAAATTAACTTACGGGTATAATATGACTTGGACCAATGAAACTAAAACTGTACTTTTTTTTTCTTCTCTCTTCTTATTACCAGTTACAATGTTTTAAATGGACATATGCGCCACGCTGTTTTAACATTTCGCGGCACTCTATGGTCCAAATAAAGAACATACTTGCAGTCTCCAATCTCTAGCAATTAGGATCTGTCTCTATCTTTTTATACTTGAAATGGTTATTAGTACAAACCTATACTGGGAGAGCTAGCTCGATAGATTGCTATTGCCAACCTCATAATCTAAAAATGTTAGTTGCCTTGTTCTAATGATGATCCAAGACTTTATTACCTTCTGATTCACTGGCATGGAAAAAATGTTCTGATTTAAATGAGTTCTGATATCATTCATTGACTCCCTGTTCCAGGTCAGTGACTCCCTGTCACAGCCAACAGACAGCCGAGTAAATCAGAGGAAACAAATTAGAAACCATGTGCTGTGGTTAAAAACAGTGCAATCTACCTGTGGATTACATAACAGGGACTTTATCAGTAGAAAATTCTGTTGCAAAGTTACAGACCATGAGCAACCATAACTCCAATGATGGTTTATACTTCCTTGTGAAAACCCTTACTTCCTTGTGAAAACCCTTACTTATATGTGAAAACCTTTACTTCCTTGTGAAAACCCTTACTTCGATGTGAAAACCCTTACTTCCTTGTGAAAACCCATACTTCCTTGTGAAAACCCTTACTTCTTTGTAAAAAACCTTACTTCCTTGTGAAAACCCTTACTTCCTTGTGAAAACCCTTACTTCCTTGTGAAAACCCTTACATCTACGTGAAATCCCTTACTTCTACGTGAAAACCCTTACTTCCTTGTGAAAACCCTTACTTCCTTGTGAAAATCCTTACTTCCTTGTGAAAACCCTTACTTCCTTGTGAAAACCCTTACATCTATGTGAAATCCCTTACTTCTACGTGAAAACACTTACTTCCTTGTGAAAACCCTTACTTCCTTGTGAAAATCCTTACTTCCTTGTGAAAACCCTTACTTCTATGTGAAAACCCTTACTTCCTTGTGAAAATCCTTACTTCCTTGTGAAAACCCTTACTTCTACGTGAAATCCCTTACTTCTACGTGAAAACCCTTACTTCCTTGTGAAAACCCTTACTTCCTTGTGAAAACCCTTACTTCTGCGTGGGATCCCTTACTTCTACGTGAAAACCCTTACTTCTACATGAAAACCCTTACTTCCTTGTGAAAAAGCAACCTGATTTTTAGTTACACAAAGCCACAGGTTTTCATTGTACACCATTACAACCTTCTAGCTTCCAACCTCCTAACGAACATCAGTTGATAAAGAGGATGTCAGTCGTCTGCATTTCATCCTTGTTTTTCCCTCCCTTGCCTCTCTCCATCAGCGTTGGGGGGTAACATTAGCTAAATAAAACTGAGAAAAAGTAAGAAGATAAACATTGGAATACCACTAATCATTACCAGCTTGCAAAAGTGTGTTTGCTTCGGAAAAATAAATCACCCCTAATGTTGGGTGTCCTACGTGTACTGATGGTGCTGCATTATGTAAAACTATCAAAATTGATTTTACATTTTAGAATGGGGCGCCTCTAGATTGTCCATAATTTTGAAGGGTGCCTCGACATTATCTATAGTTTTAAAAGGTGCCTTGACTAAACAAATGTTGAGAAACACTGCTTTCTGGGAAGTTCCTGATCAATATAATCAGGCCTGTATGTTTGGTATATTATTTTGAAGCATTTGTATTTATACTAGGTGTTAGCAGCATATGTTTTTCCTTAAAGGGGTTGTGAAAATGTAGGAGTCCTTGTCACCACACCTAGACTGAAAAGTCATTTTCTAGCAAGATATTTTCTAAATATAGAGCTGCCTATATATGTTGTAGCAGCACCCTCTGGTTTATTTTAGAAGTGACTGACTAGCTGATATGTTTTCTGCTATTTAATGTTCATTCTGTTAAGAAATGTAGAATGACTTGGATTATGTCTGCTGATGACTTTGTGGATGTGTCATTAATTAATCTTTTTTCTATTTTTGACTGGCAGGGGATGTGTGTGAGCCCAACCCATGTGAAAATGGAGGAATATGTTTATCGGGCTTGTCTGATGAAACCTATACATGTGAGTGTCCAGTCGGCTTCAACGATCCCAACTGTTCTAGTGTTGTGGAGGTTGGTAAGTGCAAGTTTAACATATCATTGATGCTTTGGTTTGATCAAATTAGGTTCATTATTGTACTTTAATAAGACCTTTTGAAAGATAATTTAACCACTTAAGCCCCGGACCATTTTTCTGGTTAAAGACTGGGCCACTTTTTGAGATTCGGCACTACAGGGAGTGCAGAATTATTAGGCAAGTTGTATTTTTGAGGATTCATTTTATTATTGAACAACAACCATGTTCTCAATGAACCCAAAAAACTCATTAATATCAAAGCTGAATATTTTTGGAAGTAGTTTTTAGTTTGTTTTTAGTTTTAGCTATTTTAGAGGGATATCTGTGTGTGCAGGTGACTATTACTGTGCATAATTATTAGGCAACTTAACAAAAAACAAATATATACCCATTTCAATTATTTATTTTTACCAGTGAAACCAATATAACATCTCAACATTCACAAATATACATTTCTGACATTCAAAAACAAAACAAAAACAAATCAGCGACCAATATAGCCACCTTTCTTTGCAAGGACACTCATGCAGCCTGCCATCCATGGATTCTGTCAGTGTTTTGATCTGTTCACCATCAACATTGCGTTCAGCAGCAACCACAGCCTCCCAGACACTGTTCAGAGAGGTGTACTGTTTTCCCTCCTTGTAAATCTCACATTTGATGATGGACCACAGGTTCTCAATGGGGTTCAGATCAGGTGAACAAGGAGGCCATGTCATTAGTTTTTCTTCTTTTATACCCTTTCTTGCCAGCCACGCTGTGGAGTACTTGGACGCGTGTAATGGAGCATTGTCCTGCATGAAAATCATGTTTTTCTTGAAGGATGCAGACTTCTTCCTGTACCACTGCTTGAAGAAGGTGTCTTCCAGAAACTGGCAGTAGGACTGGGAGTTGAGCTTGATTCCATCCTCAACCCGAAAAGGCCCCACAAGCTCATCTTTGATGATACCAGCCCAAACCAGTACTCCACCTCCACCTTGCTGGCGTCTGAGTCGGACTGGAGCTCTCTGCCCTTTACCAATCCAGCCACGGGCCCATCCATCTGGCCCATCAAGACTCACTCTCATTTCATCAGTCCATAAAACCTTAGAAAAATCAGTCTTGAGATATTTCTTGGCCCAGTCTTGACGTTTCAGCGTGTCTTGTTCAGTGGTGGTCGTCTTTCAGCCTTTCTTACCTTGGCCATGTCTCTGAGTATTGCACACCTTGTGCTTTTGGGCACTCCAGTGATGTTGCAGCTCTGAAATATGGCCAAACTGGTGGCAAGTGGCATCTTGGCAGCTGCACGCTTGACTTTTCTCAGTTCATGGGCAGTTATTTTGCGCCTTGGTTTTTCCACACGCTTCTTGCGACCCTGTTGACTATTTTGAATGAAACGCTTGATTGTTCGATGATCACGCTTCAGAAGCTTTGCAATTTTAAGAGTGCTGCATCCCTCTGCAAGATATCTCACTATTTTTGACTTTTCTGAGCCTGTCAAGTCCTTCTTTTGACCCATTTTGCCAAAGGAAAGGAGGTTGACCAATAATTATGCACACCTGATATAGGGTTTTGATGTCATTAGACCACACCCCTTCTCATTACAGAGATGCACATCACCTAATATGCTTAATTGGTAGTAGGCTTTCGAGCCTATACAGCTTGGAGTAAGACAACATGCATAAAGAGGATGATGTGGTCAAAATACTCATTTGCCTAATAATTCTGCACTCCCTGTACAGTGCCTGCCGCCGAGAATGTGTTTTCAGCACGCCAGCATCGCGCTGAATCTCGGCGACAGGCTGCCGACATCTCGCACTCGCTGGAATAGTAAAAGTACATTCCAGCGAGCGCGTCATAGAAGCGACGGGGATCCGACGCGGATTCCCGCCAATTCTACGCGTGGGCGGAGTTTGTTATGAATCCTGAAGGAGAAATCCCCGCCGGATTTCTAAAGAAAAATCCGGCATGGGTTCCCCCCTCAGGAGCATAACGGGCCCTTAGGTCGGTTATGGGTTGTAAGGAGACCCCCTACGCCGAAAAAACGGCGTGGGGGTCCCCCCACAATCCATAACAGACCCGTATCCAAAGCACGCCGGCCGGCCGGTCAGGAAGGGAGTGGGGGCGAGCGAGCGCCCCCCCCCCCCTCCTGAGCCGTACCGGGCAGCATGCCCTCAACATGGGGGGGTCAGGTGCTCTGGGGTAGGGGGCGCACTGCGGCCAGGGTTGTCGGGAAGGGGCCCTGTCCTCATCAACATGGGGACAGGGTGCTCTGGGGTGGGGGGCCATGTTGAGGGCATGCTGCCCGGTACGGCTCAGGAGGGGGGGGGGCGCTCGCTCGCCCCCACTCCCTTCCTGACCGGCCGGCCGGCGTGCTTTGGATACGGGTCTGTTATGGATTGTGGGGGGACCCCCACGCCGTTTTTTCGGCGTAGGGGGTCTCCTTACAACCCGTAACCGACCTAAGGGCCCGTTATGCTCCTGAGGGGGGAACCCATGCCGGATTTTTCTTTAAAAATCCGGCGGGGATTTCTCCTTCAGGATTCATAACAAACTCCGCCCACGTGTAGAATTGGCGGGAATCCGCGTCGGATTCCCGTCGCTTCTATGACGGCTTTGTCTCCATCGCGGCAAGCCAGCTCGGCGCTGGCTCCCGCGATGGGGCTCGTAGGTGGTCAATCTCGCCGAGAAAGGGAGCGAGATTGACACAATATCCCAGTCACCTACTGTACGTCTCTTTAACTGACAATTGCGCGGTCATGCGACGTGGCTCCCATACAAAATTGACGTCCTTTTCTTCCTACAAATAGAGTTTTCCTTTGGTGGTATTTGATCACCTCTGCTGTATTTTTTTTTTTTTTACGCTATAAACAAAATTAGAGCAACAATTTTGAAAAAAATTCAATATTTTTTACTTTTTGCTATAATAAATATCCTGAAAATTTTGTTTTTTTTCCCCCTCAGTTTAGGCTGATTCATATTCTTCTACATATTTTTGTTAAAAAAAATTGCAATAAGCGTTTATTGATTGGTTTGCGCAAGAGTTATAGGGGCTGATTTACCAAGCCTGTGCGCCAAGACTCATGGTGCACAAGCAGGAGTAAACCTGTTTTTGACATTTACCAAAGAAACACGCTGCTAGTGCAGCGTGTTTCCTCATTTACTAAAGTGCCTAATGCGCCCAGAAGAGGGCGCACAGCACGCCAGTACAGAGCTGGCGTGCGGCATTTAGTTATGTAAACATCGGGGATTCGGGCGGGAGTTTATGAGGGGAGGGAGGGGGGTGATGCAGGGGAAGTGTAGTGACATGTGTTTCAACTTGTGTGGCGGGCCGATTTGAAAGGGAAAGTGACTTTTGGGACCCGATCCCCGGGCGCTTGCAAAGTACGCTAGAACCTCGGAAGGTTCACTTGCATACTGGGCATGCGCAGAGGGAAAAATCGGAGCTCACCGCGCGCCTCTTCAGAACGCCGGGAAATCCTTGGTAAATACCAGGCGGCGTAGCAGTGTTTGCACTGCCTGGAGCGGCGTACGGCAAGCTCCGAGCTGTTCTCGGGCTGCGCTGACACTGAAGGGGAACTCCGCGCCAAATTTCAAATGTGAAACCGGCGCGGCTTCCCCCCCAGGGGTACAATAGGCTCTCCGGCTTGGTCCGGAACGTGAGGGGTTAACCCACGCCAAAATCGGCGTGGGGTTCCCCCCCAGATCCGTACCAAGCCCTCATCCCAGGCATGCAGTCTGGCCGGACAGGAATGGGGGTGGGGACGAGCGAGCGGCCCCCCCCCTCCTGAGCCGTACCAGACCACATGCCCTCGACATGGGGGAGTGTGTGCTTTGGGGGAGGGGGGCGCTGCCCCCCCACCCCAAAGCACTCTTGTCCCCATGTCGATCGGGACAAGAGCCTCTTCCCGACAACCCTAGCCATTGGTTGTCGGGGTATGCGGGCGGGAGCCAATCAGAATCTGGGAGCCCCGTTTAATAATGTGGCCCCCAGATTTCGGGCCCCCACCCTATGTGAATGAGTATGGGGTACATCGTACCCCTACCCATTCACCTGGTGAAGGTGGTTTGAACTTTGAGGGTCTTCTGCCGCCGCCCCCTTCGAATTTTTCGGCCTGGACGGGGGTCGCACATCCCATCCAGGACTTGGACGTGGCGGGCTTCTCGTCGCTGTCTTCTGCCGCTGCCCCCTTCACCACGAAGCTCCGTGCTTGTTTGATGAGGGCAGCGGGCTTCCGTCGTCTTCTCCGGGGCGAGGGTCGTACATCCCACCCCGGATTTCCTCGCCGGCTTCTGCCTGGCTCCTACTGGGGGCCAGGCCTTCTTTTGCCGTCTTCCGCCGGAGGGCGCCACTCTCCGGGCTTCTCGACGTTGTCTTCCGCCGCGGGGGCCAGGCCTTCTTCTTTGCCGCCCCCTTCGATTTTTTCGGCCTGGACGGGGGTCGCACATCCCATCCAGGACTTGGACGTGGCGGGCTTCTCGTCGCCGTCTTCTGCCGCTGCCCCCCCTTCACCACGAAGCTCCGTGCTTGTTTGATGAGGGCAGCGGGCTTCCGTCGTCTTCTCCGGGGCGAGGGTCGTACATCCCACCCCGGATTTCGTCGCCGTCTTCTGCCGCTGCCCCCTTCACCACGAAGCTCCGTGCTTGTTTGATGAGGGCAGCGGGCTTCCGTCGCAGTCTTCCGCCGCGGGGTGACACTCGCGGGCTTCTTCTTCCATTCGATGTTGACACGGCGAGGTCCGGCGCTGAAATGCCTTCTGAGCGGCGGGCAAGGACTTATATTGGCATTGGGCGTGGGCGTGGTTATGCCAACATGTGACCTTAACCCATGTGACAGTGATGTGACGTGACATCACTGTCACATGGGTTAAGGTCACATGTTGGCATAACCACGCCCACGCCCAATGCCAATATAAGTCCTTGCCCGCCGCTCAGAAGGCATTTCAGCGCCGGACCTCGCCGTGTCAACATCGAATGGAAGAAGAAGCCCGCGAGTGTCACCCCGCGGCGGAAGACTGCGACGGAAGCCCGCTGCCCTCATCAAACAAGCACGGAGCTTCGTGGTGAAGGGGGCAGCGGCAGAAGACGGCGACGAAATCCGGGGTGGGATGTACGACCCTCGCCCCGGAGAAGACGACGGAAGCCCGCTGCCCTCATCAAACAAGCACGGAGCTTCGTGGTGAAGGGGGCAGCGGCAGAAGACGGCGACGAGAAGCCCGCCACGTCCAAGTCCTGGATGGGATGTGCGACCCCCGTCCAGGCCGAAAAAATCGAAGGGGGCGGCAAAGAAGAAGGCCTGGCCCCCGCGGCGGAAGACAACGTCGAGAAGCCCGGAGAGTGGCGCCCTCCGGCGGAAGACGGCAAAAGAAGGCCTGGCCCCCAGTAGGAGCCAGGCAGAAGCCGGCGAGGAAATCCGGGGTGGGATGTACGACCCTCGCCCCGGAGAAGACGACGGAAGCCCGCTGCCCTCATCAAACAAGCACGGAGCTTCGTGGTGAAGGGGGCAGCGGCAGAAAACGGCGACGAGAAGCCCGC
Source organism: Rana kukunoris (assembly GCA_029574335.1). Lineage (NCBI taxonomy): Eukaryota > Metazoa > Chordata > Amphibia > Anura > Ranidae > Rana > Rana kukunoris. Next base: position 117,208,799 of record CM056049.1, on the reverse strand, counting down.
CACGTCCAAGTCCTGGATGGGATGTGCGACCCCCGTCCAGGCCGAAAAAATCGAAGGGGGCGGCAAAGAAGAAGGCCTGGCCCCCGCGGCGGAAGACAACGTCGAGAAGCCCGGAGAGTGGCGCCCTCCGGCGGAAGACGGCAAAAGAAGCCCTGGCCTCGTGCGGAGCCAGGCAGAAGCGGAGGAGCCCGAGGTGGGGCGACACCCCCGTTGTTCTCCGCTGTTTTCGGCCGGCCCCCCCCGGATGTAAAAGAGCTTCATTTTGGGGTGGGGGCACAGTCGAGCATGGCGGAGAGCATGGGTGGGTGTTTCCCCCCCCCGGCAGAAGACGGCTAGAAGACCGAGGAGTGGCGACGCCCCCGTTGTTCTCCGCCATTCCCGCCGCCCCCCCCCCCCGGATGTAAAAGAGCTTTGTTTGGGGTAGGGGGCCTGGCCGACCATGGCGGAGAGCATCGGTGGGGGTCTCTCTCCCCGGCGGAAGGCGGCGGCGAAGACCGGGGGGGGGGTAGGTGTACCCCCCCGGCGGAAGGCGGCGGCGAAGACCGGTGCGGGGCTGGAGCCCCCCCGGCAGAAAACGTCTGGAAGACCGAGGGGCTCCGCCCCCGTTGTTCTCTGCTTCTTTCGGCCGGCCCCCCCCGGATCTGAAAGAGCTTATTTTGGGGTGGGGGCCTGGCTGGACATGGCGGAGATCATCGGTGGGTGTCCCCCCCCGGCAGAAGACGGCGAAGCCCGGGGCCCAATGGGCTGGTGGTGGGGGGTCCCGGCAGAAGACCCCCGGAGCTGACTAATAAATTATTTTTTTCTGTGTGTTTTTTTTTGTTTACACTTTTCCACCCGGTGAATGGGTAGGGGTACGATGTACCCCATACTCATTCACATAGGGTGGGGGGCCAGAATCTGGGGGCCCCCTTAATATAGGGGGCTCTCAGATTCTGATAAGCCCCCCGCCCGCATACCCCGACAACCAACGGCCAGGGTTGTCGGGAAGAGGCTCTTGTCCCTTTCGACATGGGGACAAGAGTGCTTTGGGGTGGGGGGGCAGTGCCCCCCTCCCCCACAGCACACACTCCCCCATGTCGAGGGCATGTGGTCTGGTACGGCTCAGGAGGGGGGGGGGGCGCTCGCTCGTCCCCACCCCCATTCCTGTCCGGCCAGACTGCGTGCCTGGGAGAAGGGTTTGGTCTGGATCTGAGGGGGAACCCCACGCCGTTTTTTGGCGTGGGTTTAACCCCTTATGTTCCAGATCAAATCTAAGAGCCTGTTGTGCACCAGAAGGGGGAACCCCCACGCCGTTTTTTTTTTGTAATTTGGGGTGGAGTTCCCCTTTATCCCGGTCCTGTCAGGGGGGGGGGGGAATGCCTGCTCGTCTGTCCCTACAATGTATGAACAGCGATCTGTCATTTCCCCTACACAGTCCCACCCCCTTTACAGTTAGAACACACCCAGGTAACATATTCAACCCCTTCCGCGCCCCTAGTGTTAACCCCTTCCCTGCCAGTGTCATTTTTATAGTAAGCAATGCATTGATATACCATTGCTCGCTACAAAAATGCCAAATCTCACAAAAATGTGTCCGCCACAATGTCGCATTAGACAGAAAAAACAAATGATAGCCACCATTACTAGTAAAACAAAAAATTATTCAAAAAAAACCCATAAGACCAACCCCTACTTAGAACTTTTGCCCAAACCAATCAAACGCTTATTGTGATTTTTTGCAACCAAAAATATGTCCAAGAATACTTATCGGCCTAAACTGAGGGCAAACATTTTTTGAATATATTTTGGGGGAGATTTATTATAGCAAACCGTAAAAAAGATGTTTTTTTAGTTACCAAATTGTCGCTATATTTTTGGGTCAAGCAAAAATAAGAAAAAACGCAGAGGTGATCAAATACCACCAACAAAAAATAAAAATAAATAATTTTTAGGGGGGGGGGGGGAGGATGAGGACGCCCAATTTTTTGGGGGCCACGTCGCACAACCACGCAATTGTCAGTCAAAATGACGCAGTGTTGAAATGCAAAAAATGGCCCCGTCAGTGACCAGTAATATGCTCTGGGGCTCAAGTGGTTACAAATTAAGAATACACTAAAGTTAGCCCAATTTATGGCCATAATGTGAAAGATGATGTTACACCGAGTAAATAGATACCCAACATGTTACACTTTAATATTGCACACACTCATGGAATGGCGCCAAACTTCAGTACTTGAAAATACCCATAGGCAACGCTTTTTTATGTGTTTCAGGTTACCAGTTTAGATTTACAGAGGAGGTCTAGTGCTAAAAGTATTGCTCTCGCTCTAACGTACGCTATGATACCTCACATGTGGGGTTTGAACGGGGGTTCAATATGTGGGCGGGGCTTACACATTTAAGGCCCGCCCCCATATATGGAAACATTCTTCAAACCACACATGTGAGGTATCATAGCGTGCGTAACAGCAAGAGGAATATTTATAGCACTAGACCTCATCTGTAAATCTAAACTGGTAACCGGAAACAATAAAAATGCTGCTTGTTCCTTCTGACTGCGAGCTACTAGGGACAGGGGCGTTTAAATTATTACTATTTAGGTTTGTTACGTAAAAATTCTATAAGACCTCCCGTTCAGCTTGTAAAGCATCACTTCATGGGGACCAAAAAAAAATTTAACACCTCTAATGCTTTCATCCGCCATTGCAGATTTGATTCTGGTACTGCATTTCGAGTGAACTGGGCATGCTCGAACAGTTAGAAAAAGAAGTTGGAAGTTTCATCCTGAAAATGACTTGCATCTTTCTGAGCATGCTCAGAAAGCTCTTTTTTTGGCTTAGTAATTTAAGGACATCCTTAACAGGTGTAAGCAGTTCCAAGTGCACACAAACTAGAGGCTGACATTTCTTCATGTGTTTCCAATTGGTTCATTAGCACACATGTTATAAAAAGCGTGGATACTGCACGTGTCAGCTGCCCCTCAGAGGGGGCAGATTTGCTGGCTGGAAGGAATGGCGGAGTGAAACAGAGATGTTTTGGAGCAAGTTTTGTATTTTTTGATGTTTTCTCTGCTACATAATTTTGCTAAATGTTTCTCAAGATGTTAATGACTAATGTTTTAATCCTGTGGGTCTATCCTGTTATTTCAAAAGCATGATTTATTTTCCAATGACTGTGAAATAAACGTTGGTCTTTTTTGTTTTTAGGTGTTTTTATATATTTTTGGTGTGTTTATTTGTAATTTTTTTTTTGCTTTCCTTGTTTTGTGGACCAATAAAATTACTTTCAAATTTTGAAGTTTGTTTTGTGATATTTTTTTCATGCTATGGATTTCAACCGCTGCAGCTGAACTAGTTTGGGCCTAAACCATCAAGTGTGATTTGTCTCTAAGATCTTTCCTGGTGTGTATGCATGAAATGTTTAGTCACCAGAAAAGGAAGGACAAAGCGGTAAGTATTGTTTCCTAGAACTGATGTCCAGACTGACTTTTTAAAGCACATGTGCAAGATGTAGGAAAAGCTGCAAACAGGGCCTGTTGGAGGGGGGGGGGGGGTGGTGTGTTTTTTTTTGGACAGGCTTGAAGTGCTGATTTACAGCGCTGTGCTTGAAACTAGCACAAGACAATCCTATTCTAATTGTGGGTTGTTTGAGGGAAGCCAATTGAGTGTTAGAACCCCTGCTAGTGTTTTTAGGTTGGGCTTTGTGTCCCTTTTCCTAAAATTGGCTTCACTTCCTGTCACACAGCTGAACAGGAAGTGAGGTTAAAACCCTACCAATGGTCTTTTCTTCGGGGCACAGGTCAATCTAACTAGTGTCACCATTAAGCAAATTGCACTGCAGTGTACACCCCAAATGATTAGTTACTTTGGGGTTTAGTAAAGGCAAAGCCGCTCTGCAGTAGAAGCGTAGGCAATGAAAATCAGAAGGGAAGCACTGATGGTTTTTACTTCCAATCCCGCCAAGTTTTGAGTTTTCTTCCTTGCTTGTCCACTTGTAGTGCAAAGTGGATTTGCCTTTAGTAAATGGACCCCAAAGTCCAAGATTCCTACTAATTTGGGGTGTACACAGCAAAATGCCATTTCCAAAATGGGAAACTATTTATATTGATCTGTGTGTCCCCAACAAAACATTACTCAGGTGTTTCCCTCACTTCCTGTTTGGCTGTGTGGCAGGAAGTGAATGAATTAAGTAGAAAGTGACAACATTTGTGAGGTGTCTTTACCCTATCAGGGGTGCAGGCATCCCCAAAACAAACATGAAAATAGTTGATTTAACATTGGGTGGTGTTTGTGGGGGTCCCTAACACACATTCATACATATTAGCAACGCTGGATCCTGGCCTATTGGCATGGTTATATTTTCTTAAGCCTCTCAATAAAATGATCTGAAATTTGGGGTTAAACTGGAACAATAATCATCACTTTTATTTTTTGGATTTCTTTCATTTTGGATAGAGTTGGTGGGGGGGGGGGGGGGGGTTAGAAGCTCTGTCAGTTTATTTTGTATTATCCCTGTCCGTTTGGGGAGATTGGCCTTCACTTCCTGCCCCATAGCCAAACAGGAAGTGATCGAAAAAGTAGGCAAATTAAGGGCCCCCCCAAGTCCCCCCCCACAGAACTTGTGTGTGTCCCCTGAAAATTCCTGGGTGGGTCATAAAAAAACAGGGTGTGGCCTTGACAGGAAGGGTGGGTCATTTTTCTATTAGGGGGGTGCCAAAATTTGGTCAGGCCTAGGGAAGCACAAAACCTAAATATCCTACTGCATATTAGGGCTTATTTAGACAGGATCCAATTTACAGCATGTTTTTAGATTGTGGGAGGAAACCCGCACAGGGAGAACATGCAAACTCCAGGCAGATAGTGTCACGGGCGGGATTCGAACCAGCAACCCTTTTGCTGCTAGGTGAACATGCTACACACTACGCTACTGTGCTGAACGAACATGATTGCAGCTGAAAGCATGAGATGTTTTTTTTTTTACCAATTCCATGATTTCCAGCCTGGAGGACAGATGTGGGGTCTAATTGACCCCGCCTTTCTCTATAAAGAGGACCTGTCACACACTAGTCCTATTACAAGGGATGTTTACATTCCTTGTAATAGGAAGAAAAGTGAAAAATAATACAAACAAAGGGACAAACAAGTGCAAAAAATAAAATATTAAGTAAAAAAATAAAATAACAAAGGAATTTAAATGCTCCTGTCCCTAGTAGCTCGCACTCAGAAGCGAACACGCATGCAAGTCCCACCCACATATGTAAACATCCTTCAAACCCCACATGTGAGGTATCATAGCGTGCGTTAGAGCGAGAGCAATAATGTTAGCACTAGACCTCCTCTGTAACTCAAAAGTGGTAACCTGAGAAAAAAAGTCAAGCGTTGCCTATGGAGATTTTTAATAACGAAGTTTAGCGCCATTCCATGAGTGTGCGCAATATGAAAGCGTGACAAGTTAGGTATCTATTTACTCGGTGTAACATCATCTTTTACCTTATCCCTAAAAATTGGCCTAGCTTTACTGCTTTCTTATTTTGTCATTCATGAAACAGGTTTTTTTTTGGAAAGCCAAAAAAAAAAAAAAACGTTAGAACATTTTTGGCACAAATACTGTTGGAAATGTGTCCGAAAAAAATGGCCGCCACTTTATTCCCTAGGGTGTTTGTTAATAAAATATATATAATGTTTGGGGGTCCTGAGTAAGTTTCAAGGAAGAAAATATAATTGTTACATGAAGGAGAGAAGTGCCAGAATAGGCGCGGTATGGAAGTGGTTAAAGTGCACCAATAAAAGTGAAAAATTCCTTGAAATTTCGTACCATGGGGGGGGGGGAGGCAATTAGGGGCGCCATCAGGAATTATGGGGCCCCTTACACAGCTTCAGGCATGGGCCCCCTGGAGCAGAGAATAGGGGGGGGGGGTGCCGCCTGATATTAAGAAGGGGGGGGGGCTGCCGCAATTTGATAAGCGGGGGGTTCCTTTACTAAAAAATACATATAGAAAAATATATATTAAAAAGGGTGGTAGCCATCCGGGGGCCCTGGGGACCACTGGGCCCTTTAATAAAAAGAAACTTCTGGGCTCTTTAATGAAAAATAAATTACAATATCTACATATATAAAATAATAAAAAAGGGGGTTGCCTTGGGAGCTCTGGGCCCTTTAATAAAAAATAACTACCAAAAATCTAAAAAAAAAATAACATTGGGTGGGAGCTGTGGTGGCTCAACGTGAATGGCACTGCGCTGACAAGCCGTTCACCTCTGCAGCCAAGGGTTCGGATCCCGGTCTCGGCTACATATGAATTGAGTTTGGTGGTGTCAGCCCGGCTCCCGGTGGGTGTGCTATGCAAGGTACGCCTGTGCTTAGTATGCCCACCCCCCCCCCCCCAAAAAAAACACCACACTTGCACACACTTTGGCCATGAGGTCTCCTAAAATAAAGGGAGGCGAAGGACCTACAGGGCTGGCTGGGTGGGCTACACTCCTTCATAGGGGGAGTCCCTCTGTCCCATCGGGCTCCCAAGTGTAGCAGGTGGGGTGAGTGGGAGGCCCCCCTCACACCCACCATTGCCACCGGGGGCATGGAGAAGGATGGCGATTGCAAGTCCAGCTCCTCTCTCTCTCGACTTCACGCACAAAATACACTTTAAAAAAGAAATTAAAGTAAAAAGTAACAAACCTGGGGAAAATGTTTATAACATTTTTAGAAGCAAAAAGGTTGTCATCTGGGGCCCTCTGGGAGCTTTCAAAATTATATTATATATATATATGTTTAAAAAATAACCAAAAAATATATCATATGTTTTTTTTTTTTTTTTTTTGTAAAGGTGGGGGGTTGTCATCTGGAGCCCTGGGATCTCCGGGCCACTGGGGACCAGGCCACTGGGGACCTCCAGACCCCTAAACCAAAACATTGGCCCTTTAATAACAAAAAATTTGGGGGGTTGCCACCCGGGGCCCTGGGGACCTCCAGACTGCAAAAAAATATTAAATTCCAAAAATTGGCCCTTTAATAAAAAATCCTACAAAAACCAACTAACAAATATATATACAAAAAAAAAAAGAGGGGGGTTACCATCTGGGGCGCTGGGGGGCCTCCAGGCATCTGGGCACCTCCGGACCCCCGGGCCCCTTACAGGTGTACAGGGCCGCCATCATGAATTTTGGGGCCCCTTACACAGCTTCAGGCATGGGCCCCCTGGAGCAGAGAACCGGGGGGGGGGGGTGCTGCCGCATGAAATTGAGAAGCGGGGGGGGGGGGGGGTGGTGCCGCAAATTGAGGAGCGGGGGGCCCTTTACAAAAATTTTGACAGAAATAAGAAATAAAGAAAAATATATATAAAAAAGGGGGGTAGCCATCCGGGGCCCTGGGGACCTCTGTGCTCTTTATCAAATAAAAATACAAAAGAGAGAAAATACATATATATATATTTTTTAAATATAACATTTATCGAAAAAAAGTTAAAAAAACAAGGGGGTAGCCTTCCAGGGCCCTGGGGACCTCTGGGCCCTTTCCTTAAAAAAAAAAAAAAACAAATATATTTAAAAAATATATATTTTTTTTTAAATATATATATTTTATTTAAAAAAAAGGGCTTGCCATCTGGGGCCCTTAGTGGCCTCCGGGCCCCTGGGGACCTTCGGAGCCCTTAAACAAAAAAAAAAAAAAAAAATAGTTTTTTTTGTTTTAGGGTGGTTCCCATCCGGGCCCCTGGGGGCCCCTGGGGACCCCCGGGCGGTGTAATGCCTGTACCCCCCTAATGGCGGCCCTGCAGGTGTACTGCCTGTACCCCCCTGATGGCGGCCCTGGGTGTAATGTCAGCATGTGAAAAATGACATTCTGAAGGAAAAAAGCCATTTAAAACTGACTCGCGGCTATAATGAATTGTCAGCTCTTGGAATTTGCAGGAGAATTCATTCATTAAAAACACCAAAAAAAAAGCGTGGGGGTCCCCCCAAATTCAATAACCAGACCCTTTAGGTCTGGTATGGATATTAAGGGGAACCCCGCCATCAATTTTTAAAAAAAATGACGTGGGGTTCCCCCCAAATATCCATAACCAGACCCTTCAGGTCTGGTGTGGAATTTAAGGGGAACTCCACTCCAAATAAAAAAAAAAATGGCGTGGAGTCCCCCCTAAAATCCACACCAGACCCCTTATCCGAGCACGTTGACCTGGCCGGCCGCAGAAAAGAGGGGGGGACAGAGCGCGGCCCCCCCCCTCTCCTGAACCGCACCAGGCCACATGCCCTCAACATTGGGAGGGTGTTTTGGGGTGCCCCCCAAAACACCTTGTCCCCATGTTGATGAGGACAAGGGTCTCTTCCCCACAACCCTTGCCCGGTGGTTGTGGGGGTCTGCGGGCAGGAGGCTTATCGAAATCTGGAAGACCCCTTTAACAAAGGGGCCCCCCAGATCCCGGCCCCCCCCCTGTGTGAAATGGTAATGGGGTACCTTGTACCTCTACCATTTCACGAGAAAAAAAAATGTAAAGGGTTAAAAAAGACAAGAGCCGGTTTTTGACAAGTCCTTTATTATCTTCTTTCTTCTTTCCTTCGGGTTTCTTCTTCCTCCTCCTTCTTCTTCCTCTGCTTCTGTCTTGGGTCTTCTATTCCCGCATCTTGCCCGGCGTGTTCTTCCATCTTCTTCCGCTGTCCTTCTCGTCCGCATCTTCTCCTTCTTCTTCGCCGGAGGCGCCGCTTCCAATTGAAATCCCCGCTGTCTGCCGGACCACGCCCCCCCCCCTCTGACGCCTCGGGCAAGCTCTTAGGAGTGTGCTGCAAGTGCGTCAGAGGGGGGCGTGGTCACATGTCAGAGGGCGGCCAATTCAATTTGAAGCTCGTGCGCGGCTTTTTCTTTGCCAGAGTCGCCGCTTCCAATTGAATTGCCCGCTTTCTGGAACATGTGACCACGCCCCCCTCTGACGCACTGGCACCACACGGGGACTTTCCTAAGAGCTTGCCCGTGGCGTCAGAGGGGGGGCGTGGTCCGGCAGACAGCGGGGATTTCAATTGGAAGCGGCCGCTCCGGCGAAGAAGAAGAAGAAGGAGAAGATGCGGACGAGAAGGACAGCGGAAGAAGATGGAAGAACACGCCGGGCAAGATGCGGGAATAGAAGACCCAAGACAGAAGCAGAGGAAGAAGAAGGAGGAGGAAGAAGAAACCCGAAGAAAAGAAGAAAGAAGATAATAAAGGACTTGTCAAAAACCGGCTCTTGTCTTTTTTAACCCTTTACATTTTTTTTCTCGTGAAATGGTAGAGGTACAAGGTACCCCATTACCATTTCACACAGGGGGGGGGCCGGGATCTGGGGGGCCCCTTTGTTAAAGGGGTCTTCCAGATTTCGATAAGCCTCCTGCCCGCAGACCCCCACAACCACCGGGCAAGGGTTGTGGGGAAGAGACCCTTGTCCTCATCAACATGGGGACAAGGTGTTTTGGGGGGCACCCCAAAACACCCTCCCAATGTTGAGGGCATGTGGCCTGGTGCGGTTCAGGAGAGGGGGGGGGCCGCGCTCTGTCCCCCCCTCTTTTCTGCGGCCGGCCAGGTCAACGTGCTCGGATAAGGGGTCTGGTGTGGATTTTAGGGGGGACTCCACGCCATTTTTTTTTTAAATTGACGGCGGGGTTCCCCTTAATATCCACACCAGACCTAAAGGGTCTGGTTATTGAATTTGGGGGGACCCCCACGTCATTTGAATAATTATTTTAAATTTCGTACCATGGGGGGGGGGGGAATGTCAGCAGGTGAATAAAGCGCACTTTTCCTGCGGTTAGAAATATGTCTTTGCACAAAATGACATTCTGAAAAAAAAAAAAAAAAAAAAAAAGCCATTTAAAACTGACTCGCGGCAATAATGAATTGTCGGCTCCCGGCAATTGCAGGAGAATTCATTCATTAAAAAAAGGGAAAAAAAAAGCGTGGGGGTCCCCCCAAATTCAATAACCAGACCCTTTAGGTCTGGTATGGATATTAAGGGGAACCCCGCCGTCAATTTATTAAAAAAATGACGTGGGGTTCCCCCCAAATATCCATAACCAGACCCTTCGGGTCTGGTGTGGAATTTAAGGGGAACTCCACCCCAAATGTAAAAAATAAATGGCGTGGAGTCCCCCCTAAAATCCACACCAGACCCCTTATCCGAGCACGTTGACCTGGCCGGCCGCAGAAAAGAGGGGGGGACAGAGCGCGGCCCCCCCCCTCTCCTGAACCGCACCAGGCCACATGCCCTCAACATTGGGAGGGTGTTTTGGGGTGCCCCCCAAAACACCTTGTCCCCATGTTGATGAGGACAAGGGTCTCTTCCCCACAACCCTTGCCCGGTGGTTGTGGGGGTCTGCGGGCGGAGGCTTATCGAAATCTGGAAGACCCCTTTAACAAAGGGGCCCCCCAGATCCCGGCCCCCCCCCTGTGTGAAATGGTAATGGGGTACCTTGTACCTCTACCATTTCACGAGAAAAAAAAATGTAAAGGGTTAAAAAAGACAAGAGCCGGTTTTTGACAAGTCCTTTATTATCTTCTTTCTTCTTTCCTTCAGGTTTCTTCTTCCTCCTCCTTCTTCTTCCTCTGCTTCTGTCTTGGGTCTTCTATTCCCGCATCTTGCCCGGCGTGTTCTTCCATCTTCTTCCGCTGTCCTTCTCGTCCGCATCTTCTCCTTCTTCTTCTTCTTCGCCGGAGCGGCCGCTTCCAATTGAAATCCCCGCTGTCTGCCGGACCACGCCCCCCCCTCTGACGCCACGGGCAAGCTCTTAGGAAAGTCCCCGTGTGGTGCCAGTGCGTCAGAGGGGGGCGTGGTCACATGTTCCAGAAAGCGGGCAATTCAATTGGAAGCGGCGACTCTGGCAAAGAAAAAGCCGCGCACGAGCTTCAAATTGAATTGCCCGCCCTCTGACATGTGACCACGCCCCCCTCGGACGCACTTGCAGCACACTCCTAAGAGCTTGCCCGTGGCGTCAGAGGGGGGGGCGTGGTCCGGCAGACAGCGGGGATTTCAATTGGAAGCGGCGCCTCCGGCGAAGAAGAAGAAGGAGAAGAAGATGCGGACGAGAAGGACAGCGGAAGAAGATGGAAGAACACGCCGGGCAAGATGCGGGAATAGAAGACCCAAGACAGAAGCAGAGGAAGAAGAAGGAGGAGGAAGAAGAAACCCGAAGAAAAGAAGAAAGAAGATAATAAAGGACTTGTCAAAAACCGGCTCTTGTCTTTTTTAACCCTTTACATTTTTTTTCTTGTGAAATGGTAGAGGTACAAGGTACCCCATTACCATTTCACACAGGGGGGGGGCCGGGATCTGGGGGCCCCTTTGTTAAAGGGGTCTTCCAGATTTCGATAAGCCTCCTGCCCGCAGACCCCCACAACCACCGGGCAAGGGTTGTGGGGAAGAGACCCTTGTCCTCATCAACATGGGGACAAGGTGTTTTGGGGGGCACCCCAAAACACCCTCCCAATGTTGAGGGCATGTGGCCTGGTGCGGTTCAGGAGAGGGGGGGGGCCGCGCTCTGTCCCCCCCTCTTTTCTGCGGCCGGCCAGGTCAACGTGCTCGGATAAGGGGTCTGGTGTGGATTTTAGGGGGGACTCCACGCCATTTTTTTTTTAATTTGGAGTGGAGTTCCCCTTAAATTCCACACCAGACCCGAAGGGTCTGGTTATGGATATTTGGGGGGAACCCCACGTCATTTTTTTTTTAAATTGACGGCGGGGTTCCCCTCAATATCCATACCAGACCTAAAGGGTCTGGTTATTGAATTTGGGGGACCCCCACGCTTTTTTTTTCCTTTTTTTAATGAATGAATTCTCCTGCAATTGCCGGGAGCCGACAATTCATTATTGCCGCGAGTCAGTTTTAAATGGCTTTTTTCCTTTGAAAAATGACATTTTGTGCAGAGACAGTTCTAACCACGGGAAACATGCGCTTTTTCACATGCTGACATTAGAGACCCCCATAGTACGAAATTTAAAGGAAAATTACACTTTTATTATTGCACTTTTAGCATTATTAAAATCACTGCTCCCGAAAAAACGGCCGTTTTAAAAAATAAAAAAAGCATTGGTACATGTCCCCTGGGGCAGGACTGAGGTCCCCAAACACTTTTTAGGACAAAACTTGCAGATTAGCCTTTAAAATTCACTATTAAGATTTCCCCCATAGACTTATACAGGGAGTTCGGCGGCGGCTTTAGTTATCAATCACATCGCGCTGCTGCTGCCGCCGGTTCATGCGCCTAATTAGGGATTCATCCAGCGCACTAATTAAGGCATGTACCGGCGCAGCGCAGAGTCATTAGTAAATCAGCCCCATAGTGTCTACAACATAGGGGATAGTTTTATGGCATTTTTTTACCAGTAATGACGGCGATCAGCAATTTTTATCATGACTGCGACATTATGGCGGACACATCGGACACTTTTGACACCATTTTGGGACCATTGTAATTTTTACACGATCAGTGCTATAAAAATGCACTGATTACTGTAAAAATGACAGTGAAGGGGTTAACCTGTAGGAGGCGCTGAAGGGGTTATGTCCTAGGGAGTGCTTGTAACTGTAATTGGGTGTGGCTTGTTGTTCCCGATGACAGGAAACCCAATCAGTCACAGTGTCACCTAGGCGGAACAGGGAGATGTTGCGTTTACACTAACATCCCTCCGTTCTTTAGCTCTGTGACCCGATCGTTGGTCCCGTGGTCATGGAGCTTACGACAGGGTCGCAAGCGCGCCGATGGTAGTGCGCGCGTGACCACACGGCTCGCAAATTAAAGGGGACATACCTGTACGCCCATTTGTGCAGCCGTGCCATTCTGTCGACATACATCGTCGTGTGCCAATCGGGAATTGGTTAAATCAAATTTATTTTTAAGATAATAAAGAAGCATTGTGGTCTGTTTGCATTCCAGCTGACATTATCTAACCTTACTATTTGTCCTGATGACCAATGTCACCAGAAGAAAAAGTAAGAGAGAATCCAACTTTTTATGGTTGCTACTTTACACGTGTCCCCGGAGCCGATGCAAGTGCCCGGCGGTTGCAAAAAATGAAAACTTCAGAGATAATCAAATACCACCTAAAGAAAGCTCTATTTATGGGAAATAAACGGTGTACATTTTGTTTGGGTACAACGTTGCACGACGTGCAATTGTCAGTTAAAGCGACGCAGTGTCGTTTTACAAAAAGTGGCCCGGTGATTGGGCAGCCAAATCTTCCGAGGCTGAAGTGGTTTAAAATAGATGAAAGTTATATCTCATATACATGACTCATTCCCCAAAACAATAAAAAGGACCTGGACAGTACTCCAAGGTGGTCCATGAAATTGTTTTATATTTTAGTAAGATGATTTCTTTTTGAAGTTACGGTAGTTGTAGATTGAAAACTTGTGAGGGATTTCTCTTTTCTCAAAATGTTTATCTCAGGGATTCTCCATGATCATATCCAGGGCTCAAATTGTGAATATATGTGGAGGATGAATAGTAACTGTTATTCTCCTTTTGTTCATGAAAAAGTTATTGACAAATGACTGCTTATACTGTATTCAGATGTCACAGTATGTCAGAGAAATTTCACAAGAAGTAATAAGCTAATAACAAATCGAAATGCTCTTTGTTGCTCCGTGTTTATCAATTACAATGCAAACTGCCACAAGCAGTGCTTGAATTACTTGCATTTATAACGTTTTGTATGTCCACACTGAATTGAGGCAGTCTGTCACAGGATCCGGTAAACCTACTGTGGCTCCGGTGGTTTCATCCGACTAGCAGGCAGGAAAAGAAGCTAGAGCAACGTAAGACCTCAGTGGCAAAGTCAAATGTTGGGAGAAAAAAAAAAATGTCAACATTCGACCTGTGTGTATGTCAATCTGTCCACCAGAAAACCAGCTTGAAAACCAGCAGCCGCCTGACTCCTGATCAGTGCTCTCAGCCAATTGCAGAGGGTTCTGATTGGAGTGTTCTGGCGGGGGGGGGGGGTTATCCTAGATGTATTCCAGGTAACATAATCACAGGCCTTGTATCACAGGTCTGAGCTGCTGCAGAAACAACTGGGAGGAGTTGGCATGGAACCCTACATGGCTTCCAGTTCTCTGCCAGACTATTCTAAAGAGTCCCTGTGGCCAAACAGGGTTTGAATGGACTAAAGTTTGGGCATGCCCGAACAACCAAGGTTTAAAGGGTTTGTAAAGGAAAACATTTTTTTTAAAATAACAAACATGTCATACTTACCTCCGCTGTGCAGTTCGTTTTTTCACAGAGCGGCCCCGATCCACGTCTTTTGGGGTCCTTCCCGCGATTAGTCACCACAGTCATGCGAGAGCTCGCATGGTGGTCACTAATTGCGGGAACGCTCCATAGCCATAGCAGCTCGCTGTATCACTCTGCCCTGCCCCTCGGCGCACCACGTCACTGGATGTGATTGACAGCAGCGCCAGCCAATGGCTGCGCTGCTCTCAATCCATCCGCGCTAGCCCCAATCAGCAGCCAGGCTGAGCGGAGAAGAGAATATCGGGGCCGCGCGGGACTTTCGAGGGGTCAGATAAGTAAAATGGGGCTCGGGGGAGGGGGGTGCCGGCAGCAGCAGATGTTTATTCACCTTAATGCATAGATTGCACTAAAGGGGTGTTCCAGCCTTGTTTTATGCGTATTAAAAGTGTAGCTCTTGGCTTTTAATAAACAATCACTTACCTGCTCCAGCGTTCCAGCGATGCGCCGGCCGGGGCTCCGCTCCTCTCCCCCCTCCCCGGCCGGCGTCCTCATCGTAACTGTGGGCACCCAGCCGTGACAGCCTTCGGCTTCGGCGCGCCGTGGCTCACTGCTGATTGGACAGGCGATCGCATGGGACCTGTCATGTGTCCCAGGCGATCGCCTATAGGGAGGGGCTGCTGTAGGCGATTAAGCTTAATCGCCTAACCAGCCCCTCGGCGGAAGGAGGAAGTGGGACAGACTCCCCCCCCCAAAAAAAAATGACATGCCAAATGTGGCATGTAAGGGGGTGAGGAGTGGGATAAGCGGAAGTTCAATTTTTGGGTGGAACTCCGCTTTAAGGTGAAAAAACACTTTCCTTTAAAAATCCTTTAATACAAACCTAGGTTCAGACGGAACTGTTGGCCTGTTTCTATTGCAGAGTAGCAGCTTGGTGCAGTTTTGGAAAGTGGGCAGGGGGACTGTGCAAACCTTGCCAGCTCCCAATGTTTATCTCCACCTACTGTAGCCGTGCTGGGTTGGTGATGTCAACATATCTGCATTCAACTACAATAGGGTGTTATGTGACCAGTCTCTCTGTTCATGTGAACATGTGAGTTCTGTTCTGGTCATCTACACAGGCAATAGGTCCCCCCTCAGTGATAAAAGGTGCCCTATTCTTCAATCTTGTGGCCCAGAGGATCATCTAATGGTAAAAAGAAGAGCTGGCCTATGACAAGTTTGCCCTACCACAACTAACTAACCAACCGACTAACTGACTAACCCGGTGTTCTTGTGCCCAGAATTTTTAAAGTTGATCATTACATAATTCAAGTATCAAGAATTTTTGTTGTGTCTATGCATTGCTGTACTGACAGTTTTCAATTATAATTTTACCATTAAATAGAGCAGGATGGAGTCATGTCACATATCTTACCAATAACCAAAACCAACTCACAGCTAAAGTTAATTTTCACTGGAGCAATATCTCCTCTCATGTGTGTAATAGTTTAATTTTTGCCTGTCAGGATTTTTTTCTTCCTGTTTTTGAGGTGACTTGTTAATGTTAATTGAAATTGAAAATATACCTATAATAATTTATAATGCTATCAGATTTCTGATGTTAGTATTTCATAGGAACTGCAGCAGAGTCCTTAATGAATAATGGCTACCTGTTATTTTCCTCTTAACCGACTTACATTGTCACTAGCTCCAACAATGCATTCATAAGTCTGTTATTTACACTTGAACGCCACGTATATATCATTTCACTCCCACATATATTAACAGTAATTAGTGGGCATGGAGATGCGTTAAAAAGTGATGAGTGAACCAGGCAAAGCTTGGTTTGCAGGAGGTTTTAAGAACCCAGTGTGAAGCCTGCAAGCGCTGAACATAGCTCTGAATACTATTTAAGTCAACAGGAGCCAAATCTTGGTTGATTTTATCACATTTTTCAAAGCTAATTTGTAAGATTTTGTTAAAAATCAGCATGGGTAACTGGGTATTACCACAGGGATGTGTAGAGATGCAAAAAAATTGTAAGAACATTTTTCAGCAGGGAGAGAGTCTTTTAATAAAGCCTAAAGGACAACATAACCTAAATCATCTAAACAACATGCTTGATTGATGCCTCAAAGCTGCACATAAAGGTATGGAACAGTACAAGTTAAAAAAAGTGCTACTGCTGCAAAGTTTCAGATCCCCTGATCTCGGCATCGCATACTAGTACATTGTGAAATTCTCCCCCTGGAACTTAGTCCTCCAGCGCTGTAAAGTCATCGCTGACATGTTTCCCCTGTATTTCTTCAGGGTTCACAAGCTCCGGCTATGTGATTGGCTGGAGCTCCGTTGACAATGCTCCCGTACATGCTCACAGGAGCCCTTGGTTCCGACATTAAGCTCTGAAGTTCTGACAAGGTATGCCGGACCTTCAGAGTGCATACACCAGTGATGTCACTGGCTTCATGCAGGGTGAATATCTCCTAAACAGTGCATGTATAGGAGCTATTTATTTCACAGTGTTCCCCAAAAATAAGCCCTACCCCGAAAATAAGACCTAGCCTGATTTTTGGGAAGGGATGCAATATAAGCCCTACCCCACACATAAGGCCTAGTGACGTCCTGGTAAAATTATATAATCTGTTTTGAAAAAAGAATATGTAATGTCCAGTGTGTCTTCTTTTGTAACTTTATTGTGGAAAATACCTTACTTACGGTGCCTCTGGGAGCTCACGTGACTCACCCTGAGATCTTGTCCTCTCCTCCCAGCTAATGTCAGCGGCTCCTCCCTCTGCAGTGCTTGGAGTGGGGCTGATGTCAGCGGGGGTCTCAGCCCTTCCTTTGGCAGTGCTCAGAGCGGGGAGTGACATGAGCGCCTCGGCGGCACTGTAATTAAGGTATTTGACAATAAAGTTACACAAGGAGACACACTTGATACTATATAATGTTTTTACAAAAGGATTACATTTATAAATTACTTTAACCACTTCAGTCTGGAAGGATTTACCCCCTTAACGACAGACCTTTTTTTGCAATATGGCACTGTGTCGCTTTAACTGACAATTGCACGGTTATTCAGTCATGCGATGTTGTACACAAACAAAATGTATGTTATTTTTTTGCCACAAATAGAGCTTGCTTTTGGTGGTATTTGATCACCTCTGCTTTTTGAATTTTTTGAACTATGAACAAAAATAGACTGACCATTTTGAAAAAAAAAAAATATTATATCAGAAATAATTTCTATATCAGTTTAGGCCAATATGTATTGTTCTACATATTTTTGGGAAAAAATGGCAATAAACGTATATTGAATGATTTGCGCAAAAGTTATCGCATCTACAGAATAGGGGATATATTTATGGCATTTTAATTATCATAATTATTTTACTAGTAATGGTGGGGATCAGTGATTTTTAGTGGGATTGCGACATTGCGCCGGACAGACACTTTTTTGGGACCAGTGACATTTATACAGCGGTCAATGCACTGGCAGGTAAGAGGTTAATACTAGGGGGTGATAAAGGGGTTACAGTGGTTGATATTGTGTCAATCTCGCTCCCTTTCTCAGCGAGATTGAGCACTTGCAAGCCCCATCGCGGGAGCCAGCGCCGAGCTGGCTTGCCGCGATGGAGACAAAGCCGTCATAGAAGCGACGGGGATCCGACACGGATTCCCGCCAATTCTACACGTGGGCGGAGTTTGTTATGAATCCTGAGAAGGAAGTCCCCGCCGGATTTTAAATAAAAATCCGGCATGGGTTCCCCCCTCAGGAGCATAACGGGCCCTTAGGTCTGGTATGGGTTGTAAGGAGACCCCCCCTACGCCGAAAAAACGGCGTGGGGGTCCCCCCACAATCCATACCAGACCCGTATCCAAAGCACGCCGGCTGGCCGGTCAGGAGGGGAGTGGGGGGCGAGCGAGCGCCCCCCCCCCCTCCTGAGCCGTACCGGGCAGCATGCCCTCAACATGGGGGGGTCAGGTGCTCTGGGGCAGGGGGCGCACTGCGGCCCCCCACCCCAGAGCACCCTGTCCCCATGTTGATGAGGACAGGGCCCCTTCCCGACAACCCTGGCCATTGGTTGTCGGGGTATGCGGGCGGGAGGCTTATCGGAATCTGGAAGCCCCCTTTAATAAGGGGGCCCCCAGATACCGGCCCCCCACCCTAAGTGAATGAGTATGGGGTACATTGTACCCCTACCCATTCACCTGCAAGAAAAGTGTAAACACAAATAAACCACACAGTGTATTGAAATATTTTATTAGTTGGCCGCCGGGGGGGGTGTGTATGATCGCTTTTATAAAAGCGCCCCCCTCTGGCGGGCTTCTGCGGGGGGTGGGTGCCGCTGTTCTTCACCGCCGTCTGGTTCTCTTCCGCCGCCGGGGGGGGCGCTTTGATAAAAGCGCCCACCACCCGGCGGGCTTCCTTCGACATCTTCGGCGGCGGGGGGGTCTTCTCCCACTCTCCGGGGTCTTCTCCCACTCTCCGGGGTCTTCTCCGGCTCTCCGGGGGTCTTCTCCGCTCTCCGGGGGTCTTCTTCTTCTTCAGGACTCGCCGCCGCTATCTTCGTGTTAGCTCAATTACTGGCGGCGGCGAGTCCCCTCTTCTGTGACGTCTTCTTCTTCTTCTCTTCTCCAGATGTTGACGCGACGCTTCCTTCCGCTGTTATGGCTGGCGCGCGGCTCGCAGCGAGTTATATAGGTCTGTCTTGTGACGTCGCAGTCCCATCATGCTCCGGTAGGTAGCACGTGGTACCTACCGGAGCATGATGGGACTGCGACGTCACAAGACAGACCTATATAACTCGCTGCGAGCCGCGCGCCAGCCATAACAGCGGAAGGAAGCGTTGCGTCAACATCTGGAGAAGAGAAGAAGAAGATGACGTCACAGAAGAGGGGACTCGCCGCCGCCAGTAATTGAGCTAACACGAAGATAGCGGCGGCGAGTCCTGAAGAAGAAGAAGACCCCCGGAGAGCGGAGAAGACCCCCGGAGAGCCGGAGAAGACCCCGGAGAGTGGGAAAAGACTCCAGAGAGTGGGAGAAGACCCCCCCGCCGCCGAAGATGTCGAAGGAAGCCCGCCGGGTGGTGGGCGCTTTTATCAAAGCGCCCCCCCCGGCGGCGGAAGAGAACCAGACGGCGGTGAAGAACAGCGGCACCCACCCCCCGCAGAAGCCCGCCGGAGGGGGGCGCTTTTATAAAAGCGATCATACACACCCCCCCCCCCCGGCGGCTAACTAATAAAATATTTCAATACACTGTGTGGTTTATTTGTGTTTACACTTTTCTTGCAGGTGAATGGGTAGGGGTACAATGTACCCCATACTCATTCACTTAGGGTGGGGGGCCGGTATCTGGGGACCCCCTTATTAAAGGGGGCTTCCAGATTCCGATAAGCCTCCCGCCCGCATACCCCGACAACCAACGGCCAGGGTTGTCGGGAAGGGGCCCTGTCCTCAGCAACATGGGGACAGGGTGCTCTTGGGTGGGGGGCCGCAGTGCGCTCCCTGCCCCAGAGCACCTGACCTCCCCATGTTGAGGGCATGCTGCCCGGTACGGCTCAGGAGGGGGGGGGCGCTCGCTCGCCCCCCACTCCCCTCCTGACCGGCCGGCCGGCGTGCTTTGGATACGGGTCTGGTATGGATTGTGGGGGGACCCCCACGCCGTTTTTTCGGCGTAGGGGGGGTCTCCTTACAACCCATACCAGACCTAAGGGCCCGTTATGCTCCTGAGGGGGGAACCCATGCCGGATTTTTATTTAAAATCCGGCGGGGACTTCCTTCTCAGGATTCATAACAAACTCCGCCCACGTGTAGAATTGGCGGGAATCCACGTCGGATCCCCGTCGCTTCTATGACGCACTCGCTGGAATGTGCTTTTACTATTCCAGAGAGTGCGAGATGTCGGCAGCCTGTCGCCGAGAATCAGCGCGATGCTGTCGTGCTATAAACACATTCTCGGCGGCAGGCACTGTAAGTGTTCTCTAGGGAGGTGTTTCTAACTGTAGGGGCAGTGTAGTGACAGGGATTAGAGAGAGATCGCTGATCACTAGGAACATCAGATCTCTCTCTTCTTCCCTGTCAGAACGGGGATCTGTTTGATTACAGTGACAGATACCCGTTCTGGCTCTCTGTGGTGCGATCGCTGTTGTTGACCGGCAAACATTGTGGCCGTCGGTCATGCGCATTAGCTCCGGCGACGCTCGTCTGCTACTGCTCTTAAAGCGGAGGTTCACCCTAAATATAGTCTTTCCTATGTGATCCAGCATACAGGCGTCAGCGCCAGTATGCTTTTTTTTTTTTAAATCCTCCACTTACTGTGTAATCTTTATTTTTTATTTCTTTCCCCCGCGGTGGATGGCCCCTGTATAGCCCATCACGGCTTCCGAAAATAGCCGATTTTAGACTTGGGTTTTTCCGGTGCAATGCGGCGCCTGCGCACAGACCTAGGAGCTGACTGCACAGGCGAGTCCTATTTCGGCTTTTTTCAGAGGGCGTGATGCGCCATAGCCATAGGACTCGGAGAAATACGGCGCTTGCGCAGTCAGCTCCTAGGTCTGTGCGCAGGCGCCGCATTGCGCTGGAAATACCCGAGTCCTAATTTGGCTATTTTCGGAAGCCGTGACGTGCTATATAGGCGCCATCCACCACAGGGGAAAGAAATAAAAAATAAAGATTACACAGTAAGTGGGGGATTAAAAAAAAAAAAAAGCATACTGGCGCTGACGCCAGTATTCTGGATCACATGAGAAAGACTATATTTAGGGCGAACCTCCTCTTTAAATAGGCCGACGAACGGGTATTTAGATTCACGCAGCCGTGCCCACCTGCCGCAGTATAATGATGGCAGCTGGTCAGCAGGCAGTTTTCTAAGGTTTATTTTTGTAATTAAAGTTGTCACAATGATGACTCCTGAGCTGACAGGGGGAGAGGGGAAGAGAAGACAAGGGACATAGATAAAACATCCCCTGAAAATCCCTAGTGTGTTTTTTGCCAAAATTAATAAAAGAAAAGCCTTATTACATTTTTCTACCTGTAGGTAAAAATCACAAAGCAGGGTTTACAACCGCTTTAAGGTAATTGATTCAACACAATATATCTTCATGTTTCCTGCATGTAGTTAGGTGGCTAAAGTTGCCATTAATTAAATTGCTTTTTGTACTGCTTATTTAGTAAGTGTCCAGAACCTAACATTATACTACTACCCTCTGTCACATTATGTTGTATATTGTCCAATATGTCATGAGTATTTTAACTAACAACATTTGGAAAAATATTAATTTCTAGTAGTCACTGGACCTTTGGGCACGTTGAAACCCTTTTAGTAACGTTGGCATTACTGAATACCAAAAAAGATAGGGACTATTCTACTAAAGGGATATTTTTTACTCTTGCCTGCTTTCAGCTGAAACAATTAATCTGATACAGGGGAATTAAAAAATTAGGAGTTTTCCCTGAGCCTGAATATTTGAAATCAACAAAGTTTTATTAATACACATAAATGATATGCTAGGAATGAAAAAAAGAAATAGAGTTGAAAGCCATTCTGGAGTTTGCAATATTTCTAAGCTTTTGAATGTTGTTACGTATTTTATTTCTAAGTGCACACACAATATATTATTTTTTTCATGGTAATTATATATAAAAAAAAGAAAAAGAAATTAATTTGCATAATAATGGAATGCAGACTTTGTCCCACCTTCAGAGGAGAGGAGGGACAGCCGACAATGGACGCCCCATATCAAGCCTATGGGTGAGATCACTGCCCAGGCTTTGCATGTAACCCTGACACTAAAATCTCATATAAGCTTAAATATGTGAATGTCATTTCAAAAGTCACTTTCAATCTATTTAAATCTGTAGCTTTCATTAAAGTAATGACTGATATAAAGGGCCTTGTTTAGACACTTATTGATATGGGTTGACATCACTCCGTCCTAGTCTCCAACTTTTTCCATAGCTGCAAAGTGTATGGCCTCGTATACACGACCGTTTTCCTTGACAGAATCCATCAAGAAACTTGGTGGCAGAGCTTTTTTGCCGAGGAAAAAGGTCGTGTGTATGTTTTTCGTCGAGAAAACTGTTGTGGAACTTAACGAGAAAAAAAGAGAACAAGTTCTCTTTTTCCTCGTCGGGAGTCTTAATTTCGACAAGAAACACGTGTGTATGCTTAGAAACCCGCGCGTGCTCAGAATAAAGTTTGAGATGGGAGCGCACCTTCGGTAAAAGTAGCGTTCGTAATGGAGATAGCACATTTGTCACGCTGTAACAGACTGAAAAGCGCGAATCGTCTCTCACCAAACTTTTACTAACACGCATTAATATGAGATTAGCAAAAGCAGCCCCAAGGGTGGCGCCAGTGGAATCAAACTTCCCCTTTATAGTGCCATTGTACGTGTTGTACGTCACCGCGTTTGAGAACAATGAGATTTTGTCTTGACTGTATGTACGCAAAGAGAACTTGTCAAGATTCTCGACAGGCCTAACAAGGAACTCGTAGAAGAAAATGATGTTTCATTTATGACTAGTTCCTCGGTCGTGTGTACGAGGCCTATGACTCGGCCCCGCCCCCAGCAGCCATGTCATTGGATTTGATTGACAGCAGCGGGAGCCAATGGCTGCACTGCTATCAATCTATCCAATCAATGCTTAGACTCCGTGAAGAACAGGACAGCGTGGACACGCAGAGCAGGTGAACTGGCTCAGGTAAGTAAAACGGGGGGGGGCTGGGGGACTGGGGGGCCCGTGACTGCCAGGTGTTTTTCCACCTTAATGCATATGATGCATTAAGGTGAAAAACACAAACCTTTACAAGCCTTTTAAACTACAACAGTAAAGTCAATGTTTAGTATCAAATCAGCAAAAATATTAATTTAGATTTAGTTCGATACTGAACTTGCCACATTATTGCTCTTTGCCTTATCAAATAGACCTGATACTCCCCTAATAAAAATCAAATTACAAAGCATTTGGCTTGTTTGTTTGTGGTATTTTAGAGTCAGCAGCACTGGTTTAAATGAAGTCATTAGTGAAACTTTGTCATCTGTTTTGTGTATCTCATTCTTTTCTCTCCCACTAATTACTTTGTAGTGAATCAATAGTTCTTTAAAAGTTTCTAACTTTATTTCAGCTGTACTTAAGGCACTTGTGGCTCTAATTTATTCTGCCTGCAGACCTGTTTCTCATTCAGTTTATCTTTTTTTTTTTTGATAATTTTTTTTTCTATATGCTCATAGCATCGTTTAAAGACATCCTGTCGCCAGACCACTAATTTCAACAAAAATATTCCCATAAAAAGGTATATTAACCACTAGCCGACCAGCCACCAGTTATACGACGGCAGGTTGGCTCGGCTGTGCGAAATCACGTAGGTATACGTCATTTCACATTTCAGCCATTAGAGTCGCGTGCTGCTCGCCGAAGCATGTGCCCGGCGGGCGCGATCACCGCCGGGCACCCGCGATCGCTCATTTCAGAGCGAGAACTGGCAGCTGTGTGTGTAAACACAAAACCCCCCGTCCTGTCAGTGGGAGAAATGACTGTTTGTCTGTTCATACAATGTATGAACAGCGATCTGTAATTTCCCCTAGTCAGTTCCACCCCCCTTCAGTTAAAACACACCCGGGGAACATACTTAACCCCTTCCTCGCCCCCTAGTGTTAACCCCTTCCCGGGCCAGTGGCATTTTTACAGTAATCCATGCATTTTTATAGCACTTGACCCCTATAAAAATGCCAATGGTCCCAAAAATGTGTCAAAAGTGTTCGCCATAAGGTCGCAGTACTGATAACAAGCGCTGATCCCCACCATTACTAGTAAAAAAAATAAAATATTAATAAAAATGCCATAAAACTATCCCCTATTTTTAGACGCTATAACTTTTGCGCAAACCAATCAATAAAAGCTTATTGCATTTTTTTTAATGAAAAATATGTAGAAGAATACGTAACGGCCTAAACTGAGGAAAACATCTTTTTTTTTATATATTTTTGGGGGATATTTATTACAGCAAAAAGTAAAAAATATTCATTTTTTTAAAAAAAATTGTCGCTCTATTTTTGTTTATAGCGCAAAAAATAAAAACTGCAGAGGTGATCAAATACCACCAAAAGAAAGCTCTATTTGTGGGAAAAAAAAGACGCCAATTTTGTTTGTGAGCCACGTCGCACGACCACGCAATTGTCAGTTAAAATGACGCAGTGCCGAATCGCAAAAAGTGGCCCGGACATTGACCAGCAAAATGGTCCGGGGCTGAAGTGGTTAATTTAACATATTTTATGCATTTTATTCACTTGTAGAAGCCTCTCTTGTGTAGCCATTCAAAAGGCTTTAGACTGCTGCTGGGTTCCATCCTCTTGGATGCGACATCAGCAGCGCCAGCATATTCAAAGCTGTCACTTATGCTTTTATCTGTATTTTTTGTGCATTGGTGACAGGGACAGGTCACCCTTTCAACTATTCTAGAACAATTATGGTATTATAATATGTATTTTAGATACAGAGGGCCAGATTCACATACACTTAATATTGCACTGCGTAATTGAAATACTCTACGCTGCCGTATTTTACCAGGCTCTACACCGAATTCTGGTAGATTTTTGCCCGTACGCTACGGCGGCGTAGTCTATTTCTCGCCGCGTAATCAAAATACAAGATTAGGGGGCGTGAAGCATTTAAATTAAGCGCGTCCCCGCGGCGATCAAACTGCGCATGCTCCGTTCAGAAATTTCCCGCCGTGCATTGCACGAAATCACGTCGTTACGTCATTCGTTGTTTGAGTAGTGTCGTTTACGAACATTCCTATTCCCGGACTACTTACGTCAAAAAAAATAAAAGACGTCGGAAAACGTAGAAATTCGACGTGGGAACGACGGCCATACTTAACATGGGCTGTCTAATATTAGAGCAGCAAAAAGCTGGTATAGTGTTACGCAAAAAAAAGATGACTAAAGGTGCCGTAAGAGATTGCGAATGAAGATCGTAATTTCGGGGATCGCTGGCAAAAGCTCATTTGCATACCCAGACGCGGAAAACGACGGGAAGTCCACCCAGTGGCCGCAATTTTATTGCAGCGTAGATCCGAAGACGTATGAACACGTAATCCAGTCGAATTGAAGCCCGCAGCCGTCTATTCATGGTTTGAGGTTTTCAACTAGCTAGAAAACGCGCGTAATTGGAAATTACTCCAGTCTAACACCAGTTAGACAGGCGTAATGGCTCTCTGAATCTGGGCCAGAAACTATAAAATGCTCCTTGATTACAGGGCATAGGGGTCAGTTACAAATGGCCACCAAAATATCAGCTCTAATTTACCAGACACATCATGGTGGCTGCAATTCTCAAGGTTTCCTGACAATAATTAAAAATGGTTCCTGTATCTAAAACAACACTTGGGTTTTCCTAGAGGAGTATTATATAGGTACCTACAAATCGGACATTTTTATAGGTCTCATTACAAATTACTCACAGATTTTGAGCATATCTGTCTCTTCTCCTCTAGGGATAAAGGTACTATTTCTAAGCTTTATGGTTTCCTACATGGTGTATCCTCTGTATATAAAACCCCCTCAATGATACAGTGGGAATCAGAACTAGGTGAGAAATATAATCTAGAGGGCTGACTAGAGATGCTCTCTAACGCATAAATGCACCAGATTGGTCGCCATTAAAGAAACAATAGTAAAACTGCATTTGAGATGATATCATACCAGCCTCCACACTATTCTACAAGAAATAAGTGATCTATGCTTTTGGGTCTGTTGGGATAGAGGTACATTCTCGATTACATTCTAGAGCTGCAAAGCTCTGTAACATATCTAGAGAAAAGCAGCAGTAGAGTCTTGCAAATTACAGGTATGCAGATTACCTTAACGGCTTCCATGTGCCTTTTTTTTAAGTCTATTCCTGAAACATATAAGCCTTCTCTAATGCCGCGTACACATGATCGGATTTTCCGTTAGAAAGACCTTGTTTTTTTTTTTACGGAATTCCGCTCAAGCTTGGCTTGCATACACACGGTCACACAAAAGTTCTCGGAATTTTCTACCGTCAAGAATGCGGTGACGAACAACACTACGACGAGCTGAGAAAATGAAGTTTAATGCTTCAGAGCATGCATCAAATTGCTACAGACGATAGGATTTTCCGATAGGAATTTTTCCCTTTGGAGAATTTGAGAACCAACTCTAAATTTTTTCCGAAATTCCAAGAGCAAAAGTCCAATGGAGCATACACACAGTCGGAATTTCCGTTCAAAAGCTCACATCGGACTTTTGCTGTCAGAATTTCCGATCATGTGTATTGGGCACTTACTCACACTCTATTTAGTGAGATTTTTGGGCTATTGCCCTTAATTGGCGCTCTCCTTCGGTTTCATGGTCTCAAGTTATCCAGAGGATAGAGGTAATCACAACTATTCATCCATCACAAGATATTTATTATCATGCTTATGCATCCATGCCTAAGAACAAATGGGAAATTGGTCTTCTTATTGAGTCTACCCTATGACCTTAACTGAATTAATGCCTCTCTGAATGTTTCTCCTGTATAACTTGGTTGCATACATCCTACGATTGCTTCAGAATCTATTCGTTTTGCTTTATATTTTCATGGTCAATGCAATGTTATTTTTCCTGGAGTTGTCTGCTTTCTCACTGCTTTTTATTCTGTTTCGTTTTTTTTATGATGTTGAGCTATGATGCTGGACATTATGTTCCATGTATACGACTTTTTATGATGCACATGTTATTCTGATACTATGACTGTATCTTGTGCTCTAATTAAAACAGTGTGTAATAAAAAATAAAAAAAATGGTTCCTGCTTAAAACACACACCTTTTCTGTTCCCTCGATCCCCTGACCCCTCTGTCCTACATTTTTCTGGAGAAAACGAATGTTACAAGTGTAGTAACCCCCCCCCCCCCCCTTGCAGACATTGCCCCAGGATGGATTTATGGCTGTAGTAAAGGATAACAAATAATGTTGGACGCCATCTTTCATAGATGTTTTATTTGTTTCAGGGTTAGGGCTTAAGATATCTCCAGCAAAATGTTTTCCAGACCCTGACCTCACTTTTGTTTGCTTTCACAGTACATCAATAGAACACGGACCATGGTGTATTGCAAAAAATAAGAGCCATCAGGCAAACACCAATAGCATTGTCTTCGAAGCTTCACAGTCAGGCTTTGGGTGCCTCTATGCATCAGAGAGCACCATTATCTTTTGAGGATCAGACTCATTCCCTCTCAGGCAGAACATTTTCCCCTGGTTCTTCACCAAGGTGCTGTATCCTCCTAGACCAGGAAAGATAGACAAACTTCTGGCCTAGCCATCACATACTACTACTACACACACCTCTTATGGCCTAAGCTTGGGGAGAAAGACTCCTCGCCAGACCTTTCCCCAAATATATATATATCCTCCCCCCAGTATGCACAACTTGAGATAGTGGTAGGTCAAGGGGGACATATTGTGCACCTAGACACGCTCCTAAGGGGGCATATTTGGCACAGTATAAATCTTATATCATCATCATCATAAATATTAACTGCTGCAGCTCCCCGTCTTTTGCCAAGTGACACCTACTGGCATCAAACAGGAACAGCATTAACACTGAGCTTAGGGGAGGTCAAGTGAGATGCTACAAATTAGCCTAAGAAGATTACCACCTAGCAGAACTAAATCTAGCTACTCACCTCTGCTTATGTCAGGGTGGCTACAAAACTCATTGGGGCAATTTACTAAAGCAGTACCGGCTGTTTACTAAGCAAACTGAATGTTCAAAATGAGTATTGGTAAAAAAAAGTAATCCTCTGTGGCATAAAAAGAAGAGAAGTTTGGCCTCACATATATCCAGTGACTGGCCACAGGTGATACACAGAGATGAAACAAATCCTCCTACATGAGTAGTACCTGTTTATCTTCTGTCTTCTGTTCTCTTCATCCATTCAAAGTTCAGAATGTATAAAGCTTGCCTAAGCATTCAGAAGAAACGGGACAGAGAGCTAAAATGACACTCTGTGGAGCTAATTGGAGGAAACCCCCTCACCTTCACACAACACTAAGGAACAGAGATGAGGCTGTCAATGACAGGCTGTGTGCTGGAGCTTCTCCCCTGTCACCTTCTTTCTCTTGGTGCCAGGGAAATGTGTCATAAGTGTTTCATACTGATAGCAGAGAAACAAAGCAGCAGATAGAAATGACACTGATAGGCCGCGTACACACGATCGAATATATCTGGTGAAACTGGTCCAGTTTCAGCGGACAGATTCGATCGTGTGTACGGGCGAGCAGACAGGTTTCCAGCAGACAAAAGTTTTAAAGCATGCTTTAAAACTTGTCTGCTGGAAAGCCGTCTGTCGGATATGTCCGCTGGTTAGTACGCTTAACCAGCGGACCGAAATCTCCCGCATGGGTCGAATGGTACTTTACATCACTGCGCTGTCTGTTCTCGGGGATTTTGGTTTGATCGTGTGTACACAGATCAAACCAAAATCTCCCAGGAGACATGTCCGATGAAAATGGTCCGTCGGACCATTTTCATCGGATATATCTCCTTTTGTGTACGGGGCCATACAGGTTTCACATATGCGTGATCTGGTTTTGACTGGTGTGACTTTGTTCAGCAGTTGTTATATGGCTGGGTATCTTGAATCTACAGACATCTGCAAACATATTGGGGCAGATTCACAAAGACGTAATATTCCGCTGCGTAATCGAAATACGGTACGCTGCCGTATTTAACCAGACTCTACACCGAATTCAGGTAGTTTTTTTGCGCGTACGCTATTGTGTCGTATTTTTTTTCCGCCGCGCAATCGAAATACGTGATTAGGGGGCGTGAAGCATTTAAATTAAGCGCGTCCCCGCGACGATCGAACTGCGCATGCTCTGTTCAGGAATTTCCCGCCGTGCATTGCGCGAAATCACGTCGTGACGTCATTCGTTGTTTGAGTAGCGGCGTTTACGAACATTCCTATTCCCGGACGACTTACGTTAAAAATAATAAAAGACATCGGAAAACGTTGAAATTCGACGCGGGAACGACGGCCATACTTAACATGGGCTGTCTAATATTAGACCAGCAAAAAGCTGGTATAGTGAAACGGAAAAAAAAGATGACTAAAGGTGCCGTAAGAGATTGCGTTTAAAGTGCGAAATTTTGTGGATTGCAGGCAAAAGCTCATTAGCATACCCTGACGGCGAAAAACAACAGGAAGTCCGCCCAGTGGCCGCAATTTTCTTGCAGCGTAGATCTGAAGGCGTACTAACACGTAATACAGTCGAAATGAAGCCCGCAGGTGTCTTTTCATGGTTTGAGGATTTCGACTAGCGTAAAAACGCCCGTAAGTCGAAATTACTCCAGTCTAACAACATTTACACAGGCGTAATCGCTTTGTGAATCTAGGCCATTCTTTTTAATCTTGCACATCTATAATTTGCTAATCTCCCCATCTAATGGAATAAGGCTTACATTCCTTCTCTTTATTCACCCATCTGTCTTGCTATCTTCTCTTTCTCTCAGTTTTTATGTATTGTAATGCATGCAAGTGGTTAAACGGGCTGCACATGTTCAAATGTAAAATGTGGTGTGTGATCATACCGTTTTCTTTCATTATGTTAGATTTATGGCCACTGCCAAATCTGGGGAGGTTGTGAAAACTGTGCTGGTACAGAATAAATGCTGGATTTTAATAAAACTTCAGTCTCATACATATTTACAATCATAGGAGATAACTACAATGGATTTGACAAGGTATAGTTCTGGCTTTATTGTTGAGTACTAGAAACCAGAAAGGTTTTTTGTGAAACTCCAGTACAATTCACAGCCTATACAGTATATCTATTTCAGCGTGAGCTGATGTCTTTCTCACAAGAGACTATACCTGTATCAGAGCTGGATCTTCATCGCTGCTCATTACTCATTGTAGGTGGCAAGAGCATTCACAGGAAATGTGTGCTATGTACTGCAGACATTCAGGTTCCAGCTGTCATTGTTGCAGTGTTCTTTAGAAATGAAAGGAAGTTTATGGTTGCTATAGTAAAAAACGGATATGTTTGATTTTTTACATAGGAAGTCCATATTACACTGGCACATATACGTTAATGACAGTTGAAAACTTTTAAATATTAAAAATAAAGTTTAGGTATGACAATTTTCACATAGTTAAATTGGTCCAACTTGGACCAATGTAAGTATTGTGACCGAAGGCCAGAAAAAATTGCTGGTTGTATCCAGGATGGGAGATGTATTTTTCCCATCTTAAGGCAGACTGTTTTTCTTTTGTATACTAAGTTTGTTCTGGGCTGCCTGATGAAGCGGATCCGAATACTCTGGGCTCTATAAAAATCCCAGTCTGCTTAGAGATAATGCTCCAGCCTGTAATCCAGTTCTATGTGTGTGTCAGACTTGAGAGCAGGCAACTACTGGCATTCCAAGTGGGACTGAAGTAGCTATGTAAAAATTGCCATACCTAAATTCAGTTAAATTTGAACTCCAGGGAAAAAGTCAAATACACAGGGGAAATACATATATTGGGGCTAGAGAAGAATGTGGCTAATATGTCCTCATTAGATATGGCGCCTCATCCCAATAATACGTAGAAACTGGGAAGAAGGGAATAGGGATTATAGCGGTGCCTAACGACCCATACACAGTTCAATACAAAATATAATATTTTATTACATCAATGTTATAGACATACAATACAGTCAAAGTTTTGATAAAAGCAGTAGACAAAGTGGAGCATATAGTATTTACTGCTGGCCATAATATGGATGGCCTGCTAGGATTAAGGGTCAACTCTTCTCTACATGTTTCACCAAAACATTGGCTTCTTCAGGGGAACGAAACGTGACCAACACAGTAAATCTAGCTCTAAAAGGAAAAAAGAAATGTGACAAATTAACACAAATGTCAAAGGAATACAGAAAAACATGGTGTACAGTACTGGGCAAGCAAAATATCACATTGCCCCCCCCCCCCCAGAAAGATAGAACACCCCAAACCCCTCATAAATGGTTCTCCACCACCTACCCCGTAATATCCAGAGGGTCAGGACCACTGGAAGGCAGCGACCCAATACCTTATTGGGGCTGTTTTACTTACTAAAAGATTTGTATTTATCCAGTCCTGAGGTTTTCACTGCTCAGCCACACACCACTGCCCTGCTTGGGCAGAAAACATAATTTGACAGGGGTTCTAAACCTTCCCACCTCTACCTGTTATGTAGGTATAATATGGTTCAAAAGAATGAGTCAGCCTAGAGAAAAGTAGCCTGGAAAAAAATACCTTGTATCATAAGTCTGCAGAGGGATAATGATAAGATATGAGGATAATGAAAATAGATTTTGCTGGCAGGGGGATTGTCAGGTACCCTGCAACATTTTTTTTTTTTTAAATATATGAGAAAGAAAGAAAAGGCCAAGAAAAGAGAGATATAAAGAGGGGAAAAGAAAGAAAAAAGGGGAGAGGGGAATAAAGGAGATGGGTGGGATCTCCATTCAGGTTCCAGAAGGCTCTGTCTAAGTTACGACACCCTCCAAGATCTTACTTATCAGAGAAGGCGAATTGGGTCCAGTAAAAACAATTATTTTTGAAACCGGCTTCCTGACTCCTCAAAGAATAGGTGAGCTCTTCCTGTTTATAATATTTGATTACAGAATGTATCTAATGACTAACTCTGGATTTCCATTGGATCAGGAGACAGGCTTACAATTGTTTTAACTGTAAGGTGAACTGAAACCTATTTAGGTAGAAAAATGGCCCTTAAAATCACTTATTAGGATGAACGGCCTGCAAGATCAGATTCAGCACCCAATTGGGTATGCAAGGGTTTCTCAGTTTTTATCACAGTTTCCTTAAAATATTGATCTTTGAGTGTGAAGGATCTTTTAGAGTAGCAAGGACAGATGTATATGATCCGGACAGAAGAGGCATTAAAACATGAAAAACCCTTTATGGAATAATGGCTGTTCCTCCTCTGACAAACACTAATGCCCTGTACACACGATCGGTTTGTCTGATGAAAACAAACCGATGGATTTTTTTCATCAGATATCCGATGAAGCTGACTTTTATTAGTCTTTCCTACACACCATTGGTTAAAAATCTGATCATGTCCAACGCGGTGACGTAAAACACAACGACGTGCAGAGAAAAATTAAGTTCAATGCTTCCAAGCATGCGTCAACTTGATTCTGAGCATGCCTGGATTTTTGACCGATGGATTTCCCCACAGACGATTGTTTTTTTCTATCGGTTTTTTAACCATAAGAAAAATTTAAAACAGGTTCTATTTTTTTTTCACCAATGGGAAAAAAACTGATGGGGCCCACACACGATTGGTTCGTCCAATGAAAATGGTCAATCGGTCCATTTTCATCAGACGAACCGATCGTGTGTACAGGGCATTAC
This sequence comes from Rana kukunoris, assembly GCA_029574335.1. Lineage (NCBI taxonomy): Eukaryota > Metazoa > Chordata > Amphibia > Anura > Ranidae > Rana > Rana kukunoris. The sequence goes on along the minus strand of CM056049.1, from coordinate 117,176,242 downwards.
AATCCTAACTTCAGATCGACTTTCATTTGTTTAACATGCTCATATACTGCTCATAAAAAGCAAAGTGCTCCCCGTATTATACTAACAGATTTGATATCCATGTTGTTCTCTTGAGAACTTCTATGTAAATTACTCTAGATTGAGTGATGTTAGATTTCGGTACATATCACAAACATTTAAATAAATGAATCAAGTAAATCTTCTTGACAGTTTTGTCTGTGTGAAATGCCACATAATATATTTCTGTTTTCCTCATTGTTGGTTAAACTATACTATTAGGAGGAAAAATATTCAATATGTGTAGTTTTATTATGAATAATAGCTCTGCATGCTGTTTAAACTCAATAGAATAATCAAAAAGCTTGCACAACCGCCTAAACCGTGTTTTTAAGCAGTCAAATACATAATATCGCTTCTGTGTAATGAGCCTTATCTATGAAAAATGAGCCTCTTTGTAATGGGATGTCAAAGTATTGATGCAAGTATCTTTATTTTTGCATAATGACACTTTGAGAATGTGGTTTCTGTTTGATTTGGTGCAAAATTGAATGGAAACTCACTGAACTGTATTAATTATCTACTTAAAGTTTGGAGGCAAGGTTTTTGCTTTCGGCATGTTGGTTGCATGGAAGGATTTTTCTTTTTAAACACATACAAGTTTCTATATAAAAGGTGAAGAGAAATACACAGAGTACAACTACTACTACTACTAGGACCCTGTCACTTGCCAACTTTTATTATGTATTTTGCACTGAGAAAAATGCAGTAATTAAGATTGTATGGTATTTCACCAATTTCCCAGTATATATGATCAATGGCAACAAAAGAAAAGAGGAAGGATTACATTTGGGAGGTGTAAAATATAGGTGGGACTTTCTTTTGCATTTGAAGTACAGTAAATGATTGCAAGAAATACATTTAGGACACTAAGGGCCAGATTCTCAGCTGAGAATCTGGCCAGTATCTCAGTATCTCAGTATCTCAGATACACCGTCGTATCGCAGTTTTTTTCAATGGGTATCTATGCGAGTGATTCTTAGAATCACTTACGCATAGATACACTAAAGATCTGACAGATGTAAAGCAATTACACCGTCGGATCTTAGATGTAATGACAACGCCAGCCGCTAGGTGGCCTTTACGTTGTTTTCTCATTTGCCTATGCAAATGAGCCTTATACGCCGATTCCCGACGCGGCGACGTAGTTTACGTAGGTTGCGTACGCGTAAGGTTACCCCTGCTATATGAGGGGTATGTTTCCGAAGTGCTGTCGTTGCCATGGTAAGTATGGCGTCGGGTCAGCGTCATCTTTTTCCGTCGGTTACGTCGTTTTACTAAGTCATTCGCGAAAAGGGAATTGCGTAAGTGACGATCACGTCGTTTTGACGTTGGTTTCAACGACGCTTTCCGACGTAAGCTGGAGCATGCGCACTGGCCTTTTTTCCCGGCCGGCACATGCGCACTTCGTTTGACGCGGGGGCGCGCTTAATTTAAATACAGCACGCCCCCTCCTTCACTATTTGAATTACGCGGCCTTAGGACGCCGCATTTACGCTACGCCGCCAAAAATTACGGAGCAAGTGCTTTGAGAATACGGCACTTGCTCAAGTAATTTGCGTAGACGTAGTGTAAATGCGATACGATACGCTACACCGCCAGATACGCCATTTTTGACAATCTGGCCCTAAGAATTTAGGGGTGAGAATTTTGTGTCAGATGAACCTTTGTAACAAACTAATTTCCCATTTGTGTCTGTTTAAACACCATCTCAGTGCTGTACGTAGAGTCTGTGTACAATGGATAGCATGCCATGGTTGAGTCCTGGAAGATATAATGTCCCCACTTTTTGGGTTGTGTTTCCTCTAAGGGAGATGATAAAAGACATTTTCATCTAGGGTGACGAGTTTCAGAGTGCTCTAGTTACCGAGGAGAAAACTGGTTTACAGTTCTCTCAAGACTGGTAGTTTCACTTGGGACTCTGAATTCAGAGATTTGGAGAGACTTACTGTGGGAAAGAGCCTCCAACCCTGACTACTAGGACTAGGACTTTGGTCCTGAAAAGGTTAACCTGGATGCAGAGAAGCCTGAAAGGGAAAGGCACCTATTAGCAGGTGCCTTTGAGGTGTATAGTGGAACTGTAACTGTTGTGATAGGACTGTAGGCTGTTGATTGGCTGAGACCCCGCAAGGCTCTTGAGACCTTCCCAGACTTCATAAACCTTGTTAAAGGATGACTGTTATTGGTAGCGAGCTGTAACTTTTTTTGGTTTACCAGTAGTGGATGTACTATTTTATTTGTTTTTTCCCATGCTGAAAATTGGCTGTTTTCTGTTCGCTTTTACCAAATCAGCTGGTTGGTGATCTTGGGCCTCCCCATACAGAAGGGTTTGAGCTTTTAATGGGGGAGAGGGTTGCAAGTGAAGGATTGCCTTGAGCAGAGGCATCTCTTTAAAACTTTCCTAAGTGGATGCTTATAAAAACACAATTATATTAGTTTAAATAAAGGTATTGCTTGATTGGAAATCCATAACTTAAAAACACTTTTTCTAAAAAAGGTTTGCACCCAAAGTGTCTGAGGCTGTAATATGATATCGTAGCCGTAATAAAAAAAAATATCACAGATCATACTCAATTGTTTTTATCTGAAGTGTTATAACATAACCCAAATCCCGGTTAGCAAGGCTAACTTGTCACAAATTTGTGGCAGTGTTGAATTGTAAGTCTTGTTAACTTGCTGCACATTCACTGGCATGTTGTGCACTTGCAGAGCACTTGAAGTTCTAGTTGACACTTTTCCAATTTGTAGCAAATATGTGGCAAGTCTCTAGCAAGAGAAAAGTTGCAGTGGTGAGTCTACAGAAAGAGCTCTGCAAGTCTACAGAATGAAAATTCAGCCACAGTGACCCCTGTGGTGGGATGACTATTACGCAACATAACTGAACCAGAACTTGCAGCAAGCTTTCAGAATGTTTTCAAAGAAAGTTGATCTGGAGTCATGCAATGCAGACTTGTTGCAATTTTGCAACAAACTTGTGAAGCCTGGCAAGTCTAGCAATAGCTTAGAAAGTCATTTCTAACTTGCATCACAATTGCTTGCTATCTGGGAATGTAGTTTTAAAAAACAGCCTTTTCATTGAATGACTATACTTAAAAATTGTAGAAAAAGACTTAGCATGAAAGAAGAGTCACAATCTATAGTGATCTGTTAAATTTCCATTGTTATGTCCGTTAAAACTATAATATGGGATAAGTTGACTAATACAGGCATCGACTTTGATTCCTGTTTTCTATTTTCCTTATTTTTTACCTGTTTGCTATTTGTAAGCTTGGATGCTAGCATTAGGATTTGGAAACTGGAGCGGAAATCCTGTGGCAACTGGTGTGACCAGACTTGTTACCGGATGAAGGATTCTCTAGAATATGTGCAATATGACTGTTTACAGTGAGAAAGTGAAAGACAAACGGAGCAACAAATATTGAAACAAATAAGTAGAAAAAAAAACAAACACAGGGCCAGATTCTATCGCCGTTTTTTTCGTATCGCCGTTTTTTTCCCCTGGTATCTATGCGAGTGATTCCTAGAATCACTTAGGCATAGATACCGGTGAAGATCCGACAAGTGTAATACAATTACACTTGCGGATCGTAGATGTAATGACAACTCCTTTACGTTGTTTTCTCATTTACCTATGCAAATGAGGCTACTACTCAGATTCCTGAACGCTTTTGCGCTGCCCCGTCGTCGCTTACGTTGTTTTTGTACGCGTAAGGTTACCCCTGCTAATATGTGGAGTAACATTACGCAGTACCGTCGGATGCCGTCGGGTGCCGTCGGATGCCATGTTAAGTATGGCGTCGGGTCAGCGTTGGCTTTTTCTGTCGGTTACGCCGTTTTATTAAGTCGTTCGCGAATAGGGCATTGCGTAAGTGACGATCACGTCGTTTTGACGTCGGTTTCAACAACGCTTTCCGATGTGAGCTGGAGCATGCGCACTGGGCTTTTTCCCCGGCCGGCGCATGCGCAGTTCGATCGATGCGGGGGCGTGCTTAATTTACATACAAGCCACCCCCTTTGAATTACGTGGCCTTACGCTGGCCCATTTACACTACGCCTCCGCAAACTACGGAGAAAGTGCTTGCAGAATACGGCACTTGCTCTGTTAAGTTGCGGCGGCGTAGTGTAAATGGCTTACGCTATGCCAGGGCAAATCTATGAGAATCTGGCCCACAATGTACAAACATTGCCATATGAACAAGGTAAAAAAGAGAGGGTAAGCAAGGCTGAAGAGGAGTAGAGAACAGTAGGCAAGACATGGTAACCTTTGCCAGGAGGCAAAGAAATGTAGCAGCATGTAACAGGGAAGCAGGCAGATTGTTAGGGCACTTAATGGAAGCTTGGGGTTATAAATCTACCCAGAAACCAGGGGGTGACTAATGACAAAAGTTCAATTCATTGACGGCAGGAATACAACTGCTAGAGGTTACCAGGATCACATGCTGGCTGCCACAGGAACACAGTGCCAACAGCAGGGATGGCAAAAGGAATGGCATGGCAGGGATGGCATGGCAGGTTTTGACAGCCTCATACAATGTATTTGTCCTAATCCTGTCTAATCCTTCCAACAGTGTGCATCTTAAAGGTAGCCATAATATGCACACTTGGAATCTTTCTTGTCTGAGCAATGTTATTTAGATATCCACAAATGAGACAGTACAGACAGAACATATTCAGCTGGTCATTTTTGAACTGCATTTTATCTGCATTGACTTGCTTTTCTATTAAACCCGAGTTCTGTTAAGATTGATTTGGTACCGTTAACAAACATGTTGCATGCTACAGTGTATCTTGTTAAAGCTGAACCGATTTGTGAACATCATCACTCTTTCATGTACAGACTAAAGATAGAATACTTTAATCATGGAGACATGTCAGTTTCTTGGGATTTAACAGATGAGACCACTCCCGCTGATATACAATTTAAAAAGATGTTTTATGAAAGAAAAGCATTAAGACTAATTTAGTAGTTTAATTATACCCCTGTATAAGGAAAGTCATTTTTGATTCAATACATTTTAATGGGACTTCATACTGGTTTTATACAGATGAAATATTGTTAGCATGTGTCTATGCAAATCTTGGGTAATAATGTATTATGATTTAATTTGTTCCCAAAATAAAATAACTCTAAACCAAGTTATTCAGCAGGAAAATATAATGACTATGTTTAAATTTGATTCTTTGGCCTGTATAGATTGCACTGATATTCTTGCAGAGTACTGAAGCAAGAGTGCTTGTTTTGTTCGAAATATTTCACTTCTTACATTTACCAGGGTCATTGTAATTAGTGGGTAAAAGGAGCCCCTTTTAATTGCACATTCCTTAAAGTGATAAAGAGGCTACTAATGTTTTAATGCAATTTCCATCACTGGAATGTAGCGTCTGGGAATACAAACGAATTGGGAGTGCATTTACGAATTCAAAGATGGGACTGCCTGAACACAGCAACCCATATGTAGTATTTTTGTAAGAGTTGTAGCTTGGGATCGCTAGTAATATTCTTGCTTAATATTCTGCTTATTTCAAATTGCTTAAAGAGCTTAAAGAGAAAAGGGAGAGGGAAGAGGTTGAGGAAGCATTATACATATATTGAGGTCCTTTGAAAAAGTGATGAGGCAGTCACGATACGCGTGGGGACATCAGTTCCAGGTACGGCCGAACCCAGAAGTATCGCTTCACAACACTGTCGTTTATTGCTTTGCATTCAAAGTGTCGTTTTATGGCTTGAAAAAACGCTAAAAAACGCTGAAAAACACTGAAAAACATCGTTGCCAGCGTTTTTTAAGTAAAAAAAAAGCTGATAAAAGCTACACTGAAAAACGCTGATTAAAGCTATTACAAAAATGCTAAAAAACGTTGCAAGGCTCCCTGCAAAGCTACTGGCGTTTTTATAGCTTTTATCAGCTTCAGTGTGCATGGAGCCTTAGGCCTCGTACACACGATCAAATCTGTCTGCTGGAAACGGTCTGCTCCCAGCAGACAGATTCGATCGTGTGTACGGCCGAGCCGACGGATTTGGCCACCCGACAGATTTCAAAGCATGCTTTGAAATCTATCGGGTGGGAATCCGTCCGCCCGACATGTCTGCTGGTTAGTACACTTACCAGCAGACATGTCGTCCCGCACCGCCGCCGAATGGATTCGGCGCATGCGCGGAAGTGTTTTACTTCCTGGTGCGGTGACGTGGCGGCGTCAACGTCACCGCCACGTCACCGACACGTCAGCGCGCCGTCTGCTGGCGGGGATTTTAGTTTGCTCGTGTGTACACGCGAGCAAACCAAAATCCTAACAAACAGATTTGTTCAAATCGGTCGGTCCGACCGATTTGAACAAATAGATTGCCTCGTGTGTACGAGGCCTAAAAGAAGTTACACATTTTTTGCACTTATTGAAGTTCTATGCATTATTGAAGTTATTTATATTTTCTTATTATTTAGTATGTAAAGTAAGTGCCCTTATACCCCTATTTATTTATCCTAGGTATAGAGGTCGCAATCTGTACATTTTTGGCAATTTTTAAAGTGCTAAAGCAATACACAGAGCGTGAGGTGGCACTGCCATATCGGATCGGTGTTTTATATAAGTGCCAGTGACTTTTACATAAAGAGAAAAGATTCGACATTATAGAGACATGAAGAGTCGACGTACAGTGCCTTGCAAAAGTATTCGGCCCCCTTGAACTTTGCGACCTTTTGCCACATTTTAGGCTTCAAACATAAAGATATAAAACTGTAATTTTTTGTGAAGAATCAACAACATGTGGGACACAATCATGAAGTGGAACGAAATGTATTGGATATTTCAAACTTTTTTAACAAATAAAAAACTGAAAAATTGGGCGTGCAAAATTATTCAGCCCCCTTAAGTTAATACTTTGTAGCACCACCTTTTGCTGCGATTACAGCTGTAAGTCGCTTGGGGTATGTCTCTATCAGTTTTGCACATCGAGAGACTGACATTTTTGCCCATTCCTCCTTGCAAAACAGCTCGAGCTCAGTGAGGTTGGATGGAGAGCGTTTGTGAACAGCAGTTTTCAGTTCTTTCCACAGATTCTTGATTGGATTCAGGTCTGGACTTTGACTTTGCCATTCTAACACCTGGATATGTTTATTTGTGAACCATTCCATTGTGGGTTTTGCTTCATGTTTTGGATCATTGTCTTGTTGGAAGACAAATCTCCATCCCAGTCTTAGGTCTTTTGCAGACTCCATCAGGTTTTCTTCCAGAATGGTCCTGTATTTGGCTCCATCCATCTTCCCATCAATTTTAACCATCTTCCCTGTCCCTGCTGAAGAAAAGCAGGCCCAAACCATGATGCTGCCACCACCCTTTTTCACAATGTGGATGTTGTGTTCAGGGTGATGAGCTGTGTTGCTTTTACGCCAAACATAACAATTTGCATTGTTGCCAAAAAGTTTGATTTTGGTTTCATCTGACCAGAGCACCTTCTTCCACATGTTTGGTGTGTCTCCCAGGTGGCTTGTGGCAAACTTTAACCACTTAAGACCCGGACCAAAATGCTGCTAAATGACCTTGCCCCTTTTTGCGATTCGCCACTGCGTCGCTTTAACTCACAAATAGAGCTTTCTTTTGGTGGTATTTGATCGCCTCTGCGATTTTTTAATTTTTGTTATAAGAAAAATCAAATAAACTAAATTTTAGTCAATCATTTAGGCCAAAATGTATTTAGCCACATGTCTTTAGCAAAAAAAAATTGCAATAAAAAAGAATTAGCTACCTAGCGGGAACAGCGACACTAATATAGCGATCAGAAAAATGGTCGCTTAGTGACACTGGCAATAGGGAGTGAAAGGGTTAACTAGGGTGGTGATCAAGGGGTTAAAACTTTATTAGGGGGGGTACGGGGGCTATGCTGAACCTAACACTAACTGACTGTCACACTGCCTGTCACACTGACACTAAATACAGTAATCATACATGTATGATTACTGCATTCAGTGACACTGTGACAGGGGGAGGGGGGGGCGATTGGGGGGGGGGTTAATGTGATTATGTGTAGTGTGTGTAAGTGTAGTGTTAGTGCAGACTTACTGTAAGATGTGATCTCTCCTCAGCGGTGGTTGAAAAATACGCTGAAGGAGAGATCACATCGCTTCCTCCTTCTTGTGTTTACACAGGAGGAGGAAGTGACAGGGAGGGGGGGCGCGCGGATTGTCTGAGAGCGATCCGGAAGGGGCGGACAAAAACAAATAGCCGTCCCCTCATCCCGGATCGCTCGGCCAGCTACGGGGACCGCCGCTTGTACGGGGGGGTCCGATCGGACCCCCGAACCCCCTCAAGGCACCAACGTATATATACGTTGATGTGCCTGTCGGTGCCATTCTGCCGACGTAAATGTACATGCGGCGGTCCTTAACTGGTTAAACAACACTTTTTATGGATATCTTTAAGAAATGGCTTTCTTCTTGCCACTCTTCCAAAAAAAGGCCAGATTTGTGCAGTATACGACTGATTGTTGTCCTATGGACAGAGTCTCCCACCTCAGCTGTAGATCTCTGCAGTTCATCCAGAGTGATCATGGGCCTCTTGGCTGCATCTCTGATCTGTCTTCTCCTTATATGAGCTGAAAGTTTAAAGGGACGGCCAGGTCTTCGTAGATTTGCAGTGGTCTGATACTCCTTCCATTTCAATAATATTGCTTGCACAGTGCTCCTTGGGATGTTTAAAGCTTGGGAAATCTTTTTGTATCCAAATCCGGCTTTAAACTTCTCCCCAACAGTAAATCGGACCTGCCTGGTGTGTTCCTTGTTCTTCATGATGCTCTCTGCGCTTTAAACGGACCTCTGAGACTATCACAGTGCAGGTGCATTTAAACAGAAACTTGATTACACACAGGTGGATTCTATTTATCTTTAGTCATTTAGGTCAACATTGGATCATTTAGAGATCCTCACTGAACTTCTGGAGAGAGTTTGCTTGCACTAAAAGTAAGGGGGCTGAATAATTTTGCACACCCAACTTTTATTTTTTTTATTTGTTAAAAAAGTTTAAAATATCCAATAAATTTCGTTCCACTTCCTGATTGTGTCCCACTTGTTGTTGATTCTTCACAAAAAATTACAGTTTTATATCTTTATGTTTGAAGCCTGAAATGTGGCAAAAGGTCGCAAAGTTCAAGAGGGCCGAATACTTTCGCAAGGCACTGTAGAGAAAAAAAGATTCGACATAGAGAGAAAAGATTCGACATAGAGAGACATGAAGATTCGACATAGAAAGAAAAGATTCGACATAGAGAGACATGAAGAGTCAACATTTTTTTTTTTAAAGATTGTCGTCTCTTCTTTTTTTTATGTTATTTTTATTAAAACATTCAACAGACACCATAAGCCTTCAATGACAGATTCAACCTTAATTGTGCCTAACCTTAACTCTATTAGTCCAATATTATTCTACACAAAGAAAAGATTTGACATTATAGAGACATGAAGAGTCAACATAGAGAGAAAATATTTGACATAGAGAGAAAAGATTCGACACAGAGAGAAAAGATTTGACATCGAGAGAAAAGATTCGACATAGAGAGACATGAAGATTCGACATAGAAAGACATGAAGATTCGACATAGAGAGTCATGAAGATTCAACATAGGGCCAGATTCAGGTAGATGAGAGCATCTTTGCTCTGGAGTAACGCTTCTCATTTACGTTACTCTGCCGAAATTTTAGGAGCAAAGTGCTGTTATTCATGAAGTAACGATGCGATGGCGAAATTCAATTGCGCCGATCGCATCGGAACTCCAACCCGGCGTTTCTTGTTTTCTGGTTACAGAAAACAAAAACGCCGGCTTAAAGTGACAGTTAGGCTGGCGGATCAATGGATACTCCAGCCTAACTCTACCTGAATCTGGCCCATAGAGAGATGTGAAAAGTCAAATTTGTATTTTTTTTAAGATTCTGTCAAATCTTTTTTTCTTCTTCTTCTTCTTCTTCTTAGAACATTCAACAGACACCATAAGCCTTCAAAGACAGATTCAACCTTAATTTGGATTTTCAGACTAATGCATTTTTTTAACGAAAAACAAAATAAATAAAAACAAATTTTGGGAGTAACTAAATAAATGTATTTTTCGGACGAAAACGAAATTACGAAACAAAATATTTCAGTGTGCACATGTCTATTGTAAACATTGTACATATATGAATACTACACTATATGGCTTTGTATTTACTTTTGGATGTTTTGTGAGCGCCATTCTCAGAAATGGATGAAAGGAAGAAAGTGTCAACTGGAATCTGGAGAATCGAATTGCACAAATCACTGTCTTGAGCGTTTATGCTGCACTTTTAAATAAGACAGCCTCTACCTCTGGTGAGTTAGCAAGTTACAAAATTTACACAGAGGGAGGATTTAGAGTCCCCTGTGGACTTATTTCACTTTGGATGAATTGAAATTGCTCTAAGGACTCCAACTTGTTTAGTGTGACTGTTTTGCAGCAATTATTATTTATTATAATTTAAACAGTTTTGTATATTGACCTATATTGCAAGCAGCTTCTTTTATCTATTTCGTAGTTGTGGCTTTTTAGTGTTTTATATTATTTTCCTGATGTTTGCACTACTGAAATTAAAGCATGATCCAGCAGAAAGGAGTGTATTGAATTATGATCCAGCATGATTGTATTATGAGAAATTTTTCTCTTCTGGAGTGTATTGAATTATGAGGTCCTTCTTGTAAGCAGCAGAGAATAATCATTTGGATTACAACAAGTAATTGTTTGCGCTGTGGTCGCTAAAAGGTGATGGGGGATGAAAGGGGAAGTAACCATGATTGTATACACATATATATTATGATGGTACATTTCTATATATTTTTCTCTTCTGTCTCTGTATTCAAAATGATACAGACAATTTTTCAGCTTAATAGGTAATGTATTTAAAGGCAACCTGGAAAAGGTCCTTCTTGTCACCAGTCTGATTGCTGGAAAATTGGACAGAAACAAGAATAATCATTTGTATAAAGATGTGCCATTATAAGACAGTCGTGGCTCTTGTAATATTTGTTTCTGCTGAATATTACATGTGCCAGAAGCTGGAGATCTTTACAGAACATGGAAATATGTATAATAAAGGGTAAAGCCCACTGCAGCTCAGTGTTTATTATAGAAAATGCAATAATTAAGCAATAAATCAATCACAGTTTAAGCCAGATACATAATCTAAAGCAGGCTTTAAAATAAAAGGTGCAATTCAACCAGCTGGACGGTTTGTGACAGGCCTAAAACTATGAGCCAGAGACTGTGCATTGACCTCACTGATATTGATGAAATGATTAGTGACAGAATTGTATTTGGAGCAAACTCCCTCAAAGTACAAAAGACATTAATAATTGAAGATGCTGATCTTACTTTAAGCAAAGCAACTGATATTGAAAGAACCCGCAAAGCAGCTTAAACACAATGAAAACTCATGACTTAAGCAGATAAAGTGCATAAAAAAAAAAAAAAAAATAGGGAAAAACAGACCTATCCAGAGGGCCTATTATTGAAAACAATGTAATCATGTTCACCCGTTTTCTAATAAAAAATAGAAAAAAAGATGTACATTGTGCTTGGATGAAAAACTTCTATCAATAAATATATAAGCTAATTTAGAATCAGATCACAATCTCTTTTATCTGCACCATATAGGCAAGAAAGGATGATGCTTCATCTACAAAAATATTAAATTGTAGCTACAAACCTGGCAACATGTTCTCCTGAGTAGGCTGCCACTCAAAGACAAAGGCAATATTAATAAAGCATTTAAAGGGTAAGTTCACCTAAAAAAAATATATGCCTATACATTATTTTGCGGGTATTACATTTTATATAGAGGCCTACAAAGTACTGTACCTGTGATCAGGGCTGGTGCAAGAATTTTTGACACCCTAGGTGATACCTCATTTTGCCACCCCCTATTGCTTCCACCCCTGACTCCACCCCATTTTTACTGCCCTTGTAAACCCCACCGTTTTAAAGAAGCGCCCATCAAATGCAACCTTACCAGTGCCCAACAAATGCAGCCTCACCAGCACCCAACAAATGCAGCCTCACCAGCACCCAACAAATGCAGCCTCACCAGCGCCCATCAATGCTGCTTAACCAGCGCCCATCAATGCTTCCTACCAGCATCCATCAATGCAACCTCACCGGGGCCCATCAAATGCAGCCTTACCAGCGCTCATCAATGCAGCCTCACCAGTGCCCATCAATGCAGTCTCACCAGCAACCATCAAATGCAGCCTACCAGCGCCTATCAAATACAGCCTCACCAGTGCCCATCAATGCATCCTACCAGCGCCCATCAATGTAGCATCACCAGTGCCCATCAATGCATCCTACCAGCACCCATCTAAGCAGCCTCACCAGCGCCCATCAAATGCAGCCTACCAGCACCCATAAAATGTAGCCTCATCAGTGCTCATCAATGCAGCCTCACCAGTGCCCATCAATACAGCCTCACCAGCACCCATCAAATCCAGCCTACCAGCGCCCATCAAATACAGCCTCACCAGTGCCCATCAATGCAGCCTACCAGTGCCCACCCATGCAGCCTACCAGTGCCCATCAATGCAGCCTCACTAGCAGCAATAAAATGTAGCCTCACTAGCGCCCATCAAATGCAGCCTACCAGTACCCATCAATGAATGTTTGCTTGCTTCCATTCATTCGGGAGTCGGGGCACATACACAGTCCTCCACTACTGCTGCACCTCTGGCACTATGTGCGAACGGAGCGGCGACTGCTTGCTGATGCTAAGACTTAGTTGCTTGCTGCAGAGAGAAGAGAGTGACCGGGCGCCCTAGACAGCATTGGTAATTGATCAGTTTATATTATAGATTGGTTCTTCCATAAATCCATGAAGATTGAATTTATAAAACAAGTTTACAAAGGGCACATGCGAGTCGAGGAAAGTAAAAACAGATCCTGAGGTATATTCTATTGATGCAAATATATATATATATATATATATATATATATATATATATTCCTCTTTCATTGGTACATTGGTGTCCATCTGCTAATGCTTTTTCTTTTTTCCTAGTAACCATAAACATGGGTAGAATTTACCAACCTGGCAGATTTGCCCATCAGTTATTTATTATGCCATAATTTCCTTGTTTAGAAACAACTAGAGATAGCACTGCAACATGTCAATGCATAATGCAATATTTTTTGCTGTTTGGTTTTTGAATGACACTTAAAGGGGTTGTAAAGGAATTTTTTCACTTCCTCATTGTTCGTTTTTGCTCAGAAGTTGCTCTATTTCTTCTCTGTGCTGTTCACTTCCTGCTTGTCTGATTGTTACTCACCACCGTAAAGGGAGGCTTTACTGCGGTGGTCAGTGACACGCTCGCCCCCTCCTGGGAACTACATCTGTGCGGCAGGACACTCTCTACATGTTAGAGACTTCAAGGAGGTGTGAATTACTGTGAATTACTGGAAAAATGTAGTTCTTACATGAACGAGCACCGCAAAACAGGAAGTGAATGAGAGAACAGCAATTAGAACGCCGGAGGTGATATAGATGAAGGAATTTAATAGGTATTTACTCGTTTTTTAACAGAATCATTACACTATTCTGCCTGTCTACCTTGCAGACATTAATTTTTAGGCAACATTTTTTTCCCCTTTACAACTTCTTTAAAGCACAACTCCCACCTAAATTGGAATTACTACTTTAACAACCCCTCCCCCCACCTGCAACCTTTTAGAACACATCACAGGTCCTAAAATGCTGTGGGATCATTCACAAAGCGCATTGCGACTCATGCATGCACAGTGGGAAGCTGGCTGTAAAACCACAAGGAGTCACAGCCTTAGTAAACATGCTGACACCGGTGACCTGAAGACCGGTGAAAAACTGGCCCAGGTGAGGACAGTGCTGGATCCTTGGACATATGAGTGTCCTCAGCAGCTGCAGTATTTCTATGTATTTATTATTAAAATCAAAGATTCACTTTAACCTATAGTTCTTACTGTCAAGAGGATGAATATAAAAAATCATACGGCAGCATGTCTTCTATGACTTAATGCTAAGCAGGGAAACATTATCCTAGAATATATATATTTTTTTTTGTAATCAATAGCATTATACTGATTACTTTTTAGATAGGGTATTATGTTCAAAATTGTGCATAGAGATCACAGAACACATCTTTTACCTACTTCCGAATTCGATTTTGTCTTCTCCCACTGATATTGCCTGACTAATATTCTCAGGGGACTTCATAATAAAAGAATATTCTCGTAGATGCATGAAATGTAATACTCTAGTTTACCATAGCACCTCTATTTTATGCTATCGACCTTTGACAATGGTTGTCTGCAAGGAGTGTTAAACAAGTTGCAGCTATGTATGGAAGCTTGGTACTGATATATTTAAGGGAATTGGGTTATTCTACAGAGATTTTCCTGCTGTGGAGGTATGAACGTAGCAGTGGAATACAGCACACACATTAATCATTGAAAACGGTTTAACTATATTCTAGATCATGTTATTTTGAGTGTTTTGTTACTGTTACAGCCTTCCTTTAACACAACAAGTCTATGTCCAGCTTAAAGGCTAAAGGTTTCTAGCAATAGTTGGAAACAAAGCTGTCTAAGAATATGTATGTGTTTTACATGGAAACTTGAAAGGAAGAAATATGGGGCTTGTAATTCCTGATCTCAGTAGAAGTGAGTCATTGATGGTGGCTAAATGTTTACAGTAATATTTCTTTATTTGGAATCAATGTGAATGTAGCTAGCCAGGAGAGGAGCATATATTATACAATTCATTCTGCTGCCAGCTGATCTAATCCACCAGTTTCCCTTGTTCTGTTTTTTTTTTCCCACTGTTAAGTTATTTTTTTATAAATTATGTGTATATGTCCTAAAGGGTACTAGACCAGCGGGCCAGAACCTGCCTAAGGGTAGACATCCATTTTTGGGAGATGGTGTAGATCAGTGGGTTGGACAAGGAAGGGGTTAATAGCTCAATGCACTGTGGCAAAACACTGTAATGTTTGCAGCGTGTGCCAAAATGGGAAGGGGTCCCAGAGAGGATCACGTGTTGGTGGATTCCAGAATAAAGGGTCTTAGAAGTTTAAAGTAACTAAGGCCCGCTTATTTCTGTGTTCCCCAGTACTGTTTACACAGTTAGGCCCCTTTCACACTGGGGCGGGCGGTGCGGTGGTGGTAAAGCACCGTTTTTTTTTTTTGCGACGCTTTACCGCTAATTTTGCAAAAAAAATTGCATCAAGCGTTTATTGAGTGGTTTGCGCAAAAATTATAGTATCTACAAAATAGGGGGATAGTTTTATGGCATTTTTATTAATATTTTTTGTTTTACTAGTAATGGTGGCGATTGGCGGTTTTTATCATGACTGTGACATTATGGCGAGCACATCGGACACGTATGACTCTATTTTGGGACCATTGTCATTTATACAGCGATCAGTGCTATAAAAATGCACTGATTAATGTGTAAATGACACTGGCAGAGAAGGGCTTAACCACTAGGGGGCTAGGAAGGGGTTAAGTGTGTCGTAGGGAGTGATTCTAACTGTGTGGGGGCTGCTCTTACTGTGGCATGACACTGATCACTGCTCCCAATGAGACGGAGCAGACGATCAGTGTCCTGTCACTAGATAGAACAGGGAGATGCCTTGTTTACACAGGTATTCCCCCCGTTCTGCAGCTCCGTGACACAATCGCAGGACACCGGCGGACACCGAGTCTGTGTGTCCCGCTGGCATGGTCACGGAGCTTGCGGTGCCCACATGGCAGCAAATTTAAAGGGATTTACCTGTTCATCCATTTGCCTGTCCATGCAGGGCCGATCCTACCCGGGGTGCAGTGGGTGCCCCGCACCCAGCGCTGTCATGCGCGAGGCGCCGAGCGAGCCGCCGAGGAGGTTCTTTTTTTTTTTTTTTTTAATCCGAGCCGCCGAGGAGGTTGTTTTTTTTTTTTTGTTATTCCCGAGCGGCCGAGCCGCCGAAGCAATCCGAGACCCGAGCGGGATGTGACGACGTGACGTCACACGGCCGCTCGGCTCCACCCACCGTGACCTCTGCTACAGCCATCTTCAGACAGCGTGCGGGAGCGAGCGCCGAGCAGAGCTGCCGCCTGATTCAGCTGAGATTGAGCGCCTCTGCCTCAGCCTCAGCCTGCCATGTCCTGGGTGGGTCTGTACTAATGGGGGGTTATCCTAGGGGAGTATGTACTAATGGGGGGTTTGTCCTGGGTGGGTCTTTACTAATGGGGGGTTGTCCTGGGTGGGTCTGTACTAATGGGGGGTTGTCCTGGGGGAGTCTGTACTAATGGGGGGTTGTCCTAGGGGAGTATGTACTAATGGGGGGTGGGGGGTTGTCCTGGGGGGGGTCTGTACTAATGGGGGGTTTGTCCTGGGGGGGTCTGTACTAATGGGGGGTTGTCCTGGGTGGGTCTGTACTAATGGGGGGTTGTCCTGGGGGAGTCTGTACTAATGGGGGGTTGTCCTAGGGGAGTATGTACTAATGGGGGGTTTGTCCTGGGGGGGTCTGTACTAATGGGGGGTTTGTCCTGGGGGGGTCTGTACTAATATGGGGGGTTGTCCTGGGTGGGTCTGTACTAATGGGGGGTTGTCCTGGGGGAGTCTGTACTAATGGGGGGTTGTCCTAGGGGAGTATGTACTAATGGGGGGTTTGTCCTGGGGGGGGGGTCTGTACTAATGGGGGGTTGTCCTGGGTGGGTCTGTACTAATGGGGGGTTGGGGGGGTCCTGGGGGAGTCTGTACTAATGGGGGGTTGTCCTAGGGGAGTATGTACTAATGGGGGGTTGTGTCCTGGGGGGGGCTGTACTAATGGGGGGTTGTCCTGGGTGGGTCTGTACTAATGGGGGGTTGTCCTGGGGGAGTCTGTACTAATGGGGGGTTGTCCTAGGGGAGTATGTACTAATGGGGGGTCTTTGTCCTGGGGGGGTCTGTACTAATAGGGGGTGGTCCTGGGTGGGTCTGTACTAATGGGGGGTTGTCCTGGGGGAGTCTGTACTAATGGGGGGTTGTCCTAGGGGAGTATGTACTAATGGGGGGTTTGTCCTGGGGGGTCTGTACTAATGGGGGGTTGTCCTGGGTGGGTCTGTACTAATGGGGGGTTTGTCCTGGGGGAGTGGGGGAGTGTACTAATGGGGGGTTGTCCTAGGGGAGTATGTACTAATGGGGGGTTGTCCTGGGGGAGTCTGTACTAATGGGGGGTTGTCCTAGGGGAGTTGTCCTGGGGGAGTCTGTACTAATGGGGGGTTGTCCTAGGGGAGTATGTACTAATGGGGGGTTTGTCCTGGGGGGGGTCTGTACTAATGGGGGGTTGTCCTGGGTGGGTCTGTACTAATGGGGGGTTGTCCTGGGGGAGTCTGTACTAATGGGGGGTTGTCCTAGGGGAGTATGTACTAATGGGGGGTTTGTCCTGGGGGGTCTGTACTAATGGGGGGTTGTCCTGGGTGGGTCTGTACTAATGGGGGGTTTGTCCTGGGGGAGTCTGTACTAATGGGGGGTTGTCCTAGGGGAGTATGTACTAATGGGGGGTTTGTCCTGGGGGGGGTCTGTACTAATGGGGGGTTGTCCTAGGGGAGTATGTACTAATGGGGGGTTGTCTTGGGTGGGTCTGTACTAATGGGGGGTTGTCCTGGGTGGGTCTGTACTAATGGGGGGTTGTCCTGGGGGAGTCTGTACTAATGGGGGGTTGTCCTAGGGGAGTATGTACTAATGGGGGGTTTGTCCTGGGGGGGTCTGTACTAATGGGGGGTTGTCCTGGGGGGTCTGTACTAATGGGGGGTTGTCCTAGGGGAGTATGTACTAATGGGGGGTTATCCTGGGGGAGTCTGTACTAATGGGGGGTTGTCCTGGGTGGGTCTGTACTAATGGGGGGTTGTCCTGGGTGGGTCTGTACTAATGGGGGGGTTGTCCTGGGGGAGTCTGTACTAATGGGGGGTTGTCCTGGGGGAGTATGTACTAATGGGGGGTTTGTCCTGGGTGGGTCTGTACTAATGGGGGGTTGTCCTGGGTGGGTCTGTACTAATGGGGGGTTGTCCTGGGGGAGTCTGTACTAATGGGGGGTTGTCCTGGGGGAGTATGTACTAATGGGGGGTTTGTCCTGGGGGGGGTCTGTACTAATGGAGGGTTGTCCTGGGTGGGTCTGTACTAAAGGGGGGTTGTCCTGGGGGGGTCTGTACTAATGGGGGGTTGTCCTGGGGGGTATCTGTACTAATGGGGGGTTTGTACTAATGGGGGTATCTGTACTAATGGGGGGTTTGTCCTGGGGGTGTGTCTGTACTCATGGGGGGTGGTTTGTCCTGGGGGGTCTGTACTGAGGGAGGGGGTTTATACTTAGTTAGGAGTCTAGTTAGGAGTCTGCACTGACGGAGGGGTCTATACTTAGTGGAGGGGGTCTGTAGGGGCGACTATAGGTGGAGGAAGGGGGGCAACACCATGTTTTACCTCAACTGGTGACAACAACCCTAGTGACGCCACTGCAGCTGCGGGCTCTTCATTCCTCCTCCCACTCTCTCTCTCTCCTCCTTCTCTTCACGCGCAATGCTGTACTAGCGATGCTTGCCAGGGAAGAAATAGAATAGAAAAAGGAGCAGAGAAGAGGATTGTGGGACTTGTAGTTCGAGGACTGGCAGCCCCACTGTAAAAAAGAAACTGCAGCCCACACGGCTTCAGCTGAATGGGGGAGAGAGAGAGAGCCAGGACCCCAGGAAAGCTTTTAGGGAAGTGCACCCAGGACTCCAGAGGACAGTGCTGAGAGAACACCATCAGAGAAAGAACCCCGCTGCCGTGCGCCACCAGAGGGAAAGCCACACAGCCTAGTGCCATCCCTGGCGGAGAAAGGATTGGAGTCATTGCCAGAATACAGATCTGGGCTCTACCCGGTGGAGTATCCATGAGCAATTCAGATTGAGCTGACTCCTGATCAGAGGAACTGGTGTTGTTGGTCAGGTGAGAGCCGATCGGCCATTATCTACTTATGTCAATAGGAACTGCAGTCTCTGACCATCTCCTGTATTATATCTGCAGTCTCTGACTGTCTCCTGTATTATTTCTCCAGTCCCTGACCTTCTCCTGTAGTATGTCTACAGTCTCTGACCATCTCTTGTAGTATGTCTGCAGTCCCTGACCGTCTCCTGTAGTATGTCTGCAGTCTCTGACCATCTCCTGTATTATATCTCCAGTCACCGACTGTCTCCTGTAATAGGTCTACACTCTCTGACCAGCTCCTGTACTATGATTGCAGTCTCTGACCATCTCTTGTACCATGTCTGCAGTCTCTGACCATCTCTTGTAGTATGTCTGCAGTCCCTGACCATCTCCTGTATTATATCTCCAGTCACCGACTGTCTCCTGTAATAGGTCTACACTCTCTGACCAGCTCCTGTACTATGATTGCAGTCTCTGACCATCTCTTGTATCATGTCTGCAGTCTCTGACCATCTCCTGTACTATGATTGCAGTCTCTGACCATCTCTTGTATTATATCTCCAGTCACTGACTGTCTCCTTTTAATATGTCTACACTCTCTGACCATCTCCTGTACTATGATTGCAGTCTCTGACCATCTCTTGTATCATGTCTACAGTCTCTGACCATCTCCTGTACTATGTTTTGGGGCACTTTCTAACAGTATCAGAGAGGTTCCCCTCCAGGTCTCATTAGTGTACGCTCTTCCAGTATTTTCTTTATTGTTAAAAGATCATGGGAGGATCCCTAGGCAACAAAGACTTCTTAGAGGAGCATCTCTGTGTTTGAGTCATTGCCACAGAAACATTTGTAAAGGGGAGGAGTTGGTAAGATGACCACACCCCTTTGTGGGGGCGCCAGAAATATTTCTGCACCCAGGCGCCTGTGACCCTAGGATCGGCCCTGTGTCCATGCCATTCTGCCGACGTAAAAGTGAATGCGCTGGTCGGCAAGTGGTTAAAAGGTAGATATGATGGTGTATATTCGTCTGCAGCTTAGGTTTTCATCTGGGATGGATGTTTTTTTCATGTTAGCTTTATTTTATTTTATGTCTTCAGGCTTTGAAAGCTAGAGCATACATTGTTGTCAAGGGGTCTGCCCTGCTTGAAATGTTTGATCCAGTTTTACTGACAGCTAGTAATTTTGCCTGCCAAGATACAGAGAAAAAGACCTATGACTAGAATGCTATAATTTTTATGTATATATTTACCTAAATAGGATCTGAATAATGGTGGTGTGGTACATTGGGTTTAAAGTAGCAAGCTTAGACTATTTTTACTGTTCCTTGTACAATGTGAATTATAGTGCTTTACGGTCAGAATAAAGCAATAGACTAGACACCGTAGTGATAGGTATAGTAGGTTGCATTTTAGAACATTTACAATATATCACAATAAGGATTGTGGAAGAGCTAAACAGTGAAAATGTTGAATGCCTGAGAACAGTTTGATACTGCTTTCAGACTTAACGTTCATGTGGCAGGAACGCCATTCTGCTATTTTGTGTGGATTCGTGTTATGTTTAAAAATGGATTCATGTTATATGTAAAAGTTCAGTCCACTCAAAAGTGTTAGTTTGGTTATAGGTGAAGTCAGGTGGGCTGAAATACCTGCTGGGATATTATAATTTTTGACAAGACCAGCAAGGATTCCCAGGATTTTCCTGCCCAGCTTAAAGAGGTGGTTCACCCTAAATATACTCTCTCCCATGCGATCCAGCATACTGGCGTCAGCGCCAGTATGCTGTTTTTTTTTTTTAAATCCCCCACTTAATGCGTAATCTTTAATTTTAATTTCTTTCCCCCGTGGTGGATGGCGCCTGTATAGCGCGTCGCATCTTACGAAAATACCCGATTTAGGACTCTGGTATTCTCGGCTATGGCGCGTCACGCCCTCCGGAAAAAAACGAAATAGGACTCGGAGAAATACAGCGCCTGCGCAGTCAGCTCCTAGGTCTGTGCGCAGGCGCCACATTGCGCTGAGAATACCAGAGTCCTAAATCGGGTATTTTCGTAAGATGTGATGGGCTGTATAGGCGCCATCCACTGCGGGGGAAAGATATAAAAATTTAAGATTACACAGTAAGTGGGGGATTTAAAAAAAAAAAAAACAGCATGCTGGATCACATGAGAAAGACTATATTTAGGGTGAACCTCCGCTTTAAAGTAGAACTACAGACAAAACTTTTTTTTCATTTTGATTAGAGCAAGGGGCGGTTATAAAAAAAATCCTGCCATCTGTGTCCCATTGCGGAGATATACCTTCACTTCTTGTCCCATAGCCAAACAAGAAGTTAGAAGAAACACCTCCAAATTAAGAAAATTCTTTGGGGAACTAGTATCCCCTCTATTACTTTTCTGGGGACAACCCAACATTTGGGGTTTTCTTTTACTTTCAATGATAATAGTAAACCAAACAAATAGAGAGAGGGGATATCCTTAATGGGGACACAGACAGCCATAAAAACTGACAAGTGTTCTAATCCCTCTCCACTCTATCCAAAACTTAAAAAAAAATTATGTTTTGCCTTTAACTATACTTTAACCACTTGATAATCGAGTGTCCTGACAGGACGTCATATGTCGTCCTGTCATTTAAAGCAGCTACGGGCGCGCACCCATCGCGTCACTTAGAACACCGTGCGTGTGCCCGGTGGCCGCGATGGCCACCAGGCACACGCGATTGCTGAAGGGGTTAACACTAAGGGGCGGGGGGGCGGGGAAAGGGTTAAGTGTGTTCCTGGGTGTGTTCTAACTGTATGGGGGGTGACCTCAATAGGGGAAATCACTGATCTTCTGTTCATACATTGTATGAACAGAAGATCAGCGTTTCCCCGGCTGACAGGAACGAGAGCTATGTGTTTACACACATAGCTCCCGTTCCCCGCTCTGTAACGAACGAGCACGCGTGCCTGGCGGCGATCGTACCCGCCGGGCACGCCCACTGGACTCGGGGGCGAGCGGGGATGCGTGCGCACTGCCTCCGGCCACGCACACGCGCCCCCTAGCGGCCGCTAAAGAGCGGACGTATAGCTGAGGGCTCTCGCCCAGCAGTGCCACCGTCCCGCAGTAATATGACGGCGGGCGGTCGGCAACTGGTTAAATAATTTGTTTTCTTTACTTATTTATTATTTATTTTTCCACTTTTCTTACATTTACATTTTTGATCACTTTTATTCCTATTACAAGGAATGTAAACATAGAACGAATATATTGTGACAGGTGATCTCTTTATGGAGAGATGTGGGGTCAATAAGACGCCACATCTCTCCTCCAGGCTGGAAAGCATGAGATCGTGAAAACAAATTCACTGATCTCATGCTCATGTGGCTTTGTTTACTTCCGGGTACCCGGGCATGGTGTCATAATGTTGCGCCCGGGCCTCCGACAGTCATAGAGATAACTGGTGACCAGGTGATGGCGGCAGGAGGGGGGGACATTCCCTCCCGTCACCTATAAGAATGATCAATCGGTGGAACTGCCGCTATGATCAATCGTATGGTGCACTGAATCGCCGGCTGAAAATAGTGATATCTGAATGATGCCTCTAGCTCCAGGCATCATTCAGATATCCCCACTGAAAGTCCAGAACGCCATATGACGTTCTTGGGTGGGAAGTGGTTAAAGCTGAACTCCTGATATAAAATGACACAAATTAATACTGATCTGTATTAATTAGAACACAGTTCTGGGAACCTTAATTTTTATACCTTCTACTATCTCAATAAGTGTTTACTCCTGTTAATTTTGAATGAACAATGTGTGTACTTGAAATTACCTACAAACCTTCTGTTCAGTGTTCCCATATAGTACTACGAGAGCTGGCTCTCTCTGCATTGGAGAGGTTGCTCTGAGAGTCACCATGTGAACCATGCACTTGGATCACATGAATGGCAAAGTGCACAGAGAGGGTAGAAACATGACATTGGCTCTGGTGTCTCTCATATCTGCTTTGCATATGCTCATTTTTGTGTTTCTGGAATTGTTTGGAATAACCAATAGTACTTTCATCTTTAATATAATGAGTTACCTACTGCTGTTAAGACAATATCATCCATCCTAGCTAGAATCTGCCAAGATATGATAATTAAGCCATGATAGATGATGGCCAAATATACACCTAATTGCTTTTACACAACCTCTTTTGGCCTTTAACCTTCCCAGCTTTAACAACAGGAGTCTCTGTAACCCGTAGTTCATTGTGATTGTGATAAATTGTTCAGTGCAAAGGAAAGTCATTTTTCTATCGTTTTTTAAAGTCTCTGAATGGATCAGTCACCATGGTAACCACTGGTAGTTTAAAAAGTGGTTTGGTTATACCCAAACATAGCCACAATTATAAAGATGATTTTTTTTCCCTTCCTTAATTTTTTTTTAAATTGTTACCTTTCAAAAATAAGTTATTACGTTTTTGTATTGTATATTTTAAATTATTTTACTTTTATTAGAAAATGACAATTGGCAATACTTAGCCACTTATCTTTAATAAAATAGATTATACAGAAATCCACATTTCTTTTTATATATTCAGAACGTTAAGAACACACATTTTCTTAAAGATTTATATTTCCTGAGAATATTAGTCTTGACCAAGTTCTAAAATAAAATTTCCTGACCAAGTTTTGAAATAACATTAATATAATTGTATTCCAATAGTAGCACATACTAGATTTCTCAACCACAACAAAAGACACTGTGAACAGATCATGTCTGAAAAAAGTAGATTTAAGAATTTGGTGGTCTCTTTTGTATAGCCACTGGTTCCCCACCCATTAATCTGTTCTGACCAAATCATCTACAGGCTCAGATGGAAAGCTGAAGAGCAAGTGAGTGTCTCTTTCTAATACAATTTCTGCTCAGTGTCTAATTACTGTGCTTAATGTGTATACTGATCCTTGTGAGCCTTGAAAACTATCCAGAGAAATCTGATTACTCTTGCCTGTGATATGACTCCACCTAAATAACACCCGTCTTTAGCTCTGGCAGTCACATAGACAACTTTATAAGATGCTGCTTACTAAAATCCATAACGACTTTGCATGAGTCCCTAGGGCATATTGAAAATGATTGTTTGTGATGATAATTGGGGGGTAATTTAGTATTTTTTCCTAAAAGTGAACACACATTATTTAGTTTGTATAGAGTCATTTGTTATTTTGGGTGAATTTGGTATTTTTTGGGTGAATTTGGTAAGAATCCCACACTAGGACACATTGGTAAAATTCTCTAATTTTAAATTGAGATGAGCACATCGGTTTGTGAACTGGTAACATTTAGTAATATCAGCAAATCACATATTTTTCTAAAAATCACACATTTTTGATTCCCCTGAATATGTACACGCAGGATTGCCTGATCTGGGAAAATGTGTTCACCTCTACTTTTTCTTTGTCATGGGAACACTCTAGCTTTTTTTATTCCAGAGAGGAGTAATAATTTTCTTCAATTATCCTGTTATTATTCCACTCTGGCCCTTTGTGGTTCTATCTAAAACAAGCTGGACAGCAAGAACACCTGTTGGTTGGTAAGCAAGGAATAGTGCAATACTGGTGTCCACAAATAGGCACCTCCTAGTGACAAGAAGAGTTTAATTGACCACCACCTGGCTGCTTGGAGACTATTTATTCCTACTCTTCTGTATGTTCCTGATCTTTTGATATTTTTACCTGTGCGCCTGCATACCCTATAATTTTCTAAGATGACTTCTCATCATTGACCACATTCCTGAGCTGTTAGCTCCCTGTGACCTTGTTTCCCCCCTGTTTTTTTTATAAACCCCATTACTCTAATTACCCTTCTCCCTTTTTGTTATTTTTTGTTGTACTAGGTAGTTAATTTTCCACTTTTCACGCATATTCACTAGGTTGTTTACAGGTTGTTCTTAATTATGTTTTTTGTCTCTTGTTTTCATGCGTGTATAATAAATCGAATAACACTAGGGATGAGTTTCAGGTGCGCTGCTACCATGATTATAGGACAAAACTCTATTTGTTAAAACTTTTTGCTTAAAAGTTTTAGGTTCACCGCCAGAAATAAGGAATATCTTATAATGCAGTGCATAAACTTTGCTCTGGTCAACTGATTCACAAGAGACAATAATATGAAGGAATGGATACCACATACCTCCTTTCGTTAAATGGGGGCTCATGGCAACCACATTGTCATTGTGTATTGGAACTGTTAGGCTGCGTATACACGACTAAACAAATTCGATGAAAACGGTCGGACAGACCGTTTTCATCGGATATGTCTGCTGGGCTATTTTGGTTTGATCAGTGTACACACGATCAAACCAAAATCCCCGCGGACAGACAGCGCGGTGACGTGGCGGTGACGTTGACGCCGCCACGTCACCACTCCAGGAAATACAATTTTCCACGCATGCGTCGAATCCATTCGGCGCATGCAGGAGATTTTTGTCCGCTGGTTAGGCGTACTAACCAGCGGACATGTCGGACGGACGGGTTTCCAGCAAATAAGTTTTAAAGCATGCTTTAAAACTTGTCTTCTGGGAAAAACCTGTCTGCTCACCCGTACACATGATCGGATTTGTCTGCTGAAACGGTTCATCGGACCGGTTTCAGCAGATAAATTTGATCGCGTGTACGCGGCCTTAGGGAGAGCTAACAATTCTATGTAGGAAGAGATATATTTCCTTTTTATTTATTTGTATTACTTTTAGGTACATGACCTCTATGGCAATGCCTGACATCCAATTACCTTTGTTTGAAAAGTCCTACAAATTAAGTAATACGAGCACCCTAATCCAATAGACTTAATTGGGGTTCACCGCAAACTTCCTGAACTTCAAGCAAGATTCCCGAGACTGTTAACAAATTAAACTTGGGCTGATTGCTTAGCCCTATTTTTCACATATCTGGTCCCGTGATCACTGCAGGATTGTAGCACATGATATCCTGACAGATTCATTAACTGAAGGACTGGGAAGTTCACATAGCTTGGGAAATTTGTGTTAGCTTGAAAACCATTCATGCTAAAAAAGAAGCTGCTGAGTGGTACAGTTGTACCCTGAAAAAAAGTGTGACTAGATGCATTCACCTCCATAGCAAATCAGCTCCTAGTATCTTGTTCCAAGTGGTGTGATGTTCTTAATAAACCCTTTTTATTCTCTGTAAATTAATTATTCAGTACAATAGATCTTGGTTAGTAATGGTGAAATTTTTTTATTTAGTAGACTAAGCAAAGTTAGGTCATGTGCACAGGTGTAGACTGGTGGTTTACCTCATTATCTACTTTTCTCAAAATAGTAGTGTTTTTATACATCTCCATTATGTTGGCTTATATTTGTTTAACCACTTAAAGCGGATGGTTCACAAATACAAAAATATTAAAAGCCAGCAGCAACAAATACTGCAGCTGCTGACTTTTAATATTAGGACACTTACCTGTCCTGGAGTCCAGCGCCGTCCGCAGCAGAGGATGAGCGATCGCTCATCACCCTGCTGCTCCCCCTCCATCCACGGTGAGGGAACCAGGAAGTGAAGCGCTGCGGCTTCACTGCCCGGTTCCCTACGGCGCATGCGCGAGTCGCGCTGCGCCCGCGATTGGCTCCAGCTGTGTGCTGGGAGCCGAGTGTTCCCAGCACACAACGGGCGGGAGACGGGATGTGATGTAATGCCCGTCTTTTGCCCGTGAATGCTGGGCCGGAAGTGGGTGCAGATACGTGTCTATCTGCACCCCCCTCCCCCCTGAAAGGTGTCAATTGTGACACCGGAGGGGGGGAGTGTTCGGATCAGTGGATCTTCACTTTAGGGTGGAGATCCGCTTTAAGGACCCCTTCACGCCGATACACGTCGGCAGAATGGCACGGCTGTACGTTGTCCTTTAAGCCCAGCCGTGGGGTCGCGCGGGCGTGTGCACGCGACTCGGTCCAAAGCTCCGTGACCGGGCCTGCGGGACTCGCGGACCCGATCGCCGCTGGAGTCCCGTGATCGCTCCCCGGAGCTGAAGAATGGGGAGAGCTATGTGTAAACACAGCTTCCCCGTTCTTCACTGTGGCGCCCGCATTAATTGTGTGTTCCCTTACATAGGGAATCATAATCAATGACGTCACACCTACAGCCACACCCCCCTACAGTAAGAAAAACATATGAGGTCACACATAACCCCTTCAGCGCCCCCTAGGGGTTAACTCCCAAACTGCAATTGTAATTTTCACAGTAAACAATGCATTTTAAATGCATTTTTTGCTGGGAAAATGACAATGTTCCCAAAAATGCGTAAAAATTGTCCAAAGTGTCTGCCATAATGTCGCAGTCACCAAAAAAATCGCTGATCACCGCCATTAGTAGTAAAAAAAATTTTTTTATAAAAATGCAATAAAACTATCCCCTATTTTGTAAACACTATAAATTTTGCGCAAACCAACCGATAAACGCTTATTGCGATTTTTTTTTACCAAAAATAGGAAGAAGAATACGTATCGGCCTAAACTGAAGAAATTTTTTTTATATATATATTTTTGGGGGATATTTATTATAGCAAAAAGTAAAAAATATAGATTTTTTTTCAAAATTGTCGCTCTATTTTTGTTTATAGCGCAAAAAATAAAAACTGCAGAGGTGATCAAATACCACCAAAATAAAGCTCTATTTTTGGGAAAAAAAGGACGCCAATTTTGTTTGGGAGCCACGTCGCACGACCGTGCAATTGTCAGTTAAAGTGACGCAGTGCCGAATCGCAAAAACTGGCCAGGTCCTTTAGCTGCCTAAAGATCCAGGTCTTAAGTGGTTAATAACTATTATCTGAGTAAAATCTGTCATAGTTTAGACTGGTCTATCTGTCTATAAAAATGATCACCCTTCATTTGTAAAGTATAGTTGTATTACTTTTCTTTTTTTTCTATACAGCAGATACAGAGTTTGTAAAGACAAAAAACGTCATCCTCCCTAGTACATGGGTAGATTTAAAGTGTGTATATAAAAAAGACACTCCTTATCTCCCACTTCCCCAGACAAAAATAAAAAAAATCTATATAAAAAAATGTTTTAACCAATAGTTAAACAATGTTATTTGAATTTTTTTTTCTTTCTCAGGAATTACCTTAATCATTGATTTTTAACTCAGGAAAATGTTGTTAAGATAAACCTTCCCTAAGCAAAAAATCTACAAATATCCAAGATTCTTAACGAATCCATGCAAAAGCACAAATCTATAAGAAGCCTGAAAAAAGTCACAAAGCTGAAGAAAATGATTTGGATTTACTTTAATTTTACTCCTGGAAAGAATCTGTTACCAAAGCCCTGCAGACTTAGGAACCTTGAGCAACATCCAATTCTGTTAGTTAATGGAACAAAGTAGATTAGAGTATTCGGCAGCATGTCAGTATAATGCACTGATGGCTTTTCCTATGGATAAACTTTTAAAGAAAACAAATTCAGCAATTCCTTCCACGTAAAGACAAATCATTGATTGAATCCATCAATAACGTTTTTTGTTTTTTTACTTGAGTTAAAGTTTTGAAGCTATAAGCTATCTTTACTTTTCTGTAAAACATGTTAAAAATGGTAAACATGTCACTAATCTGATATATGAAAAAACAAATACAAAGGGGTTGATTTACTAAAGGCAAATTCACTCTGCACTACACCCAAGCTCCACTGCGTGTTTGTAGGATGATGAGCTTAACGGTGCCCAGGCCATTGTGTCCCATACATCAAAATTGCAAAATGAGCTCTCTTTAACAAAAAGGGGCTGTCAGATACCACACAGCCCCCCCCCCATCCCCAGCCTACAGGTAATTTGGCTGGGCAGGAATAAAACATAGTTGTTAGAATGGCATCAGCTTCCAGCTTCCTAACAACTGCAGCTGAATGTATTACTTGCCACTGCTGCCGGAGATTCGACTTGGCCAAATGCTAATTGGTAGACATGTGCAAATTAGTTTTGGTCCAAATACAAATTTGGGCACATTTTTGGTTATTCTGAGATTGGGATGTATCCCAATCTTTGAATGACATAGTAACGAACAAGTAATGCATTTCATTCTTTAAAATTTGTTTTGGGTATTCATTTTCTAGCGAACTCCAAATTTTCAGAACAATTAGAAACCGCCACTTCCTTAACAGTAGATAACTCCTCAGCTGTCAACGGGCTTCCCCACTGACAGTTGAGATGTAAACAAAGCAATACTGGCAAAAACAGCATGGGGTCCCCCCAATCCTTACCAGGCCCTTATCTGAGCATACAGCCTGGCAGGCCAGGAAAGAGGGGGGTAGGCAAGCACTCCCCTGTCCTGAGCCATACCAGACCTCATGCCCCCCCACCCCAAAGCACCTTGTCCCCATGTTGATGAGGATAAGGGTCTCTTCTTCACAATCCTGGGCAGTGGTTGAAGGGGTCTGCGGGCAGGGGCCTTTTTGGAATCTGGAAGCTCCCTTTAACAGATCCCGCCCCCATGTGAATGAGTATGGGGTACATTGCACCCCTACTCATTCACCAAAAAAAGTGTCAAAAATAAGGAAAAACAGTTGATGGCTTTTGAAAAGTCCTTTATTTAAAAAAAAAAAAAAACAATGTCGATATAGATTCATCACCAGTCACGATGCCTGTCGCACCGCTGGACCCAAAAGAAAAAAAAAAGCTTTGCCTGTGACAAACGCTGGCAACCTAATGCCTACTTTGCTGGGTGACAGTTCTTAAATAGGTAAGGGATAGGCCACCTGGTGACGTCACCTGGAGACCCTTTTGTGACAATATTGATCCAGCATGCCCTTGTCAGTGAAGTCACAAGGGGGTGGGGTCACCCATTGACATCATCGAGTGACTCTATCCCTTATAGACGAGGCCAGAGTTTTTTTTTATCTTTTTACAGGTTCAGAGGTGCATTGGGCGACATATGATGTACTTTTTACACATTTTTGGTGAATGGGTAGGAATACTATGTAGGGGTACCCCATACTCATTCACATGGGGGTGGGATCCGAGGGCCCCCTTGTTGTGGGGAAGAGGCCCATGTCCCCATTAAAATGAAGACAAGGTGCTTTGGGGCACCCCCCCCATGTTGAGGGCATGTACAGTAGGTGACTGGGATATTGTGTCAATCTCGCTCCCTTTCTCGGCGAGATTGACCACCTACGAGCCCCATCGCGGCAGCCAGCGCCGAGCTGGCTTGCCGCGATGGAAACAAAGACGTCATAGAAGCGACGGGGATCCGACGCGGATTCCCGCCAATTCTACACGTGGGCGGAGTTTGTTATGAATCCTGAACGAGAAATCCCCGCCGGATTTTTAAAGAAAAATCCGGCATGGGTTCCCCCCTCAGGAGCATAACGGGCCCTTAGGTCGGTTATGGGTTGTAAGGAGACCCCCCTACGCCAAAAAAACGGCGTGGGGGTCCCCCCACAATCCATAACAGACCCGTATCCAAAGCACGCCGGCTGGCCGGTCAGGAAGGGAGTGGGGGCGAGCGAGTGCCCCCCCCCCTCCTGAGCCGTACCGGGCAGCATGCCCTCAACATGGGGGGGTCAGGTGCTCTGGGGTAGGGGGCGCACTGCGGCCCCCCACCCCAGAGCACCCTGTCCCCATGTTGATGAGGACAGGGCCCCTTCCCGACAACCCTGGCCGTTGGTTGTCGGGGTATGCGGGCGGGAGGCTTATCGGAATCTGGAAGCCCCCTTTAATAAGGGGGCCCCCAGATACCGGCCCCCCACCCTAAGTGAATGAGTATGGGGTACATTGTACCCCTACCCATTCACCTGCAAATACAAAGTGTAAACACAAATAAAACACACAGGGTATTGAAATATTTTATTAGTTGGCCGCCGGGGGGGGTGTGTATGATCGCTTTTATAAAAGCGCCCCCCTCCGGCGGGCTTCTGTGGGGGGGTGGGTGCCGCCGTCTGGTTCTTTTCCGCCGCCGGGGGGGGCGCTTTGATAAAAGCGCCCACCACCCGGCGGGCTTCTTTCGACGTCTTCGGCGGCGGGGGGGTCTTCTCCCACTCTCCGGGGTCTTCTCCCACTCTCCGGGGTCTTCTCCCGCTCTCCGGGGGTCTTCTCCCGCTCTCCGGGGGTCTTCTCCCACTCTCCGGGGGTCTTCTCCGCTCTCCGGGGGTCTTCTTCTTCTTCAGGACTCGCCGCCGCTATCTTCGTGTGTTAGCTCAATTACTAGCGGCGGCGGTCCCCTCTTCTGCGACGTCGGCGTCTTCTTCTTCTTCTTCTGCTGCTGTCCAGATGTTGACGCGACGCTTCCTCCCGCTGTTATGCCCGGCGCGCGGCTCGCAGCGAAATATATAGGCCTGTCTTGTGACGTCGCAGTCCCATCATGCTCCGGTAGGTAGCACGTGGTACCTACCGGAGCATGATGGGACTGCGACGTCACAAGACAGGCCTATATATTTCGCTGCGAGCCGCGCGCCGGCATAACAGCGGGAGGAAGCGTCGCGTCAACATCTGGACAGCAGCAGAAGAAGAAGAAGAAGACGCCGACGTCGCAGAAGAGGGGACCGCCGCCGCTAGTAATTGAGCTAACACACGAAGATAGCGGCGGCGAGTCCTGAAGAAGAAGAAGACCCCCGGAGAGCGGAGAAGACCCCCGGAGAGTGGGAGAAGACCCCCGGAGAGCGGGAGAAGACCCCCGGAGAGCGGGAGAAGACCCCGGAGAGTGGGAGAAGACCCCCCCGCCGCCGAAGACGTCGAAAGAAGCCCGCCGGGTGGTGGGCGCTTTTATCAAAGCGCCCCCCCCCGGCGGCGGAAAAGAACCAGACGGCGGCACCCACCCCCCCACAGAAGCCCCCCGGCGGCCAACTAATAAAATATTTCAATACCCTGTGTGTTTTATTTGTGTTTACACTTTGTATTTGCAGGTGAATGGGTAGGGGTACAATGTACCCCATACTCATTCACTTAGGGTGGGGGGCCGGTATCTGGGGGCCCCCTTATTAAAGGGGGCTTCCAGATTCCGATAAGCCTCCCGCCCGCATACCCCGACAACCAACGGCCAGGGTTGTCGGGAAGGGGCCCTGTCCTCATCAACATGGGGACAGGGTGCTCTGGGGTGGGGGGCCGCAGTGCGCCCCCTACCCCAGAGCACCTGACCCCCCCATGTTGAGGGCATGCTGCCCGGTACGGCTCAGGAGGGGGGGGGCGCTCGCTCGCCCCCACTCCCTTCCTGACCGGCCGGCCGGCGTGCTTTGGATACGGGTCTGTTATGGATTGTGGGGGGACCCCCACGCCGTTTTTTTGGCGTAGGGGGGGTCTCCTTACAACCCATAACCGACCTAAGGGCCCGTTATGCTCCTGAGGGGGGAACCCATGCCGGATTTTTCTTTAAAAATCCGGCGGGGATTTCTCGTTCAGGATTCATAACAAACTCCGCCCACGTGTAGAATTGGCGGGAATCCGCGTCGGATCCCCGTCGCTTCTATGACGCGCTCGCTGGAATGTACTTTTACTATTCCAGCGAGTGCGAGATGTCGGCAGCCTGTCGCCGAGATTCAGCGCGATGCTGGCGTGCTGAAAACACATTCTCGGCGGCAGGCACTGTAGCCTGGTTAAATGAAACAATTGTTTTCCGTTCTGCAGATGTCTACCAATTAAGTCTGTCTGTTTGCCAAATCTCAGAACAAGCAAAATTCAGTCTGAGCTGGCAGCTTATCCATACTTACCAGCACTGGCTATTCCAGTGGCTTTCACAACACTTTTAAGATTGCAGCAATTACTCATTTCACATTCAGGTTCACTTTAAACAAAATGGCCCAGATTCACAGATAGTGGGTGCACATTTACACCGGCATAGCGCACACACAGTACGCTACGCCGGCGCAGCGCGGAGAGGAAAGCACTGCATTCAGAAAGCCATTGCTCACCAAGATGTGCCAGCGTATTTTCGAAGGCGCAGGCCAGCGTAAGTAAAAGTGGGCGCAATCCATGCAAATGAGGCGTGATAAGTACGTATAACGAACTGCGCATGCGCCGCGCATGCTCACAACCACGTCAGAACAACTGGCTAAGATACACCGGATCACTGTGTATGGCGTTAAAGTAACCTACGCCCAGCCAGACACACGTCCAATGTAAAATACGCGGGCTTGTGTTCCCTGGTGCAGACCTGAGCATGTCTGTTGCTGAGTTACACCTCCTTTATGGGGAATAACTTTATGCTGGATGTGTAGCCTGCGTCGGGTTTCACGTACGTTCGTGAATCGCCGTATTTACCTAATTTGCATGTTTGAATGGCTAATCAATGGGAGCGGCACCATGCACCCAGCCTAAATTTATGCCCACCCTACGCCGGCGTAAGTAAGTTACGTCGGCGGGGTGTAGCCTGGTTTTAGGCGTATCTCTGTTTGTGGGTCTGGCGCCCAGATACGACGGTGCACATTTGCACTTACGTCGGCGTAACTAGTTATACGTCGGCATTAGTGCTCTGTGAATCCGGGCCGATGTTTTAAAAATTCAAGCAAACAAAAGGAATTTCAAGCAAGGCAGGCTGCAAGTAATTCTTTAGATTTTACAATACTGTAAATGAAAATGTTCACTAATATATGTATACGGTTGTAACTTATTTCATAGACTTACACACAATACTATTTAAACCTACTTCTCTGTGATTAAATGTTTTCATAAAAACCACAAAAGAGCAGAGCAATTTATTACAATTTACAATATGTATACCACCTTTTTGTATTGGAATTAGAAAGCTGTAATTTCAAGCACGCATTTGGCAGAATTTAAGATAAAGTCATGGCTGTATGTGTTGTTGCTCTACTGTTACAAGGTCTGAAATATTTCTTAGGTGTACCGAAAGAAAGAGAGCTGTCCTTTCTAGTAATTGATATTTCTGTGTTTTAGTGGGCATAGGTAGAGATAAAACCACTGGCATTAAATGGGCTTATCCAGGTGGCTGGCCTTGTGGCTTTTTTTCTCTGGAACACAGCTGTGAAATGGCATATTGGCTCCGGTTTATATTTTGGAACATTTCAAATGTGGCATTTATATTCTGTTGCACTTGGAGCAGCAATTTGAAATCTTCAACATATGCTCATTAATCAATTCACAAAACTTAGACAGCAAGACATTCATTCAGTGGCGCTAACCTGACCGAGAATATTGGAAATGCTGCTGGTGTTCCAGAGCAAAGGATCTATGTAATGTACAGCTTTTGTAAGAAAGAACAGGGAAGACAAGATAAGTTAACAAAGACAAAGACAGCAGGAGTCCTGTCCAACAATGTTGCAGAACTTTCCAAAATGTAAAAACTTTAACATTTTCCCAATATTTTCTCTGTGGAGTTATTGCCTTGTACATTGAAAAGCTGAAAGCAGCCAGCAATCCACTCTAATGCAAATGTGTGATGGCAGTGTTTTGTCGGAAAATTCGACCGTTTGTACACTCCATCGGACAATTGTTGTTGGAATTCACGACAACAAATGTTTTATAGCATGCTTTCAATTTTTTTTCCCGACAACAAATGTGCCTTGTCGAATTATCCAATCGTGTGTACACAAGTCCATTGGAATAAAATCCAAAGTACAAACCAATGCTAACCATAGCACAACATTAGCAGAAGTTGCCCAAAGGGTGGCGCTAAAGAGCTGGAAAACCACATTGTTTTGTGCATGTTGGTTCTGCCATCTGTATGCATACCAAGTTCATGGCCAACGCCTTTCGCACAAAATTCCACAAATTTGTCTGATGGAAATCCGATCGTGTGTACGAGGCTTAATGATCATATTAGAAGTATAAATTCTAAATTAATTAATTAATTGGAAACCTTAAAAAAAACAGAAGTGCACAAATTATCAAAAGGAAACCTAATATAAATGAAAACCATATAATTTTCAGGAACTCATAAAACAAACAAAAAAGATAAAGTCTGTACTACAAAGGGATACATTCAAAGTATTAGGCTGCATTCACACCTAGGCGACCTGATCGCGGCGTTTTGTCCCGTGAATTGCGGCGACAAATTGCGGCGTTTTGTACCGCGATTTGCGGTGACAAAACGCTGTGATATTAACCCCCATTTAACCCCCAGGTCCACATCTCCAATGCCGAACGCCGAAGACGCCTGAAAAAAAGGGTCCGGGACTCGTTTTGAGCTTCAGGCGTACGGCGTTTTGGCATTCGGCGTGGAGATGTGAACCATCTCCATAGAGGGCAATGGTATTTCTCCCCTCCAGCGTATTAGGGGCTGCTGCGGCGTCGGGCTTCAGGCGTTAAAACACCTAGGTGTGAATGCAGCCTTAAAGGCTAACTATAGAAAAACATATTGTGCACACTTGGACATGATTTATATCTGTAATGTGAGAACCACTGTCCACTATAATCACAGGTAGTGTCACTCACTGTCTGACTTTGTGGTGTTTTCGTAGCAGTGACACCTATGCCGAAATCAGGAGCTCGGGTCTACTCCAGCCCCTCCCACTTCACATTCCTCACCAGTCAGCTTACCTCTGGTCTCTGCCCCCCAGCCATGCCGTGAACTGAATGGGTGGCTAAAAAGAGGCTGAGTAGGCAGCAGCGGGCTCCAGGGACAGCCCTGCTGGGCAGCTGTGAAAAGGCGGGCAAAGTGGTGCGGGCTTTAGGAACAGCCCAGGTTTGGTGACCCCTGTCAAATCATCATTTGACCCCCGAGGGGATCCCGACCCCAGGTTGAGAACCACTGATATAGGAGTTTAAACTGCTGTCAGTGTAATTGTTGTATCCCATTGGAGAGATTTACTTTTTCCATTCCTGTCCCAGAGAAGCAAAAGGATTTAAAAAAAACAAATCACCACAAAGTAAGGGGACTTCCTCTCTTGGATAGATTATACCAGAATAGATGTCCCTATTGAAAGATTTCCCCTCTTTTTCTGGTGACAACTGTATAGTGTTGGATTTTCCCATCAACTTCTGTCTTGGTGACAGTGATCACTAGAAACAAATCAAGAGGGTAAATCTACCTAGCAAGGACACAGACCATAATAAAAACCTGCAAGGGGTTCTAATCATTTTCTTTAAAAAAAAAAAAAGTCTATATATGAACTTTAAAGTCAAGATTGGCTTCATACCCCTCTGTTTACTGAGCCTATGATCTATGATGGATAGGAGCAATGACCAACAGAAAATCTTTGTTAGTGGAAAGGTTAGGTCCACAACAAACCAAATTTCAGATCTTCAGCACTTTCCTCAGAATTGGGCAGCACATGGTTGTTTGTCACCATACTTCGGGTGCACTGCAACACAAATTCATTGCTATGCCATTCACAATTAATTATTTTCCATTACATCTTAGGCCATTACTGTACATTCTGCAGGACAACCTAACATTTATATTAGGGCTGTGCAAATTAACTTTTAATCGATCGATTAATCTTTAATTTTTTTGATCGATCAAAATCTTTTTGATCGATTAAAAAATTCTTATGACTGGTACTCACCTCTCTGCCGGCTTCTGGGCCTTCAGGGAGTTCTGTCAGAGATCCGGTGACATCATGGACACCGGCGGGGCTTGCCGTGTCCATCTGAAGGGCTCCTTTGCTGTGCCTTCATATCTGCATGCCGGCGGGACCTTACTATCTGCCACACGCAAGCCAGGGCCGTTTTAATAGCATCTTGGGCCCCTGGGCAAAGAAATGCTCTGGGGCCCCTACAATAATGACAGTGCAGGTAAACAGACATCAAGTAGGTAGAAGGCAGACTGCCTCCCCTGTGTATCTATCACTCTCAGTGCCATCATGGGGCCCCAAATTTCGGGGCAGCGTAGGCTCAAGACCAGCTGCTTTGGGCAAATTGCAGGGGCCCCCAATGCAGCTGGGGCCCCTGGGCAATGCCCAGGTGTGCCCTCTCATTAAGACAGCCCTGACGCAAGCGCTGTTACACTTCCCTCTATTACTTCCCTCTGTCAACCTGGGATTCTACAACCATCCACTGGGAGTTGTGATAGTTCCCTTCATGGGACATCTACATCCTGACGGACTGATGTTAACCCCTCCTCATCTGGATTCAGCAGTGGTATCTTTGTACACATTTTTATACCAGTATCATACATGCTACCGTTTGGTATTACTCGCACCATTTTTACAGTTTATGTAGCTACATCGATTTTATCTCCAGTGCAATATTTATTTTGTTACCTACTTGAAGACTATAAAAGTTTTAATGCTATTCCCATCGAGCGCTGCCTTTGTGTGTTTTTTGTATCCTGCTATCCATTTTTCCAGTTGTTGGAGCTGCACTGAGAATCAGCCTGCAAGGAGATCAGCTAAAAGTAGTTGGATCTGTATGTGCGTTATAATTAATCGAAATTAGTCGATTAATCGATTAAAAAAAAAAACGATTAATCGAACACAAAAATTTTGATCATTCACAGCCCTAATTTATATACATTTTCTGCTTTCAGTTAATCTTTTGTATTTTCTTTTCAACACTATTTTGAAATCATGTATTGTGATTCAATTGTTCTGCTTGTCTGAATGGTTTGTCAGTTCAATAATACCCTTTTCTGTATATCAAGATGTTTTGTTTGTTTCTCCTGAGCTAGATGCTGCCCTCCCCTGTACATAAAATGGCAATCAGCAAGTGAAACCAGCTATTACCTAGAACAAATGACAGTGAATATATGGCATAATATGCTAATGATGTAAAACGGCACTGCTGTTTAAGCTTCAAAGAAATAAAAGTAATAAAATAGTAAAGTGAATGTTGTAATTGAGAAATAGATCAAGACATGAAAGTCTATAAAATAGGTCCTATCATACAGGAAATTCCATGACATTCATGCTTCTGATCATTTTCTTTATGTGGTATATGAATTCTGTACAGAAAGAAAAAAGGTATTTTATGAAAATGTTTATTTCTTCCCAACCTATTACATACGCTGCAAGAAAATATAAAGTCCTAGCATGAAATGTATCAAAATATTTAAAAAATGTTCATAACAAAAAGCTGGTCTCAATTATTACGTGTTGCAATGTTAACCCTTACGGTGCATCTGGGAAGTATTCACAGCACTTCACTTTTTGTTATATCACAGCCTTATTCCAAAATGGACCCAATTCATTATTTTCCTCAAAATTCTGCAAACAAAACCCAATAATGACAACGTGAAAGACATTTGTTAAAAATCTTTGCAAATTTATTAAAATAAAAAGACGAAAAAATCACATGTACATAAGTATTCACAGCCTTTGCCATGACACTCAAAATTGAGCTCAAGTGCATCCTGTTTCCACTGATCATCTTTGAGTTGTTTCTACAATTTGATTGGAGTCCATCTGTGGTAGATTTAGTTGATTGGACATGATTTGGAAAGGCACACACTTGTCTATATAGCGGGTCTCAACGTTAACAGTGCATGTCAGAGCACAAACCAAGCCATGAAGTCCAAAGAATTGTCTGTATACCTCTAAAACAGGATTTTATCGAGGCACAGATCTGGGGATTTTTGTTTCTTTAGCATTGAAGGTCCCAATGAGCAAAGTGGCCTCCAGCATCTGCAAATTGAAGAAGTTTGGAACCACCAGAACTCTTCCTACAGCGGACCGCCCGTCCAAACTGAGCGATTGGGAGAGAAGAGCCTTAGTCAGGGAGGTGACCAAGAACCTGATGGTCACTCTGACAGAGTTCCAGCATTTCTCTGTTGAGAGAGGAGAAACTTCCAGAAGAACAACCATCTCTGCAGAACTCCACCAATCAGGCCTGTATGGTAGAGTGGCCAGACAGAAGCCACTCCTCAGTAAAGGGCACATGACAGCCGACATGGAGTTTGCCAAACTTGTCTGCTTAACAGGGACAAAGACAACAATAAAACTTTGCAGTGGTTCTAACTCATTGTCACTCTATCCAGATCTAAAACAAATCTTGCCTTTGGTTATACTTTAAAGCCATTTTAGAGAACAAACTGAACATTGTTGAGAAGAAAAAAAAGTAGAGGTGGCGCTGGTCCTACGGAGACAAATGCTCCATAAAAGAGGCTCCTAGTGTAAGGTGCAATGTAAACTACTAGAATGATTCCACAGTATATATCATAAATACAGTTATGAAAAAAAAAATACAATATAATGTCCTTATTGGAAGTAAACAAATCCAATTGCCAAGTGCTGAGTGATTCTAAAAGTGCTTTGTGCTCTTGTATGCCGTGATCACTGCAATCCGTGCTCTTATACACCCCACACTCACCAACTTTTTCACCCCTTCTTAGGGTATGGTGCCTTCATAGTATAGGCCATTGTGTAGCCCTCTGGCCATTACGCGCCCCCCTGCACTGATGATGTTAGTCCAGTAATAGCCCATACAGAAAGGAGCCCCAGATAGCGTAGTATTGTTTTATACTTTATTTAAATAAACAAAAAATGGGTACTCACATGTAGACAAAAACCGTATGGCATATAATGTTGACAAAAGTCTGATGCGACGTTCGTATCGTGTTCTACCGGTTTTGTCGTGTTCCAATGATACTACACTATCTGGGGCTCTTTTCTCTCCTATGTATGGGCTATTACTGGACTAACATCATCAGCGCAGGGGGACGCGTAACGGCCAGAGGGCTACACAGTGGGCACTTTATTGGACAGAAAGGTATTGTTATTGGACACAAGGCAGCCAGCTATGTTGGTCTTAAGTAAGGGAAATAAGGCCTATGATGCAGAGTAAGAAAATATTACACACAGAAGGGATTGCAGCAAAATTAAAGAAACCTGATTTTGCCCATGCAAGAGAAAGCCACAATCTTCTTATACAGGGCCTAAAACTCATTATCTGATCCCATGTGATAGAGTTGAGCGAATCATTAGCCATCAGTGCTTCTAGGATATTAAATAAAATCTGTTGCTTTGCCCACACAGGAAAACAATAGGAGGGCATTGGTTGTGGCAGATTACACTCTACTGTCCATTGTCTACTAGCACACTCACTCAGCCTGTGTTGTTGCCAAGAAAACATACAAGACTGCAGATGCAAGCACTGCAAGAGGTGCTGCAAACATCAACATCACAATATGAGTGAGTGAATAGTTTGTATAGCGCTACAAATGCGAACTGAATCGCCTCAAGGCGCTTGGTATCCATGTTCTTCCTTATCCTTCAGAAGATCTTGAAAATATCTTGAAAACTCACTTTTATTATACAGATAATTGCCAGAAAATTGCACATTCATATTAAACTATGGCAATATGCTATACATATTAAATAATAATGTACAATATCTTTGCATACTACTTCAAAAACAAGGCAAAGCTTATATTATCATTGTAGCATCATCAAACAATCAGTTATTCCCTTTAACCCCTTGAGCCCCTGGTGCCATTTTAAAATGGTGCAGGAACAGCAGCTACTGTATTTGTCTCAGTGCCATGTGGCTTTCAAACTCAGAGGCCCCGTCTGATACTAAAGCCAGAACCACCAGTTGTCAATGATACCTTGGACATTGAAACAATCAGCTCCATGGCTTGTGATCTTGATAAACAGTGGTCCTTGGGACACCATTCCCTTTTGTATGTAAACAGCCTCTATTTCTTTAGTAAATTAACCTAGTGTGTGTCTCTGCACTCCTTATTTGCCATAGCTTTGTACTGATCAATGAGGGTGTCCATAGGCTAGTCGGAAGGTAAAGGTATTGACAGTGCCGATCCTGACCTCGCTGGGGCCCTAAGCAAAATGACATGTCACATTAAAGTTTAGAAGTGGGGGGGGGGGCGCTGCCGACAGTGACATGTCACATTAGGGATTAAAGTTGAGAAGTTGGGGGGAGGGGGTGTTCTGCTATCGGAAATTACATCTTACATTAAAGTGAGTAGCGGGGGGTGCTGACTTCTTACCTCTTCCCCCATGCAGCCAGCGAGTTAAGAAGCGGGGTGGGGGGCCGAAAATGACTTCTCACCAGGCAGGGCCTCTAGTAATTTGGGGGGCCCTCCACAGCTTTGCGGGGGCCCTAAGCGGCTTGCATAGTGAGCCTATAGGACGGATCGGCCCTGGGTATTGACAAAAAACAGGGAAAATCCTATCTTTTTGTCTCAGTCTCAGTTTGGAGAATAAAATATCCTGTGCTTTAGTGTTCTTGGAGTGATTTAGAATATAGCCGGAAATGCCAGCCAATATTATAATAGGATAACTAATGGAAGGAAGTGTCTGTTTACCACATTACAAAGCAGTAAAGATTTGCTTTCCATTACAATAATAATTGTAGGTTTGTGTCTTAAAATACATGTTAAGGTCACACATAACCACGTCACACAGTTTCTTTATTTAGAAATTTTGAATCAGACAAACAGCTCACAAGCTGGTCATCACTGCGTGCTTTGTCTATAATATCACAACATATGTGCTTAAAGGGGCTGCAAAAGTTTGTTTTTTTATTTTCTAAAAAAGGTTCCTTTAATCTAGTGCATTGTTGGTTCAGTTACATGTTCCTTTGATTTCCCTTCTAAATGTTTTTTTTTCTTTGTCTGAATTTCTTACTTCCTGTTCGTCCTTAGTAAGCTTGCCCCCTTCACCCGAGACATTCTGGCTTAGGGTTAGTCAGCCAGAACAGCTTACTGAGGAGGAACAGGAAGTGAGAAATTCAGACAAAGAAAACAAAGAAAATAAGGGAAATCGAAGTCAACCAACAATGCACTAGCTTAAAGGAACCTATTTAGAAAATAAAGAAACAAACCTTTACAACCCCTTTAATCATAACAAAATGTGTCAGACATTTTGTGAGTTAGTTATCCTGTTTGTGCACCATCTTTTTATGCCTAGCAGGCTTCAGTTTGACATCAAGGACCAAGGTAGAGGGTGTTCTCCCTCAAATGGTAGAAGTATATCGATTCAGAGTAGGAACAGTTAATCACTTATTTTAGGATAGTTAGTAGAGCCATGTAAATCAATCTTATGTCCCTACAGACAAATGTGCATTTATAGCGCAGATATACCCTAATATATACAACTACTAATCCAATTTGCATCTAATTGTTCCCAGCTTGTTATCTTTCATCAGTAAAATATATGAAACCACAGAGTCTGTGGAGCAGGACTTGGGGACTAGTGAGCTGTGGTGAAGTGATATGTACTAACAAGCTCTAAATGGCTGTATGTAAGTTGGATAAATGACTTTATATTTACACGGAAAGATTCTGGATGCATAATAATTTACTGGGGCATAAAGGAATAATGTACATGTCTCTGCCCACCATTTAGAAGAATAGAAATAAATGTTTTTTTAGATTGTTTTGTTTTTCCATTATAGATTAATTATAGTGCATGTCAGCAAACACAAATGTTATGTTATTATTTTGAAATTCACATTAAAGTCATTTTGTTGTTAGTGTATTTTTGCAGCAATCATTTTAAACACATTTCTAAATTCTCTCTTAAGGTGTTTATCTGTATGTAAGTCTAGTGCAATTATCAACCTTACTGCATGACCCCTGAGAAAGCTTAGTGCAACTAAAGGTTGTATTGTTTTCTGTTAGTCTGAGCTGACTGATCGCAAAAGAGGAGCAATAAAACACAATCATTATCCAGTACTAATAAGGATGGCGCAGAACCTTTATAAGTAGAGAGAACACATGGCTACCCCTATGTATGTATACATCTACCACATAATTAAGGCTTTAAAACATTTTTAAAATTGTTTACATTGTTTTCAAAGAACCAGCCTATTAAAAACTAGTTTTTTAAACCATATGTGAATATGGCACGAAATACCAAGTTGAGACTGGCCTGCTGCTTTTATTTATTTATATACAGTGAAACCTCGGATTGAGAGTAACAAGGTTAACAAGCGTTTAGCAATACGAGCACTGTATTTTTTTAAATCCCAAGTGTTGTCTCGCAAAACAAGCAGAATTCAAGCCAAAGCGGTGTGCAGTACCACGAACGGCGCAGTTTGGAAACGATCGCAAAGACTCATAAATACGCTGTTCCGAGGTTTGTCGAGGTCAGCTGAGCTGTCCTCAGGCTTTTTCGTGTATTCCCAAGGCACTCCGGTGCCCCCCACTTCTGGCCGCATGCAGTATTGCATGCCATTAAAGTCAATGCAGATTTTTTTTCGTTTCCATTGACTTCAATGGGAATACTCGCTTTGATATGCAAGTACTTTGGATTATGAGCATTCTCCTGGAACGGATTATGCTCGTAAACCAAGGCTCCACTGTAATTATATGTAAGCCATATTAAAAACCCCCAAAATCTCATATAATTATTAAAATACGTATATTAAATTTCAAATGTAATTTTTAGTCATGTAATATCTGTGGCTTATCAAATCCTTGTTCAAATCCAGAACACTAAATGTCGTTCCTGTTGTATTGTTCCTCTGTTATCTGCATGAGTCACTTCTGAAAAGGTTTCCTAAAATCAAGAGATAAATGGTGACGGGGGGGGGGGGGGAGCTTCTG
Source organism: Rana kukunoris (assembly GCA_029574335.1). Classification (NCBI taxonomy): domain Eukaryota; kingdom Metazoa; phylum Chordata; class Amphibia; order Anura; family Ranidae; genus Rana; species Rana kukunoris. The sequence goes on along the minus strand of CM056049.1, from coordinate 117,132,894 downwards.
CAGCCAGCCTATTATTGACAGCCTCAGCTCCGTTCTTGTGTGCTGTTTGAAAAAGAATTTGTCCCTTCCCTCCAATCGGCTCTCAGTTCTCCTCAATGAGCTCTACAAAGTGTAACTTCAGCTTCCAATCCATGCTTTCTGCTGTTTGAACAGCTGTAGAAAACACTGGTATAACTTGTGTAGGAGGATTTGTTTCATCTCTGCATAACACCTGAGGCTAGTTACTTAATCGGGTACATGTACAATCTAAAGTAATGCCTGGTGATCCTGGCACTGAGGTCCATATTCAGGCATTTCCTTAATATGACAACTATCCTCTGTTCTTGTCTCCCAGTTTTGTTTCAGCATTGTGGCATAGCTCCTAATGGATAAGGTACATAGCTCCCAACTGTTCCTGATTTGGAGGGACTGTCCCTCTTTCAGAACAAAGTCCCATTGTCTTTCCTTCATTTGCCCCTCTTTTTTTTTTCTGTTGCTTAAATATGTGTAATAATTTCCTATTTATACCTCAAAAAGTGTTTTAAAGTGCTAAACCTTTCATCCAATTTCTAAATTGTTGTATTTGTACATTTAAAAAGCCAATATAAAGGAATGGTAGTGGTAGAAAAGCATGTGTGGGTTTTACCACATTTTTTTGTGTATTCATTTTCCATGTAGCAGGAGTGGCTTTTAGGTGCCTTATGTCCCGTACACACGATTCGAAAATCGGATGACAGATGGTCTAACTTTTTCGCTTAATAGTCACAAGTAAAGATTGAATAGGTTACTAAAGTGGCGAAAAATTCTCGTACGACAGAAAAAAAAATTGGAAGTGATGTCATGTGTTGTAATGTGTTTGTATTGTATTTTAGGATGTCAAATATACTGACTAAGCAAAAATCATGCGATCTGGTATCGTACAAGGAAATTTTTTGCGCTTGTACGATCAAATAATATTGGATGAATTGTCGTGATCGGCTCTCGAAAGCCCTGTTCTAACGATCTGCTTAACGTATGATCGTGTCAAATGTGGTATTTTTTGTCCGTTTTTCAGATTGTGTGTACAGGCCATTAGGCCAATAGCTGTCTCTCATCTCAGAAACTTGGAAGATATGAAAGTGGCTGTTCCATCACACATTGTATGGTAATCAGTTAGCTTCTATCTTGAGTTCAGGTAAGCTTTGAAAAGAAAATATAGGAGGTGATTTGTTGATGTGTACTGCTGTTACAGATTCTGGCTGCTCCAGTCTTTATAAATTCCCCTCATTATATAGGTAAGGCCCACTGTTACCATCAGTTAGCCCATCCTGAGGAATGTCATCAATGGAGTGCATATATGGGAATGAATGTAGATAATAATGTATATGTTACTGTGCTTGTGGTAACTGCACACCAGTCTGGAGTACTCAAATGACAAAATCTTACCAGCATAGTTTCTGCCCCTGTTTCCAACCACTGTGGAGTTTTAAGTGGTCCGCCCCTTCTTGGATTATTTCCAATCCTCCTGTTGCACATGTAAAATATAATGTAAAGCAGTGGTGCCCAACATTTTGAAGAGCGAGGGCCACGTGAAAGACTTGGTAACTGGTTGCGGGCCACAATGAGCAGAGCAGATGGACGGGGTGCGGATTGGAGGTAGGACACAAGTTGGTTTACGTCTGCCACTCATTTGAGGTGCATGGAGGGTCAAATTGGGTCAGACTGACCATGTGAAAGGGACCCAAGGCTGCTTTCACGCTAATGCGCTGCAGTTTTTTCTGCACCGCGGGGACAACGCAGTGTACCTTTTGACTTTCCTGCCCTTTGCAATAGACTTCTAATATATTCTGCAGGTTTGGTGCACCTTCAGAAAGATCACCGAACTCAAAGGTAGTAACAGAAGTCTATGGCTCAGTGCAGGTAACCTGCAGGTGCACTGCTCCGCATCTGCGGATCAGTTTGAAAGCAGTCCAGTAACCACTGCAGAAGAGATATGCCCATATATACACACTGTGATTTTAGTAATAACATGGCCTTTAATAACAGTATTCTGTTCTATTCCATCCCAGAGCAGGAGGTTGCGAGCCACATCAGAGGCAGAGGGCTCTGTGGGCCACTGGTAGGGCACCCCTGATGTAAAGTAAATATCTTGGGGCACCTTCATAATATCACGTGTGCAGGTCTAGAAACTACAGTAGTGATTGCACTATAAAGGTCTACCTGGGGGGGGGGGGGTTAAACTCTGCAGCATTTACTGTACCAGACACTGAAACTGTTTGTTTTGGGTCAAATGTGAATCATCACATTTACATAATATGGCACACACCACCAAATATTTCAGCAAATGTATTTTGCCACATCTACCCCTTCTGGGTAACACCTTGTTTGCTTCAGGATCAGAAAACCCTAGTATCTTTCACTGGTGTCATGCCCATACATTTCATTACATCTACTACTTCATTATTGGTAGCATTGCATACACTTAGGCAGAAATTTGAGAAAAAAATAATTTTCCATCCTCTGAGCCTCTCTCTCCTATTGATATCTATCACTTATTCAAATAAATAGCTCTCGTTCTCACACTACTTACACTTCAACATGAGAGAACGGATCTTTGGTGAGGGAGTTGGAAACCTAAGGGAAGACTGGATACAAATTTGGTTTACAAATATAATCTAAAAACATAATAACATAATACATTCATTTTTGCAGAAATAGTCATTTTAAAGTATTTGGGTAAAGTCACATAAATAGCATAATATAGGAATATATTTCTAAGCAAAGCAAAACAGAACAAAAAAAAAATCAAAACACAGAGATTGCTTTTTAATCAATGCAATCATGCGGTTTCAGACTATTTTCATACCATTATAAGCAAGCCATTTTCTTCCAGTTATTTATAGAGGCAAAAAGCCCATAGTGATTTCTTTAACATGCAATTTTAAAATCACAGTTTGCCAAATTGGGCAGAAATCCAGGCATGCAGTATTATATTTCATTTGTTAAAAATACAAATCTAGCAGGTGTTTATGTTGTACTGTTTGTCTCGGCTTAGCAGTTTTACCTAGTGCATCTGGGTATAAATCATTAGACCAAAATAGCACAACATGAAAAAGTCTAGATTGTGCAGGACTATAATACAGGATGAGAATATCTCTTATTTTTTTTATCCTGGAGCAAGTCAGCCATAAAAGCAAACCGCAGCAGAGGTTAGAATGTCTCACGGAAACCCCAAATGTGATAATAAAATGGTACAAATATATCTAGATGCTTACATCTTGCTAGACAGAGCAAGAGCATATTGGACTAAACATAAAGAACGTCATTTTCATTAACTGCCTGACTCAAAACAGGTTTTAACAATTTTAAATGTTTAATAATTTATTATTTTAAATTATACTGGTACAAGTATGCCTATTCACTGAATAATAAAATAAAACATGATAAGGAGTCTTTTATTTTATGCTAAACACCAGTATACTATTATACTATGTAACCTCAGCTACATATAGCATACACTGTGTCCTGAGAGTGGAATGGGGACTTTTCGTCCCACTCCCGAAACAAAATCGAGTCAGTATGGGCACTGCTCAGCCATTTAGAGAAAGCTTGGCCTTTTCTGAATGAATACAAAGCTCCCTCTGATTTGCTGAGGCAAAGATCTTGACGTCATCTGCTCCTACGCTGAGGCGGAGATCTTGACGTCATTCATTTTTTTGGACCAGCTTTGTCTAAAAGAACTATTTAAAGTTCACTAAAAGACGGAGTTAGGCTTTTTAGTCTTTTACTATTTGGTGCTTAAAGGGGTTGTAAAGGTGCCTCGAAAGGTTCATATGACATAGATGTCATATGAACATGCGACTGAAAATACGAACAGAAAAAGCATTTTCATCATTTTGTACTTTTGTAAATATATCGCGGGATTCGTGGCACTTTCAACACGCGGCTCATCCATATTAACTATTGTTAAGCCCCATAAACTTGGTCAGACTTTTTTAACAACAAACATAAAACCAATCGTTTTCCGTTCGTTCTCAGAAAATGTGTTCGTTTTTAAACTCCATCAGAAAACCATTTTTGGGTTCAAAAGTCTTTTTGGGTTCAAAAGTCTGGCCAACTGATCTCCCTTCAGATGAAAATCGACAGAAAAGTTTATTTGGCTTTACTGTACTACTCACTGTACTAGTGTACTCAGCACAAAAGAGAAGCTGCTTCACTAAATACACTCACTCACTGCCCATTCAAAAAAACGAAAATTACATCTATAACAAAAGATTTGCATTCTGTATCTTGAATCCTTTTTCTTTTGGTATTTTCAGGCATATGTTCATATGACATCTATAACACAAGATTTGCATTCTGTATTTTGAATCCAAAATACGAACAGAAAAAAGGAATTCAAAATACAGAATGCAAATCTTTTGTTATAGATGTCATATGAACAATGAACATATGACTGAAAATACGAACAGAAAAAGGATTCAAACAAAATACAGAATGCAAATATTTTGTTATAGATGTCATTTTCGTTCTTTTGCCGTTTTCGTTTTGTCGTATTTTCGTCGGATCGTTCGTTCGTATTTGCGGTTGTTCGTTATGCAGCTCATTCGTAATCCCGTTGCTTTCGTATTTTTGTGCTTTAATTTTTTCGTACACATTATCCCGCGGGTACGAAAATGAACATTTTCGTACGAAAATAACATTCGTACGAACGGGAATGCACATATCTAATACTTATAGACATTCAAAACCTGAAAATGGTCGGTTCTGACCCTAACATAAGAAGAGGGTTAAACAGAGACAAGGACTCTCTCATTGTCTCCATATAAGATGGAAGAAGAGTGAGTCATGTATTTCCTGTACCAATAAGTACCAGTTCATTTATTTTAATACTCAATGGCCTGAACAGAGCAAGGGAGTAGAAAGGAATATGGTCTCCATGACCCCAGGAACACTTACCTTGAAGTTCAGTTATGCACAATTATGCATATATAATGTCAAATACACTTCTTAATTTGGCCTTCTACAGTGATGAAAGGTATGCTCACCATCTCATTGTTCCATTGCCGCCAATTGACCATTGGGTGGCTGTCATGTTGTTTACCAACATTTCTATTAAGATTTAAAAACACATACACGGAAATGGCAGAGAGATCTTACATATTGTCAGAAAGCCAAAATACATTTAGTCAGAATACAACTCTTCGTCCAACAAACTCACAAAAAATAAACAAACAAAAGGCATAAGGCCAGCATACAATTTGCTGCATAGTCTAACAAATTTGCATATAAGAGTTTCCGGAGCATAAACAATCAAGGTAAAATTGTATCATATACAAACCCAGGAATAAATGAGAACGTTATATTTAGCAGTTAATAGGATGACCATAATGTCAATTTACATAAAAAAATATGCACGGTTTCCACAACGTTATGATGTACACTTTCCATTAGTTTCATATCTTCCATGCTGTGAAGCACATGAGACCAGGGCACAGAAGGAGAATGAGAGTTAGGCCCCTTTCACATGGGGCAGTGGAGGTGTGGTGACGGTATAGCAGCGCGATTTTTAGCACCGCTATACCGTCGAATTTACCGCAATATCTGTAGAGACGCATTGTGGGCGGTATTACAGCGGTTTCCCATTGATTTCAATGGGAAGGCGCGGTATAGGAGCAGTAAACACCCTGCTCCTATACCGCTCCAAAGATGCGGCTAGCAGGACTTTTGGAGCGGTCCTGCTAACGCACCGCTTCAGTGTAAAAGCCTTTAGGCTTTCACATTGAAAGCCTGCAGGGCACGATTTTTTCAGGCGTTATAGCAGCGCTATTTTTAGCACTGAACCGCCTGAAAAACGTGTTAGTGTGAAAGGGGTCTTAAGGGTATTAGCCCAAGGAATAGCATTAAATTGTGTATGTGCCAATTTTTGGCGAGGAGGTGGCACCTCTGGCAATTCAGAAAAAAATAACCAGATTTGGTACTTTGTGGTTCTTTGTGTGCCAGTAATCTGAAACAGATTAGCTGCCTGTTGCCATAGTGACCAAACTCTAAAGCTCAAAAAAGTTTGTAGGTGTGCACCCCTCTCTTGGCAGCCCCAAAAACATGGCTCGGGTACTAAGGGATCAAATTTGTGTAGATTAGAAGGTCTATACTACCATCTAGTATGAAGTTTGACTATAGTCTGTTTAATAGCAACAGAGTATGTGCATTTACTTTATGCATATTTGAAACCATATCTAGCCAGTCTTCTGTGAAAAGGGTAGCTGTCATGTTAATGACATTTGTTCTGGAATTGGATTACCCAGCATCCAGCTTCTGCATCGTGCATATGCCACCGGCAGCTGGAAGAAAACCATGCTTTTGGCTAAAGAGTAGGGATGAGCCGAACATACCCACGCTCGGTTCGCACCAGAACCGTCGAACAGACCGACCGTTCACGCGAACATTTAGAACCCCATTGAAGTCTATGGGACTCGAACGTTCGAATTCAAAAACGCTAATTTTAAAGACCAATATTAAAGTTATTGTTGAAAAACGTTTTTGAGAACCCAGGTCTTGCCCCAGGGAACATGTATCTATGGAAAAAAGTTTAAAAAACGGTCGTTTTTTCAGGAGCAGGACTCCTGAAAAAGTGACCGTTTTTAAAACTTTTTTCCATTGATACATGTTCCCTGGGGCAAGACCCGGGTTCTCAAAGACGTTTTCACAGGCAAGCTATAGACACCCAGCAGGTACAATATTTAAAGGAATTTATTTTTTATTTTATTTTTTATTTTTTAAGCATCATTAAAATCACTGCTCCAGAAGCAGTGATTTTAATAATGTTTAAATTAAAAAAAATCCTTTAACCACTTGCCCACTGCGCCATAGACATTTTACTGCTACAGCGCGGTGGAGCTATCTTGGGACGAAGTCCCTGGGACATCCTCGTGCACTTCCGCGGTTGCGCGTCCCCTGGGACGTGCTCGCGGAAGTGTCCGTGCTCGCCGGGTCTAGAAAACCTGGCGCATCACGGATCACGGTAAATTGCCGCTGATAGCGGCCGTTTACCACGTGATCGTGCCGTCAAATGATGGGTCTTGCCCGAGGGAAAAAGTTTTAAAAACGGTCGTTTTTTCAGGAGTCCTGAAAAAACGACAGTTTTTAAAACTTTTTTTCCATTGATACATGTTCCCTTAGGCAAGACCCGGGTTCTCAAAGACGTTTTCACAGGCAAACTATAGACACCCAGCAGGTACAATATTTAAAGGAATCTTTTTTTTTTTATTATTTAAACATTATTAAAATCACTGCTCCAGGAGCAGTGATTTTAATGATGCTTAAATTAAAAACATTTAAATAAAATTCCTTTAAATATTGTACCTGCTGGGTGTCTATACGTGTGATAACGTCTTTAAATAGCACAATCACCTGCCTGCCAGTAGATTAGGAAGAACTGATCTATGTAAGCTATACAGTGTATAAATATATGTACAATTCCTAGGGATGTATATATATTCTCTACACACTGTAATTAAAGTTAAATTGACTAGCCTGCTCTATCTAGCTATCTAAATAGACAGTCTCTCTAACTTCTCTCATTAACAAGCCGGAACACACTACACAAGGCCGCCCGGAAGGCGGCCTTTTATAGTGTGGGGCGTGTGCCAGGCTTTGGCCAATTATGGCTCTTCGTTTTTTTGCGCGCTGTGATTGGCCAGGCATGCGGGACATACAGCATGCTTGGCCAATCATCAGTACGCAATGCCGCAGTGAATTATGAGCCGTTTTGCGTCACTCGAATTTGGCGCGAACGACCGCTTTTGTTCGAATTTCGTCGAACGTACGAACAGACAATGTTCGAGTCGAACATACGTTCACATTGAACGCGAAGCTCATCCCTACTAAAGAGATATGCAAAGTCTCTACCAAAAAATTTACAGGCTAGCAATTTTTTAGCTCCTTTTTTAAGTGAATTTGCTACTTTACCCTTCATTTGCAAGTCATTGACTCACTTTAGGTGTATACTTAGTAAATAGAGACAGATCTCGAAAAATTGGGCACCACATCCATATCAAAATTTACACAGAAAATATACACAAGAAACAAAAAAGCTAAAGGATTTTAACGGTTGCCATGTATAACCCCAATAGATAGAAGCTACAACCATATAAAATTAATAAAATTATAAAAAGGTTTCTTTCATATCAGCCTAAAACACATATACAGATGACGTCAAAATTATCCTGCTTGCATTTCCCAACTGGCTCAGTATAGCATTATGTATGCAGAGTAACCTGTACCGCCCAATCAACTTTTTGAGAAATTAAGTGAAGACTTTCACATAAAGGGCCTATGCGTTTTGCCAGAATGCTTCCTTAGGGGATCATATAAACCTTATGCACCCCCTCAGGGGGTTTTACAGCTCCATGCAAGATGGAGGGCAAGAGTGAAGGCACACAGATCCAACCGTACATAGGGAGGCTCCCCACTAGGGTAAAGATAACTTCAGGAGGGTTCTTCCTAAAGCCAATCTGTTCATTTCCCACAAACTCAAGCGGACAAATCCTAGACAGGAGATAGCAAGTTTGTGATGATACTTTCAATTTGTTAAAGACTGGGTGGGTGTTTCATTTTCCTGGTGTAACACTTCAATATGGTGTGAATAGGGGTATCCTGAGCTTAAATCTGATCCTGGAACCATACATCCAACCACCATAGGAAAGAAGCAATTGAAATAACCTTGTTTAACCACTTGCCTACTGTGCACCTACACCCCCTTCCTGCCCAGACAAAATTTTAGCTTCCGTCACTGCGTCGCTTTAACTGACAATTGCGCGGTCGTGCAACGTGGCTCCCAAACAAAATTGACGTCCTTTTTTTCCCCCCACAAATAGAGCTTTCTTTTGGTGGTATTTGATCGCCCGTGCGGTTTTTATTTTTTGCGCTATAAACAAAAAAAGAGCGGCAATTTTGCTATAATAAATATCACATTTAAAAAAAAAAAACATTTTTTATCTCAGTTTAGGCCGATACGTATTCATCTACATATTTTTGGTAAAAATAAATAAAAAATAAAATCGCAATAACCGTATAGTGACTGGTTTGTGCAAAAGATATTGCCTACAAAATAGGGGACATAATCATGATTTTTTTATTTATTTTTTTACTAGAAATGGCAGCGATCTGCGATTTTTTTTCGGGACTGGGACATTATAGCGGACACATCGGACACTTTTGACACATTTTTGGGACCATTTACATTTATACAGTGAACAATGCTATAAATATGCATTGATTACTGTATAAATGTAACTGGCAGGGAAGGGGTTAACCACTAGGGGGCGGGGAAGGGGTTAAATGTGTATCCTAGGTTTGTTCTAACTGTAGGGGGAGGGGGGTGACTGGGGGGTGACAGATTGTGTCCCTATGTACAAGGAACACAATCGGTCTCCTTTCTCCCTGACAGGGACGTGGAGCTCTGTGTTTACACACACAGCTGCATGTCCCAGCTCAATTGTAGGCAATTGCGTGTGCCCGGCAGCCATCGCGGTCGCCGGGCACACGCACGGTGTTCTGAGTGACGCGGCGGCGGCGTGCGCATGCTCCCCTAGCGTCTTAAAGTGACAGGACTACATATGACGTCCATAGGGTATGCCGCCTGCCGTCATTTGACGGTTGGCGGGTATCAAGTGGTTAAACCATATTGAAGTGTTACACAAGGAGGATGAAACACCCATCCAGTCCTTAACAAATTGCAAGTATCGGCACAAACTTGAAATCTGCTCTCTAGGACTTTCCCCCACAAGTTTGTGGGAATGAATGGTTTTGGCCATAGTAAGAAACCTCCTGAAATTGTCTTCATCCTAGTGTGGAGCCTTCCTATGTACAGTTGGATCTGTGTGCCTTTACTCTTGCCCTCCACTGTGTGGAGCCACCCATTCCCTGACTCAAGCCTGCAACTCTATGCATAAGACTAATTGGACCCCTGAGGAAGCCACCCACGAAACGCGTAGAGATCCATACCTGTGATGATATGCATACCCCTGCACCTGGCCCTCAATGTAAAAGTCTTTACTTAATTTCTAAATAAGTTAAATTGAGAGTTCGGTACAGGTTACAGGTGCTATACTTAGCCAGTTGGAAAATGCAAACTGGATAATTTAGATGTAATTTGTATATGTTTTAAGGTGTTTTAAGCTGACATGAAATTAACATTTGTATAATTGTATATGGTTGTAACTTCTCTCTATTGGGGTTATACATGGCAACCGTTAAAATCCTTTACTTTTTTGTTTCTTCTGTGTCACTTCAGGTGTATAAATGGGTTTCCTGTGTACTCTGAATTTTGCCACTATTCAAAAACATATTGGTAGCCTAAAATGCACTTGAATTAAAAAAAAAATGAAAATTTGCAATCATACTGTATAGGCCACATCAATAAATGTTTATTGCTGCCACCACACAGAGACACAGTGGCATGATGACTAAGTAAAAAGGAAAGCACCCACTTTAGGAAGGTAACAATTCTGGTGACTAGTCCTTTGCCCTCTGCCTGTTTACACCATGCTACACTTCGGAGGAGACTCCTGTGTGCTTTTGTTAAACAAAGGGCAGTGTAATGCAGTAACTACAGTATCTGATCAGAGATTACTTCCTTCACATCTAGTACATGTTACTTTACATAACTGGTACTTGATATTAAATAATGCCCTTTGTCAAAAAAAATGTATATACATGTCACAAGCCAAATATAGTGCTTACAGAACCATTCCTGATCAGCAATAATGGGTTGATTTGCTAAATGCAAATGAACAGTTCACATGCAAGTGAGGTTCCGTTATATTTTTTTTGACCAATCACAGTGAAATAAAATTAAAAAAGCATTTTTGTTTGAACTTGATTGGACGATGGGAGTCAGCAAAGCGAGACTTCATTCAAGCTCTCGGGATAATTCCCTTTGCAAAGTACATGTTCCTTTGTACGGTGAAAAGTCTACTTGCCTTTAGTTAAACAACCAAAGACTCTTGTTTTCCTTGCATGTCAAGCCTCAATGTTTTTTTTTTAAATGATGGTTTTGTTTGATAGTATGTATTAAAAAATCAGTGTCCTTCTGCTGTTTTCCAAATGTTAATACTAGGAGGTGATACCCGGGGGCCAATTAAAAAAAAAATCACATCCTAACATTAGTGTCACCTATTATGTTTTTTTATGATAAGATGATAGATCCTTGTGATGTCCTTTTTTTAGAATGTGTCAAAATGGCTACATCGTTGTGATTTGATGGGCCTTGTCAATGAAAACAGTACAACCAGATATTTTCGTTCGAGTGTCGTTCGCCTAGTGCAATTTGAAACGTGAAAAATAATTTAATAAAGTGTATATATTGCGCCAAACCAAGTGAGCTTATGGGCAGCCAGCACAACAAAAGATAATTTGTGAAAACAGTGTAAAAAATAAAATGTAGCGCCCAAACCAAAAAAAGGGCCTCACTGGAAGGAGAACCCTATAAAATAATAGTGACGTGAAAGAGAATAATCTTAGAAGCACTATACTAGATCAATGAATCACCAAAATCCAGTGATGGTACCAGTAATAGGTAAACTACTTATCCAACTGAGCCAAGGAGAGGAACGCTGTAGGGAAAGAGAACTTGCGAATCAGATTCCAATCCTGGCCTTGGTGAATTAATATGTGTCTACAGTGAGTAGTGCGTGTAACATAATATGCTATACCTCCCATGCAAGGGTACAGTGCACCGCACAAACTTGTATGTATATAAGTGCAGAAAATCAATAAAAATATTGTTCAACAAACATATAAACAGTCCATGTGCAAATAGGTACAGAGACACGGAAATTCCTCTTGAGTGAAGATACAAAACATCAACAGTGGAATCCTCAATGATAATATGGTAAGAATGGACACCCTTACCGGACAAGGTGGACTCGCACTACACCTTACGGTGGCGGAGTCATTCAGGCCTGTATGGACTGATTGTCCTCTCTGGTCACCTTCAGATGTTGACTTTGAGGTATGCTGTGTCCAAGGGTTTGCTGAGGTTTTCCACTGAGGTTTTCCGGTGTAGAAAGTGAGCTTCGTGATAGTGCTCAATTAGTGTTGTATTGAGGAATAAAAAAGAAAAAAACTCCTCATAGTGTAAAAAATGTAATACACTTCACCGTAATAATACACGAGTGAGAAAATTTGATAAAATAAAATAAAATTCACAGCAATGTTCCATGAGTGAAAAAATGGAATAAACATAAAATTAAAAGTCCAAACAAATCCAAACTGTAAGTTGCAAACAGCAACAGAAAACACACAATGACTCTTCCACCTAAAATGGAGAGTGTATCCCAATGGTGTGCAGTAAGTGATGATGAGGTTAGCGTACCCGACCGGTTTCGTCTAAGAAAGACATCAACAGGGGTGTATAACTGAACCCCAGCTCCTGACTGCACTTAAATAACCTGTACCCACCTGGATGTGTCTTCCACCTCCTCCGCCATCTCCCTGTTAGCGTGCGTGTCAATTGTCGTGCACTTCCGGGTGTCTGCGTTCCAACTACCGGAAATACATCCCCGCTAGCGGAAATATCAATGTGAAGATAATAGTCGAATAGGCATCTAGAATGTATAAATACCTAAATGTGGGATAATCCCTCTCCCATCCTCGTACTCAAACGAGGGGATCGAAATATCTAATTCCGGTGATTCAGCAGGAGTAGACGAGGCTGACGTCATGACGCCCAGCCCCATGCGTTTCACCCTGCGTTCCACATGAGCTGAACATCACTCGTCACATCCTCCTGCTATGCTCTGACGTGAGGGTGGATCGCTCCGCCCAGATGGGAGTAAACATACGCCGTGCGCTCCACTGTATGTATCTCCTTCAGTTGTGTGTAAACCGATCGTATAACACACAAGTCTGATAACAGTGAGATGTGACGGCGTGTGTAATTCACCATACACAGATACCGAATCCATGGAGTTCATTGAGGGATATTATGATGTATATATGGAATATAAAGATACCAATACAAATCTATCAGTCTCAATAGAGTGACTAAATAGTTAACCCTTAATTGCCATGAAGCCATATATACAGTCCAAAATAGAACGGGGAGGCGAGACGGAAGCAAACATAGACACCTCAAGGTGGGTCATGGACCGGTAGTTATTATAAAGTGAACAAAAGAAGTAAACATGAGGTCATGGTAAGAAATAAAGGAAAGAGAAAAAGAGAAAAAGGAGGGGGTATCATGATTGATTAATAAAGGCATTTACATCCCATTCGACGTTTAGGCCGTATGGTTGGTAACTTTTGAGTTGATAAATACAGAATACCTCCAACTTGGATACCCCTCTGATGCTAGGTTCCCCCCTCCAATGAGGAACAAATTTGTCAATAATCTGGAAGTTAGTGCCAACCACCTTCTTATTGTGCTTCTCGAGGTAGTGCCTAGGTACCGTATGTTTGGTACATCCCTTGATAATTTTAGCAATATGTTCACTAGCCTAGCATCAGAGGGGTATCCAAGTTGGAGGTATTCTGGATTTATCAACTCAAAAGTTACCAACCATACGGCCTAAACGTCGAATGGGATGTAAATGCCTTTATTAATCAATCATGATACCCCCTCCTTTTTCTCTTTTTCTCTTTCCTTTATTTCTTACCATGACCTCATGTTTACTTCTTTTGTTCACTTTATAATAACTACCGGTCCATGACCCACCTTGAGGTGTCTATGTTTGCTTCCGTCTCGCCTCCCCGTTCTATTTTGGACTGTATATATGGCTTCATGGCAATTAAGGGTTAACTATTTAGTCACTCTATTGAGACTGATAGATTTGTATTGGTATCTTTATATTCCATATATACATCATAATATCCCTCAATGAACTCCATGGATTCGGTATCTGTGTATGGTGAATTACACATGCCGTCACATCTCACTGTTATCAGACTTGTGTGTTATACGATCGGTTTACACACAACTGAAGGAGATACATACAGTGGAGCGCACGGCGTATGTTTACTCCCATCTGGGCGGAGCGATCCACCCTCATGTCAGAGCATAGCAGGAGGATGTGACGAGTGATGTTCAGCTCATGTGGAACGCAGGGTGAAACGCATGGCGCTGGGCGTCATGACGTCAGCCTCGTCCACTCCTGCTGAATCACCGGAATTAGATATTTCGATCCCCTCGTTTGAGTACGAGGATGGGAGAGGGATTATCCCACATTTAGGTATTTATACATTCTAGATGCCTATTCGACTATTATCTTCACATTGATATTTCCGCTAGCGGGGATGTATTTCCGGTAGTTGGAACGCAGACACCCGGAAGTGCACGACAATTGACACGCACGCTAACAGGGAGATGGCGGAGGAGGTGGAAGACACATCCAGGTGGGTACAGGTTATTTAAGTGCAGCCAGGAGCTGGGGTTCAGTTATACACCCCTGTTGATGTCTTTCTTAGACGAAACCGGTCGGGTACGCTAACCTCATCATCACTTACTGCACACCATTGGGATACACTCTCCATTTTAGGTGGAAGAGTCATTGTGTGTTTTCTGTTGCTGTTTGCAACTTACAGTTTGGATTTGTTTGGACTTTTAATTTTATGTTTATTCCATTTTTTCACTCATGGAACATTGCTGTGAATTTTATTTTATTTTATCAAATTTTCTCACTCGTGTATTATTACGGTGAAGTGTATTACATTTTTTACACTATGAGGAGTTTTTTTCTTTTTTATTCCTCAATACAACACTAATTGAGCACTATCACGAAGCTCACTTTCTACACCGGAAAACCTCAGTGGAAAACCTCAGCAAACCCTTGGACACAGCATACCTCAAAGTCAACATCTGAAGGTGACCAGAGAGGACAATCGGTCCATACAGGCCTGAATGACTCCGCCACCGTAAGGTGTAGTGCGAGTCCACCTTGTCCGGTAAGGGTGTCCATTCTTACCATATTATCATTGAGGATTCCACTGTTGATGTTTTGTATCTTCACTCAAGAGGAATTTCCGTGTCTCTATACCTATTTGCACATGGACTGTTTATATGTTTGTTGAACAATATTTTTATTGATTTTCTGCACTTATATACATACAACTTTGTGCGGTGCACTGTACCCTTGCATGGGAGGTATAGCATATTATGTTACACGCACTACTCACTGTAGACACATATTAATTCACCAAGGCCAGGATTGGAATCTGATTCGCAAGTTCTCTTACCTACAGCGTTCCTCTCCTTGGCTCAGTTGGATAAGTAGTTTACCTATTACTGGTACCATCACTGGATTTTGGTGATTCATTGATCTAGTATAGTGAAAAATAATTGTTTGTTTCCCACTCAAGTCTAAACAAAATATCCTGACCTTATTTTTCCTTTTTTTTTTTTTACAGCATCGGTAGAAGAAGAATCTACAGCTACAGGTAGGAGGATGATTTCTAATTGATCCCAATTTGGGACTTGTAAGAAAAGGCTGTCTTAAACAGGCAAAGCTTTTAATCAACTAGAAAGGGACTTACTGTGACTTTTTTATATAAACTTTACCATTATGAAATAGAAGACAGTAATTGATCATATGCGAAAATAAATAAACAGGAGTTAGCCCATAACTTGCCTGATATTCAACACATGCAATCATAGTGTGTAGACTGTGGGGACTGTGGGGTTGATTTACTAAAAATCTGGAGCAGCTGTGCATGGTGGTCAATCATCTTCTAACTTCAGCTTGTTCAATTAAGCTTTAACCACTTAAGGACTGCCTCCTACACATATACTTTGGCAGAATGGCACAGCTGGGCACAAGCACATACCTGTACGTCCTGTTTAATAGCCCAGCCGTGGGGGTATTTATTATAGCAAAAAGTAAAAAATATTGTTTTGTTTTTTTTTCTAAATTGTCGCTCTATTTTTGTTTATAGGGCAAAAAATAAAAACCGCAGAGGTGATCAAATACCACCAAAAGAAAGCTCTATTTGTGGCATAAAAAGGACGCCAATTTTGTTTGGGAGCCACATCGCAGTTAAAGTGACGCAGTGCCGAATCGCAAAAACTGGCCAGGTCCTTTACCTGGGTGATGGCCCGAGTCTTAAGTGGTTAACAAAAAAAACTGGAAGCTGATTTGGTTTCTAATCAGAGCTGCAGCAGATTTTGCACTCAGTTTTAGTAAATCAACCCCAATGTTCAGTGAGCTTATAAAACTATGATTATATCCATTTTTGTTAATATATATTTTATTTCCTCACATATGATTGGGTATTCAAACTGAATGCAACTTCACCTTATTTATGCCATATTTGAACACTTTATGAGGTTAAATTAACAATACATTTTTTTGAAAAAAAAAAAAATCTTAAGGCATATATATTGCAACTGTCACCACCGTTTACGACATTCCATCCACCCACGACAGCTTATACGACACTCCACAATCCAGCAGACACGATCCATATCAATTCCCCAGAAAATGAGACTGACAGCTCTATCTTCTGGTTTCAAAATGAATGAATGCTTTAATGGTTTCTTAGCTTGCTTTTATATCCAGTACAACATATTAAAGTTAATCACAGGAACAATGAGTTGCCCTTCAATCCACATCTTTAGACAGACCGGCTGTCTCCGACAGAAAGGTGTTTACACCTGATAATCAAAAGGCTTTAAACAGTGTTATCACACAATAGAAAGGTCTAGGAGCAGACCTGAATTAACACCTCTACAGGCTTACACAATGGACAATTAGTATATCTTCTGAGTCTATTGACCTGGTTAGGGGTCAGAATAAAATCACCTGTAATATCTCCAGACATCCTGGAATATGAACTACCAGTAATGTCCCATCTTCTGCAAAACATGAATTATGATTTATTAGCCACCCTATGCCCAAAAGGGGCACAGGGTGAACTTGGACCCAAGAGTTATTAGTGCCGCTGGCACAGGAGTATCCCCCATTCCTCAAAAGTCTCTGGGCGTCACAGGTCATCCTGTTACATCTATATTTTTTTTGCATCTTTAATTTTTTAAGTAAACCAAGCCCACTGGGTAATTTGAACAACTTCAGCTCCAGAAGTTTTTACCCCTTTCATAACTAGGCCATCATTTTTTTTATTTAGCATTGCGTTACTTTAACTGGTAATTGAACGGTCATGCAATGCTGTGCCCAAACAAGGCCAAAATGTATTCTGCTGCATGTCTTAACCAATAAGTATATATTGATTAGTTTGCTTGAAAGTTATAGCATCTAAAAACTATGGTATACATAATGGAATTCTTATATATTTACTATACACAGTCACTGTACTAACGACACTGGATGGCAAATGGTTATCACATGTATTAATGTGTGTGTTATGTGCTGCTTTGTACTTAAAATCTTTTTGTTCCTTTTCCCTAAAAACAAAGTGAACATTCCCTCAATACAGGGCTGTGATTGGACACAGCCAATCAGCAGGTCCCAGCCATGGCCAGGACCTGCTAAAAAGAAACAAGTGTTTCTAACACAGTGGGGGTCTGCTTGCTTTAACCGATTGCTTACCAGGTTGGCTAGGCTGAGTGAATCGCCGTAGCTGTACGCCGGCTTTTACATGGTGATCTGTGTGCGCATCTACGCGGATCGGCCAATGGGGGCACCAATCAGTGGCCTGGCAGACTTGATGTCCACCGGCTGCCCGCAATCGCTCCTTACAGTGACAGAATGGGGATCTGCTATAGTAAACAAGGCAGATCTCTGTTCTGACAAGGGATCACACAGACCCTGTCTTTCTGCTATGCAGGAAGGTGGGTCTGTGTGTTGTCCCAGGCAGCCCATCTCCCATACAGTTAGAAACACAATCAGGGAACACAGTTAAACCCTTGCTCGCCCCTGATGTTAATCCCTTCCCTGCCAGTGCCATTAGTACAAAGTCAGTGCATATTTTAGCACTGATCACTGTAATAATGTCACTAGTTCCCAAAAAAGTGTCAAAAATGTCAGTTAGATGTCTGATCTGTCCACTACAATGTCGCAGTCCCACCAAAAATCGCTGATCACTGCCATTACTAGTAAAAAAAAAATTATAATAATAGAAAATGCCATAAATCTATCCCTTATTTTGTAGACGCTATAACTTTTGCGCAAACCAATCAATAAACGCTTTTTGGTATTATTTTAACCAAAAATATGTAGCAGAATACAAATTGATGTAAAAAAAAAATGTTTTAAATGATTACTTGGTGTATTTTATAGCAGACAATAAAAAAAGATTGTTTTTTTTTTTCAAAATCGACAGTCTTTTTTTGTTTATAGCATAACAAATATAAACTGCAGAGGTAATCAAATACCACCAAAAGAAAGCTCTGTTTGTGGGGAAAAAAAGGATTTTATTTGGGTACAGAGCTGCATGGCCATACAATTGTCAGCTATGGTAACACAGTGCCATATCGCAAAAAATGGCCTGGTCATTAAGGGGGCAAATGGTTTATAAATCTCTCCCCTGTAGTACACACTTACCTCCTCTTTGCTCCCCACAGCTCCATTCAGCTGCCAGGAGCAAAACAATCTAAATAATACTTCCAGATACAGAGGAGCAGGTGACATGCTCCATGTGACAGCGTTGGTGGTTGGTGATTATGCCCTTATGTAAGCTCTGACTTGAGCATCATAGTGATTACACATGGTTTCCTCTACTCACTAAACAAGTAGTTGGGAGGGAGGAAAGCATGTGGAAAAAGGTAAGAGCATTCTGCTTTGCCATGGATGAGAAAACATGGGTTCCACATTAAAAGTTACAGAGAGGAAACCTTTTAGGCACTAGAAGCTAATTTCTGTTGCAGATATCTACTCGTATACATTGAGAATCAAGTTAAGAAACCGAAAATTGGTATCTATGCAAAAGCTGCATTGCCAGGAATTTTTTAAAAGGAGATGTGCACCCAATAAAAGCAATCCACCTGAATATTGCACAAGCTGTCTTTGCACAATACCTTCTAATGCAGCATCTGGAGAGACACAGGCATTTCTTCACTTAGCTTTGTTGCTTACTCATATATAGCTGCCCTTTTAAGAGTGAAAGGGCAACTGATTGAAATTTTCTAGCCGACTACTATTAAGAACGTAGGCGGAAAGTCTGCTGTACAATTCATGCTTGTCTGATATGAGCACATCATTTCATGTACTTATCTGAAGAAAAATATTTTTATTTTACCAGTCCTAATATGAATGTACGTATTAGATGTAGAATGCACTTAAAATATGTATGGCCAGCTTTAGGGTAAAAGGATATATTAAAATTAAAGCTTACCTTTGCAGCTTAACCACTTCCGGACCGACTCACGCCGATATACTTCAGCGCTTTGAAGAGGGATATCGTTGTTATTGCAGCAGCTAGCTGCCATAACCCTGGTATCCTCTTCTTCAGTAAGCGGTCTGGTTTCAGGTAAAAGTGGTCTCTGCAGTGGATTCGCCGCAAGATCACTTTTATCGGCAGCGTGAAAGGGCCCCCCTCCCGCAGCTCTCCGGTGCCTACTGCCGCTTACCGGAGCCTCCGTCAGTGGCAGAGGCGATCTGAACCTTCTCTCTGTTAGGTATGGAGATGAGTGAGGGGAAGGTGGCCCACACCTGTCTCCATACCATTGCCAGGCAGAAGTGACATCAAAACGTCTTTTACGCCCATAGCACTTAAATGAACAATTTTTGTTTATTGCATTTTAGTGTAAATAGGAGATCTGAGGTCTTTATGACCCCAGATCTCCTATTTAAGAGGTCTCATCATGCTTTTTTTCATTTTCTTTTTCTATTACAAGGGATGATTACATAGGAATAGCAATAGGAATAAAAGTGACACTTTTTTTTAAAGAACAGAAAAAGAAAATGAACGCGCCCCTGTCCCGCCGAGCTTGCGAATGCATGCGTGAGTAGCGACCGCTATTGAAAACAGTGTTCAAACTACACATGTGAGGTATCACCACCAATTTTGTTCTGCCTAGTGACACGTCAGTGATCTACTGTTCCCTGTGATCAGGAACAGTGATCAGTGACTTGTCACTGGTAGCTGCTCCACCTAACAGTTAGAATCACTCCCTAGGACACACTTAACCCCTTCACTGCCAGTGTAATTTTCACAGTAATCAGTGCGTTTTTATAGCACTGATCGCTATAAAATTACAATGGTCCCAAAAATGTGTCAAAAGTGTCAGATGTGTCCGCCAAAAATCACAGATCACCGCCATTACTAGTAAAAAAAGCACTAAAACTTTTGTGCAAACCAATCAATATACTAGAAGTATACATATCGGCCTAAACTGAGAAAAAAATAGCTTTTTTTAAAAAAAAATGGGGATATTTATTATAACAAAAAGTACAAAATATATAAATATTTTTTTTCAAAATTGACACTCTATTTTTGTTTATAGCACAAAAAATAAAAACCGCAGAGGTGATCAAATACCACCAAAAGAAAGCTTTATTTGTAGAAAAAAAAGGACGTCAATTTTGTTTTGGAGGCACGTTGCACGACCAGACAATTGTCGCAAAAAGTGCTCTGGTCTTTGGTCAGCCAAATGGTCCGGGGCTTAAGTGGTTAAAATTTAAATTACAACCTCCAACCCATGCAATGAAGGGTATAGACAAAGGCCCTTATGCTTATGTCACAATGGTATATTTACCGATAACATAAAACATATATAAAAAAAAAAAACTATATATAGCATGTAAATAATACCAAAAAAGGCCTTAGATTGCACAGAAACACTGTGCAATCTAAGGCCTTTTTTAAATTATTATCATTCTTTCTTATATGTATACTCAGTGCCCTAGAGGTCCTACCAATGCATTAGAAGCCACAATCACACTCTAGCATGTAGACCACCCTTACATTATGCAAGTGATAAGAACCTTGATCTTATAGTTCTTGTTGGTAACCGAAGAAGAAAATTATTTATGCCTTTTATTATTACTTCTTGAATGCCTACATGCTGAGCACCATTCATATGCATAAAAGCCAGACAAAAAAGAGAACAACTGATTCTCATTTACAATAGGGGGATCCACAACCCCAGAAGCAATCATATCTCTGAGACAGGGGGCCCTTCATTAAATAAATTCAGGACGTGCAGTCTTTCAACAAAATCCACCAATGCTTGGTGATGATTCTTTCTAATTTCCTATACTGTAAATTATAATCCATCACCATTTTGTATTCATGTTTATTCTCCTTTATTTTTTTGGGGCCTAAAATAAGGAGATTCCTATTCAAGGACATTTCCAATTGGGCTGTGGATTGTTTTAAAAACAGTGGGCCAGATTCACGTACATCGGTGCATTTTTTGACTGGCGTAGCGCACACCTCATTTACGTTAGACTGCCGCAATGTAGCGGCGCAATCACTGTATTCTCGTTTGATTTGCGCAGAAATTAGCGCCTGTGCAACGTAATTTCAGAGGTGTAAGGCGGAGTAATTCAAATTGGGAAGAACGTGGACGTGTTACATTGAAATGAGCCGTGACCCCATGCAAATGAAGGACCGGCCGGCTCGCGAATGCGCACATGAAGCAGACCATGGTCAGCACCTCTGTGCGCATGCTCACAACTCGGGAACGGCGCAATCAGTGAAATTGGAAGTGGACCCAGGCAACTTAGTGAACTACGCAGACAGCATAAATAGACAGACACAAGCGCACTTCCTTTGCAAAAGTACATCCCTTTGTATCCCTTCCTATACAGCAAGGTGCTTTTGTTCTGTTGTTTATTAGCGTTTGTTTGTTTGTTTGTGATGTGTCTTTGAGATATTTGGGGACTGTTTTGCAGAGTGATTTTTGTCTTTTATGTGTTTTCTTTGTTGTTATTTTTTTTAAATTAGATTTTTGCTGGGCATTTTTTATTTTTGCTGGTCAATTTTGTTTTTTTGGGGGTTCTGTTTGTGAATGATTTTGGAATGTGGGGGTGACATTCTTGCCGGAAAAGAGTTGTCACCCTCATTTGTGGTGGAGAAGTGATCCCCAGGTCCGTGTGAATGGTGTATGAATGTACAGTGACATAATTGGAGCCGTGGCATGGTGTTGCTGCTCACAAGTCCTGCATGGTGGGCTTGTGCCAATCCAATGTGATGAGGATGTGATGTGTCTGTGCTAGGGACCACAGTGGTGTGCATGCATGCATTCTCATTGTGCCATGATTAATGTGTGTGTTTAACGTGCAAAGATGCCTAATGTGAGCTGGCTCCTGGTTGCTCTTCCCTCAGAAGACGGGGTATCCTCGGTTAGGGGGGGATTGTCTGGTTCAGGGGTCAGGTCATCACGTATGTCAATCTGCAGGCCCTTTCTTACTGCAAAGTTGTGCAGCATGCAACATGCACCAATGATCTGGCATACAAAGTTTGGGGAATATAACAGGGTACCATGGGGGGTTCCATATAGGAGTCATGAGATGGGGTCCCAGTGCATATGCAGAGTCACCCTGAAGGGATAAGACAGGAGGATGTTAGTAGTGCATGTGCCCCTTGTGATTTCAGCATCATGGGGGGGGGGGCAGTCATGCCTGCCACCCATGTCACTCACCAACCAGCCAGCTGCCCCCATACATGTTCTGTTCGAAATCTGTGGGGATGGGGCTAGGATTGTATATGTAGCTGTCATGGGTGTCATGGGTGGTGTCATGTGTTGGGCTGGTGTTGGGCTCCTGCAGGGTTGTGGTTAATTCCAGGATGGCATGAGGGGTGAATCTGAAGATGCAAGACACCTCAGAATCACTCATGCCAAAGATGTCTATGCGTGTGTGATATATCAAGTGAAGAGTGAGGGGCTTGTATCAGATTAGATTATTATATCCATCAAGGTTTTAAAGGGCTATTGAAAGATAGTGAGACAAGAAATAGCGATTGAAATCTCAGAATATTTCACACTTAATGCAGCCCCCGGATGTCTCTTCCGCTACACTCTGGTCGGCCCACAAAGCGGTTATGAGAGGTCATCTTATTAGAAGGGCTGCACAATGCAACAAGAACAAACTGGAGAAAATGTATTCTCTCACTAGGGACCTACATAACCTATACAGAGACCACACGAATACTCATGACCCAGACATTTTCAAATTGATTTCACATAAACGCAACGAATTGGACTTATTACTGTCCTCTAAAGCTGAAAAAACTCTCCGCTGGTCTAAAGCTAGATTTCTCTTATCTAGCAATTCTTACTTCACAATGTTCGCACGGAAACTTAACCACTCAATAAAACCTACCCATATTTACAAACTGAAAAATAATGCTAACCATATGGTCACACACCCCCAAGAAGTGCTTTCAATATTCACTAAATTCTACTCCGATCTCCTCTCCACGCCAAACACCTCCTCCCCCTCCTCTTCAACCCCTTGGCTGGATAGTCTCCCTCTTCCAAAACTTAAACAAACACAGATAGACAGTCTTAATGCACCATGCTCAGAAGAGGAGATAGCTCAAACAATTAAAACACTAAAGAGAAACTCCGCCCCAGGCCCAGATGGCTTTTCGTCGTTATATTACAAACAATACTCTCAACTATTAGTCCCACATCTAACAAAATTATTTAACTGCATCCTGAAGGGAGAACACTACCCGGACGAGATGTTACTCGCTAATATGTCCCTCATCCCAAAACCCAATAAGGACCACACATTACCCCAAAATTACAGACCAATTTCAGTTATTAATAACGATCTCAAAATCTTTAGCAGACTCCTTGCAAACAGACTCTCTACAATTATCCCCACCTTAATCTCCCCTTACCAATCAGGCTTCATCCCAGGCAGGCAAATCACTGACAACATTAGACTGGTCACGAACATCATTCAGGACGCAAATGTACACTCTAAATCACTCTTAACCACTTAAGGACCCCCGCACGCACATATACGGCCACAGAATGGCATGTACAGGCACAAGGGCGTAAATTTACGTCCCCGCCTTCGTGCGGTTCGGGGGTCCCATCGGGACCCCCTCTGCGGCGTGCGGGGGTCCCCCTGGCTCCGGGAGCGATCCGGGACGAGCGGGCGGATGTCGGCGTTTACCCGCCCCCCCCGATCGCTCCCGCCAATGCGCGCGCTCGCTCCTGTCACTTCCTCCTCCTGTGTAAACCAGGAAGGAGGAAGTGATGTAATCTCCCATCGCAGCGTATTTCCAACCGCTGCGATGGGAGAAACACCTAACAGTAACTGAATATATCCTGTCACGCCGTTTACAGCGTATATTTAACCGGGATCCGATGGCTGTACACACCATCGGATAAAGCGCTGACAGCGGTGACGTTGACGCGACGGAAGTCCGCGCGCATGCGTGTCACAGGATACGACGCTCCGCAAGATATGTGCGCATCCGCGGACATATTATCCGGCGGAAATTTCAAAGCGCTTTGCGATGAATCAAAAGCGGGAGAAAACCATGGTCAGCGGAAATATCCCCTCGTGTGTACAAGGCCTAAGTGTGCACCAACATTACACTGACACACACTCACATAGGCATACTTAACCCCTTGTGATCTGCAAAAAAAAACAGTTAGTGTTAGGTTCAGGATAGCCCCCCCACCCCCCCTAATAAAGTTTTAACCCCCTGATCACCGCCCTAGTTAACCCTTTCACTCCCTATTGCCAGCGTCACTAAGCGATCATTTTTCTGATCGCTGTATTAGTGTCGCTGTTCCCGCTAGGTAGCTATTTTTTTTATCGCAATTTTTTTTTTTTACTAAAGACATGTGGCTAAATAAATTTTGGCCTAAATGTTTGACTAAAATTTAGTTTATTTGATTTTTTTTTTAACAAAAAGTAAAAAATAGTGTTTTTTTTTCAAAAATGTCGCTCTATTTTTGTATATAGCGCAAAAAATAAAAATCGCAGAGGTGATCAAATACCACCAAAAGAAAGCTCTATTTGTGGGAAGAAAAGGACGCAAATTTTGTTTGGGAGCCACGTCGCACGACCGCGCAATTGTCTGTTAAAGCGACGCAGTGCCGAATCGCAAAAACACCTTGGGTCATTTACCAGCGTATTGGTCTGGGTCTTAAGTGGTTAATGCTCAGCCTGGACAATAATAAGGCTTTCGACAGTGTTACCTGGTCATATCTTGACACAGTACTTCACAAATTCGGCTTTAGTAGTGAATTTTTACATGCATTTCATGCACTCTACCATAACCCCTCCACTAGAATACGTTTACCAGGTTGCAACTCGGAGTTCTTCAGGGTAGGAAGGGGTACCAGACAGGGCTGCCCCCTTTCCCCCTTATTGTTCGCATTAGCTATCGAACCTTTATCCACAGCGATCCTACTTAATACCAACATCACAGGGTACTCAACAAGCTCCAACACATACAAATTGAGTATGTATGCTGACAATATGTTATTATTCCTATCCCAACCTGAAACCACTTTACCCAGCCTCCTACAGACCCTCAACAGCTTTGCATCCATTTCGGGCCTCACCGTCAATGTCACCAAATCAATAGGCATGCCGATAAACATCCCCCCTCTACGATGGAATCCTTGCATTCCTCCTTCCACTTCTCCTATTCGTTAGAATCCCTCCCATATCTAGGCATACATCTAACCCCTAATCTCAATGACTTCGAAGCCAAAAACTACATCCCAATGATACAAAAATTAAGAGCTACTCTTAAAATGTGGAAATCCTTTAAGATCTCGTTTTTGGGCAGAATCACTGCAATTAAGATGACACTGCTACCCAAAATATTGTACCTTTTCAGAGCACTCCCCATTAGAATCAATAAAACCCTTATCACCAGATTCCAATCGGACATTAACAAATTTGTATGGGCAGACTCCCACCCACGCTTATCAAGACCAATTTTATACAAATCCCACAAATGTGGTGGCTTCGGCCTCCCAGACTTCTGGCTATATTATTTATCTGCCAGGTGGACCCAAATAGCACAATGGCATATTCCGAATTCTAGAATCCCATGGGTGGAATTTGAGAGAGCTTCGATTTTACCATATTCTATCTCAGGTTTACTATGGGGGAACAAAATCCCGATTCCCTCTTTGGCCGCTCGTAATCAATTAGTTGCACACTCATACCAACTATGGAAGCTACACAACCATAAGTTTAACCTTACCTCCAAATCCCCCCCCACACGCTTCATTCCTGGGCGACCCTAAATTCACCCCTAACGCTCGTGAGCCTATAGATCTTACTTGGTGGATAAACAACAACCTGACCTCACTCTCCAAGCTCATAATTGGCACCAATTTTATCTCCTTCCCCGCCTTGAAATCAAAATATCACGCCCCAGATTCAGAATACCGCAATTTCCTTCTTATTAAGCAGTTCTTCGATACACACTTCCAGACCCTAAACACCCAACCCCCATCCCTTTTCGAAAATCTATGTCTAAACTCACCCAGAAAAAGAGGTTTCATCTCCATACTTTACTCTTTCTTAATTAACAACCCAGACGTCAACAAACTTCCATACATGATCAAATGGGAACATGAAGAGAATTTTACATACTCCACAGTTAATTGGAACAATTGTATAAATAATCTACATATGTGCACTAAATCAATTTCTATCAAAGAAACGGCCTTGGAACTATTTACAAGATGGTACTATACACCCACCAAACTTCACTCAATATTTCCCTTATCCTCCCCATCTTGCTTCAGAAACTGTAACTCCTTGGGCTCATTTTCCCACACATTTTGGTATTGTGACAAAATTAAAAGCATATGGCTACAACTAGAGAAATTTGCATCCACAATCTCAGACAAGAACATTACCCTAACATTGCATAACTGCCTTCTTTTTTCTCCAATCTCGGGCCTCCCCACCTGTTATATGAGACTGATACACACAATATACGTAGCCATACATTGGTTGATAGCTTTACATTGGAAATCACCGACGATACCAATAGATCCACTCAAATCGAGGATTAACAACATGTGCCTAATGGAAAAAATATTCCATATCCTACAAAATACCAGCCATATATATGTCAATAAATGGTCTCCCTGGTTCGAACATTCCCCACAGTTCTTTAACCCTATCTAATCTTTTTAAACGTCTCACACCCCAGCTGTCACTGTTTTATTCCTCCATGATGTTTTTGTTACTCCTGCTCCTAAGTTTTTTCCTATCATGTATAACTATCTATGGTCCTCACAAGTTGTCTTAGGCCTTGTACACAGACTGACTCTGTATATGTATTACATTCCTTTATATATATGCTTTAATTTCCTGGATTTGTACCACCACTTACCTTTCACAATAAAAGTTTGTAAACAAAAAGAAAGATAGTGAGACCATGTTTGTAATTTGTATGTATGTTATGTATTGATGTATATATGTATGTATTTTTTTTTTGTAAAAATGTTTCTAAAAGCAAAGAATTTTTTTTTGGAAAGAATAAAAAAAAACTCTCCCGTGCCCTCCTCCGTGCCCTCCTCCATGCCCTCCTCCTTCTTTGCTCATCTAAAGTCAGTAGTATAGCTTTGAGCATGGATGCCACTGGCATGTTGGCATACAGTTTGTTGGGCAGCAAGTGTGACTGCTCAGCTCCTCACTAACAGTGTTGCTTTAGCTGACATGTAGACAGATTGTCTAATTTTATACTACCTTTTATATGGTCTAATTTTAGACAGGACGTGCAGCTGTTGCGCACAGCGCGTAGCCTGCGCTGCACCAACATTCTTTTGTGGATCCACGTAACTCCCTCATTTGCATATTTGAATAGCAAATCAATGGTGTGTCTACCGCAGTTTTGCGCGGACGTATGCGCCTGTCTATCGAAATTACGCTGAACAAAAAAAGTAGATTTCTTGCGTATCTCGTTTTGGGGATGCGGCGCATCGAAACGCATGCGCAAATTTAGACTTACGCCGCGCATCTCCTGTAACGCTGGCGTAATCGCTCTGTGAATCTGGCCCTGTATGTTTAGGCTTAACTGTCATATGTATATTTGCGCTGCAAAAATGTTTGTTATTTAGTATTGTCTTGTGGGGCTTTGTGAAATTACCCTTGATGTTCAGCTTGCAAATTTTAATTGTATGTTACCTCTGGGTTGCGCTAATTGAATTTTTTGTTTTGAATTTATACATATAACTTACCGTAATTTAAATTATATTCCATCTTCACATATTTTAAATGGCTTTTTTTGTTTGAGTAGTAACATTTAACTTTTATTTCTTTTTAGCTTTATGTGGTTATCCTTTATATCATCGTAATGTATACTTAAAGCATAGTTCCACCCATTTAAAAATCAGCAGCAACAAAAAGTGTAGCCGATGACTTTTGAAAAATCAGACACTCATCTGTCCCACGGTCCAGGAATGCAGGCTCATGAAGCCCCGCTCCTCTCCCCCTCCTGGGTTGCTTCCCCAAAACAAAACCTTTAACTGTGCCTGATCTTGACAACTATAGGCCCAGTAAAGACAAATAATATGAGGGCTTAAGGGCAATGCTGTCTTCTTCCTCATTAAAGTCAAAGGCTATCAGAATTCCTTCCACCTTTGTATACTCTGTTTTGTCCATCTAGCCATGACTACACTATGATTTTTCTGGTTGCCATTGAAGATCTGTAAACCCATGATGCACCCCTGTATTATAACAAAGCTAATGGAGTGTAATTCATACTAATCTCAAAAGACAAGTATACATAGAGAAGGTATTAAAGCAGAGTTCCACCCAAAAATGGAACCTCTGCTTTAAGTCATGGTTACCCCCTGACATCCCACATTTGGGGGTGGGGGGGGGTGGGGGGCGGATACCCAGTTTTTATGGGCACCCAGCTCCCACTTTCTCCACGGCTCCACAAGGAAGTTCACCTCTCCCCCTCCCTCCCTGCAATTTTCTGGCACAATCTCCACCCATATTACCAATCATAGTCCGTTCATTATGTTTAGCAGCTGTCTGATAGCCTGCCCAGTGGCAAACTTTGTGCGGGCGTAGCGTATCTACTTTAGGCTACGCCGGCGCAATGTTGAGAGGCAAGCATGCTATTCACAAAGAAAATGCGCTCAACGTTGCGCCGGCGTAGCGTATAGTTGTCGGCGTAAGCCGACGTAAGTCAAAGTAGGTGGAAGTGGGCTGGAAGTGGGTGTGATATATTATAATGAAGTGTGACCTCATGCAAATGATGGCCACAGCTTCAAAAAACAAACTGCGCATGCGTCGTCTCTTGGACGCATCCCAGTGCGCATGCTCACAGTTACGTCGAAATAGCTGCCTAAGATACGTAGAACACTGCCTACGACTTGAACATAACCTATGCACAGCCCTATTCACGTAGTACAACGTAAACAGCGTACGCAGCGTAAAATTCGACCGCGTCGTTCCCTGGCCCATACCTTTGCATTACCTACGCCTGCTATATGAGGGGTAACTTTACGCCGGATGTAAGCCTTACGCAAATCGCGTATATGAAGCAGCCAGGCGCATCTACGTTTGTGAATCGGCGTATCTTACTCATTTGCATATTTAAAATGGGAACGCTGAATGCGTCCAGCGTAACTATGCGCCCACGATACGCCGGCGTAGGCAAGTTACGCTGGGCGGCTGAAGCCTTGTTTTACGGCGTATCTAGCTTTGCGAATCAGCGTAACATAACGACGGTGCACATTTGTACTTACTACGGCATAGCTATAGATAGGCCGGCGTAAAACGTTTGTGAATCCGGGCCACTGCCTCTAATTGTGTAACAGTGGCTTAGTGGTGCCAGTGTTTCAAGTAAGAAACAATAGTTTCATAAAAAATATATATTTTAAGAAAACGGTAAAAAGTTATACTTGATGGCAAATGTACTGAAAAAATATATATATTTTGAGTTTACATACATTTTAAGGCTTCTTGCTACACATACTGTAGAAGGAAGACTACCCTCCAACATAACAGACCATCCTCCTTCATTGGTGTAGCAACAAGTACAAAAAAACTAAGCAGTCAAGTTTTATATTTTTCTCAATGTATTGTAATTAATATTATTCAGGTATACATGTAGCTGAGATACAATGGCATATATAGTTACATAGTAGGTGAGGTTGAAAAACACACAAGTCCAACCTATGTGTGTGATTATATATAAGTAGACAACCTACAGAGTATTCAAAACATTCTAATATGTTGCATGTCAAAGTGTAGGATTATTTTGTACATTCATTTACATAAAATTGCACATTCTATGTGATATTCGCCATCTATAATTTTGTATTCAGCATTGATCAATAAAACTGACAGTTTAAAGCTGATCTCTAGGCTGGATTAAAGTAGAAGTTCACTCTAAAACCAAAATCTGTAAATCTACTGGCATCCACAAAATCGGTCTACATACCGTTTCTAAAGCCGATCCCATCTGGTCTACAGCGGTGGAAGCTCTCTGCAGGAGAGACAGCTGACAAGGACTGGGAAATGCCTGGGAAGTGATATCACCCATATGCCGTGTACACACGATTGGTTTGTCTGATGAAAACGGTCTGATGGACCGTTTTCATCAGACAAACCGATCATGTGTGGGCCCCATCGGTTTTTTATCCATCGGTGAAAAAACTAGGAACTTGTTTTAAAATTATCTGATGGTTAAAAAACCGATCATCTGTGGGCAAGTCCATTGGTTAAAAATCCATGCATGCTCAGAATCATGTCGATGCATGCTCGGAAGCATTGAACTTCATTTTTCTCAGCACATCGTAGTGTTTTACGTCACCGCGTTCTGACACAATCGTTTTTTTAACTGATGGTGCATAGGCACGACTGATGAAAGTCAGCTTCATTGGATATCTGATTAAAAAAAAACATCAGACGGTTTTCATCGGATGAACTGATCGTGTGTACAGGGCAATAGAGTTGCTATGGGGCTTCTTCGTCTTCTTTACAGTCTTTGTCTTCTTTACAGGGTTAGATAGGTTAGTCTTAGATTGTGGATGCAAATAGATTTACCGATTTTAATTTTAGAGTGAACTTCTACTTTAATTATATCTAAATACAAGAGACATATGCATTATTACTTGAATTGTGGTGTAATTTGTGTCTTACTGTCAGATCTGTGCAGTAATTCAGCATGAAACAATTCTTATACCAGTCATGGTGAACCTTGGCACCCCAGATGTTTTGGAACAACATTTCCCATGATGCTCATGCACTCTGCAGTGTAGTTGGGCATTGTGGGAAATGTAGTTCCAAAACATCTGGGGTGCCAAGGTTTGCCATCACCGTCCTATACTTTGCCTCTTTGCAGGAGTTTCCTGTAATATAGAGCAACCAGTGCTGCTCTCTCCCTTTGTAAAGGATGACAGGTCTTGTATAGGCCCTTTTGGTTTGTTTGTAAAAAAAAATGGGTTTATGGGTCCAACCCACAGATGTGCCCTCTGCACAGTCTATGCACTGCACAGTGATGATGTCATCATTGCTGATACAAGGTAATATCTGGGTTTGCTAAGGCAATTGGTGCACACAAAGTGTATTTATATCCTTTGTGGTTAGTAGGCTGACAGTAGGCTGCGACTTGTCATGCAATTTGACCTGTCAAAGTGTTCAGTGTGAACGAGGGCTTCTTTTGGCAAATGCAAGCTGACTGGCTGGGATGCTATATAGTTATATAGTTAATCCGGTTGAAAAAAGTCCATCCAGTTCAACCAACGTAGAGAAAAAAACACACTCACACAAATAGAAAACCTCTATATACACTAGACTATACCGATAATTGATCCAGAGAAAAAAAAATGGCTTCAGTCATTTCTGAGATATGGATCTGAAACAAGTATGCAGGAGTCCTGACATCCCTGACTGTCACTGGAAAAAAAAACTCCACTAATCGTGTTCATGAGACAATCATAGTATTTTGGATGTCTCATTACCTTCTGTCAGGTTTACAAGTCACCATGGCCCAGATTCACAGAGCGATTACGCCTGCGCAACTGCTGTTGCGCGTGCGTAAGTCTAAATGTGCGCGTGCGTATAGTTGGACGCGATTCACAAAACAATATACGCCAGAAATCTACGTTTTTTGGTCCGGCGTAATTGAGTTAGACCTTCGCTTCCCTTCGCGCAAAACTGCGCTAGACACACCATTGATTTGCTAGTCAAATATGCTAATGAGGGAGTTACGGGGATTCACAAAAAAACGCAGTTGCTGCGCAGGCTACGCGATGTGCGCAACTGCAAAATGTTCTGTCTAAAGTTAGAGGACCTAAAAGCTGGTCTAAATTTGAAAAAAAGTCTAATTGTCAGATAAAGCAACACTGTTAGTGAGGAGTTCAGCAGTCACACGTGTTGCCCAACAATCTGTATGCCAACATGCCAGGGGCATCGTCGCGCATAGCTATACTACTGACTTTAGATGAACAAAGAAGGATGAGGGCACGGAGGATGGCACTAAGGAGGGCACGGGAGATGTTTTATTTTTATTTTTTTTGGCTTATATAAAATTTACAATTTAATCTAATCTAATACAATATTCTTATCTGATACAAGCCCCTCACTCTTCACTTGATATATCACACACGCATAGACATCTTTGGCATGAGAGATTCTGAGGTGTCTCGCATCTTCAGATTCACACCCTCATGCCATCGTGGAATTACCACAACCTTGCAGGAGGACATCAGCAGCCCAACACATGGCACCACCCATGACACCCATGACAGCTACATATCCAATCAGAGCCCCATCCCCACAGATTTCAAACAGAACATGTATGGGGACAGCTGGCTGGTTGGTGAGTGACATGGGAGTCAGGCATGACTATCCCCTCCCGTGATGCACACCTCACAAGTGGCACATGCATGACTAACATCCTCCTGTCTTTTCCCTTCAAGGTGACTCTGCATATGCACTGGGACCCCATCTCATGACCCCATCTCATGCCAGCTCACATTATGCATCTTTGCACGTTAAACACACACATTAATCATGGCACAATGAGAATGCATGCATGCACACCACTATGGTCCCTAGCACACACACCCCACACCCCACATCCTCATCAAATTGGATTGGCACCAGTCCACCATGCAAGACTGGTGAGCAGTAACGCCACGTCAAGGCTCCAATTATGTCACTGTACATTCATACACCATTCACACGGACCTGGGAATCACTTCTCCCTGGTCCTGGGGAACCCTTCTCCACCCAAATTGAGGATGACACCCCTTTTCCAGCAGGAATGTCACCCCCACATTCAAACATCATTCACAACCCAAAATATGCCAAAAATGTCAGCAAAATAATAAAAAAATGCATAGAAAAAAAAAAATGCAGAGAACAAAAATAAAAATGCTTTCAAACCAAAAAAAGGGGAAAAAAAAAATGAATGCCTCTGCCTGAGCCACGCCTGGGGCGCCCCCGGCCACGGCCCCGGACCCTCAGGGGAGACGCATGGGGGAGGGGAAAAGCCGGGGAAGGAGAAGCAGCCCCTGAGATCTGCCCACCTGGCGGCCTGCCCTCCAAGGCCACGGCTATTCTGTCCAGGGCAGCACCAAGTGTTGCCGTGTTGCCCTGGATAGCCTGGGTAAGGGCCCTCACATCCTGCCCAACGCCTGCTGCTGTAGTTTGCAGGTCATTTAGGCAGGTTGTGGAGGCCCGGGAGTGGGAGTCCAGGTTACCCAGCCTATCGTTGATGGAGGACAGGCTCTGATCCACCCGCCCCATAGTCTGGCAGAGCTGTCTCAGAAGGCGGGTCTGGGTGGCCAGGTTCCTTCTCAGACTGGCGGGCAGGAGATTGGGCGCCCCCCTGGTGCTCTGGGATGACCTCCTGGCTCTTGCTGATGGTTGTGGCCGGGGAGAAGGGGAGGCCCTTGTGAGGGGAGCCATGTTGGGGGAGGAGGGGGGGGGGGGCTCACCCTTAGGGAGGGCAGGCTTCTTGCAGCCAGAGGGGAAGAGTCCGCAGAAACCAAACGGCCAGTGCCTGCCATGGACTCCTCCTCCTCATGATTCTCCTCCTCCTCATGATCCTCCTCCTCCTCTTGTTCCTCCTCCGCGGACTCTGGCCTTGTTGGGGGGGCCTCATTAGGCTGCTGTCCTGGCGTTGGAGCGGTCAGGCCAGATGGCCCTGCACCCTCCTGCACATCTGTGGATGACACAAACCATTCACAGGTTGGAGGATCCACACACTTGCCACATATTCCCTTTCACCCCCTCCCCCACACATGCTACACACCTGAGAGAAAATAAAAACCTTACCTGGCACCGCGGGGACCGGACTTGTGTCAAAGCCTGGCAGGCCTCCACTTCATGCCGGTGAAAGGTCAGGGCCACCACACGCTCCGTCGCTGTAAATCTAACCCGGCATGGTGGGCCCCCTCCTGTGCCCCTGGCATGGGCATTTATTGCGGCCAGTTTTTTTTTCACCTCACGCCGGAGGTCATTTATTTTCTTTTCAATCCCAGACCGGGTCCGTGTCTCCCCCTCCCCCCGATGAATTGACCTGCTCCGTGATCATATCCAATATCTCCCTCCTCCTGGCCGGGGTGGTGGTGGCACTCTGCGGGCCGTGGAGAAAACGCCCATAGTCGGTAATGGCCCGGGCAAGAATTCTTTTTTCCCCCACTGTAAAATTAAGCTTTCTTTTTCTCTCAGTCATACTTCCAAACAAAACTCACTAGCAGTCACCAAAAATCTGTCACAAATACAAGCACAACCAATCAGACAAGAACACACACAAAGAGAAAAAGAACACCCAAAAATCACACTAGCACTCAGCAAGAAACAGACACAAAAAAATCAGATGAAAAAATAAAGCAAGAAAACAAACGCCCAGAAATCTATCAATCAAACAAACAGTCAAAAAACACTTATCAAAACTCACTTTCACAAAACTACCAACAAGCACTAGATCACACAGAACACTAATCTGACAACTACAAAACACACTCTAACGAACAACAGAGCAAAAGCACTTGATTCAATGGGAAGGGACACAAAGGGATGTACTTTTGCAATGGAAGTGCGTTTGTGTGTGTCTATTTATGCTGTCTGCGTAGTTCACAACGTTGCCCTAGTCCATGTCCAATTTCACTGATTGCGCCGCTCCCGAGTTGTGAGCATGCGCACAACGGAGCTGACATGGTTTCCTTCACGCGCGCATGCGCGAGTCGGCCGGCCCTTCATTTGCATGGGGTCACGGCTCATTTCAATGTAACACGCCCACGTCCCTCCCAATTTGTATTACTCCTCCTTACGCCTCCAGAAAAAACCTTACGCTTGCGCAATCTCTTGCGCAAAAGCTTCGTGAATCGCGGGATTACGCGGCTAGATTACGCAAGTCTAACGGAAAAGTGGTCCAATAATGCGCCGATGTACGTGAATCTGGG
Source organism: Rana kukunoris (assembly GCA_029574335.1). Taxonomy (NCBI): domain Eukaryota; kingdom Metazoa; phylum Chordata; class Amphibia; order Anura; family Ranidae; genus Rana; species Rana kukunoris. The sequence goes on along the minus strand of CM056049.1, from coordinate 117,097,664 downwards.
CCCATGACTAATAGTGATGGTAAAGCTCTACAATGGAGGTACCAACAATTCTCTACTCTATCTAAAAAAAAACGTTTTTTCCTTTTCAGTTCTGCTTTAAACTGATGTTTCCACTTTTCAGGCATACTCCACCATCGTTTTACTATTGTGTTTATAAGTAGTGAACTGTAGATTGGCCACTATAGGGATCGCTCAATGGCTCATTGCAGTTGCTTTGTCACTCTTTTTATCAATGTTAAGGTATCAGCAAGATCGGAAATACATGTTTCCACTTCATTGCATAGTCATAGTCTTACTTTGTGAGAAGGAGCAAAAATCAAAAACATTGTATACAGTGTGGCCCGTCCATACGTGGCACAGGGGCTCGACCCCCCGCAATTCATGCCCCTGAGCTCTTAATCTTCATGCTGGGCGCCGGATGCATGGATTCCAATGTTTTTTTTTTTCTTTTAAGCACATGATTAGAGCCTGAATTTAAAAAAGGGTGGGCTTGGGGCACAGAGCACTGTGCCCTGAGCCCACCCACTTGTGTGACAATAGCAAATTGATATTAATTTTCATGATTCTCCTCCCAGCCAATCAGGAAACAGGTACTGAGACCCGATTGGCCACATTCAGAATTAAGAGTTTTAAAGGAAAATATCAGGTCTAGCATTTTTTTTATAAACATTTTTTTTTGGTCCAGATTGGCCAATGTACTTATGCATATACTATACCTGTGGGATCCCTCTAAAAGCTGTAAACCACTGTAGTAGACATCGCTACTCCATTAATCTCCACTAGCTTCTGGGTCCTATGCTGAGTGGCTGCCTTGCTGCATTGTGAACACAGGAACTTTGCATTTTGTCATGGGCACCATCCATAGATCGCTTTGCATTTATTTCAATGCAAGCAAAGCATTCTCTGATTGGATGGAGCCAAGTGGTGGTGCAGGGACACCATGCCTTCCATCTCATCTAATTCGAGAACACTTTGAATTAATTGAAAAAATGCAATACATTCCCCCGAATGCCACCTGTGCCAAGCAGCCAACCTCCTGCGTTCAGAATGCAACAGGGCACCCGTGGGTCATGGGACTCATAAGCTAGGCACGTTCACAGGAGTAGTGGTTTCTAATAAAGTGATTTCCAGCTTACACAGGGATCCCATAGGTATGGTATTTACATAGGTACATTTGTCCCAGCTGGATTATGTAAAAATTTCATACCTGGAATTCTTCTTTAAAACATTATCACGTGTTGACTATATCACTTACCTCAAGCTGGTTTCTATTATAATAATAATACAAAAAAAAAAAATACTGAACATATTCTACTTTCCCTTTAAGCACTCTATTAAATGTATCAGTTCTCATTAGTAACAGCAGAACTCTCATACTGTTGTTAATATTAATGTTGTCTCAGAAGAATCAAGCAAGTCTACCCATGCAGTTACGACAGTCATAGAGGGAGATTATATCTGTGTGGGTGAGCCAAAACACCAGCCTTCACAGATTAAACTGTTTATTAATGAACTTAATCAGATCAGTGATTCTTGTCTTCAGTATTAGATACAAGATACTGATCATATGGTGTCCTAATTTATGCAGACAGCCATTGACCATGCACATTCACTTATTAAAAACATTAGCTTTTATGGTTTTAAAGATAGTTTAAAAAAATATTTGGCAATAAACTGAACAGAGAAGGATTTTGTTAGGGAGTTAGAGCAGAACATGTTTTAGGTTGCTCTGTGAATATATCAAAGAACCTTGCATATCAGCTGCAGTTATGACAACCATGCACAATAGCTACTGGTTATTCCAGTAATGACCAGACCCTCAAATGTCCCTTCTCTAAAAAAGAGATAACAGGAATAATCTGAAGGTTTTTCATCCTGAGCAGTCAATGAATGAATGAATGAATGAAAACTTATATAGCGCGGCACATGCGAACTGAACACCCAGCTAGTTGCCACTGATCAACTGTGATGCCTTTCAGTACCACCAAAGTGGAATTATCATAAACTTGCTGCATAATCACTCACTTGATGTGAAAATTAGGGCCTTGACATGGGTATTTTACCTTGGACCGACGGTAAAACATTTTAACCTTGTAATGTTGACCTTTATAAAAATCCAAGAATTATCTTTAGCCAAAAAACAAGCGTCAGTGGTGTGCGCTAGGGTCCAAGCTAGCATCTTCTTCTAATGCACAAATGTAAGATAACATTAAGGAAAGCCTAAATGTCTCTGACTACAGAGTGTAACTAAAGAAATAAAAGGAAATAGTTGCAGTTGACAAGAATGCGCTTTTAGTGCAAATTAATAAAATAGTTTGTTATCCCATTTGGAGTAAACATGTTATACTACGCAAATTTCAGTAAAAGAAAATTAGAGCCTGGGTCAATGTACCAAAAAGAAGAATGAAAATTCATTTTTTTTATGCAGAAAAAAATGAATTTGTGTACCCCAATTACTTGTGCTTAGATTAAAAACGTATTTTTTATTTTTTATACTTTGGGTTTTTTCTTCCCTAATAATGCCTGCAATGGTAGGATAAGGACTTTTCCTGGGAGACTGTTTTTTTACTTTAAATAGATGTACATCTTTAACTAAATGCTAATATTTAAAGAAAAGATATGGTCCTACTTCAACCATATCAGGCTGGGTTCACACTACGATTTTTCCATCCGTCAGCCGCATACGATTTATATGAAAAAACGTATGCGGCTGAAACGGATTGAATCCGTACGTAAACGTATGCGTTTATAAAACGTATACAGTTTCAAAAAGTGCGTACGGTTCCATCCGGTTTTGATTAAAAAACGCATACGTTTTTGGAATTAGTGTCATTTAATAAAAAAAGATTTTCTTGTTTTGAAAATGCGCATGCGCAGACGAAAAACGCATACGGTTTATACGTATGGAACCGCACATATGTGTGTTTTCCATTGACTTTAATGTTAAAAAAAAATGTATGCGTTTGCCATACGGTTTCAAAAACGGACTCAAAACCGTGGTCGAACACGGTTTTGTGTACTGTTAAAAAACGTTTTGCCAGCAAATCGTACGCACCCGGATGCATCTGAGTGCATACGATTTGCAATGCATTGTCTATGTATGCGTTTTCCCGTACGGGCCCGTACGTTTTCAAAACTGAAATTGTATGCGGCTGACGGACGGGAAAGTCGTAGTGTGAACCCAGCCTCACTGATTAAAAAACAAAACAAAAAAAAACACACACATTACAGTATAAAGTACTAAAGCACAGCAAGCAGAGCACTATTTAAACTTATGGATTTAATGAAAAAAATTCATGTGAGTTTCCTTCTCTCCTTTTCTCACAGAGTTCTAGATATAAAGCAAAGAGTGTGACATTGTAGGATGCACATGCACACCACAGTCTGTGGTGTCCTGTCAGGGCCGATCCGCCCTGTAGGCTCAGCCGTTTAGGGCCCCCACAAAGCTGCAAAGGGCCCCTCAAATGACTAGGGGCCATGCCTGGTGGGAAGTCATTTTCAGCCCCTAAACCCGCTTCTCAATTCACTGGCTGCATGGGAGAAGAGGTAATAAGTCAGCAGCCCCTGCTTCTCACTCGCACAATTTCACTCCCGCTGGCAGTCCCGATTTCGGCCGCGATGTAAGAAACATCTGTGCAGGTTTCTGCACAGATGTCAATGTAAATCGCGTCCTGAAATCGCAAAAAGTAGTAAAGGAAATACTTTTTGAAATCGGTGCAGCGCCGCAGATGCTCAATGTGACATGTCACTGTCGGCAGTGCCCCCTCGCTTCTCAACTTTAATGTGACATGTGATTTTGCTTAGGGCCCCAGGCAGGATCGGCACTGGGTCTAATGGAACGCAGATAGCATCCACATTGTAAATAGGTTGCTTGGTTTGCTAAAACAGTGTTTTTCATAAACAATTGCTATTTTTTTAAATAAGAAATGTATGTTCACCTTTTTTATACATTGTTGCATCATAGTGGTGACGATCTCTTTACACACTAGTTTACCCTTCTCCCTTAGATCTGTGTTCTTCAGATGTTTTTCATAAGAAAACCATCAAGTATGCTTTACTTGGACAAATATAGTACTTCCCTGCAGCTTATTTTGAATACATTAAAAAAAGGTGCTCACAGGTTTGGACTTTGGCAGCTTCAGATAAGAGCTTAACCTATGATGGCTGAGTGGTTTAAACCCTGTTAATGGGCTGTTGTTGCAAATCTACCCTTATCTGCTTGATGTTAAGTAGGGATGAGCCCAAGACCCCTGGGTTCGTTTCACACCAGAACCTGCGAACAGACCAAAAGTTTGTGTGAACATTAGAACCCTGTTAAAGTCTATGGGACTCGAACGTTTGAAATCTAAAGTACTAATTTTAAAGGCTAATATGCAGGTTATTGTCCTAAAAAAGTATTTGGGGACCCGGGTCCTGCCCCAGGAGAGTGTTTGGAGACCTGGGTCCTGCCCCAGGGGACATGTATCAATGCAAAAAAAGTTTTAAAAAACTGCAGTTTTTTCAGGAGCAGTGATTTTAATAATGCTTAAAGTGAAACAATAAAATTGAAATATTCCTTTAAATTTTGTACCTAGGGGGTATATAGTATGCCTGTAAAGTAGTGCTTGTTTCCTGTGCTTAGAACTGTCCCTGCACAAAATGTAATTTCTGAAGCTAAAAAGTCATTTAATATCACTTGTGGCTATAATGAATTGTCGGATACTAGCAATACAGAGAAAAGTAATTCATAAAAAAAGAATGCATGGGGGTCCCCCCAAATTGAATTACCAGGCCCTTTGGGTCTGGTATAGATATTAAGGGGAACCCTGCGTCAAATTAAAAAAAAATTATGTGGGGTTTCCCCCAAATATGCATTCCAGAACCTTCAGGTCTGGTATGGATTTTAAGGGGAACTCCACCACAAATTTAAAAAAAAAATGCTGTGGACCCCCACACATTTTTTTTTATGAATGACTTTTCTCTGTATTTTAAATTAATTTTTTTCCTTCAGAAATGACACTTTGTGCAGGGACAGTTCTAAGCATGGGAAACAAGCGCAACTTTTCAGGCATACTATACTCCCCACCCCCCCGGTATGAAATTTAAAGGAATATTTCACTTTTATTGTTTCACGTAAAGGAATTATTAAAATCACTGCTGCCAAAAAAACTGCAGTTTTTAAAACTTTTTTGTGCATTGATACATGTCCCCTGGGGCAGGATCCAGGTCCACAAACACTTTTTATTACAATAACTTGCATATTAGCCTTTAAAATTAGCACTTTAGATTTCAAACGTTCGAGTCCCATAGACTTTAACAGGGTTCTAAAGTTCACACGAACTTGCCGCGAACACCCCAAATAGTTCTACTCAAACTCGAAGCTCATCCCTAATGTTAAGGAGTTTGTTCGTCAAGGAGATCGGTAAGGGGGTGATTGGGCATCTTTGGCCTCAGGGGCAGAGACAGCCAAATACCCTTCTCGTGTCAGGGACAGATTTCTGTGGTCTAAAGAAAGCAAACTATTTAAAGTAAAACTATGGTTGGTGGGTGTTCCTAAATGACATTGTTTATTGGGACACACATTCAAATATCCTCCACAATTAGCTTTCTTTGCAGCTCTCTGCATTCAGTCACATAACCTATTACAATGGAAGTTTGTGCTAAAAGATGTGAATCTGCTAAACTCTGTTATTGCAGGTAGCTAGGTAGCTACTGTATGTATTTTCTCAGCATGTATCACTGACTGTGGGTCCTCTTCTATTGATTTCTGAAGGGTGAATCATCTCCATTCCTGCCACTGGTCCACAATATTTTATTATTATTGGTCCCGAAGGCCAAATACCGCCCTGCTCCCCACCAATCCTCCCCTTTTATATTCCGTATGTGGAATTAAATGGTAAATCCGTTATAGGTTAAGCCTTCTCTCTAAGGTGCTGAAGAATTGATTGCAAATAAGTAAGATCGACATGCAAAGGAGTGAGAGTTTAATATTTGGATTGTTTTTAGAGGCATGTAATTAGGTTGACCAAATAAGCATAAACCATTAAATCTTGGAATTAAATGACAGTGTGTATCTTTAAAATTAATCCTTTATTGCCTTTTATCAAACATGTCACCTTAGTGAGACTTTTTAAAAATGTTTCACCTAGAAGCATTTGCTAGATTTATGTTTTCATTGCTCAGACATCTCAAGCTGAATCAGATAAAGCCATCAAGCCGTATAGTATATTTTACATCTGTTCTAAGCATAGATATTGTCAGCTTGACCATGAGATGCTGTCCTTGAATTTCTGTTGCTTAATACCCAAAGGAGGAATCTGTATCAAACTGCTTTTTGCACTGTTTAATAAACGTTTCACTAAATAATGCTTAAACTTCCATGTGCCTCTGGGAAGATAAGAAAATCTAACCTGAACTGTATCTTGAAGGAGATTTTGCCTTATGATAGACGGCATATGCATGAGAACAGCATCACAATACTGAATGTAAAAAAATGATATGCTAATGACACCAAAAGAGTTGATGTCCTAGTTACCAGCATTTGGGAAAAATGGCAATAACAGGAAGAAAAATAGGTTCTAATTTATATAAAGAACAGATAAAAACTATGTCTCATGAACTAATTTGTGAACAATAAACAAAAGCGTAATATGCTGTAAATAACATGGATAAAATGTAGACATGTTATTAGAGCACTGGGTCCAAAACAGGAGGGGACTTTAAATCCAGATTTTAGAGGCAGATATTTATCAATGTGGGTATTCTCTGGGGTCCCCATAGTAATCTTAAGAATGTCAGAGGGATAAAAAAGGCAAAGATATAATGTGAGTCCACTAAATTTTTACTGCACCTGTCAGAAGGTCATAAGAAAAGCCTAAGAATTTCAGGAGGGGCTCATCAGGGCTTATGTGGTAAGCTTAACAGGAATAATTACATCATATCTGGAATAGTGTTTTAGCAAAGCCTCGTGGTACACCAGACTTTGCAGGATTTTTTGACTGTTTGCTGTTTGTCTGGCTTGTTGAGCAGATCTGCTGATACATTATTCAATATATCACATAATTATTCCTGCCCAGCTTACCATGTCAGCCTTGATGAAGCAGGTCTGGTGAGTCACCAAAACCCATTGGATTTTTTTGTAACTTTCTGCAAAAAAAAATTATTGGACGCACATGATATGCTTGACCCTGTCATCCTTCTTACAAGAGAAATACGTAAGTTACAGTATAGGGCATTAATAACATGGCAGGTTATGTGCTAGTAATGACAATGGCAGATCTACCACTATAGCCACCATATTGGCACTGTGGGGCCCAGGAGAGGGGGGGTGCCCAGTAAGGGCAATGAAAGTGAGCTGTCATTTGGGCTCCTTCCACCACCCACCATTCTGTTATTTGTGTGCAGTGACACTGATAGTTCTTGTCCCTTCCCTTCCCTTCCTGCTTCCTCCTATTTCTCTGTATTAGTCCTTACGCATTTTTGTCTGACAGTACTTCTCCGATCCCAAATGCATGACTTTTTTCAAAATGCATGAAATTCATAAATGTATCTGTTGAAGCCAGTCGGATGACATGTTGTTACTGGGCAATATTGCCCTTTGTTTATTTCCGAGTGCTAGGTTGTGGGTGGCTAATAATGCTGACAACATCATTTGGCTCCACCCCAAGCACTACCCACAGCGCAATGTAATTGTCAGAAACAAGATTCCTGAGCTTAATCTTCAGGTGAGCCGTGCCCAAAAGTTAAATGGTGTGTACTGTTGGAAGAGATGAACAGATAAAAGGGGGTGTAGATGCAGAGAGGATCACAGTGGTGAATAGGAGTGCAGGGGTGGGATGGAGTGCAGAGCTGGAAGCGGTTAAAAATGCATAAGGGCAGAAAGAGGTGGCAGGGTTGCAGTGGCCGAAGGGATAACATGGTGAAAGACAGTTGCAAAAGTGGAGCAAAATGCAATGGTGTGATGCACTCTGTGCTGTGTGTGAGAAGGGCATTGTCACCTCATCCATGCAGGGCAACTTGACAATGCATCTTCATAAAGGCCTCCCCCTGACCTCCCTATACTTGTACTACCATAATCCCTTGCTGCTCCCTCTTTCTCCACAGCAGGAGTTAAATTACTGGTGTCAGTGTTGTGATAGTGCTTGGGCCTACAAATTGGCTCCTTGGCATGAGCACTATCACATGAGTGAAGGTCACATGCATCTTCATACCCAGAAGGGCTGGGGGTTATATAGATTGAATGGTAACAAAGCACACCTAGTTACAAGATGTGTGCTTATCGTACAGGAACATGCGCATTAGTGCAAAATAATATATGCAGTAGCTCAAACATTGTCTCACATTGCAGTAGTAATTGGGGTGATGTCAATGGCATTTTTTTGTTTGGGGGAGGTACACAAATTCCCAGACACCCGTCCACTAGGGGAACGTTTGGAGCTTCTGGGTGATGACAGCGCGGTGTTCCGCCCTATGTCCGTTTCGTAAAATATTACTTCTTCCAGGGGCTCCAAGTGCAATACAACTTTTAATAAATCTTTTTTACTCATTTAATGCGCTATGTGGAGCTGTTATTGTTTTTTACATGGTGGGCATTGATGTTGGTGAAGTTTAATCACTTGTGGATGAGAAGGGGCGCTGAAAACACAAACTCAATACAAAATAATGTGTATATATAAACATTGAAATGTGCAATCTGTTATTACAAAAATCATATATTAATTAGTGAAGTGAATTAGTGTCCATACAATGAAATCAAAGAAAAAAGTCCCAATAGTGCTAAATAATAAGCACCCAATAGTATATCTCAATTCAAAAAAAGGCGTATTTATTGCAGTTCTGGAACCTCCACCATATAATTGCACCCGATGTGATCGATAGAAATGGCTCCTTACCAATAATAGTAGACTCTTTTAATTAAAAAAGAAGTCATAAACCGCTTTTGTCACTAGGATGACTCAGAATGATCCGGATAGGCACGTCAGATGATCCAACATTCATAAAGATAGGAACAGAAAGGCAATCATAGTGAAGTATTGTTTATTAAAATGTAATAAAAAGTAACATGCCAAATGGCTGCTTACTCAGATTGTGCCCTGATCCCGGCACTGAGGCTTTATAGCGTATATTCGATATCCAATCGAACCCGCGGATTCGGATGTAGGACGGTGATCCGTCGCGCTGGTAGTCTCACTGGCCGGCGTACGTTCTACCGTCGAAGCAACGTGGATTCGGAGAAGGATCGAAAATCCGTCGCACTGCTAGTTTCGCTAGTCGGCGTGCGTTCCACCGTCGGAAACCAACGGACCCGGAAATCGGAAGTGGTAGGGAAAAAACGTGACTGGTTTGCGCCTCGACGTACGTTTCGTGGTTTACGTCATCAGGAAGCAAAAATAACCGGATGCTTACAGAAGAACTTTAGACTGTTATGGTACGTGCTGAGTCTGCTTATGCCTCTAACCCTGCCTCCGAAATGAGGGAGACATGGTTACAGAGCCGTAGGGAGTATGAACTCTGTCTGTTAGATCTCACGCAAAAACACATGTTGCATGTCACACAAAAATCTTTTGAACATGTTAATAAAGCCGGACGTCTCTTGACATATCTGACTCTCTGAACTCTGGAAACGGAACAAAACCTTCCACAAAATTTGGGGTAGATGGTTGGTTAGTCCGCTAACCCTCTCCCAGCACTAATTGTACTACTCTTGCTTGACCATTGATGGGCCGTGCCTCAGGGATTTCTAATGTCTGGATCTCCGCTTTTGCTATATCCCGGTATTATACCTGAGCCTTTTACCACTGTGCCTACTTTATATTTTGCACTGATGTCAGTTTATTTTTCTATGTTTGAGTGTATTGCCTAATGTTTATGACGAGGTTGTCTGGTGGTATTGTTGTTTTTTTGTATGTTTCTTTCTGTTTGTTGGTTTGTTTTAAACCTAATAAAAATATCTTTAAAAAATATGCTATAGACTTTTATACCAACATATTTATATATATTTACTTATTTTTTAAATAATCACCTGCGTTGGTGTTAGGCCGCGTACACACGATTGAATTTATCTGCTGAAAACGGTCCGACGGACCGTTTCAGCAGACAAATTTGATCGTGTGTACGGGCGAGCAGACAGGTTTTTCCAGCAGACAAATTTTAAAGCATGCGTTAAAATCTGTCTGCTGAGAACCCGTCTGTCCAACATGTCTGCTGGTTAGTACACTAACCAGCGGACATATCTGCCCGCACATGCATCGTATGGATTTGACGCATGCGTGGAAGTATTTTACTTCCTGGTTCGGTGACGTGGCGGTGTCAACGTCACCGCCACGTCACCGCACTTCCAGCGGAGATTTTAGTTTGATCGTGTGTACACGATCAAACCAATATATTCCAGCAGACAAATCCAATCAAAACGGTCTGGCAGACCAATTTGATCGGATTTATTTAGTGGTGTGTACGCGGCCTTACGGATGTAAACTCCATAGCGCTGAGATAGGAAGAAGTGGGTAGTGCAAGTTTGTTCTTCCTGTTTTTATATAAGTATTAAGTGTTGTTTGTGTTACCATTAAGAATGTTCAGATTTTATATGTTGCCTATATCCCTTCTGAGAGAGTGAGGGAAAATCTCTTTAATAAGGTCACATACAGCAACATAATATTGTCAGAGGCTATGACCTTTTTCACTATACTGAAAAGTTGTTTTTATTGCTGCCTATATCCCCATGGTGGGATTTCTCTTTGCTCTGTCTGAAACTTGTCAGAGACGAAAATGAAAAGAATTTTCTTCACTTCCTGTCTGACACCTCTTAGATAGACAGGAAGTGACAAGAAATCTCCCAAATGGGAACACAGAAAGCAATGAAATTGAAAAAGGTTCTCGAACTTTGCTTACAGTATCTAAAACGAAAAGAAATGTTGGCTGTATTGGGCTTTTATCCTTTGTTACATGTAAACAATGGATAAACATAATTAGACTAATACAGGCTGCTGATTTGAAACTAATTAATTATTTAAAACTGTTGCCTTATTAGACAGTGCAGCAGAAGATACACACATACAAGTTGCAGCATGGATAAAAATTCACAAGATACACTTCCATTTTTTCACTGATATTCATCATATAGTTGAGGACTACAGTAACAACTCTCTGATTTCTACATTTTCAGGCCTCATCTTCTAACCCTAATGTTAGCTATTTTAATAACTGTCAAAATGTAAAGAAAATGTATGTGACCCTCAAACCTTCTAAATAAACTATGCTAGTTAATAATTATTAGATGTTAGCACCATATTGGGCTAGCCATTGCACTACCACCTTAAACTGTCCTGCAGATTGTGCACCCAATGGCAGTGAAGATAAGACACACACCATCCTGCAATATCTCTAGAACATCAATAGAAATAACAAGACTGACATGAAGTTGATTTACAAAGAGACAGAGCAAAACTCCAACAATTAATGATAGCAACCAGTTTCATTTCTTCATCTGAAAGGAGAAACCTGAACTGACCTAATGTTGCATAATTTTTTTCCATCCATCCTCTATATACAGAATGTTTGGCTTTATAATCTCAATAATGGCATTTTGATAGATTGATAGATTTTTATTTTCAGGATATGCTGGCTCAGTGTATTATTTAAATATATTTTTGAATTATGGCTTTGTAGTCGAGTTAGGTAACCACTCAAGATGGGTCTTGAAGCCTAGTACCTTCTGCCAGGCCTGGGCACCTAGCAGAATAAACTGGATGGTACATGTAAAGCTGGCTACACAATTTTACCAAAACCATATACCGTATTTGCCGGTGTATATATACTGGGCGTATAAGACGACCCCCTAATTTTCCAGCTAAAATGTTGGTTTTGGGATATACTCACCATATAAGATGACCCCTCACTGTGCCATTGCCTCACCTCACTGTGCCATTGCCTCGCCTCACTGTGCCATTGCCTCAATGTGCCATTGCCTCACTGTGCCATTGCCTCACTGTGCCATTGCCTCATTGTGCCATTGCCTCACTGTGCCATTGCCTAACTGTGCCATTGCCTAACTGTGCCATTGACTCACCTAAATTCGCCGATCTTCATTCTGTTTTTGCCTGGCAGAGTGAGTCAGACTGCGGGCGTCCATTTTTTAAAAGCCCTGCCTCCTGCTCGTTCTGTCCTGTATAGGCGGAACACTCAGTTTCCCAGCAGAGCCTGTGTTCAGTGTTCTGCCTATCAAGGACATCCTCTTGTCTGAGGCTGAGGATGAGACGACTTCTGTGATAGGAGGATCACCGAGCCTATAACACAACAGCACGAGGAGGCGCAGCTTTTAAAAAATGGATGCCCGCAGTCTGTATCCAGCGTTTAAGATGACTCCTGATTGTTGAGCCAAATTTTAAAGCATAAAAGGTTATCTTATACGCCGGCAAATACAGTAATATGAGGTCAAACCTAAACACTTTCAAATTGCATGCAGTCAGGCAGGCCCTTGCACTACATAGTTGAGGGTAATTTTAAAGGAAATCGAACAAGAAAATTGTATAATGTGTAGCCAGCTATAGGGTTAGAACCTTTGAAAGTTGTGTATGCCTCTTTTCCCACTAGGTAGATTGACTGTCTCTGTTTAGTCTCATGACCACTGAGATTAAAGTTAATACGATGTCCAATATTTTATTTTGTCACCAAAATTGATGGTGAGGGTACATTTTCCACTGTTTTTGAAAACGGTTTAAACATATAATTTCACTTATATCCTGTTGTAGAGAGGTAGTAAATTGAAGTGGATTACGTTTTATTGTATACAAAAGGATAAAGTTGTGTATTATCACAAAATATATTCTATTTCATAGTTAGGATAAGTGGACTGGATCAAGATCAGCATTGGAACAAAACCACCTTAATTTAATCACTTTCAAATCAAAATCAAGGGAAAGTTAGAAGGGGTTAGAAAACTGATCACAGTCGCTTGTATATTAGGATGAAGCACTATTTACAAAGTGCAGTAACCCATAGCAACAATCACAGTAGGGGGAATTTACTAAAATTAGTGCACACAGAATCTGGTGCAGCTGTGCATAATAACCAATTAGTTTCTAGGTTTTATTGTCAAAGCTTTAAGGCTGAGTTCACACTGGTACGACAAACGCTCCAACATTGGGAGCACATGTTCCATGACGTGTATAAATCAATGGTTTCCTATGAGAGCTGTCTTAACTGGTCTGATACAAGTTGGGGTAATGCAGGGTCCCCCCTGCCCCAAATCACCAACCCCCCATGTTGAGGGCATGTGGCCTGCTATGGTCCAGAAGGGGGGGGCGCTCGCTCATCCCCACTCGCTTTCCTGACCTTCTTGGCTGCATACTTGCATAAGGGTCTAGTATGGATTTTGGAGGGACCCTACACCCTTTTATTGGCATGGGGGTTCTCCTTAAAATCCATACTAGACCAAAGAGCCTGGTATGGTCTTTTAGCAAAGCCTTATGGTAGACAAGGCTTTTTTGCTGTGGAATTTCAACTCAAGATTCATACCAGACACAAAGGGACTGGTATTGTCGGGATCAAAGTCGGATTTCGTTTATTGAAGTCGGATGAAGTTGCACTTCAGATCGCAGGGCAAAATAGGATCCAAAGTCATACGAAACTGATTGGTTACTATGCAAAGCTGCAAAAAATTTTGTGTGCACCATTTTTATTAAATTTCCCCCAACGGATCACTTAATGATAGTGCTTGCAGTAAGTAAAGGGTTGTATGCATACTGTATGAACTTCCCATATCACTATTTCTTACCATCCTGCTGTCCTTCTTATTGTGATTTAAATCATTATCTGGTTCTTAGCACTATATTTACATCCACTTTAAATTTTCTAAAGATTGGTCTATATGAAGTAGTATGCTGATCTTAGGGAAAACTGGTAGCATTTTTTGGTACTTGGCAGATTGCAAACTATTTTATACTACATGTTTCACAATCATTTTTAGGAAACAAATTTAAGAGATAAAATGCTAAAAGGCAATAAAAACATTTGTATTGCAGTATAGCTTTCTGCATGATTACAGTAAAATAGTTGGTTACAATAGCATCTGCAGCAGCATTATAGTAATCTTGTAAACATTCACTCTTAAACATCACTTCCAAAGGAAATGGGTATATTATGTGAATAGCATAAATGGATAAAACAGAATGCTGTTACTAAGATTGACCACATATTTTGTGCTAAGACAGGAGTTTACCAACATGTGAATACATTACAGGCGATTGCATTTATCAGCTGTAAAAGCCCCTGTGCTGTGTTTAAATTCTGAGACTGTGGATAACAAATGGGAATTAACTGATTTATCAAACACCACTCTTGGATTCACTGTAGCAACATGCTTGACTGTAAATTAACCTGCTCGGCCATTTCACCGGACTCAGTCCCAGAGGACCGATTCTTTCCTGGCTTTCTGCAGTCCTGCTAAGTCATTAATCAGAGCAGAGCAATCTACGGCTTAATGCGCTGAGCAGAGTGCACGTGCAAATATGATAATCTATAAGTAATTTGTATTTGTCAGAAAAAAAAAAAAAGGCAAAATAAATGTGCTTGGTCTCTAAAGAATGCAAAGGTTTTACACAGCCAATGTTACATAAAACCTCCCTTCACTCACATGACAAGTAAAATGTTTTAGACTCATTTATCTAAATATGTGTCATTGAAATGGATGACATTGAATAATGAGAACCAACAACTGTTTATTGTTTAAGTGGAATAAAAGAGGTTTATTAAACTCACTGTGTTTACTTTAAATATATTGAGTTAAAAAAATACTGAACAGTGAAGGTATATATTGTATAATTATTTTATCAAAATGGAATGGTGATTGACATTGTAACCTTACTGCTGATTTCCTGTTTTGTTTGTTTTTTGCATATAGTCTCTACCTGCTAAATGTTTGTATATCGCCAGTTTTTCTTTTTTTTTATCTACCAACAGTATCAGACCAGTTAAGCTTTGTTGTGACTCTGCTGGAGTGGATCACACCAGAACGGAGAGCCAAATTCCGTGTGTGTCTCTCGCACGTTCAGTGACTCTGCTGCCATTGTGATCTGCTTGCGAATACATATTGTTAATGACATCCCAAACGCAGATAACAAATGCAGTGCATCTGCGAGCACCAAACTTCATAGTCCTGCAGTACCATGGGGCTTGATGCAGTGCAGGCATTACTTTTTGCATGGTCCAATATATTTTGCAGCCCAATGAATGAGCTGTCAAAATGTACTGCACTTTGAACGTGCGAGAATTACACATGAATCTTGATGTGAACATGCCCTTGAGTTCAAAGTTGTTGTATTACCCTAATGCATTCCCTATATTAAGATAAAAAATACCCCAGTATCTGTGTCCCCCTCACACCTCTCTCATTATAGTTACGTGAGCCTGAGTTCGATCCAGCGCTGTGCCCTTCTACAGCTTCTCTCTCTGTTCACAGAGGCAGCAGCCATTGGCTCTTGCTGCTGTCAATCAAATTCTGCAAGCAGAGAGTGGGGGTAGGGACAAGCTATGCCATCTGTTTCTATAGACACAGGCAGCATGGCTCTGGCCCGAGCTCGCAGGTGGACCCAAGTAGGAAGAGGCTTCCTGTTGGAGGCACACCAACAAGAGGAGTAGCAAATAGCTCTAGTGGGGCTCATGGAAAGAAGAGGTTCAGGGGCTGCCCTATGCAAAACAGAGCAGGTAAATATAACGGCCGCCATTTTAGATACATTGGCGTATCTTTGTGCGGGCGTAGCATATTTTCTTTACGCTATGCCGCCGCAACTTAGAGAGGCAAGTGCAGTATTCACAAAGCACTTGCTCCGCAAAGCGTAAATTGGCCGGCGTAAGCCCGCCTAATTCAAAGTAGGAAGGAGGTGGGCGTCATCTATTTAAATTAAGCGTGACCCCATGCAAATGAATGGCCGGGCTTACGCATGCTCAGAATCACATCGCATATATTCCCTAAGATACGCCGGCGCAATGCCTACGACGTGAACGTAACCTACGCACAGCCCTATTCACGTAGTACTACGTAAAATTCTACGGCGCTGTTCCCTGGCCCATACCTTTGCATTACCTGCGCCTGCTATATGAGGGGTAACTTTACGCCGGTGGTAAGCCGTACGCAAATCGCGTACTGTAT
The DNA here is from genome assembly GCA_029574335.1 of Rana kukunoris. NCBI lineage: Eukaryota > Metazoa > Chordata > Amphibia > Anura > Ranidae > Rana > Rana kukunoris. The sequence continues at coordinate 117,081,541 of CM056049.1, read as the reverse complement.
ATGAAGCGGCCGGGCGCATCTACATTCGTGAATCGGCGTATCTTACTCATTTGCATATTTAAAATGGGAACACCAAATGCGTCCAGCGTAATATAGATTTTTCAGTGTACCGTTTAGATACAATTAATATTTCTAGCTACGCCTATAACATAGCAGATCTTCACCGTTTGAGTTCAGGTCAACTTTAAACCATTAACCACTGAACCATCAAACACCAGTGAAAACATATCAGGCTCTGTAGTCTTGTGATCTCTGAGGCTTTTATTTCAGTAGCTATCATCTGTTCAGCCAACTGGTCTTGTTTCTGCCTCTTGTGTGATGTCACTCTCGAATACAGAAGGACCGTGCGAGAACCCTGTGAACTTTTGTGACAACCGATGGGAGCATATATGTCAGCAGAAGGTGATGTGGTCATGGCAGACCCCACACTATAAAGCAAAGATAGACCTGGGACCCAGCATGTCATGTAACCAGAATTTTAGCTAAGTAATTGAATTGTATGCCCAGAGTATTCGCAGAGTATGCCCAGAGTATTCGCAGAGTATGCCCAGAGTATTCGCAGAGTATGCCCAGAGTATTGCAGAGTATGCCCAGAGTATTGCAGAGTATGCCCAGAGTATTGCCAGAGTATGCCCAGAGTATTGCCAGAGTATTGCCCAAGTATTGCAGAGTATGCCCAGCTGAGTATTGCCCAGTATTGCAGAGTATTGCAGCAGGGATGGCTGAGCAGAGAGGGAGGGATGGATGGATCTGTGACTACATTTGTCACAGATCCAGCCCGCAGCACTGGTGCTGCCATCCGCTCCCTCCCCTCTCCTCTCACACTGTACCGATCGGTACAGAGAGAGGAGGGAGGAACCGGCGTCAGCACATGACGCCGCTTTGTTTACAAGTGGTCGCTCCGTCATTGGACAGAGCGATCACGTGGTAAATTGCCGATATCAGCGGCGATGTTCCCGTGTGCGCGCCCCAGGGGGCGCGCGGGAGCGCGATTCTAAGAGGCCGTTAATTAACGGCCACTTAGAATTAAGCAATCGCCCTGTAGCCGTACTTTCGCTATAGGGCGGTTGCAAAGTGGTTAAACATATATTTACTCATTAGGGTGAAAAGAGCCACTGGCAAGGAAATGGAGTGTTGCCAGGACCTTGCCCAGTGGCAGTCGGCAGATCCTCTCCCGTGTAAGAACAGGGGAGTCCGCGCTTGTAGGGATTCCTACCTATTAGACTCTAGAGACACATTTTTTTCTTTGTTTTATATGGTTTAGGGTGCATCGGTCACAACTGGCATCCTTATAGTAGCATAGGATCATTTTACTTTAGCAATCTTTGGGCCTGCTGGCCTGCACAGGCTCCTGACCTAATTAATCCACCTTTACTCAATTTCACTGAAATTAGTGGAAGCTGAGGAACCAACATCTACCCTCCTATTAACACAGGGTATCTCTCCAATTGCACCCTAATTCCAGCCAAAAGGGGGGCCTATTACCATTGGGCTCACCCCACGGATATACCTGACAAAGATCCTCTCCCGTGCCCTCCTCCGTGCCCTCCTCCTTCTGCGCTCATCTAAAGTCAGTAGTATAGCTATGAGCAAGGATGCCCCTGGCATGTTGGCATACAGATTAATGTCCTGCAAGTGTGGCTGCTCAGCTCGGCCATAATGGTGTTGCTTTTGCTGACATGTAGACGGATTGTCTAATTTTAAGCAAGCTTTTATATGGTCTAATTTTAGACCGGCCGTGCAGCTGATAAGCACATCATGTAGACTGCACCTCACAAACTTACTTTTGTGGATCAGCGTATCTCCCTCATTTGCATATTTGCATAGCAAATCAATGGTGTGTCTAGTGCAGTTTTGCAGGCACGCTGCCCCGGTCTATCCAAATTACGTTGGTCTAAAAAATGTGGATTTCAGGCATATATCGTTTTGGGGATACAGTGCATAGATAAGCGTGTGCATTTTTAGACTTACGCGTGCCTAACTCGTGATACTCCGGAGAAAGGGCTTTGTGAATCTGGCCCAAAGTGAGTAAACCAGCAAAGTTATTCAATTTTTAGGTGGACTGATCAGAAAAATGTAATGATGTTTGTAAATGTCTGAGCTAAAACCTTAAAAAAAATATTACTTGGTACACCTATAATGCAGAGTACTTTGTACCTCTTAAGGATTATACTGCTTTTTAACAATGACAGTAGAAGCTCATCAATATCGAATGATAATGTGTCACATTCATAATGCTGTAACAAAAACCTAAACAAGAACTTCCATTAGTTCCATGACTAGAAGAAACCTTCCAAAGCAAAGAATGCAGAAGAGGACTAATAAGGGGCCAATGAACCCCTTTACAAGTTCATCAGCAAACACTTAGAAAGTACACAGAGGTTCTCTAGCAGTTATAAAGCACTATAAAAGCATCTGTGTTGATAATACATTTTACTGCATTCTCTGATGCATTGCTATAACATTGGAAGGTTTTTATCTGTGTATTATCACATTTATTTTGTGCTTGCCTTGTGATTTTTTATATGCTTTATTCCAGGGTCAAAGCACGAAAAAAAAAAACATGAAACATTTTCGTCACTGTGTAAACATGACTCATGAGCATAGCTGTACATATTCACAGATCCATTTAGTTTGTTTCTGACATTAAATGCAAAAAGATAAAAAGCGAAAGAAATAGTGTGAATTAGGTGCACGGTGGAACACATGTAGGTCGAGCTTCATGCAAAAGAACTGCATATTTGGTGCATTTGGGCTCCACAATCTAAGTTTAGAATAGTCTCTGGAGCACATGAATTTATATAGCAAAAGGTATAGTAGGCACTCAAAGGGCTTGCACAGATGAACAAGGAGAGTTCCTTTTTCATCTGTGCAAGTCCTTTGAAAACCTACTATACCCCTTGCTTTATTATTTGTTTTGTATGGACCACCAAGGAATTTATCTTGGAGGGAGTGCTGATACCAACTTTCTTTGCCTATATCTATCTATCTATCTATCTATCTATCTATCTATCTATATATATATATATATATATATATATATATATATATATATATATATATATATATAGATATATATATATATATATATATATATATACACAGGCATACCCCGCTTTTAAGTACGCAATAGGGTTTATTTACTAACGCTGGAAATTGCAAAATAAGGCTCACTTCTGCACAGAATCCAATGAACTTCTAACTCCAGCTTGTTTAATTAAGCCTGGTAATAAAACCTGGAAGCTCATTGGATTCTGTGCACAAGTGAGCCTTATTTTGCGCTTTCCAGCTTTAGTAAATAAATCCTATTGTGTACTTAAAAGTGGGGTATGCCTGTACTGTATGTACCCTACAACACCACAGAATATGTTGGAGCCATATAAATAAGATAAATAACAATAAATTAATACTGTCATTATGATGTCTGTTTTAAAGAGGAGGTCCGCCTAAAAAAATATATATCAACCTCCCTGGCGGTATGATTCTTTCAGATTTTAGGTGCTGAAAGCGGTACCATTATTTGCAAGGAAATTTGGCGTTTTATACTGTAGGCTTGTAATTCTTAGTAATAACTCACTTAAATCTATCCAAACAAGAGTCTAATAGGCATACCGGGTATGATTTTTATTTTTTATTTTTTTTATTAAAAATTATAATATAATAAATAATTATAAAAAATTATAACAAATAATAATATAATTATAGTAAAAATTATTCAATAGTGTAATCAAATCAAAATCACTGAAATTTGCTCAGTTGCAGAATTGTTGCTGTCATTATTATTTTTTTTGTTATGACGAATTTCCCCACAAATCGCTATCGCTGAATTCTGCAAGTGATTCTGATTTATTATCGCTGTTTTTTAGCTGCTCTAAAACAATTTTTGCCATAAAGGGACACTTTTGGTTGCTATGTGCAATCTACAGTTTGCAAGGAGAAAGAACAGTTTTTAGTATATAAAAGGACATGTAGTGCACAGGGCAGACCACTAGGGACAGGGGGGGTGTGTATTTTTTACATACAGTACTGTAATCTATAAGATTACAGTATACTGTATGTATAGTGTTTGTTTACATTTTTGAATTTGGCGCCGTTCTCCGTCCCTGTGCGTCGTAACGTCGCAGGGAACAGAGATCGGCGGCACACGGGGACACTGTGTGAATCGAGCGAGCACCCGCTCGCTCACATAGAGCGGATGCATCGCTGGATCCACGGAGAAGGTAAGTAAACAGTCTTTGTGGATGCTGCGAGGCGAGCCCGAGTCTGACTCGGGGTTACCGATCGTAGCACAGAAATCTAACCCTGAGTCAGACTCGGGAACACCACCAGGGAGGTTAAAAGCCAGCAGCTACAAATACTGCAGCTGCTGACTTTTAATATATGGACACTTACCTGTCCAGGGCACCCGCGATGTCGGCAGCCAAAGCCAATCAGTCGTACGGCTCTCGGCTGCTGCTGCCGACATCCTCGGTGAGGGAATCAGGAAGTGAAGCATTGCGCATGTGCAAGTCGTGCTGCGAGTCCTCACTGGTCTCTGCTGTCTTATGGGACCTGTGTGTCTCCCAGAAGACAGCAGGGGAGGACAGTGTAGGCCCCCGGAAGTAGCGTAGGTCACCACAATCACCTCAGTAATCTATGCCAGGAAGTGGGAGCAAATACCTGTATTACACAGGTATCTGCTCTCTCCTCCCCCCTGAAAGGTGCCAAATGTGACACCGGAGGAGGGGAGGATTCCAAAAAGTGAAGTTCCATTTTTGGGTGGAACTCCAATTTAAATAATCAAAGTAGACCTAAATCCAGTCATTAAAATCCCGAAACACGTCTGCCAGGCATGGTCCACTGCTGTCACTAACTGGAACTGGTCCTTAGAAGCGATTACATCTGATGCTGGAGCAAGTGCATGTAGAAGGGAATTGTCTAAAAAAGGCTGGAGGAAATCATCAAAACGGCTGACAAAATGTTGTATTTTATTGAAAGTTTACAATGAAAAGTGCTTTTGAAAAATATATGCAATTTAGGGTTTGGACTTGGTATTGAGTATATATATGCCACACTCACCCTATAGGGGCCAGTGATTTGTATCAGGTTCCTTTCACAGATTAGTGCTAAAGCAGTCAGGCACAGAGCAAAAGTCACTCTTCTGGCTTAATGAGCAGTCTAGTGGTATTCCTTTAAAAACATTTATTGCTGAACAACTTGGGTAAGGGTATAGGGAACTGTGGGATACTCCATCAATGCTGAGCAAAAAATTGAGGACACTCTTCACTATGTTACAGTTACAGTTCCTTTAGCAAAGGCCAAAGAAAAAATGGACAGCACCTAGATGCTTTTTAAATTTTTAAAGAAAAATGGACAGCACCTAGACACTTCCAAAAATGTCCAAGGTCAGGCAAGCACTAGTATTGACATGCTAGGGTAGCAGCAGCAACCGTCACTAGGATCCTTTACTCAGGCCTGTACTCACAATCTCCTTGCATACTTGAATATCTCCTTTCAATATCAGACAGACAATTCCACAGTGAATCTTCCAGACTGGATCCTCTGTGAAACCCCTTTCTTCAGAGATTTTAGCAAAACAGGTCCTCTAGCTCTGCCACAGCTGGGACCTTGATGAGCACAGGTATAATTTTCAGTAGCCCTTCAGGCTAGGAACTTATCTCCCTGGACAAGAATAAGGCTGCCTCAGACAGCAGCCTATTTATGCACTCCCCAGCCCTCTGCTGGGCATCATCCCCCATTGGGGGGATTGGCTAAGACAACATAAATATTCACACTGCTGGTTTTCCTCCTTCCAACCCACTATATTCTAAATAAATTGGAAACCTCTTGTTTGGGATTACTGTATATGGGCAACAAACAACAAAATTATAGAAAAATAAATAAATACAATATACAAAGACATAATGGATATCAGATATCACATAATCTTGGTTGAAACATAAAAACATAAAGTATTTGGAGAAGAATCAATACAAATGCCGCGTACACACGGTCGTTTTTTGCGATGAAAAAAAACCAGACGTTTTTTAAAACGTCATTTAAATTGATCGTGTGTGGGCAAAACGTCGTTTTTTGTCTTCAAAAAAACGACCAAAAAAAAAATTCCAACATGTTTGAATTTTTTGTGTCGTTTTTCAAAACGTCGTTTTTTGTTTCACAAAAAGTCACCGTGTGTAGCAAAAACGTCGTTCAAAACAACGTTTTTCAAACCCGCGCATGCCCAGAAGCTAGTTATGAAGCGAGCTTCAATGGAAAAGAGTGGTGAACGTAACCTTGCTTTTTGTGAAAAAACGATGGTGTGTATGCAAAATTGTCTTTGAAAAGTGACGTTTCAAAAACGTAGTTTTTTACTTCACAGAAAACGTCGTTTTTTTTCATCGCAAAAAACGACCGTGTGTACGCGGCATAAAGATACAAAAGCCAAAAAAACTCCAGATCAACCGGAGACACAGGAAAATAAGCTTAATCTAACACGTTTCAAATTGTTAAAAACATTTCTTCATCAGGGATAGTTATTTGTATCTTTGTCTATAATAACTCAAAAAAATAATCATTACGTAACAACAAATATTGATTCACATTTCCCACACCCCTACCGGTGTATGTAAACAGTGACTCACTTTATTAGATTCTTCAAGTACATATGCACTTCCCATAGAGGCTGCAGTGTAAGTATTGGTCTCCCCTTTTGATCTCAGTGAGTCCCAGGTCCCCTCCTTCCTATAGGAGAACAGGATGACTATCCAAAGACATGGCATTTAGGATAGAAAGTGGTAGGCTAAACCAAAAATAGAAAAAATAGAAAAGGGAATTGCTGTAATTCCAATCAAAACCATCATCATTCAATTGTGAGAGCAGGGTACAGCTGAAAAACTTACCCACATAGTGGTAGAATTCAAAAATAGAGAGAGGAGTTCCGCTTCTAGGACCAGACCACAGACCTCTCCACTTGGATGGAAATCCCCAGGGTAACGTAAGAATAACAGCACCTATAGTGCTTACAGCCCCATACACTGCTTCTACCAGCTTGTCCAGCTGAGGAGAGGGAATGACGCCATGTGTTCTCCCTGGCGTCCTTTTAAACTCCTCTCCAACATTCAATTGGTCCGTGTCCAGTCACATGACATCCTCAGCTGATCACAGAGGTATGTCATGAATTCGTGATGACGTGGCACACCCAAGGGGGACGGTCGCGTCACTCGTAATCCTCCTGCATGGTGCTGTGCGACCCCAAGCAGATCACGCCGTGTACGTGGTGACGTGGCACACACAAACAATGGGCTGCGCCAACCAATCCTACATGCCTAGCCCGATCTGCTGGGCAGCCAGGAGAATCTATGGTCAACGTCATATGACCCGCAATCCGGATGTGAACATCCCGGAAATGCAGATGTTGCCATGTTGGTAATGGGCAAAAGGATGTTCTAGCCAAGGAGGCCTTGCAGTATCGATAAATCCATAAGACATGACCTGATGACAATGTAAATTTCTGGACAGAACCAAGGAGAGTAAGAAAATGAAAACTGGCTGTCATAGCCAGGTCATATTCAGGTTAAGACCCACGGTCCCTCACTGATGGTATAAAATGTGGAAATGCATTTGGGCCAGGGACATGTTCGGAAGCTGGTCCCGTTGGCTACCAATCTTTAGGCTAGAACGAGAGCTGCCTCATCACATACATTTTGGCCTCCCAGCAACACACAGGGGAAGATTTACTAAAACTGATACACACACAGTCTGGTGCAGCTGGGCAGAGTGACCAGTCAGCATCTAGATTTTATTGTCAGAGCTTAACTGAGCAAGTGGAAGTTAGAAGCTGATTGGTTACTATGCACAGCTGCAACAGAGCAACAGTTTTAGTAAATCTCCTCCACAGTGTATGTTCAGCATGTGGATGTTCGAGTCCACCATTTTGTTGTCACATTTTGTTGGGTAGTCATAAAGGAGTTAAACACTAGTAAACTATTTGGTACATTCTTAACCCAGCACTTGCAGTTTACAACTTTCGATGATGAACTTCAGGCCTTCACAGGAAAGAGTAAATAGTGAACAGTGCAGTCCCCAGTCACTCTGTTAGCATGGAGACAAAAGGGGAGGAAGAGGGATAACCAGGGGAGTGTCTCGCCATCTTGGGCTCCAGGCTACATGTTTCTATTGATGCACACTGTAAGAGAAAGGAGCCACTCTGCAACAGGAAACCTGGGGCAGCAATCTTCGCACCAGCTTAACCTGGAACATAGGTAAGAATTACAAGATAAGTAAGTAATTAAACCAGCTGCTGAAAGTGCAAAAAAAAATTAGGGTTTAATATCACTTTAATGGATATGTGAAGGCTCAACGTGTAAAACAACCCATTCAGTTTAAAATAGGAATGCAGAGCAAAATGTTTGTGTGTATATCAGTGGTGTATTTAGGTTTTGTGCTGCCCTAGGCCTGACTAAACTGGTGCACCCCTAATTTAAATATGACCCACCCCTTCCTGTCAAGGCCTCACCTCTTTCTGTTTAAGTCTCACCCTAGACCCGCCCCACTTTTCGAGTGGGGACACTAGTTTTGAGGGCCTGGGGGGGCAATGGATTCCCTTAATTTGCAGGGATTTCATCTCACTTCCTGTTTGGTTATGGGGCAGTAAGTGAAGAGAAATCTCTGCAATTGGACATGGATGGTAAAAAATAAGCTGACAGGGGCAGTGCGGCCGCTTTATGGGGGCGCTGGACTAATTTGCCAGTCCGGCCCAGAGGGCAGCCATCACAAATTTTGGGGCCCCTTACACAGCTTTAGGCAGGGCCCCCCTGAAGCAGAAAACCGGGGGGGGGGGGTGCTGACGAAAATAAAAAACTGTGTATGTTCTTCTCTCCTGACGCAAGATAATAAGCGTAAGTGGGGGGCCCTGGGGACCATTGGCCCTTTACATGTGTAATGCAAAAAAATAAAAAAATTAGGAGGGGGGATGGCCAGGTCTGTAAGGGGGGGGGCCCTGGGGACCATTGGGTCCCTTACATGTGTAATGCAAAAAAAAATGCCTGTACCCCCCTGATGGCTGCCCTGCCAGCCCATAAGACTGGCACTACACTAACTGTGTAGCACAAGTCGACGGGGACACTTTCTTTGCTGCCCCCCTGCAAAGTGCTGCCCTAGGCCTGGGCCTTGTTGGCCTAGGCCAGGATACAGCGCTGGTGTATATATGTATATTAAAAAAAAATTGATCACATGACCTCTGTTCTCAGATACATAAGAAAAGGGAGCATGTCAGCAGGAGTCAGACAAACAGCAGTACACTGATCTTCCCATTGATGAGATGTGCAGGAGGGCTTGACAACAGAAGTCTGACTATTGGAGTTCCTGCAGTCTCAAAGATGAAAAGTAACCACATTGTAGTAGATGTGTTTCCATGCCTAGCATGGTCAGTTTGAAATAGGAAAGCAGGGAGACATGCAGGATCATCAGGTATTTCACACAAAAAGAACAGGTACATGGTACAATAGAAACATATCAAGAAATTTTAGGTTAACATACACCTTACCATTAAAATATTGGTTTGTAAGGTGTCATATCTCTGGTGTTACAGTCATAATCAGACACATTCTAATTCTTGCATGTAAGGGTGACTCCGTAGACTGCTGCAAGGGGTGCATAGGAAAAATCCTGAGGAGTGTATCATATGATTTAATAGGTGAATTGTTAATTAAATCAATGATTCGCCACACAACTTAACCCGGGCATCTGTGACATTTACAGTGAATGTTAATGAAGTCAAGATTTCTAATTGAAAAAAGAAATTTACAGCCAATGGGACTCAATACATTGAACATGTGGGATGCAAATGTGCTTTACAATTATGGTAAAGAAACTGACAGGAAAATGTGTGGTTAACCACTTGCTGACCAGCTGCCGCAGTTTTACTGTGGCAGGTTTGCTCGGCTGAGCAAATCGATGTTACCTTACATTGTTTTTTCTTTTGCCCACTAGGGTCCGGAAGCCGTTGTGAGTGCCCAGCGGGCATGATGACCTCAGGGCACCCACAATCGCTAATGACAGAGTGAAAACCGGGATCTGTGTGTGTAAACACAAATCCTAGTTCTTTCAGGGGAGTAGTGTGTTCACACTAAGTATGAAAACTGATCTATCTCTCCTCCTAGAAAGTCCCACCCCCCTACAGTTAGAACACACATAGGTAACACATTTGACCCCTTGATCTCCCCCTAGTGTTAACCCCTCCCCTGCCAGTGACATTTATATAGTAATCAGTGCATTTTTATAGCACTGATCACTCTTTGAATGTCAATTGTCCCAAAAATGTGTCAAAAGTGTCCGACGTGTCCGCCACAATTTTTCAGTCCTGATAAAAATTGCAGATCACCGCTAATACTAGTAAAAAAGTAAAAATAAAAATCTATCCCCTATTTTGTAGACATTATGAGCCAGATCCACATACTTGCCCGCCAGCGCGGCGTGTCCCATTTACTCTACGCCGCTGTAAGTTACAGAGGCGTATACTTCTCCACAAAGAAATGCCGCTGTAACTTACGGCGGCGTAGCGTAAATGGGCCGGCGTACGCGGGTGTAATTCAAATTTACTAGTGGGGGCGTGTTTTATTATAATTATGGATGACCTGACGCAACAACGCTTTTTTTTAACTGCGCATGCGCCGGCCGTGGACGTATCCCAGTGCGCATGCGCAAAATCATGTTGCAAAACATCAATGAAAACGACGTGAACGTAACTTACGCAAATCCCTATTCGCGAACGGTTTATGCAAACGACATGAACGACGGAAAAAACAACGCTGGCCCAACGTCCATACTTAACAACGTACGCCTCCATACAGCAGGGGTAACTTTACACCGGACCTACGCTTACGCAAACGACGTAAAAACACTGCGCCGGGCGTACGTACGTTTGTGGATCGGCGTATCTACCTCATTTGCATATTCGACGTGGAAGCGCCCCTAGCGTCCAGCGTAAATAGGACACTTTAGGACGACGGCGTAGGACGGCATAGCTACGCAGAAAACCGGCGTATCTTGTTTTGTGGATACAAAACAATGATACGCCGGCGCAGATTTGAAATTATGGCGGTGGATCTGGAGATAAGTGTTTGTGGATCTGGCCCTATAACTTCTGCTCAATCAGTCAATATACGCTTATTGCAATTTTTTTTACCCAAAAAAATGTAGAAGAATACATATCGGCCTGAAGTGAGGAAAAATGTATTTTGTTTGAAAAAAAAAAACGTGGGATATTTATAATAGCAAAAAGTAAAAAATATTGGGGGTTACTTACTATATGCAAGTTCACTTTGCACTACAAGTGAAATTGCACTGAAAGTGCACTTGGAAGTGTAGTCACTGTAGATCTGAGGGGCACATGCAAGGAAAATAAAAAACAGCATTTTAGCTTGTGAAGCGCTACCCCCTCAGGAGCCGCTGGATAGATTTGGGATGGCGTGTTACCTGTACGGATGTCTAGGGATATGATGATGATGAGAGCAATGAAGGAATGTCCAAACAGCCGGTGTCTTTCTGTACCTTTATTCTTGCCCTACATGGCAAACAGTGAACTTGGAGTAGATAGAGTAAAGATGGGTGAAAAGGAGAATTGCAAATTCAGGCCTTAACTTGGCAGAAGCAGTCCTGCTTCTAACGATACTTTTGCTTCGTCGCCACTCCAGCCGGAGTGGGTGTAGTGTACCTGTATAGCCTCTCTCAGAGAACTGGCAGCCAGAGTATCACTCGGACCCTTGAGAAGGAGAAACAAGTCTCTGCCACAGACTTGGCTCAAATGAAAATAGGAGTGGAACCTCTGCCACAGGCCCTTGCTCTGGAACACAGATTAATGGAGCAGATCCTTCTCAATAAAGTAGCCGCCTGAATCTCCCTCAGGTAGTTCTTGGTTTCGGTCACCGACTGACAGGTTGCCATAAGACAAACTCCCAGTGTCCAGTCACCTCGATCCCTGATGGCTTGTCTAGGCCCTATTGGATCACCTGCTTCCGGGCTCTCCTCAGACTGACTCCCCACCGGACAGCACAACTCGCTTGGTATCCTCTTTCAAAAGATGGGAAACCCAATAAGTCACTGGGTCCCATCCCCGCTTCAGTTGCTCCAGGCCAACATGGTCCCGGAACCAAAGATAATGCGTAGCCTGGTAGGCCATATCGCCGGGCCCGTGATGTGCACACACCCTGAAGGTGGGTGCCGCACCCGGATCCAACCACAAACTCCCCCGCCCAAAATGGCGCCTAACTAGAAGTACCCTCCCCCAGCATGCCCCGCGAGGGAAAAACCCCTCTGATTGGCTGCTGGCAAGAAGGCGCTCCTACCTGGACTTCACTGCCGCCACCTGACGCCCCGGGGTGGTAAGGCACCCCAGGAACACAGGACGAACCGACCGCACAGCCCAGCTAGATCAGAGCTGAATTTGAGCAAATTACCTGGATGAGAGCTACATAACTCTCTCAACCCCCCTCTAAATTTAAGATAGCACCTGGACTGAAAGTACACAGGCCCTACACTTGCACATGATTGGATAATAAAATCAGCAGAGCTCATTTCAGATCTACCCCTCAGATTTACAGACTCATCTTCAGTGCACTTTCAGTGCAATTTCAAGTGCCTTATAGTTTGCACTTGTAGTCAAAGTGGAGTTGCCTTTTTAAATGAAGACAAAGAAAAATGGATAGCCGCACTCCAAAACCTGATGGGTGGTCTTTTATTCAATAGACAGCATGTACAAAAATAGGGTCCAGCAGTAGAAACAAGGAACAGCGACGCGTTTCGCACTGGATCAGTGCTTATTCAGCCATGAATAAGCACTGATCCAGTCGAAACGCGTCGGCTGTTCCTTGTTTCTACTGCTGTGACCCTATTTTTGTACATGCTGTCTATTGAATAAAAGACCACCCATCAGGTTTTGGAGTGCGGCTATCCATTTTTCTTTGTCTTCATTTTGCTTAGTGCACCGCCAGCACCCTCGGTATCCTGCACCACCTGTAACCATTTAGTGATCCCACCTGGAGCGGTGACTCCTTTCTCTCTATCGTTTCTGGATTTTGCCTTTTGTAAATAACCCCCATTGTCTTTTTTTTTTAAATTGACGCCTTTTTTTGTTTATAGCACAAAAAATAAAAACCATAGAGGTTATCAAATACCACCAAAAGAAAGCTCTATTTGTGGGAAAAAAAACGATGTTTGGGTACAGCACCTCACGGCCGCTAAATTGTCAGTTAAAGCGACGCAGTGCGGTATTGCAAAAAATGGCCAGGTCATTTAGCAGCCAAATCTTCCAGGGCTGAAGTGGTTAATGATCAAATCAATGATATATTGTTTTTTTTTTCTAAAATACTTTCAATATTCAAAAGCCACTGATAGTTGTATAGGATAATAAATGCCCAATACTGAAAAATAGTGGATGATAAAAATCAAAGATAAGTATGCTTGCAAAAGTCTGTATGTTCTGTTCTCCAGAATACAGATAGGAATGAGATTTTTTTTTTTAAGTTGGGGGTTTGAACTTATGGTCTCTGCATATTTTGACAAGGATAGGACGATCATAGATCATCCTTTGTGTCTGATAAAAGATCTGTCTGTCTGTGGCAAGCCTTAGTGCCGAGGACAAGCAATTGTAGAAGCAAAATGAAAAACAGGGAAAATGGTAAAGCAAGATTTTGAAGGTCAGAAAAAAGGACTTTTGAAAAGACAAAAGGTAACTGACAGATGGAAGAAATTCTTTATAGAGACAGTCAGCTGGAGAGAATGAAATGTCTGTGAATCAAGGTGTGATTGTCTGTATGGGATTTGTTAGTGTTAGATAAACATTCTGTTGTTTTAAAATTAATGTGGGATGCTTTTGTACTTGATTTATTCTGGTAAGAATTAACGAATACATTTTTAAAACTGTCTTTCTTATTTTTTATTCTGTTGGGTGAATATTAGAGTTGCACCAATACCAGTAACGGTGCTGATACAGAGTTTTTTCACGAGTACCCGTAAAAATGCTCCAATATCAGAAACCGATACCTTTGCGGTGTGATTTGAACCCATACAAATTGATTGGCCTCATAAGCACTGCAAAGAATTGCATGGGATTTGAGCAGGGATGCAATGTGATTCCTGTCCGAATCACACGTGGTTTACCGCATCGCTCATGTGTGGACCCAGGCTTGTCATAGTGATTTCAATCTGGGTTCAAACATATTGAAATATTGAGTGTATATTATATATATATATATATATATATATATATATATATATATATACAGGGCTTTTTTTCTGGGGGAACTTGGTGGAACTCAGTTCCACCACCTTTGGCTCAGACCCTTTGGTGCCCGCTCACCACAATCACTTGTGAACACAGAAGTCTGGTTTCTGTGTTTACAAGTGACTGCTTTGTAACCCCCTGAACTCTGCACACTGTATGTAATGCAATTCTGGTATTTAATGCCCCTTTAAGACCCTTCTACTGTTTGTGAAATCTGAACGGGTCGTGGTTGAGTTCCTGCACCTATTTTCTGAGAAAAAAAGCTCTGTATATATATATATATATATATATATATATATATATATACAGTACAGACCAAAAGTTTGGACACACCTTCTCATTCAAAGAGTTTTCTTTATTTTCATGACTATGAAAATTGTAGGTTCACACTGAAGGCATCAAAACTATGAATTAACACATGTGGAATTATATACATAATAAAAAAGTGTGAAACAACTGAAAGTAGCCACCTTTTGCTTTGATTACTGCTTTGCACACTCTTGGCATTCTCTTGATGAGCTTCAAGAGGTAGTCACCTGAAATGATCTTCCAACAGTCTTGAAGGAGTTCCCAGAGATGCTTATCACTTGTTGGCCCTTTTGCCTTCACTCTGAGGTCCAGCTCACCCCAAACCATCTCGATTGGGTTCAGGTCCGGTGACTGTGGAGGCCAGGTCATCTGGCGCAGCACCCCATCACTCTCCTTTTTGGTCAAATAGCCCTTACACAGCCTGGAGGTGTGTTTGGGGTCATTGTCCTGTTGAAAAATAAATGATGGTCCAACTAAACGCAAACCAGATGGAATAGCATGCCGCTGCAAGATGCTGTGGTAGCCATGCTGGTTCAGTATGCCTTCAATTTTGAATAAATCCCCAACAGTGTCACCAGCAAACCCCCCCCCATCACACCTCCTCCTCCATGCTTCACGGTGGGAACCAGGCATGTAGAGTCTACCCAGTGGTTGGAACCAAAGATCTCAAATTTGGACTCATCAGACCAAAGCACAGATTTCCACTGGTCTAATGTCCATTCCTTGTGTTCTTTAGCCCAAACAAGTCTCTTCTGCTTGTTGCCTTTCTTTAGCAGTGGTTTCCTAGCAGATATTCTACCATGAAGGCCTGGTTCACACAGTCTCCTCTTAACAGTTGTTCTAGAGATGTGTCTGCTGCAAAAGGTGGCTACTTTGAAGAACCTAGAATATGACATATATTTTCAGTTGTTTCACAATTTTTTGTTATGTATATAATTCCACATGTGTTAATTCATAGTTGTGATGCCTTCAGTGTGACTCTACAATTTTCATAGTCATGACAATAAAGAAAACTCTTGGAATGAGAAGGTGTGTCCAAACTTTGGGTCTGTACCATATATATACATATATATATATATATATATATATATATATATATATATATATATATATATATACATACATATGGTACAGTGGTATATATATCAGTGCCTGACCTCACAAATGCATTTCCATAGACACCCTTCTAAACCTTGTGTAAAACCTTCCCAGAAGAGTTGAAGCTGTTATTGCTGCAAAGGGTGAGCCAACTCAATATTAAACCTTACGGACTAAGACTGGGGTGATATTAACATTCATGTGTGTGTAACAGCAGACGTCCCAATACTTTTGGTAATATAGTGTATATGTATATATATATATATCTATATCTATATATATATATATATAGATATATATATATATCTATATATATAGATATATATATATAGATAGATAGATAAATATAGATCTATATATAGATCTATATATCTATATATAGATATATAGATTTATATATATAGATCTACAGTATATATTTATTTATTGAATGTGTCTTCTTGTACATGTCTGAAGAGCATGCATAGCAGTTAGTTGTAAAAAAAACAAAAAAACTTTTGTTTACTGAGCTCCGTAGCTCAATCCACAATTTATACACAGAACTTAAAGCTAAACTTCTGGCAAAAAAAGGTTTCCCCTGCAAGTGTTAATTGCTTGTTTTTTTCTAGGGGCGAGATGAAGGGAGATATAATTAATTAATTAATCCTCTGATCCCTCCCACACAAGACTAGTCCCTGCAGCTCCTGCACCCCTGGGAAAGAGGGGGGGGGGGGTTTGTTGAGACTTTTCATGAAGCACACAACTGGAAATGAATGAACCAGAAGATATATAATATATATTATAACCCCGGTCTCCTCTTCTTTAGCGGCCAGTCCTCTTTCAGATAAAAGTGGTCTCTGCGACGGATATACTGCAAGATTACTTTTATCGGCGGCAAGAGAGGCGATCCTCCCCACCGCTCTCTTGTGCCCTCCACGACTTACTGGAGGTGATCCGATCCTTTCCCTGCCTTGGTATGGAGACAAGTGATGGTAAGATGGCCCCCACCCATCTCCATATCACTGCAGGGCAGAAGTGATATCAAATGTCACTTCCACCCAATGCTCTTAAAGGGCCAATTTTTATTTTTTATTTTTTTAGAATGACATAACAAAAATATTATTTTTTATTGCATTTCAGTCTAAATATGATATCTGAGGTCTTTTTGACCCCAGATCTCATATTTAAAAGGGCCTGTCATGCTTTTTTCTATTACAAGGGATGTTTACATTCTCTGTTATAAGAATAAAAGTGACCCAACACGACCGGTTAAACCGATTAGAATGGTCTGATGGACCGTTTTCATCGGTTAACCAATGAAGCTGACTGATGGTCGTGCCTACACACCATCGGTTAAAAAAACCGACCGTGTCAGAACGCGGTGACGTAAAACACAACGACGTGCAGAAAAAAATGAAGTTCAATGCTTCCAAGCATGCGTCGTCTTGATTCTGAGAATGCGTGGATTTTTAACCGATGGTCATGCCTACAAACAATCGTTTTTTGCTATCGGTAAGGTATCCATCGGTTAAATTTAAAACAAGTTTGCTTTTTTTTTACAGATGGATAAAAAACCAATGGCGCCCACACACGATTGTTTTGGACCAATGAAAATGGTCCATCAGACCGTTCTCATCGGTTTAACCGATCGTGTGTACGTGGCATAAGAATGCTGCTCAAATACAGTGTGACTAAAAGTATTGCAACAACCACCATTTCTCTAGGGTGTTAGAAAAAAAATATATAACATGTTTGTAATTTTCTAGCAAAAAAACTGTTTTTAACTTGCAAACACCAAATCTCAGTAAGAGTCTCGGTCCTTAAGTGGTTAATGACCTGTATTGCAATAATGTATTTATACCTTTACTATACAGTAATCGGCATCTCTGTCACCCGGGTAGCCCTCCTTTTCTTTCTCCACCTGGAGAATTTTTTCCCCCATCTAAATAATTAATAAATATATACACACTTTGGAATTCCCTACACCAATCTGTCGGGCTATCTCCTACTCTATCCACTTTTAGGCGATTCCATCAGCTCATCCCCCAAGGTTATTACCTTTATCATCACTTGACCCTCCCGTTTAGATTTTAAGCTCTAACAAGCAGGGCCCTCTGACTCCTCCTGTATTGAATTGTATTGTAACTGTACTGTCTGCCCTCACGTTGTAAAGCGCTGTGCAAACTGTTGCCGCTATCGGACTGTTTGTCCCCTGCACTGACAGGGTTTCCATCTACTGCCGGACTCCCTCTCTGTGAGATGACTCTAGCTTCCACCCTAAGCAATCTCACTAGATGAGGGCATCCTCTGCTGATTGTAGCCTGGCGGTGTTTTCAATCTCCCATGTGTTGAAGCACATCACTCCAGCTAGATATGAACTGACCCTATTTACTTCTTTTCAATAGCCCAGCCTTTTGATTGTCTTATTTGGACGGACCAGTTTCTTTGGGGTCTTGTGCGGGTTAAAGTTGGCAAGAACTATTGAAGTCTCTTCAAAGTTATTCTGAAATAAATTTTTCTAAAAAAACACAATGTTTTCATTCAATGCTTTTGGATTGTCTGTGGCTCAGATAGTTTCTCCTGTATACGCTCCTAATGAAGCTCTCTTTTTTGAGCAAAACATGTTGGGCATCAACAATACAGGTTCTGCTGCGACTCTTCATTGAAGCCGTTAATAATCCCAGGGATTTAATTTTAATAGTTTGAATCTCCTTTTACTTAATGTGTATGTTAATTAATAAATGATTGCTTATTTACTATATCTGTTTGGATCTACCCTTCATTGTGACACCTTTAAAGTCCCAGGGCTTGTTACCCTCCCACATTTTTTCTTCTGTTCATTGAATGGGATGTGGTGTCCAGATTTGACCTCCTATGCCTCATCCACTTGTTTTCTACTGTATAATAATAATAATAACATTAATACTACAAAGGTATGAACATCAGATTCATGGCAAAAATTCCCTGGGTAAATAAGTGAAGATGGGCCGTATAGAAAATGTCGTAATTCGCACATTTTTACACATACTTGTACACATGAGTAAAAATTCTTCTAGCTTTTCTTGGGTTGTATCGTACAAGCACACATGTGTAGAATACTGTCCAGCAATGCAGATTTTTGTATACTTTATTTTCTATATGCAGTGTAGGTTTACGTTCCTGTGTTTATAGGTCCAATAAAAGCAATAGACTGCATTTAGATCATACAAAAAATAAATAAATTGCCTGAATACCTAAATTCATGGCATTTTTAGGCATCTGTGTGCAAGATTATATAAATGTAGACAAGATAAATTGACTAGATTTGGTCTGATTCAGCATTGTCTTTCCTAGATAACATTAGCTGATTAACTTCAGTGTCCACGTGCCAAGGACAATTCAGTTTCAGATTCAATATGCAGATCTAACACAATTTCTTTACTGAAAAATTGAATAAATTGTTCAAATATTTTGAGTCTCTTCATATAACCATTGCCATTCTGCAGAAAATATTCAGTGCATCTACTGTATTTGCATGCATTAGAGTGTGTCTCACTAACTAGATTCTAATGTTCCAAGAGATTGGTAACAAAGATTCGATTTTGAAGGATTTGTATTTTGTGCATGCTATGATTTTAAACGCTAACATGATAAGCAAGGAAATATTTATCTAATTACAGTATTTTTTATGTATTTTATTTTAATTAGTTAAAAAAAAAATGGATAGACAAAACTAATAAAAGCAAATGAATAGATGGATGGAGAGAGCTTGTAAAAATAAAATAATGTATCATTAATTGAATGGAGGGCTGACAAATTGTGAAAGGCTTGGAGATGTACAGTAAGTGAGCTAGAAAGCATTTTGTAGAAATGATTATGGTGTTAGAGAGCCTGTGTTAACCATATATCTGACATTGAGGGTTCTAAATCATTAGTCAGACCTTCCCCCATGATTATTGTTACAGTAAGTGTCTGTGATTTAAGAAAGGGATCCCAACTGAGGTTTTCTGGTACAAATTTCCAGATATTGCAGACTTTATGCTATATTTATAATGACAGTAATACATGTTTGCACAGTGACAGCTCAGCATATTTCTAACCTCTGAATGATGTCAAGAGACCACAATCTAATACTGAGTAATGATTAAACATTGAAGCCAAACAACTATAGAGGTGAAACTAGCTCAGGAAGCCAGATAAAGAGAAAAAAGTACCAGGCATTACAATTATTTGTAGCTGAAATTCATTGAAATATTTTGCTAATTTAATCTTACCTTTTTGTTACCAAGATCCTCTGGGTTCTCCAATCAAAGGAGCATGATTTGTAGGAAAGAGCAAGCATGAGTTTTAAAAGCATAACCACACCAAGGTTAACTGTAGTCAAACCTAATTTCAAAACAATCTATAGATAAGGAGATACAAGTTTAGATCCACCACTTCCAACATTTGAGTTTTCTGTTCTTCCTGCTAACCATTGAGACTATCACCAATGAACCTATATCAAGGAATGGAAGACGTTGGTGTGCACCAACAAAACTGGTAGGGTGCTTGATTGTGATACGTCATCTCCGCCGTTTTTTGAAGCACAGCTGGAACGCTCCATGCACATGGATTTTTAAGCTGCAAGCATTTGCTGTCTTATCGTGTTTTTATCTTTTTTTTTGTTTTTATAAAATTGTGACATACTTCACTATGGAAGCCCTTTCCTTTTGATTTTTCCCAATTACCATTGGACAACTTTTCTCAAATTTTTGGGAACATGCTCAAACGATCTGGATTCCTTGTTGATGTGAGTGTCCTCGAGGTCAGTTAAACGTTGGAATCATCATTGGGATCGTGTACAACTCCTGCTGGATATACCGTATTTATCGGTGTATAACGCGCCCTTAAAATCAGTGGGAAATTGTGGGTGCGTGTTATACGCCGATCCGCTGTCTCTGAGCACCGCCACCGACATATACCGAGCGCAGTAGACTCGGGTACACTCGGCTATGCTCAGAAACAGTGCAGGAGAAGCGAGGAGGACACCACCAAGGCCGCAGACGGACACCGGACTGCACAAGACTGCCGATTGACGCCGGGCAAGACACCGACAAACTGTAAGTAATTATTTTTTTTCCAGGAATTTCCCTTCTACAGTATGGGTGCACGCTATACGCCGGTGCGTGCTATAGGATACAGTACCCATATGTGCTTTATGACTACCTGTAATAGGGGTCATGGAAGTCTGGTGAGTAGGATGTGTGACAGGTGATGGTGGTGGAAAAAATTTCAGTCAAATATACCTACTGTCCAGCAGGGATTTGAAGATTGTGTACACTATTTGAGGAAGTTGATACATTGTCAGAGGACTCTGATACATTGTTTGAACATTCACTATTTGCACAATTGAACTCATTTTGTGTTTGGACTTTTTACATACATATTATCATGTTGGTGTTTAGTTGAAATCACTTTGCACGTTTGCGCTTCATAACGGAAGGAGCGCAGTTTAATCAATTTAGTAATGATTTCTATTTATTTATTTTCTCTTATACAACGTGCTGCTCCTTATTAATACTCACCTGTTTAATTACTTTTATTACTCTAGTTGTTGTTACTAATTATCTTTTCACTTTGCGCTGGTTCTGGGTTTTTTAACCCCTCATTCACAGGAATATATAAGGCTAAGCCTAACTTTAACAGGAACATTTGTGTTTTAAGCTGTCCATGGATGGATTCAAATTCATCCTTATCCTATCCTGATTAGTGTTGCTCACGAATATTCGCATTGCGAATATTCGCTACGAATATTGCATATTCGAGTATTCGCGAATAACTCGAATATCGCGGCGAATATTCGCTATTTCGAATATTCGTATTTTTCAAATTTCGAAATCAATTTCGCATTCGCAATTTTTTTTTTTTTATAAAATATAGCGAATATTCGATATTAACGAATATTCGCGATCGCATATGCGAAATTTCGCTCTTTTTTTTTTTTTTATAAAACATACCGAATATTCGTAAATATCGAATATTCGTGATATTTTATAAAAAAAAAAAAATCGCATTGGCGAAAATTCGCAATTTTTTTTTTTTTTTTTTTATAAAATATCACGAATATTCGATATTAACGAATATTCGGTATATTTTATAAAAAAAAAAAAAAAAAAAGCGAAATTTCGCATATGCGATCGCGAATATTCGTTAATATCGAAATATCGCGAAATCGAATATGGCGTATTCCGCTCATCACTAATCCTGATCCACCTATGGCTTTTCACGATCAACAATAGTCAATCTAACAATTGTCAGTCACTGGATGCAGCCAATAGGCTGCAACCACTGATCACTTTAATCAATGGAGTCCTTCTGTCAAAATACAGTGGCACAGCGGGGATCATTCATCCATCCATTTCTCATGTGTGGATGGGGGGAATATATTTTTTATTTTTACATGATCCCTCTGGCTAAATGAAAAAAGTAAGGCATATTTGGCCAGCCTTACATATACCTGCTGCTACCTATATTTGTTGATTATTTTCTCATGCATGGTTCACTGAAGCTAACTTTTACCTAGTTTGACTTGTTTATGTTGAATTAAACCAGTCATTACAGAAATGTAGGAAACAACAATCTCTTTCACAGATTGAGGCCCACACACGATCGGTTCGTCCAATGAAAATGCCCCGTACACACAATAGGAATTTCCGATGGAAAAAGTCAGACAAACTTTTTTTCATCGGAAATTCCAACCATGTGTATGCCCCATCAGATTATTTCCATCAAAAATTCCAAGGAATTCCGTCAGATTTTAGAGAACATGTCCTCTTTTACTCTGATGGAATGCTGTCAAAATTCCGAAGTGATTTTGGTCGGACAAAGATCGGACCGTGTGAGCTTCAGCGTGTTGCAGCTTTTTGCTAGATTCCAGCCAAGCCCCTTTTTTTACATATTTTTTTTGCATTGGTACATGTCCCCTATGGCATTGATAATTTTAACCACTTAAGACCCGGACCAATACGCTGGCAAATGACCCAAGGGGTTTTTGCGATTCGGCACTGCGTCGCTTTAACAGACAATTGCGCGGTCGTGCGACGTGGCTCCCAAACAAAATTTGCGTCCTTTTTTTCCCACAAATAGAGCTTTCTTTTGGTGGTATTTGATCACCTCTGCGGTTTTTATTTTTTGCGCTATAAACAAAAATAGAGCGACAATTTAAAAAAAAATGCAATATTTTTTACTTTTTGCTATAATAAATATCCCCCAAAAATATATAAAAAAACATTTTTTTTCCTCAGTTTAGGCCGATACGTATTCTTCTACATATTTTTGGTAAAAAAAAATCGCAATAAGCGTTTATCGGTTGGTTTTCGCAAAATTTATAGCGTTTACAAAATAAGGGATAGTTTTATTGCATTTTTATTAATTTTTTTTTTTTTACTACTAATAGCGGCGATCAGCGATTTTTTTCGTGACTGCGACAATATGGCGGACACTTCGGACAATTTTGACACATTTTTGGGACAATTGTCATTTTCACAGCAAAAAATGCATTTAAATTGCATTGTTTACTGTGGAAATGACAGTTGCAGTTTGGGAGTTAACCACAGGTGGCGCTGTAGGGAATGTGTGCCCTAATGTGTGTGTTTACAACTGAAGGGGGGTGTGGCTGTAGGTGTGACGTCATCGATCGCGTCCCCCTATTACAGGGATGACGCGATCGATGCTCCGGCCACAGAGAAGCACGGGGAAGCCGTGTGTACACACGGCTCTCCCCGTTCTTCCGCTCCAGAGACGGATCGCCGCACTGCAGCGGCGATCGGGTCCACGAATCCCGCGGTCCCGGTCCTGGAGCGGCTGGGTACTAAAACCAACGTATATATACGTTGATGTGCCCAGCCGTGCCATTCTGCCGACGTAAATGTGCAGTAGGCGGTCCTTAAGTGGTTAAAGAAAAACAGATTGAAAATGAGTCCTGTAAAAAGTCAGAAAAAAATAAAAAGATTAGCCTCCCGTAGACTTCAATGTTTTTTTTTTTTTTTTGCTATGTTTGGACTCAGCACAGCTTCCAATCCTTCACTAAGCCTTTACTAAGCTGAAGGAAAATTTGACTGCAAAGTGTAAACTCAGATGTAAAGCGAACAGCCTATTTGCCTTTAGTAAAACACCCCCGATGAGTGCTTTACAAGATGAATAAAACATGTACAGGCATCTCTAGGAACTCGGTTCTGCAGTCACCTTAGTGGGTTTTAAGGTGAATTTCACAAAAGAAAGAAAATGTAAAGCAATCAAATGTATAATCTTTTTAATACGCGAAAGCAAAAGGTTATTTTATAATAACTAGCAATCAACACCCATAAGAGCTCCTCATTTATGTTGAAGCAACATTGGTATCTGCCCCTCCCTTTATCTGTAAAATAGAAACTCAGGTACAAATGATTTCCATTTCTTCTACAGCTGAAATTAATATTTTTATCAGACTATTTATTTTTGTAATTTGACAGGTCATTTGATCAAATCCCCTGCAGAGCTACACTACTGACAATTATTTTTAATTATTCAAAATCTAACAGGGAAATATATTGACCTGAACTCGAATAACCCGCATGTAAAATACATTTTGTGCAGCTATTGAACGGACGCGCTTTATAAAGTCGTTTGCAGAGCTTCTAATAGCAAATTGTCAGAACCACCTAACTATCTAAAATATTATATCAAAGTACAACCTTCTACTCTTTTAGTAACACCCTATAAACTATTAAAAATAACAATTTTTGTTCCAGAATCTAAGACTTTGTTTGCTTGTTATGTATGCCCATAACTAACCATGTCATGGAAATGATTCAAAGAAGCTCTTTGTAGTCTGGGAAAGGGACAAACAATATAATTTATTTTTTACATTGGAAAGACACATGCTTTATTAAGTATACAACGGTTTAAATAAGAGCACACTAATGGCAGCTAAAAATGTCTTGTGTGGTGGTTTTCAGCATTGCCATGTGGGTGTATAAAGCCCATATGGGGATTTCACAGACTTTGGGCTGCATGAGAACCTTTCCCTGGATAACTCTGTGTTATAATGTGTTCTTAAGTTATCTAGAGCTGGTCACTAATTAGTTGTGGCTTCTTATGCAAGTTGGTCCAGGGACCCGGACTGTCTAAGGAGGTCATTGCTATGATAATAGGACTAGCTCTACTGTGTAAGGTGACCTTTGTCTAAAATAATGGGAGTAGCCCTTTTATGATGTGTTGCTGTATAAATTCAGTGTGTTTCTCTAAATAAAGCAGTTCCTTTTTTTGGTGTACTCCAAGACTGGTGTTGTCTGGTCCTTTGGGTTTCTATAGCTAGATCCATTGGTCTTGTGTAACAGGACTTGGGAAGCAGCTCCTTGGCAGAAATACCCAACAGGGTGTCCGGAGTCCGTCACAGGGGATAATACTATGCACCTTGCCATCCAATTGATATAGGGAAAAAAATGTTGATGAGCCCTTTTTTACTTAGCTAAAGTCGCCGTCATGTGATGCTCCATTGTCATTTTTTCTCTCATCCTTCCTATTTCCTGCAGGGGTCTTTCTTCTGGTTTTCATGGCAATGCCTTTCTGATGTGGACATTTCCTGCTGGCCATCCAGTGGCGGTGTACTTGTAGGATTCAAGAGGAGTGATGGCATGAGGGCATAGTAGGGGACTGGTCAGTGAGGGGCAAAATAGACACTGGAGGATTTTCAATGTCAAGGGATGCCATAACTCTCTTCTTTTGTGGTATATTGTTAGTGTTGGAGCCCACACATATGGCAATGTATTTTATATGTGTGTATACAGTCAGTGAGCAATTTATTACAAGAACATCTATAGACCAGCTTTTTCATACAATCTTTTTTTTTCCACACTAGATCTAAGTAAAAGTATTACATTATAAATAGTAATATACTGTGTAACTTGTACAACAAAATTGTATCCAAACGCAACAATTATCTAATCACCAATTCATGTTGCAATTGTGTAATGCATAAAATCAAGAGCTCTAGTTAATGTTCACATAAAAAATCAACATGGGGTAAAAACATGGGGCCAGATTCACAGAGCGATTACGCGTGCGCAACTGCTGTTGCGCGTGCGTAAGTCTAAATGTGCGCGTGCGTATAGTTGGACGCGATTCACAAAACAATATACGCCAGAAATCTACGTTTTTTGGTCCGGCGTAATTGAGTTAGACATTCGCTTCCCTTCGCGCAAAACTGCGCTAGACACACCATTGATTTGCTAGTCAAATATGCTAATGAGGGAGTTACGGGGATCCACAAAAAAACGCAGTTGCTGCGCAGGCTACGCGATGTGCGCAACTGCAAAATGTCCTGTCTAAAGTTAGAGCCCATAAAAGCTGATCTAACTTTTGAAAAAAAGTCTAATTGTCAGATAAAGCAACACCGTTACTGAGGAGCAGACCACACACACGTGTTGCACTACAATTTGACTGCCAACATGCTAGGGGCATCGTCGCTCATAGCTGCACTAGTGAATATAGATGACCAAAGAAGGAGGAGGGCACGGAGGATGGCACGGGAGAGGGTATACCGCACCCGCATACACCTGTTTGGCATGAATGATTCAGAGGTCTTTCGCATCTTCAGATTCCCCCCTCATGCCATCCTGGAATTAACCACAACCTTGCAGGAGGACATCACCAGCCCAACACAACGCTCACATGCAGTGCAGCCACTGGTGAAGGTCCTGGCAACACTCCATGTCCTTGCCAGTGGCTCTTTTCAGCGTACAAGTGGAGTGGTGGCTGGGATGTCACAATCCTCCATGAGCAGATGTGTGCACCAGGTTGTCCCTGCAATCCTCACACGCTTGGCCAACCAAATCATCAAACCCACCACTGAGGAGCTTCGAATCAAGGCAATGGCAGATTTCTACCGAATTGCCAGATTCCCACGCACCATCGGGGCCATTGATTGCACACATGTGGCACTCCAGCCCCCCCATGAGACCGAGCACATGTACCGCAATCGGAAGAATTGGCACTCCATCAACGTACAGGTGATAGTTGATGCCCAAGGCCTCATATGGCACGTCCGTGCCAAACACCCAGGGTCCAGCCATGACAGCTACATCTACAATCAAAGCCACATCCGAACAGAATTCGAACAGAACGTGTATGGGAACACCTGGCTGGTTGGTGAGTGACATGGGAGTCAGGCATGACTATCCCCTCCCGTGATGCACAACAGAAGTGGCACATGCATGACTAACATTCTCCTGTCTTTTCCTTTACAGGTGACTCTGCATATGCACTGGGACCCCATCTCATGACTCCTATCCGGAACCCCCAAACCCCAGGAGAGGAACGATACAATGAAGCACACATCAAAACCCGTGCAGTGGTGGAGCGCACCTTTGGCCTCCTGAAGTCACGTTTCCGATGCCTGGATAAGTCTGGGGGTACACTGTTGTATTCCCCAAACTTCGTGTGCCATATCATCGCTGCATGTTGCATGCTACACAATCTCGCAGTGAGGAAGGGCCTGCAGGTTGAGCTACGTGATGATCTGACCCCCCAACCAGAAAATCAACCCCTAACCGAGGATACCCCGTCTTCTGAGGGAAGAGCAGTCAGGAGGCAGCTCATATTGGGCATCTTTGCACGTTAAACACACACATTAATCATGGCACAATGAGAATGCATGCATGCACACCACTATGGTCCCTAGCACACACACCCCACATCCTCATCAAATTGGATTGGCACCAGTCCACCATGCAAGACTGGTGAGCAGTAACGCCACGTCAAGGCTCCAATTATGTCACTGTACATTCATACACCATTCACACGGACCTGGGAATCACTTCTCCCTGGTCCTGGGGAACCCTTCTCCACCAAAATTGAGGGTGACACCCCTTTTCCAGCAGGAATGTCACCCCCACATTCAAACATCATTCACAACCCAAAATATGCCAAAAAAGTCAAACAAACAAAAATGCATAGAAACAAAAAATGCATAGTAAAAAAAAAATGCTTAGAAAAAACAAAAACAAGCAGAGAGCAAAAATAAAAAAGCTTTCAAAACAAACAAAAGGTGGAAAAAAAAATTATTGCCCTCTGCCTGAGCCACGCCTGGGGCGCCCCCGGCCACGGCCCCGGACCCTCAGGGGAGACGCATGGGGGAGGGGAAAAGCCGGGGAAGGAGGAGCAGCCCCTGAGATCTGCCCACCTGGCGGCCTGCCCTCCAAGGCCACGGCTATTCTGTCCAGGGCAGCACCAAGTGTTGCCGTGTTGCCCTGGATAGCCTGGGTAAGGGCCCTCACATCCTGCCCAACGCCTGCTGCTGTAGTTTGCAGGTCATTAAGGCAGGTTGTGGAGGCCCGGGAGTGGGAGTCCAGGTTACCCAGGCTATCATTAATGGAGGACAGGCTCTGATCCACCCGCCCCATAGTCTGGCAGAGCTGTCTCAGAAGGCGGGTCTGGGTGGCCAGGTTCCTTCTCAGACAGGCGGGCATGAGATTGGGCGCCCCCCTGGTGCTTGGGGATGACCTCCTGGCTCCAGCTGATGGTTGTGGCCGGGGAGAAGGGGAGGCCCTTGTGAGGGGAGCCATGTTGGGGGAGGAGGGGGGGGGGCTGACCCTTAGGGAGGGCAGGCTTCTTGCAGCCAGAGGGGAAGAGTCCGCAGAAACCAAAGGGCCAGTGCCTTCCATGGACTCCTCCTCCTCATGATTCTGCTCCTCCTCATGATCGTCCTCCGCATGATCCTCCCCCTCCTCTTGTTCCTCCTCTGCGGACTCTGGCCTTGTTGGGGGGGCCTCATTAGGCTGCTGTCCTGGGGTTGGAGCGGTCAGTCCAGATGGCCCTGCACCCTCCTGCACATCTGTGGATGACACAAACCATTCACAGGTTGGAGGATCCACACACTTGCCACATATTCCCTTTCACCCCCTCCCCCACACATGCTACACACCTGAGAGAAATAAAAACCTTACCTGGCACCGCGGGGACCGGACTTGTGTCAAAGCCTGGCAGGCCCTCCACTGGCAGGCCCGGTGAAAGGTCAGGGCCATGCCTCAGGGCCACACGCTCCGTCTCTGAAAATCTAACCCGGCATGGTGGGCCCCCTCCTGTGCCCCTGGCATGGGCATTTATTGCGGCCAGTTTTTTTTTCACCTCACGCCGGAGGTCATTTATTTTCTTTTCTATCCCAGAGCGGGTCCGTGTCTCCCCCTCCCCCGATGAATTGACCTGCTCTGTGATCATATCCAAGATCTCCCTCCTCCTGGCCGGGGTGGTGGTGGCACTCTGCGGGCCGTGGAGAAAACGCCCATAGTCGGTAATGGCCCGGGCAAGAATTCTTTTTTCCCCCACAGTAAAATTGAGCTTTCTTTTTCTCTCAGTCATACTTCCAAACAAACTCACTAGCAGTCACCAAAAATCTGTCACAAATACAAGCACAACCAATCAGACAAGAACACACACAAAGAGAAAAAGAACAGCCAAAAAACACACTAGCACTCAGCAAGAAACACACAAAAAAAATCAGATGAAAAAATAAAGCAAGAAAACAAACGCTCAGAAATCTATCAATCAAACAAACAGTCTCAAACACTTATCAAAATACACTTTCACAAAACTACCAACAAGCACAAGATCACACAGAACACTAATCTCACAACTCCAAAACACACTCTAACGAACAACAGAGCAAAAGCACTTGATTCAATGGGAAGGGACACAAAGGGATGTACTTTTGCAATGGAAGGGCGTTTGTGTGTGTCTATTTATGCTGTCTGCGTAGTTCACAACATTGCCCTAGTCCATTTCCAATTTCAATGATTGCGCCGCTCCCGAGTTGTGAGCATGCGCACAACGGAGCTGACATGGTTTCCTTCACGCGCGCATGCGCGAGTCGGCCGGCCCTTCATTTGCATGGGGTCACGGCTCATTTCAATGTAACACGCCCACGTCCCTCCCAATTTGTATTACTCCTCCTTACGCCTACGGAAAAAACCTTACGTTTGCGCAAGCTCTTGCGTAAAAGCTACGTGAATCGCCGGATTACGCGGCTAGATTGCGCAAGTCTAACGGAAAAGTGGTGCGCTACGCCGGAATGATAATGCGCCGATCTACGTGAATCTGCCCCATGGTCTCTGTCATTTTAAACGTGGCATGATTTATTGATTTATTTATTTGGGGGGGGGGGGGGTTGGATTGTTTGAGTATTTCTGTAACTGCTGATGAGTTTCTAAATTTTATCTTAAATGGTGAAAATTGCAATATCTTTGACATTTCTGTTTTGTCTTGCTAGAGAATAGTCATTGTCATTCTCTGATGGTCTTGAAAGTCTCACTCTGGTATCTATCTGCCATACCTATAAACTGATGACACCCCTCTCCTAACAGCTCAAATGATACATCTTTGTAAGAATACTTGTCTTTTATTAACAGCTTTGTGCCTGCTGCACGCAGATATACGTCTGCAGCATGGCACGGGCAGGCAAAATACATCCCCTTTATGAAGCCGGCATTGTGCATACATGCGCCCGCCGCGAGCTCTGTGACTCCGACCTTGGATCCCGCAGACTCGATGTCCGTAGGCATACCCGCGATTGTGTCATGGTGAGGAAGAAGGGGGAAATGCTGATGTAAACAAGCATTTCCCCAGTCTTCCTAGTGACAGGACAGTGACCACAGCTTCCTGTAATCAGAAGCGGTGATCACTGTCCTGTCACACATAGCCCATCCCCCCTACAGTTAGAAGCACTCCCTAGGGCACACTTAACCCCTACAGTGCCACATAGTGGCTAACCCCTTCACTGGCAGTGTAATTTTCACAGTAATCAGTGCATTTTTATAGCACTGATTGCTCTAAAAATGACAATGGTCCCATAAAAATGTCAAAAGTGTCCGATGTGTCTGCCATAATGTCACAGTCACGATAAAAATTGCTGATCACCGCCATTACTAGTAAAAAAAAAAAAAAATGCCATAAATCTATTCCCTATTTTGTAGACACTATGGGCCAGATTCAGAAAGAATTAGATTCCCGCAGAGTATCTACGTCTCCGTACTTTACCTGGCTCTAGGAGGAATTGGCCCGTAAGGTACGGCGGCGTAGTGTATTTCTCCCGGCGGAATCAAAATACGCGATTAGGGGGCATGAGGCATTTAAATTAAGCGCGTCCCTGCGGCGATCGAACTGCGCATGCTCCGTTCAGAAATGTCCTGCCGTGCATTGCGCGAAATCACGTCGTTACGTCATTTTTTTTTGAGTAGCGTCGTTTACGGACATTCCTATTCCCGGACGACTTACACAAAAAAAAAAATGAAAGTCGACGCGGGAACGACGGCCATACTTAACATGGGCCGCGTAACGTTAGACCAGCTAATAGCTGGTTTAACTTTACGTAGCGAAAAAATGACGTACGCGATTGCGAACGACGCTCGTAACTTCGTGGATCGCCGGAAAAAGCTCATTTGCATACCCCGACGCTGAAAACGACGCAAACTCCACCCAGCGGCCGCAAAAAGATTGCAGCATAGATCCGAAGGCGTACGAAGACGTAAGCCTGTCAGATCGAAGCCCAGCGCCGCCGTATCATGGTTTGAGGATTCAAACTAGTGATACGGCACGCGAAATTTGAAATTACTCCTGTCTAACACCAGTTAGACAGGCGTAATGGCTCTCTGAATCTGGCCCTATAACTTTTGCGCAAATCGATCAATAAACGCTTATTGCGATTTTTTTTACCAAAAATATGTAGAAGAATACATATCGGCCTAAACTGAAGAAAAAAAACATGTTTTTATATATTTTTTGGGATATTTATTATTGCAAAAAGTAAACAATATTGACTTTTTTTCAAAATTGTCATTATATTTTTGTTTAAATAAATCTCTATTTGTGGGAAATAAAGGACATACATTTTGTTTGGGAGCCACGTCGCACGAACACGCAATTGACAGTTAAAGCGAAGCAGTGCCGAATCGCAAAAAGTGGCCTGGTCTTTGACCAGCAAAATGGTGTAGGGCTTAAGTGGTTAATCCTCTACCATCTGTTCTAGTGATGTTCCCTTTATAAAACATATGCAGCCACATGTAAAGTAATCAGCTTTACAAACTAATTTTTGTGCAAATGAGCTTAAATGCTGCATATATGCGTCTTGACCATGCATTGTAGATACTTCTCTGCAATGGCTGACACAGGGGAGAAGGCTCACCTCACAGGACCGGAGTGATTTCCTATGAGGTAACTATTTTTACACAGAATAGTTAGCATAGGTGTTAGAAAAGGGGGTTGTGGGCATTTTCAGTTTCAGATGATTATTGTGATAGATACTAGTTTTCATGTTTATCTTAAAGCATTTCCTTTGTTTACAGTGAGGATAGCTGATCCTAAACATCTCTGTAACAATAAGATAATGAGATGTTTAGGGGTAAGTGTCAAACTGTGATGTGACACCTAAGTTATATTTTTATATGCCTCAAGACCTGTTATTACAGTTGATCTGCATATTTCAGTCTAACAATGCTTGGCCCACTAATATGGCTGAATAACATTGGTGTTTTTCGCTGATATATACCCCGTATTTATCGGCGTATAACACGCACAGGCGTATAACACGCACCCTAACTTTAAGAGGGAAGTTTGAGGAAAAAAAACCTTACACACCCCGCTGCGTATAACATGCAGGCACAGTTTACACTTTATTTTCAGGGTAAAAAAGTAAGTGTTATACGCCAATAAATACAGTATATATTTTTTTAATTAAGGACTTTGCAATAGAAAACACAAAGTCTTGCTAACATTTTTGCCAAAGATATTTTTGAAAAAGTTAAGTATTCCCACTACATATGACATATGTTCTAACAAGGGATTAGACCATTGTGATATGCATGTACTGTACATTGTGATATGTTTGGAGTGATAGGGAGGTTTATGCAGCAAATGCTCTATATGCTTGTATATACACAAAAAATAAAAATGAAAATTTGTTTATAGAGCGAAAAATAAAAATGACAGAGGTGATTCTTCCGGGGCTGAAGTGGTTAACACTGTTTTCTGCAGTAGTTACTCAGCATTTTTGCTTTTTGAGTTAGATATCGCACAAGGGGATAGTGAATTGACAATTTAATATGTAATATTTGGGGAAAATGTGTCACATGACCCAAATACTGGATGCCTTTCGTGAATTGAGCCTATGGAGAGGTAACAGAAGACTTTAATATGCTATAGGTTGGACTTGTGTCTTTTTTCAACCTCACCTACTATGTAACTTTAAAGTAGCCAATCAACAAACCCAAAGATATACCACAGGTCCAGGTGCAGTTGCATTTCAAGTTGTAATAAGAAATACAAATTTTAAGAATAAGTAGGGGGGAGGAATAAGGTTAAGAAAAAGGGAGAAAACAAAGGGATGTATGTTGGGGAGAGGGAAAGGGTGGGGAAGGAACAGGGATGAGGCAGGTAAGGGAGTACTGAAGGGGGTGGAGCACCTACTCTCTTGGTCCATCGCCCCCCGCCATTGAAATCCAAACCCCTCCCCTTACCAAACTGGTGTTAGCCAAGAGCTACATGTGGTTAGTCTTCTCAGCAGGCCATTATTTAATAGTGAGGGTCCACCTGTCTACAGGGAATTGAGGCAAACTGCAGACATTTTAAAGTGAATCCAACAGTACCATGTGGTAGTCAATTTTGTGAA
Organism: Rana kukunoris; assembly: GCA_029574335.1. Taxonomy (NCBI): domain Eukaryota; kingdom Metazoa; phylum Chordata; class Amphibia; order Anura; family Ranidae; genus Rana; species Rana kukunoris. The sequence goes on along the minus strand of CM056049.1, from coordinate 117,048,242 downwards.
TCTGTTTTAAGAAATGTGGATCAATTCCTCAATCTCTTCCATTTTGTTAATTCTCTGAAACCCTGGCCTTATCATTGGAACTCGATCTGAACGCCAGTGGCAGGTGATAAATTGTCTGGCTGCATTAACCATGAACATTGCAAAATATTTAGAGTACACTCTTTTGGATATGGATGTGTGGTGTGATACATATTGCGCTGACGAATAGCCCAGTGTGTCAGTTGTTGCTGTGCAATAATTCAATGTACCATTCCTCCAGAAAAGTTTGGAGCACACCCATTATATACTGTTTGTAGCATTTTTCCTTCCTCTTTTTTCACATCTCCAGCACAAATTGGGGATTGAGTAGTAAAAATTGATGTAGCAGAGAAGGGTTTCTATAAATGTTGTACCTGTTTTTTCTGGGTGGCTATATTTAAGGATCCCTTATAGATATAAGTGCAAATGGTTTCCTATTCCTCTAAGAAAATTAGATACAGATCTCTATCCAGGATATACACAATGAGCAGGAGAACACAGAAAGGTCACAGAACAGTGAGCAATATAAAGTGGAAATCCTTTCCCAGTGCACAGTGACTCAAGTGAGGTACTGTAAAAGAGGAGGATGTGCCACATACACTTAGAAAGTGATTTATTTGTAAATAAGTCCACACTGGGACCAAAAGGGTGAGACTAAAATGTGGAAATTGTATTAGGACAGTTTGCATGATGTAGGGCAACCTGGGGAGTTGTCTTTTTTATATTTAGTATTGTCTGATACATTTAATTCTGCCAACTCTTGAGGCTGCATTCACACCTAAGCATTTTTAGCTTGTAAAACACTCATCTCAAAAGTTCCAAAATGGCCAACAAGCAAAATTCCATTCATTGCAATGGTACCTGTTCACATATGAGTGTTTTGTGGCCTGAAGAAAAACGCCTGAAGTACATGAGCTTCTTTTTTTGGCAGATTATATGCATTTTTGGGCCCATAGACTTTAATAAAAAAGGCTGACTTGAGCAGAAAAATGCTCAAATAGCATTTAAAAAAGCTTTAAAAAATGCTCAAAAAACACCTGAAAATTATACGCTTAAGCCCTGTACACACGATCGGTTTGTCTGATGAAAAAGGACCGACGGTTTGTTTTCCATCTGTAAAAAAAATAGAACATGTTTTAAAATCTTCCTATGAATAAAAAATGACTGTCTGTGTGGAAATCCATCGGCGAAAAATCCACGCATGCTCAGAATCAAGTCGATGCATGCTCGGAAGCATTGAACTTCATTTTTCTCAGCACGTCATAGTATTTTACGTCACTGCGTTGGACACGGTCGGATTTTTGACTCGTGGTGTGTAGGCAAGACTGCTGAAAGTCAGCTTCATCGGATATCCAACGAAAAAATCCATCGGATTAGATTCCATCAAATATCCAATCGTGTGTACAGGGCATTAGGTGTGAATGCAGCCTTAGGTCTCAACGTGCGGCTTCCAGTGTTGCATGGTGATTTCTCCAGGATAATTTGGGTAAATTCATGTGTATTTCTTTGCCAAGGTATGAGTGAGTGAGTGAATAACTTGTATAGCGCTACAAATGCGAACTGAATCGCCCTTAAGGCGGTATGTTATGGATTCCACATTACATGAGAAGGGAAAGTTTGATCAACAGAGAGAAAACAACTATAGTGGAAGTGACAGATTGAGCTCCTGCAATTTGGAGTTGTTTATTTTCTTGTTCGAAACTAAAAATGTTAACGATCTCCAAGCAGATTAGATAATGTAACGTGGAGTTCGGTCAGGAATTGTATTATGTCATCCATGAAGGCAGCCAGTTTTTACACCTGATTGTTGACAGTCCTCATTGCTTGCAATATATTCAGGAAAGGCCCCACGTTTAGCACAAAGAGCAAGGGGGAAAGGGGATAGCTTTTCTGGGTTCCATTGCTTATCTGAAGGGCGTCAGACAGGTGGCCATTAACGCATATTCTAGCCGTTGGGCAAGAGCACAAGGCTTGTATGCTATTACGCATGTGGGACAAAAATCCTATTGAGCGATTTACTGAGGCCATGTAATCCCAGGCCACTCTGTTGAACATCTTTTCTGGGTGAAGGGATAGGTTGAATCCCTACCTGGCTTCTTAGGTCAATCAGTGTTGTAAATTCCCTTGCTTTCCTTCTTTTCTGGGATAAATACAACCTGATCTAGTAAAATCAGAGAGGGATCAGGGAGGGAAGCAATGGGAGTAGACCATTTTCAAGAATTCTGGTGTATAACTTAACATCTAAACACAATAGTGGAATTGGGTGATAGTTTGAAACCTGTGTCTCATACCTCCCCTCTTTCAGTGTCACAGTTATGGGGGCTTCTAGTGATTGGTGTGAGTGGTAGAAAGGTTTCGCCCAGGATCTAAATGCAGTCAAGAATCTAGCTGTCAGTGTACGTTCTATAACATTCTATAATACTGGAGTGTTAGTCTGTCCAGTCCTGGAGCCTTGCCCCTGGTTTCATCTCCTTAAAACTACACTAAAGTAAAAAAAATGATCTTTTTAAAAATAACAAACATGTTATGCTTACCTCCACTGTGTGGCTCGTTTTGCACATAGTGGCCCAATCCACCTCTTCTGGGGTCCCTCGGCGGCTGTGATGGCTCGCCCTCCGCAAGAGCTTTCCACCTTCATGCGAGCGAGCGAGCATGCATGGTGAAAAGCTCTTGCGGGTGCGTTCCCATGATACAGCGGTGGGCATAGCCACGGGACATTCGAGGGGTGAGGTAAGAAAAACGGGGCTTGGGGGGGCCTGTGCTGTCGAATGTTTTTTCACCTTAATGCATAGGATGCATTAAGGTGAAAAAACATTTACCTTTACAACCCCTTTAAGATTCCTGTCAAACTCCTCACCAGTGATTGGTGCTAGTTTCTGCACTCAATTCTCTGATTTGTTATGGTTTTCTAAAGTATTACTCTAACTGCCTAGTAATATCTACATTTTTTGAATGAGTACCACCCTTCAAGTCTTGTATGTTGAGGACCATCATTGAAGCCTTCCTCACTTGCACAGCTTTCTCCAGAAGTCTACTACACTTATGACCTTGGTCGTAAAACATTTTCTGGCAGAAAATATTCTCCTAATTTTCTTTCCCAGCTCCTCAAGCAGGAGCACCATGGTTTTGGTCAGTTCCTGGAAAGTGGAAGATGCTCTAGTCTATGTGTTGACTCTAGATGTTTGAAGCGGTTCATAAAATAATTAATCGTGGTTTGGAGTATCTTTTTTACATTTGCTGCCAGTGCTAGCAACTAACCTCAGAGCACACACTTGTTTGCCTCCCGTTGGATCAGGTGTGACATGGTTGAGGGGTGACATCTCAGGGACAACATTGTGAGAAAAAACAGCAGGGATACAGGAGTTGATTTGCCTTAGCCATGTCTTTGAGGAGAGATGAATTAACTAAAGTTAAAATAACATGTCTCCACATGCTTGTTCGGCAAGCAGCCAGCAAATTCCCATATTAACTTATATGAATGGATTATATGAATGGATTATCATACCAAACCACATAAAGCTGGCACTACAAGATTATTGAACAGGACAAAAGACAAACAGTATGCTGCCTTTTCACAAAAACCTGTAGCCGATATAAAATAATATTCATACAGTAGGAGAAAGTAACACTGATAATCCACAGAGGGTTAATGAAAACTCTCTGACTGAGGGCAGAAGTAAATCTATGTGAGAGTCCTAAGCTGAAGGCAAAAGCAGAGGAGGTGATATTGCTGGAGGAAGAGATCTATAACACAGGAGGGATATGGCTTCATTGCCACTATCTGCTAGATCTACCAAGGAGAGATGGTGAGAGGTTACGGTTGATATCAATATAACAAAACTAGTAATTAACTCACAGTAGACATAATTCTAAAGCAATAATAAACATCAGCATATGAACAATATAGAAGCAACCCACAGACTGGTCAGTTCTATACAGGGAGTGCAGAATTATTAGGCAAGTTGTATTTTTGAGGATTAATTTGATATTTGAACAACAACCATGTTCTCAATGAACCCAAAAAACTCATTAATATCAAAGCTGAATATTTTTGGAAGTAGTTTTTAGTTTGTTTTTAGTTTTAGCTATTTTAGGGGGATATCTGTGTGTGCAGGTGACTATTACTGTGCATAATTATTAGGCAACTTAACAAAAAACAAATATATACCCATTTCAATTATTTATTTTTACCAGTGAAACCAATATAACATCTCAACATTCACAAATATACATTTCTGACATTCAAAAACAAAACAAAAACAAATCAGTGACCAATATAGCCACCTTTCTTTGCAAGGACACTCAAAAGCCTGCCATCCATGGATTCTGTCAGTGTTTTGATCTGTTCACCATCAACATTGTGTGCAGCAGCAACCACAGCCTCCCAGACACTGTTCAGAGAGGTGTACTGTTTTCCCTCCTTGTAAATCTCACATTTGATGATGGACCACAGGTTCTCAATGGGGTTCAGATCAGGTGAACAAGGAGGCCATGTCATTCGTTTTTCTTCTTTTATACCCTGTCTTGCCAGCCACGCTGTGGAGTACTTGGACGCGTGTGATGGAGCATTGTCCTGCATGAAAATTATGTTTTTCTTGAAGGATGCAGACTTCTTCCTGTACCACTGCTTGAAGAAGGTGTCTTCCAGAAACTGGCAGTAGGACTGGGAGTTGAGCTTGACTCCATCCTCAACCCGAAAAGGCCCCACAAGTTCATCTTTGATGATACCAGCCCAAACCAGTACTCCATCTCCAGCTTGCTGGCGTCTGAGTCGGACTGGAGCTCTCTGCCCTTTACCAATCCAGCCACGGGCCCATCCATCTGGCCCATCAAGACTCACTCTCATTTCATCAGTCCATAAAACCTTAGAAAAATCAGTCTTGAGATATTTCTTGGCCCAGTCTTGACGTTTCAGCTTGTGTGTCTTGTTCAGTGGTGGTCATCTTTCAGCCTTTCTTACCTTGGCCATGTCTCTGAGTATTGCACACCTTGTGCTTTTGGGCACTCCAGTGATGTTGCAGCTCTGAAAAATGGCCAAACTGGTGGCAAGTGGCAACTTGGCAGCTGCACGCTTGACTTTTCTCAGTTCATGGGCAGTTATTTTGCGCCTTGGTTTTTCCACACGCTTCTTGCGACCCTGTTGATTATTTTGAATGAAACGCTTGATTGTTCGATGATCACGCTTCAGAAGCTTTGCAATTTAAGAGTGCTGCATCCCTCTGCAAGATATCTCACTATTTTTGACTTTTCTGAGCCTGTCAAGTCCTTCTTTTGACCCATTTTGCCAAAGGAAAGGAAGTTGACCAATAATTATGCACACCTGATATAAGGTGTTGATGTCATTAGACCACACCCCTTCTCATTACAGAGATGCACATCACCTAATATGCTTAATTGGTAGTAGGCTTTCGAGCCTATACAGCTTGGAGTAAGACAACATGCATAAAGAGGATGATGTGGTCAAAATACTCATTTGCCTAATAATTCTGCACTCCCTGTACTCCCATGCACAGTTTGTTGCATTGGAGTGAGAATCAGCTGAGTACAGCTACTAGCGAGGATCAGAAAGTTGTCTGTGTTATGTGGCCCCCATCTCCTGAGGGATGAAAAACAAGGGAGATAAGGGTACAGCATCTGCAAATGGAAGTACGTGGATGTTCTAGCTTAAAGTTATGCCTCTACAAGTAATTTCTTCAAAAGGTTTCCCAAGAATAGATAAATAGAGACATAGGAATAGATTATTATCCCCAGTGAAGTCCCACCTCCTATTTGTATTCTTCAAGCTCAGACTGCCAAGTCTTTCACAAAATGGTAAATAACCCATAAAATATCAATGAAACTGTAATAACAGCACAACAAATTATATATGTGTGCATCATCCCCTACTCCAATAAGTCTTGAACTGCACTAAAAAATGGGGATCTTCACAACAAAAGCATTTAATATGACATTTAAGACCCAGTTACAAAGGTGGGTAAGAGGCCTGGCCGCACAAAATTGCCAAGGAATGTAAATGGGAACATCATGAACTTCATTTATGGCATTACAGGGGCTTAATTCTTACTATGACATAAGTGCTAAATAATGTGAGCAACTAAGGCATTGTAGTATTGTGGACATGTCTCCCAGTTAGAGAGTGTGCTTTGCGTCCTGACATTAAATAGAGAAAATGCACAGAATAAGAAAAAAAGATAGTGAGAGGGGGGATAGTGAGGCCTAAGACATGTAAGTGTTCCAAGTAAAAAAGAAAATGTTCTTTTAGCCAGGTAGAACTCAAACAATTAATCTTCCTCTACAACATGCCGATCAAGGACCTGGGCTCTTAGATCCAGCTGTCTTATGTTGTGTTCATCCAGAAGGGGACGAGAGATTGGATTTACAACTTTGGGACCATTGTTGTTGGGCTCTGGGAGTGCAGTTGTTGGTAACTTCAACCCGGGGATCTGAAAGGTAGAGTTCTACTCTGGGTTTGTCTAGGCTCTCACAGAAAGGGTGTAAATCTTCTGAAGTGCATAGAAAGACTGTGTAGACCCGAATAGTTGCCACTAGGCAGTATGGGAACCTCCAGCGATATGGAATTCCTCTTGAGAGGAGTAGATTCAGCAAGGGGTGCAATGCATGCCTATTTTGAAGTGTAATTTTTGATAGGTCTTGAAATAGTTTAATTTCAGCATCATGAAGAGCCAAAGTTGAAATATTCTCTCACTTTGTGAAGTAGGGGGATATTCAGAAAACAGTAGATCAGATCTCAAGGAGGATCTGTGTCACGACCTCTGGGTCTTGTGTCCTGTGCACACTTTCAAGCTCAATTTGGGAATCAGATGACCACTCTAAAAGATTCATGAAAATAGAGCAGACTGCTTGTTCCAGTGCAGGAGGTTCCACAGATTCAGGGACTCTGACATTACATCTGCGGCCACCTGGATGTTGTTGCGGAGTTCAGATATGGCATTTGACAGTGTTGACTTGATATCCTCTGCTACTGTCTGTAGGTCAGAAAAGCTAGAAAGCTGGTCAGATAAGGTATAAGCCCTTTCACCCTCTCCCAATACACGGTCCTGGTCGCTGTTTGGTGAGCGCAGAGTTGAAGTCCGGGAAGGCTGCATGGCTCCCGGGTAAGCCGTGTATGGAGCAGTGACGCTCTGTTTTTGCTCAGCTGAGTGCCTAAATCTCGAGGCACCCAAGTCGACATGCTCCTGCTCGATTTCCCCAGGAGAGTCATCTGTAAAGCTAAAGTAGGAACTCTGTATGCTGGCGATTCAAGGTTAAAGGGGAGTTCCAGGCATTTTTAATGATTAATAAAAGTCAGCAGCTACAAAAGTGTAGCTGCTGGTTTTTAATAAACATGCACTCACCTGCTCCATGGTCCGCTCCTCTCCCCCCCCTCTCCGGCCGGCGTCCTCATTGTTACTGTGGGCAGCCAGCCGTGACAGCTTTCGGCTTCACGGCCGAGCACTCACTGCGAATGCGCAAGCGGCGCTGCACTATCTGATTGGACAGGCACGTGTCCCAGGCGATCGCCTACAGGGAGGGGGCGCCAAAAGGCAAAATGACGTATCTCCTTAGCGGCCCCTGGGCAGAAGGAGGAAGTGGGACAGAACTCCTCCTGAAGCCCCCACTCCTACCCAAAAAAATTACATGCCAAATGTGGGATGTAAGGGGGCACGGAGTGGATTAAGCGGAAGTTCCATTTTTGGGTGGAACTCCACTTTAAGTGGCCTTCTTAGACTGGAGCTAGAGCCCCCCCCCCCCCCAAAGCCTCTGTTTTAAACCTGAGATTATGAAGAAGTTTATTTATTTATTTTGTATTTTGATTTTTTTTTTGTATATTCCACTGCATAATGTCTACTTTTCTAGTTTTGAATTAATTAGTTGCTGCCATTCGTGTGTGTGCAATGTATATATAAAAATAGTTCATGTAAATGTGTTGACTGGTCATTTAAACTTGTATTTAATTTACTTTACTGAGATACAGTTTTCTATGTCAGGCTTGCACTTTGACCCACAAGACTGAATCATTATTTCACAAATATCGTTCTGTATTTTGATCTGAAACACTGGTTGGCGGCTGACCTCAGAAATAGTACATCCCTGCCTCTCCTTTCATCTCCACCAACTTGCAACAGAGTTATCACTTTTACCTTCAATTTTTTCCTTCCTGGCTTTGCTTTTCGTTTCTCTGTGTGAGGAATCGTTTTCACATGGGCAAACAATTAGAGGTGACATGTGTTGTTATATAATTTCATAAAGTAACTTTCAGACGGAATTCAGAAAAGTGTAATGAAAAGAAGCCCACCTGACATTTTTATGTTTCGACTATCAGGTCTAACCTTTCATGGATGAGAGCAGGTATATCATTTACTAACAAATATGGACACTTATCACATAACAAGTACAGCTTCATGCTTTATCTTGATGCACACTGCATGGATTCTTTCATGGCCTTCTTTATCTATAATAAATTACTTGTTCAATATTACTTATTTATCTCCTGCATTTTAAAGTGCCAGTATATTCTACATTGCTTTACAGACTACATGGCACTATTCATATTAGTGCTTAAAGCAAAGAAGCTTATAACGCAATATCTTACCAAGAACATTTAGAAAGCTAATTAACTTAACAGTTTGCCCTATGGGGAACACCATAGCACCACAAACATGCAACATGCATGCAAATATAAAACCATTTCCACACTTGTGGGATTTTTGGGGGAGGAATTATGACACGGAACAAATGTGACTATTTAGGTCACTTTCTATGGAACGCCAAAAGAAACAATTTTGGCCCAGATTCATAAAGCAATAACGCCTGTCTAACTGGTGTTAGACAGGAGTAATTTCAAATTTCGCATCACTAGTTTGAATCCTCAAACCATGATACGGCGGCTTCGGGCTTCGATCCGAGAGGCTTACGTCTACGTAAGCCTTCGGATCTACGCTGCGATATTTTTGCGGCCGCTGGGAGGAGTTTGCGTCGTTTTGATGCGTCGGGATATGCAAATGTGTTTTTACGGCGATCCACGAAGATACGAGCGGTCTTCGCAATCGCTTACGTCTGTTTTTTTTTACGTACTGTTAGACCAGCTTTTTGCTGGTCTAACGGTGCGTAGCCCATGTTAAGTATGGCCGTCGTTCCCGCGTCGAATTTAATTTTTTTTTTTTTTTTTACGTAACTCGTTCGGGAATAGAAATGTCCGTAAACGACGCTACTCAAACAACGAATGACGTAACGACGTGATTTTGCGCAATGCACGGCAGGAAATTTGCGAACGGAGCATGCGCAGTTCGATCGCCGCGGGAACGCGCCTATTTTAAATCCTTCATGCCCCCTACTCGCGTAGATGGATTGCGACGGGAGAAATACACTACGCCGCCGTCGTTTACTGGACAAAATCTACCTGGATTCCACGTAGAGCCAGGTAAAAAACGGCGGCATAGTGTATTTCTGATACGCTACGAGAATCTAATTCTCTATGAATCGGGGCCTTTGTATTTTAAGTTCGTACACTTCAGTTGCTGTAACTAAGCAGTTTCAGGAAATAACTGGCAAAAGGCTAGATCCATTTGTTGATAAGAACTAATATTTTGACTCAAACCAAAAAAAAAAGTATTTTAAGTTCTTAATCAGATGATACAGGCAATTAAACACATGGGAAAAATACGTCCCTTGGTCCTCAAAGGGTTTTTACGAGAGAGGGCACTGCCCATAATGGGAGTTGCTGGCGACTGATATATCTTGAAATTTTGGTAGCCTACATTTTTACTTTTAGAGAGCAAAAACTGGCTGCTATGGACACTGTACTGGTAAGAATTGTGAACGTACTTTCAAAGGCAGATTTTTTAACATTTTTATATACTGACAGTGTTACTTTAAGTGGGTATAGTTCCTAAGATAATTCTGTCAACAGCAGAGGATATTAAGGCCCTGTACACATGATCAGACCGGTCTGATGAGACTGGTCCGACGGACCGTTTTCATCAGACAACTCTGAACTTGTCTGATGGTCTGATCTGCGTACACACCATCGGACCAAAATCCGATCGGGTCAGAACGCGGTGACCTAGAACACAACAATGTGCTGAAAAAACGAAGTTCAATGCTTCCAAGCATGCGTCGACTTGATTCTGAGCATGCATGGGTTTTTGGTCCAATGCTTTTGTGTACTAACAATCGAATCTGTCCGACGGACAGGCGTCCATCAGACAGGTTTTAAAGCATGTTTTAAAACTTTGGTCCGACGGACAACGGTCCGATGGGCCGTACACATGATCGAACTGGTCCGATGAAACCGGTCTTAAGACCAGTTTCATCAGACCGGTCTGATCGTGTGTACAAGGCCTTAGATAGCAAAAAAAAAAAAGATTTCTTATGGCTGATCAATGTACATTGCAGGGATTTTAGCAAACTTTATAACAGATTTCTCTACTTTGTGGCTCTGTATTTGTTTCACCATGTCCTTTGCAGATTTTGAGTTGGGTTTGGTTTATTACTTGGTGCCCTCTGTGTTTTAATGAGAAAAGTTGCAGGTTCTGCATCCCTCTAGAAGCATTTAACCCTTGGGGAGTATTTCACCAAAATTGAAATTACTAAGGATTCCGAAAATTTTACTTGGATCTTAGTGCAAACCTCTGGGAAATATAGTGGGCTAATCACATAAGCAGGAAATTATGTTTCTGGAGGCATACTGTACACAGGGGTGCCCAACCTTTTGAAGAGCAAGGGCTACTTAAACGACTTGGTAACCGGTCGCGGGCCCACAATGAGCGAAGCTGGTGGATGGCAGCCCACTTAGCTCTATAGAGCCCACTCTACTCTTTTTTGAGCGGATTGGAATGGAGGTAGGCGTTTATAAACAGACACAAGCCCACTTACATTTTCCTCTCCTTGGAGGTGAATGGAGGGTCCGATTTTGGTCGGACTGACCATGTGAAAGGGGCTAAGGCTGCTTTCACACTAATGCACAGTTTTTAATCCGCATTACGGGTGCAGCACACTTCACCTGTGGCTTTCCTGAGGTTAGCTGCACTTTGCCAATAGCCTTCTATTATATTTTGTAGGTGTGGTGCACCTTCAGAAAGCTCACCAAACTCACAGGTAATAGAAGTCTATGGCTCAGTGCAGGCACTTCTCTGCACTTGTGAATCAGTTTGAAAGCAGCCCAGTAACCACTGCAGAACAGATATGCCCATATATACACTGTAAATTTAGTAATAGACTTTATTCCATCCCAGAGCAGGAGGTCGCGGGCCACATCAGAGGGCTCCAAGGGCCACATGTGGCCCCCGGGCCACTGGTTGGGCACCCCTACTGTACAACAACCATGTATGGAATGCCTCCAGGTTGCCATATTGCATTGAACTTTACAGAAAAATACAGTGGTTACAGAATAGAAAAGAAAAGTAATTTTTAATAACATTAAGACCCCTTTCACACTGAAGCGGCTCTACAGCATTTTAGCGTTAAAACTAGTGCTATTAAAATGCTCATAAAATGCTCTCCATGCATCTCAATGGACCCTTTCACACCGAGTCCTGTATGCAGCATCTTTGGAGCAGCTTTTGGGCACTAAAATAAAACACTCCAAAAACGCCCCTCTCCATTGAAATGAATTGAAAGCCCTGTAAAAATGCCTTACTCTTTCACAATGAGGCACTGCAAAAATGCCCTAAAACGTTGGGGTCTTAGCGGTGCTTTACCAGCACATTCTGCAAGGTGACAGAACCACTCGAATAACGTTGGATTAACGCTCGAAAAACGCTTAAATAATGCTTGAATAACGCTCGAAAAATGCCCCAGTGTGAAAGGGGCCTAAATGACAACATATCTTGTGTAGCAATTGTATATGCTATAATATTGTTTTTAATTTGATATGTTCTCCACAAAAATTTAGTTAACCTTTAGGAGACACAAATGGCAGGAAAATCCACCCAGGAACACTAAGGTGGTATATGGAAATCGGTTCATGCTTTGCTGGGGTTTTTTGTTTCCTCTGGATCAACTGTGGGTATGGGATTGTGTATACAGGATTGTAAAATTGTATTTATTGATTTTCCTTCCGCTTTTATTGGTTAAACTATAAGGACTTGTGTCTTTTTTCAGCCAAACTAACCATATAACTATATATGGGTGTTCAACTTCCTGATATAGTTTGTAGTTATCTAAACCCTAAGGAAAGCATTATTTTATGTACAGGTAAGACATATACATTTTGCGAGTGGAAAATGAGGTCTGGCGAGGAGCTGGGCTGCCTGGGAGTGTGTGTGGGGGGGGCGAGCACCGCCGGCTGATTGGGAGCTGTTCTCCCAGTGATCGGCCCGTGGCAGACAGCATGGAGGTAGAGGCGAGCCGCGGTATCACCGAGTTGTATAGCCCACTGTAACAGCATTACATTGAAATTTCCTCCTCTCTGCTCGCTCTCATACACAGCCCCGCCTCCTCCTAACCCTGCGCCTGTAATAGACAGAACACAACCCAGCATTGGACCTGCATTCTGTCTATTACAGGTGTGGGGTTAGGAGGAGGCGGGACTGTGTATGAGAGCGAGCAGAGCGGAGGAAAGTTCAATGTAATGATGTTACAGCGGGCTATACCGCTCGACGATACCGTGGCTCTCCTCTTCCTCCATGCTCTCTGCCACGGGCCGATCGCTGGGAGAACAGCTCCCGATCCTCCGTTCCTTCCCCTGTTGGGACCTTGTCATCTGTAGGGACCAGGCTACATATCTCTAAATGAGTCTTTAGGTTCAATGTATTCCCCTGATAAACAGTGATATTTGAAAAGAGTCGGGCAGAATCAATACAATTTATACAGTAGCATGATTAATATTCTGTATATATTTTTTTCAGGCTAGTATGATCTTATTCTATGTATAGTCTACAGATATTTTATATTGTTGTTTTAACTGTTGGAACAATAAAGATGTAAAGGAATTGTTTGTACATAACAATTGTTTCATGTGGTTCCTGGTGCCAATAATGTCCCACACACCCATAACATATTTGTCTCTATATCTCTAGACACATTTTGTTTCTTTTTTTTTAGTTTGGACACAGTGAGGCTGCAATGTGGGGCACAGTGACCCTGCAATGTGGGACACAGTGAGGCTGCAATGCACGGTGAGCCTGCAATGGTGGGCACAGCGAGGCTGCAATGATGGGCACAGGTGAGCCTGCATTGATGGGCACAGGTGAGGCTGTGCTAAGGGGAACTGATAAAGTTGTTAATATTTATTTTTGTAACTTAATTCTGCATAAAACTCATTCCAGGAGTTAATTTATAAGGGCGTGATTAGCGGCAGAATTAGGAATGGGGCATGGTAGGGGTTGAGCGGGGAAACTGGTGGCGAGTAACCCTTGAGGCCTGGCTAGTGGCTCAAGACTTGACATTTTGAGCCCTGGTATAGATTACTGCTGAATGGAGTCTGCTGTTTGTGAATAGAAAATGTATGCTTGCATCAGTTTTCCATATTTTCCACCTCTAACATACACAGTGGATACACTGCCCTGTAGAAATAAACATTTCAGGTTGCATCAAGAAGCTGTGCTTTGTTTGCTTAAGTTGAAACAGGTAGACAAAGTTCAAACAGGCAGTAGATAAAGCCCCCTACAAGCTTCAGACAGTGGGCAGCCATGCATGCAGAATCCAGCTGTTCAACAAGTTGCTCTACAAACTTGTAGCAGATGAACATGAGTGGGAATGCACACAGTGCAGAAGCCTATTCTATCAGGATTTGCATTTCTAAGCTTTCCTAGGAGGCAGCGGTTAGGTCACCAAGACATACAGAAAGCCGAAAGAATCCAAGATCCAAGGAAAGTTATGTTTCCTCCGATGTTGTATTTTGCTTTAAGCTTTTCATTAGCAATTTCTGCATAAGAGTGGGAGGGCTGAGAAATAAAAGTCCTTAAATTGAAGAGCATAGGGGCCTAAATGGAGGTAGAAGGGTTGGTGTTTGTTTCTTGCATTCCTATACAAGTCTATGGGAATGCAAAACTCGCTTGGAGCGGTTCAGAAGGAGGTCAACTGCGGGTCAAATCTACCTATTAATGAATTCTGTTTTTTTTTTTTTAGAAGAAGAATCTCAGACTGATACCATTAGGACCAAAGCCCGCTGACAAAAAACTTAAAGTGGATGTAAACCCTCCATACACCCAGTGAAGTGAACAGCCTCAGATGATAAACCAAATCTCCCTACATAAGTTTTACATGTATATCAGCCAAGATAGCTAAAATTGCTGATGGGAGGAAAGGCACACATCCCCTTTCCTCATAGGCAGAGACTCTCAGGCCGCGTACACACGATCGGTCCAACCCGATGAGAATGGTCCGATGGACCGTTTTCATCGGGTCACTGCTGAAGTGGCCTGATGGTCTGATGTGCGTACACACCATCAGTTCAAAAACCGATCGTGTCAGAACGCGGTGACGTAAAACACAACAACGTGCTGAAAAAACTAAGTTCAATGCTTCCAAGCATGCGTCGACATGATTCTGAGCATGCACGGGTTTTTGAACCGATGCTTTTGCGTACTAACGATCAGTTTGGACCGATGGTCAGGCGTCCATCAGTCCGATTTTAAAGCAAGTTTTAAAACTTTGGTCCGAAGGACGACAGACCGATGGGCCGTACACACGGTCGGTTTGGACCGATGAAACTGGACTTCAGTCCATTTTTATCGGTTTAGACTGATTGTGTGTACGCGGCCTCAGAGGTGTTTTGTAACAGGGCCAGCTCCCTGCTAATCTATTTTAACAACCTCCCTTGACAGAAATTTCAGGCTGCTTTTATCTGATGTGTCAGAGAATTTGTCAGGAGTTATCAGGCTGATAACAGAGGAATGGGTCAAGAGAGAGCTACAGGACATAGCTCATTAAAAAGAGATAACCAAATACAGTACTGCAGATATATGTGCCCAGCTCAAATTTCATGAATTGGGTTTACATCCACTTTAACAGAAAAGGAAAAGAAAGGCGCATCAGCCTAGTGTATTACCATTTGACGATTTATTGAATATAAATAATATTAAAAAACTACTCACAAAGAAATCGGTATACAGGCTTGTCAAAAAACGATAAGGTAGATACCCCTCAAACCACGCTCCAAGATAGGGGGGATAGAGGTATGTTGCTGCCACCTTACGCATTTCGAGGCATCAAGGGCCTCTTCATCAGAGCCCAGCAGACTTGGACATTCCACCCGTGTGCAGGAGTTTGCTTGCTTTTTCTTTACATCCACTTTAACAAAAGTATTATAAATGAACATATTTCAGCTCTAAGCTGGTACCTGCATGAACCTTTTGTTCTCTAAAGTCCTGTAAAAACAGTAGCTTGATGCACACAAGGATTCAACAGCTTTCTGTTACTAAGGCCTCTAATCCTGTGTTCACTTTTTTATTCAGCCTGGAGTACCCCCTGCAAATGTTGGTACATTTCCTAGTTGGCAACATTTTATAGGAACACTGTGCTGCTGAGAGGATTCATTACCATTCCATTCCAATCTGTTTCATTATATATTCAGTGAATTTGGTATTTATTTCATTCATTTGCATTTATTAAATATTAACTTGCTACAGTCTATAGAATAGGAATAGATATGACTATTCAGTAAGAAGAATTGCCGCTTAAAATTCTATGGAAATATAACAAAAGGATGATGACACTGTGCTGGTTCCTTTCACTGAAGGAACCTTGACAGTGCTAATTCCATTAAAAGTTCTGCTCTGTTCAGTAGTTAACAGAACATAAGTGTAAATTATTTGCTGCCTCTTGTGAGACAAAGTATTATCGTCATGTGTGAGAGACTCCCTTCTACTGATGAGGGTCACAGAGGCTTGTAGAGCATTGCTAACACAGAAATTAAATAAAGGCTAATCAGACAGGTATTCAGACAATGTAAAGGCCATATCATTAACCCTCTGTCTGGTAAACCACCTTGTAATCAGGACTAGTAGCTGAAGCTAGAGGGACCTGACTCTGGCAATTTTCCCAAACACTGAGATTACATATTACAAAAGATAGATCAGTTTTATTTAGTATCATATTATCATCAAATTACATTTTTTCTTTAAATAGACAATTCAAATAAAATATGTTATTAAGCTATAATATGTAACATTTGGAAAACAAGATTGGAATCCTCCCAGTATCCAATAACATACAGGTGGGTTTAATTACTTCCTCACAATTTTTCTAGTTGCATTGTGCATGTGGGTGGGGTCTCCTGTGCCCGTGGGATAACCCCTTGACCGAAGGCTTGCTCACCAATGCCTGGGACCAGGCAGAAGCTGCGATCAAGTGAAGAATCAAACATTAAGTTATGCCCTGTACACATGATCAGACCTTTGTCCGACCAAATTCTCATCGGATATCCGATGGAATTCCATTGGAGGAAAAGAGAACATTCTCTATGTAATCTCCGATGGAATTCAATGGAATTTCCGATGGAATTTCTCCAAAGGGGCATACACACGGTCGGAATTTCCGATGAAAAAAGTACGTGGCTTCGCCCACTCCACCAGTTCAGTGTACCTCTGTTACCTCACTCCCAGTAGCAGAATGGAGTCCTGCCAAGAACATAGCGTGCCCATACTTAGTGATCAGGCCTTATGCCGCGTACACACGATCACTTTTTGTGATGAAAAAAACGACATTTTATGTGACGAAACAAAACGACGTTTTTCAAACTTCATTTTCCAAAACGACGTTGCATACTCACCATCGTTTTTCCAAAATGCTCTAGCAAAGAGTGGTGACGTACACCACGTTCGACGGCACTCTGTTCCATTGAACCTTCGTCTCATAACTTTCTTCTGAGCATGGGCAGGTTTAAAAACGTCTTTTTAAACGTTGTTTTGCCCACACACGATCACTTTTTACGACACAAAAAATGACATTTTGAAAAACGACACAAAAAATTCAAGCATGTTCGAATTTTTTTTGGTCATTTTTTTGAAGACATAAAACAACGTTTTGCACACACACAGTCATTTTAAATGACGTTTTTGAAAACGTCAATTTTTTTCATTACAAAAAGTGATCGTGTGTACGCGGCATTAGATCTCCGTAAAGCTAGTCTGATCCCAGTGACCGGAGGATCAGGGCATATAGAGAGGGAGTCAGAGCACCAACCCCCTCCCTACCAGAGGACCTGTCACCTAACCAGGTACAACGCCAAATGACTGGTTGCTGTAGCTGTTCTTCTCTTAAGTCACCCATGGCAACTACCTCCCCTTCTTTGCATTGAAAGTTAACCTTTTGTAGTGATGTTACACATGTACAATTACAGACCCAGATTCTTTAAGAATACGCCAAGACCCAACATGTCCTTCTTTGAACAACTTCAGGCCAGACTCAAAGCAGTTGAAATAACTTTACTGTAAACTCAGGGTGAAATGTCCATTCCCTGACTAACACTGAATGCCGCTGCCCCAGCATACCTGCACAGGTAAAGTCCTTGTGGGTGAAGTATATACCTGAAGAATCCAGTATGATGGTGTCCATTATTACGGGCCCTATGCATGAGTGTTCCTGGAGTGAACCACAGGTCCCAGCAACCTGTACAATAGCTCCTATGCTCTCGCCTGCGCCCTTGGGATCCAAACCTCTCCCACGTTTATATTAAATGGAAAGGGAGGGCGGACCCCAAAAAGCCTGCAATCTTGCCCCGAGAAGGTAGAAAAAAACATTAACCCCTTCCCCCCTGGCTTGGGCAGCTGAACTGGCTAACTAAACACCCTAGGCAACCTGCCTACATGTTGGCATATGATATTTCACTCAGATCATTAATTGTAAGGCAGTGAATTCAAAACATGCTGGGAATAAACATAGATCTATTCTCTATATATCTATAAAAAAATAGGCTGTACTTAATGGACCACTTGGTCTTTTTTTTTGCTGTCACTCTTCTATGCTTCTGTGTGTATGACCATCATAAGGGGCATTTAATTGTGAACTTCTTTGATGGACATGGACTGATATGAGTTGCTCTATTTATGTGTTTAATGCTGCTTATTATGCTGATGATTTATAAGTATGGAAGCTAAATAATTGATACTGCCTTGCTAAATACGCACTCTCAGGCCTCGTACACACGAGGGGATATGTCCGCTGAAAACGGTCCGATGGACCATTTCAGCAGACATCTCCGCTCGTGTGTATGGGCTAGCGGACAGATTTGTCCACCCGACAGATTTCAAAGCATGCTTTGAAATCTATCCGGTGGGAATCTGTCCGCCCGACATGTCTGCTGGTTAGTACACTTACCAGCAGACATGTCGTCCCGCACCGCCGCCGCGCCGCCGCCGAATGTATTCGGCGCATGCGCGGAAGTGTTTTACTTCCTGGTGCGGTGATGTAGCGGTGACGTGGCGGCGTCAACGTCACCGCCGCGTCACCGGCACGTCACCGCGCCGTCCGGCGGCGGGGAATTTGATCCGATGGTGTGTACACGCCATCGGATCAAACTCCCGATCGGACATATCCGATGGAAATGGTCCGCGGACCGTTTTCATCGGATAAGTCCGATGGTGTGTACGAGGCCTAACACAAAATAAAAAAGAAATATCCCGTAGTTTCCTAGTTATACTATGTAATATACATACTAGTAACATCTAGCTTAAAGAGGATTTTCATAAATGTGATCATTTTAATTTCTGATAGCAAAATTGAAGGGTTTCCACCTGTCACAAGGTCCTTGTCACAAGTAATGGGAATAATTGAGCTGTATTTGAATGAATGCACCTAGATATTATATTCTCTTGTTGATGGAATATGAGTTCTCAGCTCTGTGAACACTAAGGAGCCATTATCCACTGGGACACATTTCTGTACTACATGGAAAGATCCAAATCAATTGAGCGAGGGAGGGATTGTGGGTAGGTTTTTAATTTAATAAATACCATTTTATCTGCTTATGAGGATGGACAGGGTATATTTCTACTCAGTTTTCCTGTTGTCTTTAAAGAGGAACTTAATCATCCATCCCCGTTCCTGAGATTTAACTGATATTAAACTATTGGTTGTTTGAGCACTTTCAGCATTTGATTTAATCACTTACTGAGTATGCCACCTATTGTATCCTTAAACCCTTGCTTATGTTCCAATTTAGTTTGCTGCCATGATTGCTGCCTAGATTTCCTGTTTCATGGTAACATCTTTCTCCTACAGCATCCTATAGAGCCACCCTTGCATGCAGGGGCTAGTTTTGTGTCTCACTAAACTGCGTGTTTCAATAGAAACACACAGTGCCATAGCTTAGGATGGCAGGACACTCCTCTGCTGCTCCCCTCCCCACCCCACACCTTCTCCAAACTAACAGACTTATTCAAGACTGCACTAGCCACTGTTAACTCTGACCAAAAGTCCAAGAAAGCAGCACAGAGAGAGGAGTCAATAGCATTGACGGTGGTAAACTATACGTATTGGGGTTCGAATTTTAGCAGATCCGTTAATGGAGACTACTTATTTTTGAGCCCAATGTGTTAAAGTGGTTGTAAACCCTCCACTACAACTTTAGCTCTTTTAAATCTATATAGCATAGGCAGCCTGTGAAAGTTCACTCACTTTTTTTGTTGCCATAGAAACCGCCCTTTACTGTTCAGTGACCCCAGCCATGCTTGCACATTTGCTGTATTCTTAAAGGGGTGTTCCAGCCAAAAAATGTGTTTATTAAAAGTCAGCAGCTACAAAAGGTGTAGCTGCTGGCTTAAACACTCACTTACCTGCTCCTGCGTTCCAGCGACGCGCCGACCGGGGCTCCGCTCCTCTCCCCCTCTCCCCAGCCGACATCTCCATCCCGACTGTGGGCACCCAGCCGTGACAGCCTTCGGCTCCACGGCCGAGCACCCACTGCGCATGCGTGAGCCGCAATGCGCATGCGCGCGTGGCGCGGCTCGCCGCTGATTGGACAGGCGATTGCCTAGGACCTGTCAGTGTCCTAAGCCATCGCCTACAGGGAGGGGCTGAAATAAGGCGATTACGCTTAATCGCCTTACCAGCCCCTTGGCGGAAGCAGGAAGTGGGACAGGAAGTCCCACTCCTCCTGAAGCCCCCACTCCCCCCAAAAAAAATTACATGCCAAATGTGGCATGTAAGGGGGTGAGGAGTGGAACAAGCGGAAGTTCCAAATTTGGGTGGAACTCCTCTTTAAATGGCACACTATGTGTGCCGTTTCTTTCTCCTCTGCATGCTGGGTCATTAGCTTCCTCTGAGAACAGCACAGAGGGAAGCCTTGCGATGCTGCACTTGCAAGTGATTTGCTGTCATCAATGGCTTAGCTCTGTAGTAATGGCAATTGAGATAGAGGCTTGGTTTTGACGCTACGGCACATGCGCAAGATTTGGACAGGGAAATAAAGTAAGCGCGGAAATTACGTCAACAAAAGATTCAAGAAACAGGAGTATGAATGGCGTGGCCAATACCTGGAAGACAAGAAATACTAAAATAGCAGAATAAGGTATTTCCAAACCTCGTTTTTGGGCTATATAAATGTGTGCGTCTTTGCAATACTTAAAGCATATTTATATGTAAGTTAGTTAGGTTATGCTCAAATAACTCAATCAGCGAATGCAGGGTTGTCCTGCTGTGATCTATTGCTCCACCCCAGGAGAGAAGGTCCTGAACCATTATTTTCTTCCCTTACATCTTAGGGATCCAGCTGTCTTTTTTTTAGTTTCTTGCAGCCATCTCTCTGATGATGTGCCGCCAGGTCTTCCCCCCTCCTTCCTGTAAGCTGATGCCTCCAGGAATATCTGACATTATTGAATATGGATATTCCAGGAAGCTGCTGCAGTAGAATACACATCAATCTCACCTAGAAGAATGGAGACAGGGGGAAGTCCAGAGCAAGAAATACAAAAAAGTTACTAAATAAGAAAAAAATAAGTTGATTTTTAAGATTGCAGAGAGGGGGAGGGTTGCAAAGGTGCAAAGTGCTTTTTGGGAGTTAGGTTAGCTTGAATTTATTGGTTGGCTCAGTTGGATACCTACTCTTTTGTGCATGTTACAGCAAGTTATTATTTTTTAATGTGGCTCAATATGTAATATAAAGATTTTAGACATAATGGCCCAGATTCAGAGAGAATTAGATTATCGTAGAGTATCAGAAATACACTACGCCGCCGTTTTTTACCTGGCTCTACGTGGAATCCAGGTAGATTTTGTCCAGTAAACGACGGCGGCGTAGTGTATTTCTCCCGTCGCAATCCATCTACGCGAGTAGGGGGCGTGAAGCATTTAAAATAGGCGCGTTCCTGCGGCGATCGAACTGCGCATGCTCCGTTCGCAAATTTCCCACCGTGTATTGCGCGAAATCACGTCGTTACGTCGTAGTAGCGTCGTTTACGTACATTCCTATTCCCGAACGAGTTACGTTAAAAAAAAATAATAATTTCAATTTGACGCGGGAACGACGGCCATACTTTACATGGGTTACGCACTGTTAGACCAGCAAAAAGCTGCTCTAACATTACGTAGCCAAAAAATGACGTAGGCGATTGCGAGGGACACTCGTACCTTCGTGGATCGCCGTAAAAACTAATTTGCATACCCCGACGGTGAAAACGACGCGGACTCCACCCAGCAGCCGCAAAAATATCGCAACGTAGATCCGAAGGCTTACGAGGACGTAAGCCTCTCGGATCGAAGCCCGAAGCCGCCGTATCATGGTTTGAGGATTCAAACTAGTGATACGGCGCGCGAAATTTGAAATTACTCCAGTCTAACACCAGTTAGACAGGCGTAATCGCTCTATGAATCTGGGCCAATGTATACAATGCTTAGCTAGATACTGCATGCAACCTTTTTTGACCTTAATAAAACGCATAGTTTTAATAGGCAGAAAATTCTTCACTGACTACCGCTCTGATTTAGTTTTTACATTATTACTAGGTGCCTGACATCCCTAAAAACAGAGATAAATACGTACCACATTCATACATCTTTACTACTGTAATTTTTGCGTTTTGACCAAAGCATTTAACATCAGTGACCTAACTGTATGTTGGCCACAAATATTAGTGACAAATCCTTAAGGACTGTATGAGAGAGAGTATATTAAGCATATATAGAAACACTGTTGCTTGTACAAATTGTAATGCGGCGTACACACGATCACTTTTTGTGATGTAAAAAACGTCGTTTTATCTCACGAAACAAAACAACGTTTTTCAAACTTCATTTTAAAAAACGATGTTGCATACACACCATCGTTTTCTGAAAATGCTCTTGCAAAGCGGGGTTACGTAAGACACTTTCGACGGCACTCTGTTCCATTGAAGCTCCCGTCTCATAACTTGCTTCTGAGCGTGCGCGGGTTTAAAAACGTTGTTTTAAACGTTGTTTTGCCCACACACCATCACTTTTTGTGAAACAAAAGACGACATTCTGTTTTTTGAAGACATAAAACGACGTTTTGCCCACACACGATCCTTTTAACCTCCCTGGCGGTATGATTCTGTCTGGAATTACGTACCAAAAGCGGTACAATTATTTTGCATGGAAATTCTGCGTTTTATACTGTAGGCCTGCAATTTTTAGGAATAACTCGCTTAAATATGTCCAAACCAGAGTCTAGTAGACATCCCGGGTATGATAAAGTTTGAAACACAAAATCATAAAATTATAATATAATAAATAACTATAAATAATTATAACAAATAATAATGTAATTATAATAAAAATTATTCACTAATGTAATCAAATCAAAATCACTGAAATTTGCTCAGTTGCAGAATTGTCGCTGTCATTACTTTTATTTTTTTATGACGAATTTTCCCACAAATCGCTAACGCTCAATTCTGCAAGTGATTATAATTTATTATCGCTGTTTTCTAGCTGCTCTAAAATCACTTTTGACATAAAGGGACACTTTTGGTTGCTATGGACAATCTACAGTTTGCAGGGAGAAAAAAAATGTTTTTATTATGTAAAAGAACATGCAGGGCACTGGGCAGACCACTAGGGACAGGGGGGGTGTGTATTTTTTACATACAGTACTGTAATCTATAAGATTACAGTATTCTGTATGTAATGTGTTTGTTTACATTTTTGAATTTGCCGCCGGTCTCCGCCCCCGTGCGCCGTTACGTCGCAGGAAACGGAGATCGGCGGCGCGCGGGCACTGTGTGAGTCGAATGGAGGACGCCACTCGCTCACACAGCGGGGATGCATCGCTGGATCCAGGGACAAGGTAAGTACAGTACCCCGCCTGGATCCAAGGTAAGCCAGCGCGCGCTGCAGGCTCTGCATATTGACCCCGAGCGCGACTCGTGGATATCGCTATTTACATGAAAAATCCAACCCGAGTCGCGCTCGGGTTTACCGGCAGGGGGGTTAAATGACATTTTTTAAAACGTCGTTTTATTTCATCACAGAAAATGACCGTGTGTACGCGGCATAAGAATTGTTCTAATGATGAAATTAGAAGTGCAAGGAGTTTCCTCAGATTTTTTTTTTATCCGTCTAACAGTAATAAATGAGAGGGATGGTGGTTACTAAGTCAAGAGGGATTAATTACCAATAATGCCAGAGGTATCATATCCTCTCTATTCAAAGAAATCAGACTTTTGTTTGGAGGTCAGCTTCAACATATTTAAAATAATTTCTAATATTCAATGTTTGTTTTACTGGGGAAAATGTTTTTACATTTCCCTTGTACTGAAATGGGCAGAAAAAAAAAATAGAGGCCCGGATTTACGACGGACTTACGCCGACGTATCTAAAGTCGTCGTAAGTACAAATGTGCGCCGTCGCATCTCTGCGCCGATTCAGAAAGCTGGATACGTTGAAAAACATGGCTTTAGCCGCCCGACGTAACTTTACGCTGTACGGGAATAGGGCTGGGCGTAGGTTACGCTAACGTCAAAGGCAGTAATTCAACGTATCCTAGGGAGTAGTTCCGACGTGATTCTGAGCATGTGCACTGGGATGCATCCACTGGACGGCGCATGCGCCGTTCGTTAGAAACATCTGGCTGGCAGTTCGGCCATCATTTGCATGTTTTTACGCCCACTCCCACATACGCCGGCTTACGCCGAGGAAACCCAGCGCAGTTTGGGATGCAAATGCGTTGTGAATACTGTGCTTGCCTCCCCGCGCTGCATCGGCGTAGCGTATATTAGATACGCTACCCCGGCATAAAGATGCGCCGACGGCTGTGAATCCGGCCCAGTGTCTTTATATAACAGCTCTGTGAGTGTCATTATAGGGTTTAGGGAATGATACTCATCACGCAGTAATAGCAATCCAGGTACTTGGCAGCTATCTGACTGGTCTTGTGATTTCCAAAAAAACACTCTATGATTTTAATTTTTTTTTTTAATTAAAGTGATTTTAAAACTAAACATGTTTTTTACTTGAATGCATTCCTTTGTATTATGGTAAAAAATGGCTGGCAATTGGCTCCTGCTGCGGTCAATCAAATGCAGCAAGGGGGAAGTGGGGCTAAGTCCTGATGTGTGTGTCTATGGAATGCTCAATAGACACACAGCTCGGGAGCGAGCAGGCACCATGTGCTCCCAAAGCAAGTTGTTTGCTATGGGGACACACAAAGAAGAGGAGGAGCCAATATCGCCAGTGGGGAACCTGCGAAGAGGAGGATCGGGGCTGCTCTGTGCAATACTATTGCACAGAGCAGGGGAGTATAACATATTTTTCATTTTAATTTAACAGAAAAATGTAACCTTTAGCAACACTTTATTGTAACCTTAAAGTGAAGTTCCACACAAAAGTAGAACTTCTGCTCATTTGTCTCCTCCCCCATCTGGTGCCACATTTGGCACCTTTCGGGGGAGTTTGGGCTGTGGTGCATTACATCAGCAGCTTGGCTCCCTCCTCCTTCCCCCACTGCCGCGCCAGTAGGAGAGCGCAGCGGTGCTTCGCGCATGAAGCCTTAATGCTACACTGCCGGGTTCCCTTACCCGCAATGGCAGCGGCAGCACCCGATGCTGACATCACTGGACTCCAGGACAGGTAAGTGTCCTATTATTAAAAGTCAGCAGCTGCAGTATGTATAGCTGCAGGTTTTTCATTTTTGCAGGGGTGGGCAGCCATCCTGGTTAACACTCCCCAATACATATTTTGCTCAATATGTGTACACAGACACTTACATTATTGACTTTACAATGCCGCTTGCCCCAGGTCACCCAGCACCATTTTTCTGTCTATTATGCTTTATTGGCAGCCCTTTGAACATTAAAGTACTAGGCTGGGAGCTGTATGCGTAACGTAGGTGGAAGGTCTACTTGACTGAGTTTGCAAAGTTGGGATGTAATTAGTGAAGGTTTAACTTATTTTGTTTGTTTCAATAGAAAAATAGCCTTACCTTATTGGTGGATTGTAGGGTGTGCCAAGGTGTAGCCCTAGTGGTCTGATAGGGAAAGGCATTGCCACTAAGGATCAGTTGGAGCAGGGACAGCATTGTCTTCTCCCACCCTCCCTCTCCTTAATGCTTTCTGCTGGCTGGATGGTCTTTCTTTCAAACGTTTTTCTTTTCTCTTCTCCTATGCTAGGGCATTTGATTGGTAGTATGGGGGTTTTGGTTTTCATAACAGGTGTCGTATGTGGGGACTGGTGACTTCATAGCAGCCAGCAGAGGTCTCAGGGTTTTTTTTATTTATGGTTGTACCTTCCCTAAGTGTTGAGAGTAATATGGTATTGGTTAGTGGGCTGTATCGAGTGGTAAGCAATTGTCCTGAGGCAATGCAATTGTCCAGAGGCAATGCAATTGTGGCTGGAGGCCTTAATATGCATGTTGGTGGCAAATAAGGCCTGCTGTTCGATTACATGTGCCTTCAAAAACATAAAATTATGAATGTTCATACCAGTGGCGATCCTGACCTCCCTGGGGCCCTAAGCAAAATAACATGTCACATTAAAGTTGAGAAGTGGGGGGGGCGCTGCCGACAGTGACATGTCACATTAAAGATTAAAGTTGAGAAGCGGGGGGGAAGGGGTGTTCTGGTGGAAATTACATCTTACATTAAAGTGAGTAGCGGGGGGTGCTGACTTCTTACCTCTTCTCCCCCCTCTTCTCAGCGAGTTGAGAAGCGGGGTGGGGGGCCGAAAATGACTTCTCACCAGGCAGGGCCTCTAGTAATTTGGGGTGCCCTCAGCAGCTTTGCGGGGCCCTAAGCAGCTTGCATAGTAAGCCTATAGGGCGGATCGGCCCTGGTGCATACACAGCAAATGCGTGCAACTAAACCCCTGTTTTTAACGCACTGTTAGACAGGTGAATTTGGTTGGTTGCTGATTAGTTGGTAAGTTGAGCTTGGTTATTCTGTGTGTTTGTTGACATGCGTCCGCCCTTCCAATACTCCTTGCTGTGAAGACCAGTCATAGGTAGGGGCAGCGACAGTTGTTTTTTCATACACAGGATAACCCTGGAGTTCTGCCAGGATCAATAGGTATTTTTTGACCTTAGCAGAGGAATAATAAAACTCATTCAATAGTATATTTAACAGACCAAAAGGGGGCCAAATAAGAGAAGTTAATTTTTAGGGTTTGCATACACTTTAATTTCATTAAGCAAATGTAAATGGTATATTGGCTAAGGGCCCCCATTGCTTAGAAGAGTGGGAAGGAAGAGAACACTTATTCGAAAAGCTCTCTTTTACTGTCGTGGTAGCTCTCTTGCATCAGCAAATTTTCAAAAGGAAAAGCATTTTTTATTTTTATATATCACTGTCATGTTAAATATTCCATCCCCACGTGGTTCCTGTATTCTTACATAAACTCTGCTGTGAAAAGAATGATAATTAAAATGTCCCCGTGGGCAATTTGATGGTTATTACTGGGGTACATTACTTTAATTTGAACAGTATTTACAGATACAAAGCAGTAGCTCATTATCTACATTGTAGTTATCAGAATGACTGTTATTATCTCTGACCCGCTAACCTCTATGTATTGTAAGAATGGAGATGTGTAGGGGACAGATTGCTGTGGCCTCCCACTATTTAATATAATGTAATCATGTTTTTTTTACTTTTCATGATATTGTGAAAGCTTCAGGCAATTTTTTATTTTTTATTTATTTGTACAGCACTGCAAAAAAGATTGGCAGAGTAACAAATGAAAAAAGCAAGAGAAAATAGCTAGTTTTAGCAGATACGGGTATATAAACTGTAGTATTTTGAATTCATCTCCCAAAAAAATTATAATTAGTGTGATCGTCTAGTAAATTGTTAATTATGTTATATATTGGTGGTAAATATGCTTTTATGTATAATTTATAAGTATGATGTAGCTCCAGCTGCCCACAGTTAAAATGGATGCAGCCAGACTCAGTGGAGGGAGATTTCTGCAGCATATTTGGCAAGCACAGAATCACAGTATATATAAAATAATATGCAAAGGGATTGGAGGGAAGCTTTAGAATGGCAAAGATATTTTTATTACAAATTATTCGAGCAGACTGCAGTTCCTCTTTAACCACTTTAGGCCGGCTAACGCCGATATATGTCGGCAGAATGGCACGGCTGGGCACAGGCACGTACAGGTACGTTGCCCTTTATGTGTCCAGCCATGGGTTGCGCCGCCGGCAGCACGCTCGTGACCCGGTCCAAAGCTCAGTGACCGTGCTCGTGGGACCCGCGGACCCGATCACCGCCGGTGTCCCGCGATCGGGTCACAGGAGCTGAAGAACGGGGAGAGGTGAGTGTAAATACACCATCCCCGTTCTTCTTTGTGGCAGTGACTGTTACAGGGTAATATGACATCACACCTACAGCCACGCCCCCTACAGTAAGAATCACTCCCTTATGGCACAAATAACCCCTTAGCGCTCCCTAGTGGTTAACCCCTTCACTGCCATTGTCATTTTTACAGTAATCAGTGCATTTTTATAGCTGTTTTCGCTGTGAAAATGACAATGGTCCCAAAAATGTGTCAAAAGCATCCGATGTGTCCGCCATTATGTCGCAGTCACAAAAAAAAAATCGCTGATCACCGCCATTACTAGCAAAAAAAATATATTAACCACTTGTCCTCTGCCCACCGTCAAATGACGGTGGGCGGAGGACTCCATTATCCTGACATCACGTCATATGACGTGATGTCCCTTTAAAGCCGCGGGCGGGCGCGCACCCGCCGCTCTGCAGGAAACCCGTGCGAGTGCCCGGCGCCAACGATCGCCGCCGGGCACACGTGATTGCTCAGTAACTGAGCGGGGACGTGGAGCTCTGTATGTAAACACAGAGCTCCACGTCCTGTCAGGGAGAGAGGAGATCGATTGTGTCCCTTGTACATAGGGACACAATCGGTCACCTCCCCCAGTCACCCCCCCTCCCCCCACAGTTAGAACACTCATAGGACTCACATTTAACCCCTTCCCCGCCCCCTAGTGGTTAAACCCTTCACTGCCAGTCACATTTATACAGTAATAAATGCATATTTATAGCATTGTTCACTGTATAAATGTAAATGGTCCCAAAAATGTCAGAAAAGTGTCCGAAGTGTCCGCCATAACGTCGAAGTCCCAAAAAAAAAATCGCAGATCGCCGCCATTAATAGTAAAAAAAAAAAAAAAATGCCATAAACTATCCCCTATTTTGTAAACACTATAAATTTTGCGCAAACCAATCGATAAACGCTTATTGCATTTTTTTTTACCAAAAATATGTAGAAGAATACGTATCGGTCTAAACTGAGGAAAAAAAAAATTATATATTTTTTGGGTTATTTATTATAGCAAAAAGTAAAAAATATTGCATTTTTTTAAAAAATTGACGCTCTATTTTTGTTTATAGCGCAAAAAATAAAAACCGCAGAGGTGATCAAATACCACCAAAAGAAAGCTCTATTTGTGGGAAAAAAAGGACGCCAATTTTGTTTGGGAGCCACGTCGCACGACCGCGCAATTGTCAGTTAAAGCGACACAGTGCCGGAAGCTTAAATTTTGTCTGGGCAGGAAGGGGGTGTAAGTGCACAGTAGGCAAGTGGTTAATAAAAATGCTAGAAAACTATCCCCTATTTTGTAAACGCTATAACGTTTGCACAATCCAATCAATAAACGCTTATTATGATTGTTTTTTTACCAAAAATAAGTAGAAGAATTTGTATTGGCCTAAACTGAGGAAAAAATATATTTTTTTTTACATTTTTGGGGGATATTTATTATAGTAAAAAGTCAAACATATTGAATTGTTTTTTTTTTAAATTGTCGCTGTATTTTTGTTTATAGCACAAAAAATAAAAACCGCAGAGGTGATCAAATACCACCAAAAGAAAGTTCTATTTGTGGGGAAAAAAAGGACGCCAATTTTGTTTGGGAGCCACGTTGCACGATCGCGCAATTTTCAGTTAAATTAACGCAGTGCCGAATGGCAAAAAGGGGCCAGGTCCTTTACCTACATAATGGTCTGGGTCTTAAGTGGTTAATGGACATGCTATATATGCATTTTGCCTCATTGGATAGTTTGATTATATATAATTTTAGTGTTGTATATTAGCACTGCACGGTGTGTTATATATATTGTATTATCGCATTTTGGGGAAGTGTAGGAAGTGCGGGCAGCTGATAAAAGTTCATTTAGGTGTTTTAGGTTTAGTGGGGCAGCTCACAAGGTTTTTTCTTATTCTCTTTAATGGAGAGTTTGGAGTCTTGGACCAATGGTAAAGTACCATTGGCCCAAGCTGTCCAATAAAAATTCTGCAGTGGAGGCACGCCTCTCACTGCAGTGTCATAGAAGGGGGCATGTGTCTAAAAGACAAATACTCCCTTCTAGCACAGCCCTCTTAACTACAAGGAAATACACGGGTTAATGGGTATACGATTTACCCACAATGCTATGTTTTTCTCACACAGTTAAGAGGGAGAATGAGAATCTGCTGATGTACTGTTTTAATCAAGCAAAATCATATATTTTAATGCTATAACATAAATTATTATTTATCTATTTACTGTAAAATTACTGGAAGTTATAACTTCAAACTTCAGTAATTTGTCCTTTAAGCCACCTGTTTGAGTACAGATTTTTAAAATATAGTAAATTAGCTTTGAAAACAATATATAATAATTATTTGTGCATTACTTACTTATAGTAATAAACCCCTTGCCACCCAGGCCAATTCTGACACTTCTCTCCTACATGTAAAAATCATATTTTTTTTTACTATAAAATTACTCATAACCCCCAAACATTATATATATATTTTTTAGCAGACACTTTATGGAAAAAATGGTGGTCGTTGCAACTTTTTATGTTACATGGTATTTGCACAGCAATTTTTCAAACACATTTTTTTTTGGAAAGAAACTGGTCCATGGATAAAAAATAAATAAAGAAAAAACAAATGCGAAAGATGATGTTACGCCGAGTAAATAGATACCTAACATGTCATGCTTTAAAACTGCGCACACTTGTGGAATGGCGCCAAACTTCAGTACTTAAAAATCTCCATAGGCGACACTGTAAAATATTTTACAGGTTACATGAGTTACAGAGGAGGTCTAGTGCTAGAATTATTGCTCTCGCTCTAATGATCGCGGCGTATGTAACCTATGTGTATCTGGCTCTGATACTAGCCAGCCAGCCACTGACCTCACCGCACATCCCCGTCTTGTAAATATGTATTTTTAAGTTAAAGCCAGACTTAGAGAAATAGAGGCTGTGCTTTTGCTGATTTCCTTCTAAAAAAAATGTCCTACGGCTGCAATGGTGATGCAGTTAAGTAGATTCAGGTCTCCTTCAGACTAGTGCAGGGACCTGCAGTTTTCTATACCTAAGGCACACAAAAAACTGTTGTCTAATATGTTGCCTGTTCACACCACAACACTGGTGTCATGTGCATTTTTTTTTTTTTTTTTGTGTGTGTAAAAATATGCAACATAAATGTTTTTGCAAAGGCACAAAGAGAACAATTGTTTTCTACAGCCATGGCCAAATGTTTTGAGAATGACACAAAAATTCATTTTCACAAAGTGCTGAATCAGTGTTTATGATGGCAATTTGCATATATGTTATGAATGTTATGAAGATTGATCAGATAAATTGCAATTTGCTATGAAAATGAACTTAATGCAATGAAAAACATTTGAACTACATTTGTGAAGAAGGCTTCAGGGTGCCCAAGAAAGTCCTGCAAGCGTCAGTACCGTCTCCTACAGTTGATTCAGCTGCAGGATCGGAGCACAACCAGTGCAGTGGTTGCTCAGGAATAGAAGCAGGCAGGTGTGGGTGCATCTATATGCACAGTGAGGAGAAGACTTTTAAACAATGTGCCTGGTGTGAAGAAGGGCATCAAATAAGCCACTTCTCTCCAGGAAAAATAACAAAGACAGACTGATATTCTGCAAAAGGTACAGGGATTGGACTGCTAAGGACTGGGGTAAAGTCATTTCTCTGATTGATGAATCCCATTTTTACAGTAACAGTGCATTTATATAGCACTGATCTCTTTAACCACTTGTCATCTGCCCACCGTCAATTGACGGCGGGAGAGACTCCATTTTTACATCACGTCAATGTGCCTGGTCACCCGCCGTGATCCCGTGCGAGTGCCCGGCGGCAACGATCGCCGCCGGGCACACACGATTGCTCTGTAAGTGAGCTGGGACGTGCAGCTCTGTATGTAAACACAGAGCTGCAGCTGTCACAGATTGTGTTCTTGTCTAGGGACACAAGGTCACCTCCCCCAGTCACCCCCCCCCCTCCCCCTACAGTTAGAACACTCATAGGACACACATTTAACCCCTTCCCCGCCCCCTAGTGGTTAACCCCTTCACTGCCAGTCACATTTATACAGTAATCAATGCATATTTATAGCATTTTTCACTGTATAAATGTAAATGGTCCCAAAAATGTCAGAAAAGTGTCCGAAATGTCCGCCATAACGTCGCAGTCCCAATAAAAAAATCGCAGATCGCCGCCATTAATAGTAAAAAAAAAAAAAAAAAAATGCCATAAACTATCCCCTATTTTGTAAACGCTATAAATTTTGCGCAAACCAACCGATAACGCTTATTGCATTTTTTTTTTACCAAAAATATGTAGAAGAATACGTATCGGCCTAAACTGAGGGAAAAATATTTTTTTTATATATTTTTTGGGTTATTTATTATAGCAAAAAGGAAAAAATATTGAATTTTTTTAAAAATTGACGCTCTATTTTTGTTTATAGCGCAAAAAATAAAAACCGCAGAGGTGATCAAATACCACCAAAAGAAAGCTCTATTTGTGGGAAAAAAAGGACGCCAATTTTGTTTGGGAGCCACGTCGCACGACCGCGCAATTGTCAGTTAAAGCGACGCAGTGCGGGAAGCTTATATTTTGTCTGGGCAGGAAGGGGGTGTAGGTGCACAGTAGGTAAGTGGTTAAAAATGACAGTGGTCCCAAACTGATGTCAAAAGTGTCTGATGTGTCGCAGTCACGATAAAAATCACTGATCGCCACCTAGTAAAAAAAAATATATTAATAAAAATGCCATAAAACTATCCCCTATTTTGTGGACGCTATAACTTTTTCGCAAACCAATCAATAAACCGCTTATTGAGATTTTTTTTTACGAAAAATAAGTAGAAGAATACGTATTGGCCTAAACTGAGAAAAAGATTTTTTGGGGGTATTTATTAGAGCAAAAAGTTAAAAAATATATGGCCAGATTCAGATACAATTACATTGGCGCAGAGTATCAGAGATACACTACGCTGCTGTATTTTACCAGGCTGTATGACGAATACTGGTAGATTTTGTCCCTTACGGTACGGCGACGTAGTGTATTTCTCGCCGCGTAATCGAAATACGCGATTAGGGGGCGTGAAGCATTTAAATTAGGCGCGTCCCTGCGGTGATCGAACTGCGCATTCGCTCCATTCAGAAATTTCCCGCCGTGCATTGCACGAAATAACGTCGATACGTCATTCGTTGTTTGAGTAGCGTCGTTTACAGACATTCCTATTCCCGGACGTTTTACGTCAAAAATAAAAAAAGATGTCGGAAAACGTTGATATTCGTCGCGGGAACGACGGCCATACTTAACATGGGCTGTCTAATATTAGACCAGCAAAAAGCTGGTATAGTTTTACGCAGCAAAAAGATGACTAAAGATGCCGTAAGAGATTGCGATATACGTTCGTAATTTTGTGGATAGTCGCCAAAAGCTCATTTGCATACCCCGACGCGGAAAACGACGGGAACTCCACCTAGCGGCCGCAATTTTATTGCAGCGTAGATCCGAAGGCGTACGAACACGTAAACCAGTCGGATTGAAGCCCGCAGCCGTAATTTCATGGTTTGAGGTTTCAGAGTAGTGAAAAAACACGCGTAATTCGAAAGTACTCCAGTCTAACGCGAGATAGACAGGAGTAATCGCTCTGTGAATCTGGCCCATAGTTTTTTTTTCAAAATTGTCACTCTATTTTTGTTAATAGCGCAAAAAATAAAAACTGCAGAGGTGATCAAATACCACCAAAAGAAAGCTCTACTGTGGGGAAAAAATTACGCAAGTCTTGTTTGGAAGCCACGTCGCATGACTGCACAATTGTCGGTTAAAGCAATGCAGTGCCGAATCGCAAAAAAAGTGGCCTGGTCTTTGGCCAGCCAAATGGTCCAGGGCTGAAGTAGTTAACCTCCGCCTATTAAATTAAATAATTTTGTTTCTGTCTTTGGAGGACCACTTCCTGTCTGGTAAATGTTGTCAAGAAAGCAGGAAGTGAGGGTAATTCTCTTTAACAGATAGCCGTGAAAACTGGACAGCGGCTTTAATTTTTTCCCCACTTTATCTCCAAAAAGTTGCAACTAGACATACACTATAAATATCTAATATTATATATAATATGTAATCCAAGATACCGAAAGGATTTGAAATGACCTATTTCCTCCTTCGAATATAAGAAAGGTCCTTAAAACTTTTGTTAACCCAACACTTCATATTCCTGATATGTGCCTGCTGTACCGTGTACTTGTATGCGAAGGTATCCCATTCTCTTTGTATTGCTTCCTTTAAGTGAAATGCCTGGTGATCCTGCAAGTCCCTCTGCTTTCCTAGTAAAAACTGACCACACTAAACAGGAGAGCACACCATGGTCAGTTCTCTAGCTGTGCTGGGAACTCAGTGTACTCTCCTCCAAAGATTAGACTTGTCCTGACATGCCCCCCGCTGTTCAGCCATTCACTGGGAAGCTTGGTGTGCTGATCCTCCCCCCAGCTCTTATGCAACTCAGAACAGAGGGAATGTGATAATAAAAAAGGAAAAAAGGTATTTATAATATTTTTGTTGTAGCTATACAAAAATGTTTTTGCTTTAATTTCCATTTTAAACTGAATGGGTTGTTTTACAAGGTGATTGTTTACAATCACTTTAATGCCGCGTACACACGAAAAGAATGCAATTTCCTAAATTTGTTAAAAACAATCGTGTGTAGGCTCCAGAGCATGTTTCTTGACGAGAAAAATGGGCATTAAAAATTTAGAACCCTGTTCTATATTTTCTCGTTGTTTTTCACGTCGTCATGAAAAACGATCGTGTGTAGGCTTTAGTGACGGGGAAAAAAAACGTGCATGCTCAGAAGCAAGTTATGAGATGGGAAATTTGCAAAATCAGCCCAAAGGGTGGCGCCATTCGAATGGAACTTCCATTTCATAGTGCCGTTGTACGTGTTGTACGTCACCGCGCTTTGCTCGAGCATTTTTTATCACAATCGTGTGTATGCAAGGCAGGCTTGAGAGGAATCACATTGAGAAAAACTTTGTTTTTTTCCATGACATGAAAAACGGTCGTGTGAACGCAGCATCAGAGTAGATAAACTACTGTTTAATGGGGGGGTGGCTATGGTGGCCCGTTACCTAGGCACCCTTATGGGCAGGGCCGCTGATAGGGCAGTACAACCAGCCCTGTTGTACGGGGCCTGGCCCTATAAGCTGCATAGAGGGGCCCGACCAGCATTACAGCTCATTGCTGCATTCAATAAAAAAAATTAAAAATAAAGCTTGTTAAACTTCTCCCCCACTCCTACTTGTTTTATGGAGCGGGGTTATACCATATTCCTCAGGTCAGCAGAGGAGCCCAGGTGCGCACAGAGAAGGGACTATTTCTTCATTTTCAGAAGCGGATGTATATGCAGCCACTCCACCACTCACTCAATTAGTCCCTGTCGGCGGAGTGATACTAATATTCTGCTCCCGACGTCGGCTGTTCTCAGGTGCTCTGATTCAAGGAGGCTGACATGAAGGAGAGGAGAGCGTGGCTGCAATGGACACAGTGAGTAAAGAATAAAACAAAGAAACCTCACTGTGTCCTTAGAATAGAACTCAGCAGGGTATCATTAGCTTTACAATAGTCTTCACAGGCAGCACAGTTATGTAAGTAGGGACTCAATCCTGGCTCTGTGTCTCATGGCTGCTGACTTTGTTATGGCTGTGCTGTGTTACAGTCTGTTATATACAGTACAGCCATAAGTTAACAAAGTCAGCAAACAGCCATGTCATATACAGCCATGTCATATACAAGCCATGTCACATACAGCCATGATAGAGCCCCTGCTTACTTGCTTACTGTGCTGCCTGTGATGATTGTAATGCTACTTCAGTTAGGGGGTGCAAATGGAGCTGCATTTTACCCCCATCACTGCAGCAATGATTGGATATAATTTTTTAGCCCCAGTGATTCGGAACCTTTCATGGCTCTGCTATCACAAGGGATGTTATTCATTCCTTGTGAAAGCCCAAAAAAATGAAACCTACATTGTAATTTTATTAACAAAATGCTTACGCGCAATTGCGAACGCACATAGCCCCCGCAAACACACGTGTAAACAGCAACAAACCTGCCTTTTGTTTTATAACAGAGTTAGGGGTGGGGTCAAGGGTGTGGTCGAAGTGGCCCCGTCAGGTAGGCTGTACGGGGCCCCATAATTTCTAACAGCGGCCCTGCTTATGGGTATCAGCCAGTCTTCCAGATAACAATGGCACCGATGAAGGAATGAAAATATGAAAATGTCATTCTAACCTTGTTTGGAAGCATGCTTATGTCTTATAAAATGACCATATTTATAATTTTAAATGCTGTCATTTCTAAGTAATCATACCCATTCTGTTTGGTTATTATACTGCTTAACAGTCAGACCAAGGGAACTGTATCTGAGCATATACAAGAAACACATTAATCACTATATCCTGGGATAGCTTGCTGTGTTCCCTGATTGTAGCTTTCATACATGATACATGAACTTGGCTTCCTATTTCCAATTCCTTCCAGCACCCTATGTGTGTGTGCAGAATTAACACAAAAGCAGCGGGGAATGATGAAGAAGAACTAGATATAAATGAATCCTTAGGAAGTACTGAAATTGCAAGTAGATGACAGGTGAGATAATTTGCTGAATTTAGACAATCATTAAAGCGGAGTTCCACCCTTAAAATCACTGTGTTTCATTACATCCAGCATACTGGCGTCAGCGCCAGTATGCTGTTTATTTATTTTTTTAATGCACGTACTTACTTTATATAAAATCATTGAATTTCAGGCGCACCACGGAATGTCGCCGCTATAAGGCGTCACGCC
Source organism: Rana kukunoris (assembly GCA_029574335.1). Taxonomy (NCBI): domain Eukaryota; kingdom Metazoa; phylum Chordata; class Amphibia; order Anura; family Ranidae; genus Rana; species Rana kukunoris. The sequence continues at coordinate 117,011,729 of CM056049.1, read as the reverse complement.
TTCCGGAAACAGCCGATTAGCATTCGGCTTTTCTCGGCGCCTGAGCACAGACCCAGGAGCTGACTGCGCAGGCGCCGAAAATAGCCGGTCCTAGTTTGGGTTTTTTCGGAGGGCGTGATGCGGCTATATACGGCGCCTGCGCAGTCAGCTCCTGGGTCTGTGCGCAGGCGCCGAGAAAAGCCGAATGCTAATCGGCTGTTTCCGGAAGGCGTGACGCCTTATAGCCGCGACATTCCGCGGTGCGCCAGAAATTCAATGATTTTATATAAAGTAAGTACGTGCATTAAAAAAAAAACAAAAAAAAACAGCATACTGGCGCTGACGCCAGTATGCTGGATGTAATGAAACAAAGTGATTTTAAGGGTGGAACTCCGCTTTAAAGTCGGGTTGCTCGCATTAAAGAGAATCATTTACATTTGGACATGCAAGAATATGAACCTTCCTCTGAAAGCAAACGTGTTATGAGAGAAACAGGGTGTAGCTATTGTTGAATCCCCCTTCTAAAAAAATGGCAGTTGCCTGGCAATCACAGTGATCTGGGCAGTAATGCACTTCCTGTTAGACATGTGCAATTAGTTTTCGTTAGAATGCATTTTCATCTGAAAATCTGTTTTTTTTCGTTATCGTTTTAACAAACGATAACGAAAGAGCAAGAAACGAAAACCGAAAGATCCGACATAAAAAATGCTTTATTTTTGTTTTCGTTGCAGTAAAAATTCGATATAGAGAGATTCGACATTATAGGCAAAAGATTCGACATTATAGGGAAAAGATTCAACACTATAGAAATAATAGATTCGACATTATAGAGAAAAGATTCGACACTATAGAAATAATAGATTCGACATTACAGAGATTAGATTTAGATTTATGAGAAAATAGATTCGACATTATTACTAGTCATACAACATTAGAATTCTTGTAGGCGGAATATTCGAACGGAAATGTACGATTCGACGTAAAGATTCGACGTTTCGTCGAATATTCTTTTGACCATTCGACAGAAACCAAGTATTATTGGATTTTCGGACGACAGCTATTCCCTAACGAAAAACAAAATAAATCAAAACGATTTTCGGTAGTAACTAAATAAATGTATTTTCCAAACAAAAACGAAAAAACAAAAGAAAATATTCCAGTCTGCACATGTCTACTTCCTGTCCTGGGTAGTATTAGATACACTAGCAGATTTAGATGGACACAGCAGTTACATCAACAGTTTTTTATTGACAAAAATGTATTTTATCCAAGGATAATGCCGCGTACACACCAATGTTTTTTCTTGTCGTTCAAAACCCGTATTTTTTTACAACGTTATTCCTCTCCAGCCTGACTTGCTTACACACGTTCATGGAAAAAAACGTCCGACCAAAGCGTACGACGGGACTATAAAGGGGAAGTTCCTTTCAAATGGCGCCGCCCTTTGGGCTGCTTTTGCTGATCCTCATGTTAGTAAAAGTTTGGTGAGAGACGATTTGCGCTTTTCAGTCCGTTACAGTGTGACAAATGTGATAGCTCCATTCCCGTACGCTAGTTTTACCAGACCGAGCGCTCTCGTTTCATACTTGATTCTGAGCATTCGTGTTTTTTTTCCCCTCAGAAAAGCATACAATACAACCTTTTTCACGACGAGAAAAAGACTGACGTGAAACACAACGAGAAAAAAGATAGCTGCTTTCAATTTTTTTGTGGGCAGTTTTTTTTGTTGAGAAACTGCTAGGGTGCATACACACGACCGGTTTTCTTGACCAATATAAAAAATGACAGTTTTCTCGTCGTGAAAAACGGTCACGTGTACGAGGCATAAGAGGTCTTTTTTCACTTGCACCGCCTCCCCATGTTAGAAATACTGAAAAGGGAAAACTATTCCCATTTCAACATTTTTTTATTTTTTTTTGATCATTTTAGGATAAAGGTTTTGCAGGAAAAAAAAAAGCTGACCATAGTAACCCTCTAACTGCCATTTCTGCTAGGCAGCTTAGTCTGTAAAAGGAAGTGGCAAAGATAATAATAGAAGAAAAGAAGCAGAAAACTAAAACAACAAATGCACCACATCCTAATACATGTAAGCCACAATATAATACATTTTTTTTTTTGGGGGGGGGGGGATTTAATATAACTTTAACTTTAAAGAGTTGTAAAGGAAAATATATTTTTTTGCTGAAATAACTGTTTACAGGGTATAGAGACATAGGGCCAGATTCACATACACTTAATATTGCGCTGCGTAATCGAAATACTCTACGCTGCCGTATTTTACCAGGCTCTACACCGAATCCTGGTAGATTTTTGCCCGTACGCTACGGCGGCGTAGTCTATTTCTCGCCGCGTAATCGAAAAACGCGATCAGGGGGCGTGAAGCATTTAAATTAAGCGCGTCCCCGCGGCGATCGAACTGTGCATGCTCCTTTCAGAAATTTCCCGCCGTGCATTGCGCGAAATCACGTCGTTACGTCATTCGTTGTTTGAGTAGCGTCGTTTACGAACATTCCTATTCCCGGACGACTTACGTAAAAAATAATAAAAGACGTCGGGAAAACGTAGAAATTCGATGCGGGAACGACGGCCATACTTAACATGGGCTGTCTAATATTAGAGCAGCAAAAAGCTGGTATAGTGTTACGCAAATAAAAGATGACTAAAGGTGCCGTAAGAGATTGCGATTGAAGATCGTAATTTCGGGGATCACCGGCAAAAGCTCATTTGCATACCCCGACGCGGAAAACGACGGGAAGTCCACCCAGTGGCCGCAATTTTAATGCAGCGTAGATCCGAAGGCGTACGAACACATAATCCAGTCGAATTGAAGCCCGCAGCCGTCTATTCATGGTTTGAGGTTTTCGACTAGCTAAAAAATGCACGTAATTTGAAATTACTCCAGTCTAACACCAGTTAGACAGGCGTAATGGCTCTCTGATTCTGGCCCATAATAGTTAACTTATTCCTTTTAAAAATGATTAAAGATAGATAAAAATCAATCATATAATGTGCCTGCAGTTTTAGTTTAGTTTTTCATCTAGTTTCATGCTTCTGTGAAGGACAGAGACACAGTGCCAATACAGGGCAGTGTTTGTTTTTAAAATGAAACTGAATCTGGTTCTGAGGGGTTTTAGACACACAGTAATCACACCTTCTTGATTAGAGACCACAGAGAGAAGCACCCAGTACTGTTTTCATAAGGAAGCAGACAACCAGGAAGTGTGCAGAACAGAGAAGGATTAAAGCAAAAACGAACAATGAGGACATGAAACCAGGACTGAATTAGGGTAAAGGAAGCTATTTAGCTAAAAAAAAACTTTAAGCAGTAAATAGATATTTTTTTCCCATAGAAGGTTTTCTGAAGTGCATTTGGGATTACGTTATTTGGTCAATTTAGATGCAAATCATGCTTGACAGAGTTTCTAAGAATAGTGGCTGATTTTTCCGATAATGATAACACTAATGGGTTTACCAGGCACAGCAAGCGATGTAGGTAAGTTAAGTACAAAATATATATCTAAGTAAATAAAATAAAACAAGTTCTCTGAAAAGCAGACCCAGTAGACATGTGATGAAAAAAAAAAACATTTGTGACCCAGATTTTTTGCAGTATGCTGAACAGCACATCTGGTCCCTAGTGATGGAAAGCCTCCTCTTGCACTGGCTTTAATTGAAACTGGTGTGAACCTCTCAATATGCGCAGCACAATTTAAGCACAATGCGTGATTTGCTGCTTGAAAACAGCATTAATATTTAACTAGTATGCTGTCACATTTTCATAGTGTGCAGTTTCTTTTTTTTTTTTTTTAATGCAAGTTACCAGTAAAGCTATTCTGAAAACAAAGGGGAAAAAATATACAATAAAATATAAGCCGTATATTGTCTGCGTTTCTAATTCCAGGGATTCTGCTCAATCATAATTAACAGGCAGTTGAGGTTACATTCAGTTGTTTAAGGAAAAAAAACAGCAGTCCAGATCTCGCCAATGTCAGCAGCTGCTACATCAGAACACTCCAGGGCTTCTACTCCTACCTGTCTCATTGAATTGAACATTGCTGTGTTTTCATTGTTTAGCAAAGTTCAGCCCAAAACTTTCAAACAGACTTACTGGACAGCGATTCTGTAAAAAACAATACCAAACGTATAACGAGGGTGATAGAGCACAATATGTTAAAAAGGCTACAGTTACCTAAAATAACCTTTTGTTCCTCCTTTTAGAAAAGCGATAAATAAAAGTTTCACTTTTGTCTAATAGAAAAGCAAAATTATAATGCTGTTAAAAAAAAATAATAAAAAAAATAACTACTGTATAAATAAGCAGGAATGTTTTTACGTCTTTTGCTTACCATCGGCTGTATTTAGACATCTTGCTTCCCTGGTACACCTAAATCGTGATGCCCTTTTGTACAGGCTGTGCCCCTTGTGCCATGCAATTGTTTTAGTAGACAAAACTGATTGCAGAATGTGCTGTAGGAGGAAGAATTCCGTCTGCTCTATATTTAATGCTACTTTTTTTTTTATTATATATATCAGTAAACCAATCCACACGGACCACAGTCACAAAGCAAAACAGCATAACATTTTACAAATAAAGGCACATGTGTACAGCATACAGAATATCGTTAACAATGATGAAAAATACTCTTTCCAGGTAAATCTACACTGGGGTACAGAGTAGCCTGGATGGGGTATTGGTGTGGACTAGGGATGACCCCCCCGTTCGGTTCGTACCAGAATCTGCAAACAGACCAAAAGTTTGTGTGAACTTTAGAACCCCATTAAAGTCTATGGGACTCGAACGTTTGAAATCTAAAGTGCTAATTTTAAAGGCTAATATGCAAGTTCTTGTCCTAAAAAGTGTTTGGGGACCCGGGTCCTGCCCCCGGGGACATGTATCAATGCAATTTTTTTTTTTTTTAAAACTGCAGTTTTTTCGGGAGCTGTGATTTAAATGACCTTTTATCCTTCAGAAATTACAATTTGTGCAGGGACAATTCTAAGCACAGGAAACAAGCGCTGCTTTACAGGCATACTATACACCCCCCCCCAGGTACGAAGTTTAAAGGAATATTTCACTTTTATTGTTTCACTTTAAGCATTATTAAATTCACGGCTCCCGAAAAAAATTTTTTTATTTTTTTTTTAAACTTTTTTTGCATTGATACATGTCCCATGGGGCAGGACCCAGGTCCCCAAACACTTTTCTATGACAATAAGTTGCATATAAGCCTTTAAAATGAGCACTTTAGATTTCTTCCATAGACTTTTCCAGGGTGTTCTGCGGCTTTACGAATTTGCCACAAACACCCAAATTGTTCACTGTTCGGCGAACAGGCAATGTTTGAGTCGAACATGAGTGCGACTTGAACTCGAAGCTCGAAGCTCATCCCTAGTGTGGACCATCCCAAGTGTCAATACCCCGATGAGGATAATTAGAAATCCATCAATCTGGTTATCCTGTGTTACTGTGTCAGTTGAGTCAGGATAACATGGTCCAAGGGGCCCGCTCTCCATCCCTTCTGTTGAATACTTGAAAATGTTCCATAATCGCCACGTTTTGGAGTAGGATTCACTTCTATCTTGGCTTGTGAGGATTAGGTCCTCCATCTGATTAATGTCATTAACCTTTTGGAGCCATAGGGCAATGGTCATGTGGATGCTTAATGCTACTTTTTAACTGTACTGTATAGAGAAACAGATGAAAAAAAGGAGCAATAAGTTCATGTTTATACCAAGTCTTCTGACTCCTCTCAACATTCCATACACATAGGGGTGAAACAAGAATTCACTGGGTGCCATAGCAACATTTTGATGGAGCCCCAAAATGTTGGTAAGTGGACTATATCACATAAACAGGTTGAAAAATGACCAATACTAATCAAATAATAATCCACAGTAGTGCAAAAAAAGTCAAACCTAATGTGACAAAGTCAGATGTGACAAAACGCATTGGGTTGCGGCTACACGGTAGGATTTCGAGTTAGGAAGTGATAGCAGCTGCTTCGATCCATCATGTGTGATGTGGCTGCTGTACTGTGACAACTGATGATGATTTTAATTTGGGGCTTTCTTGGTTTATTTTAAATTCTTTTAAATAAAAGTGTGTTTCTTAAGATTTTACACTAGTTAAAAGTTGGCCAGTATCTTATCAAACACAAACTCAAAGTTCGAAGCTGTGTGGGAACCATTGGCGGCCCACTGTGGTATATCTCTGGCGACTGGGGTTCACCCTGTGCCCCCTGCATCCTTCAATCTCCAGTTAGGCACATGCTCCCTTTCATTTCTTTTTCTCTTTTCCCTATCTCTATTTCTCTTTCCCTCCTCTTATTTTATCACGATAGTTATATGACTTAAGGGTAATGTTCTACCCTTTGATTTCTTATAAAGTTATTCACAACACTATAGGCCTGATTGAGTCTGTAATTACGAGCTAGGCGCGCACTGAAGTTTAATCTGGATCCATTAATGTCCTTGCTAGTAATGTTATTGGAGGGGCGGGTTGGGGTAGAGGGTCTGGCTGGTGCACAGAATAATCCCATTAGGGGTGCCTGGGACAGGTAGGACTCCCTGAGCGACAGACCCCTTAGTTCATTTCTCTACCTCCCCTTCCCCTACTAACTAGCTTGTAATCTTCCATTAATCAGCCCACAGTTGGGTTTTATGAAATCAATTGAGGTCTTTTTGCTGACACTATGTTTATTTTGATGCATGTTATGCTGATGTAGACCCAACCTTTTGTCATACTGTTATTGTATTCTGTCTGTTTTCTGTATTTAAAAAATAAAAATCTTTTTTTAGTAAAAGTTGAGGTGTATTCTATTTCCCTCTACGTCTGGCTATCCATTAGAGATCTGGATGGTGATTGAAACTTCAAGGCAGTACACATACCAACATTTTAGTGTTATTTGCCAGTCATGAGAATGAATGGCAATATTGTCTGGTGAGTGTTATTCTTAAAGGGAGTGGAAGCTTCACATTCACTTTGGTGGTGGATACTCAGTGTATGATTTACAGTCAGAAGAAGTGAAGCACTATTTCATCACACTTTTTTGGACATTTATTTTGGTATTTTGGATGGACGTTGGTTACTATTACTGTATTTATTGGCGTATAACACTCACTTTTTTACGCTGAAAATAGAGGGTACACTGTGCCTGCCGCAGTGGGCCATGGAAACCTTTCTCCTGAAACTACCCTCTTAAAGTTAGGGTGCGTGTTATATGCCTGTGCGTGTTATACGCCGATAAATACAGTATATATCTTTCATCTCTTCATTAGAGAGTTCACTTCCTGACATGTTTTTGACCAAACCGCAGCACTAGTGTGAAACTGCCCTAAGTGTAAGGTGGCTGAGTGAGAAAATATTTTTACATTTTTTGAAACAGAAGAGGCCCCTCCTGTCCCTGGATCCCATAGCGCAGCCATATGCACTGCCAAATCAAATTAAGGGTATTTACACTTATTGGGCCAGATTCACATACAATCTGTGGCGGGATAACGTAAACCATTTACACTACGCAACTTAATGGAGCAAGTGCTGTATTCCCAAAGCACTTGCTCCGTAGTTTGTGGCGGTGTAGTGTAAATGGCCCTGTGTATCCCCGCGTAATTCAAAAGGGGGGCGGCTTGTATTTAAATTAAGCGCGCCCCCCGCATTGATCGAACTGCGCATGCGCCGGCCGGGGAAAAAGCCCAGTGCGCATGCTCCAGCTCACTTTGGAAAGCGTCGTTGAAACCGACGTCAAAACGACGTGATTGTCACTTACGCAATGCCCTATTCGCGAACGACTTAGTAAAACTACGTAACCGACGGAAAAAGACGACGCTGACCCGACGCCACACTTGGCAACGACGGAACTTCGTAAACCTACCCCTCATATAGCAGGGGTAGGTTTACGCTTACGGAAATGACGTAAACGACGACGGGGCGGCATAAAAACATTCGGGAATCGGCTGATTAGGCTCATTTGCATAGGCAAATGAGAAAACAACGTAAAGGCCACCTAGCGGCCAGAAAAGTGATTACATCTACGATCCAATGGTGTAAGTGTTTTACACCTGTCGGATCTTCACTGTATCTATGTGTAAGTGATTCTAGGAATCACACGCATAGATACCCAGTAAAAAAAACAGAGATACAACGGTGTTTCCTGCGATACACCGTTGTATCTCTTTTGAGAATCTGGCCCATTGTATTTAAAGATACATTGGATTATTTCATAAACACAGAGGCCACGTACACACGACCGGTTTCTTCGACAGAATCCATCAAGAAACTTGGTGGCAGAGCTTTTTTGCCGAGGAAACCGGTCGTGTGTATGCTTTTCATCGAGAAAACTGTCGAGGAACTCGACGAGGAAAAAAGAGAGCAAGTTCTCTTTTTGCTCGACGGGAGTCTCAATTTCTTTCGTCGTGTTCCTTGTCGGGCTGGTTTTTGATGAGAAACACGTTGGTGTGTATGCTTAAAAACCTGCGCACCTTCGGTAAAAGTAGCGTTTGTAATGGAAATAGCACATTTGTTACACTGTAACAGACTGAAAAGTGCAAATGTCTCTTACCAAACTTTTACCTAACACACAGTAACATGAGATTAGCAAAAGCAGCCCCAAGGGTTGTGCCAGTGGAATCGAACTTCCCCTGCTTTTGTATGTATTGAAGTCACCGCATTTGAGAACGAGGAGGTCTTGACAGTGTGTACGCAAAGACAGCTTGTCAAGTTTCTCGACAAGCCTAACAAGGAACTCGTCAAGGAAAACTATGTGTGTTTCCCGACGAGTTCCTCGGTCATGTGTACGAGGCCATACACTGTAAGTAGTTTATACGTTGTATAAGTATATGTGAATCCTCACCTTGTAAAACAACCCATTCCAATTAAACTAGAAATGAAAGGCAAAGGGTTTATATATATAAAAAATATATTTTTTATTTTTTTTGATCACATGACCTCTGTTCTCGTCTGCATAAGGGGCTTGGAGAAATGGGGATGGAGATTGCAGAGGGGGCCAAAAGCAAGAGCCAGAGAAGCAGCATTACACTGATTTTTCCAGAGATTAGCCATGCAGGGGGGCATGTCAGCAAAAGTCTGATCATTGGAGGCTATACAGGCTGTGCCTCCCAGCACAGCTAGAAAACTGATCACGCTGAGATGGATGTGTTTCTATGATTAGTGTGGTCAGTTTGCAATAGAAAAGCAGGGGGAGTGGCAGGATAACCCAATAGATCACACAATGGAAGCAATACAGAAAGAACAGACTACGTTTTAACATGTGTACATGGTAAAACAGACACATATCAGGAATATGAAACACTGGGGTTACATACACTTTAAAGAAAAAGCCTCATCTTGATTTTAATAATGTGTTCATATAGTATTTTTTTCCATCTTCCTATAATGTATTTTAGGCTACTGGTGAGTTGGACAGAATACCTCTCTCCTCCCAAAGCACCCCTGTCCTCCCAGAGTTACCAGTCCTTATCAGATAGAGCAGCATTTACGTCATTCTGCCTCTTTCCTGTCAGTCCAGTCTGTCATTGACCCCCCACGTCTTCACTAGGGATGAGCTTTGTGTTCAAATCGAACGTATGTTTGACTCGAACATCATCTGTTTGTACGTTTCGCCGAAATTCGAACAAAATGGGTCGTTTGTGCCAAATTCGAGTGGGTCGTTCGGCCCAAAATTCACTGCAGCATTGCGCGCTGATGATTGGCCAAACATGCTGTATGTCCCGCATGCTTGGCCAATCACAACGCACAAAAAACGGAGAGCCATAATTGGCCCAAGCCAGGGTGGCTTGGGCCAATTATGGCTCAGGGCTTTAGCACACACCCCACACTATAAAAGGCAGCCTGCAAGGCGGCCTCGTGTAGTGTGTTGCGGCGTTGTTAAAGAGATCAGTCCTAGAGATAGAGAGAGAGAGACAGTGGGGTAGATTCACATAGAATTAGATTAGCACAGAGTATCAGAAATACTCTACGCCGCCGTTTTTTACCTGGCTCTACGTGGAATCCCGGTAGATTTTGTCCTGTAAACTACGGCGGCGTAGGGGGCGTGAAGAAGTTAAATTAGGCGCGTTCCCGCGGCGATCGAACTGCGCATGCTCCGTTCCGAAATTTCCCGCCGTGCATTGCGCGAAATCACGTCGTTACGTCATTTTTTTTTTGAGTAGCGTCGTTTACGGACATTACTATTCCCGAACGAGTTACGTAAAAAAAAAATATATATTAAATTTGACGCGGGAACGACGGCCATACTTAACATGGGCTACGCACCGTTAGACCAGCAAATAGCTGGTCTAACAGTACGTAGCAAAAAAATGACGTAAGCAATTGCGAAGGCCGCTCGTATCTTCGTGGATCGCCGTAAAAACTCATTTGCATATCCCGACGCAGAAAACGACACGGACTCTTCCCAGCTGCCGCAAAAAGATTGCATCGTAGATCCGAAGGCTTACGAAGACGTAAGCCTCTCGGATCGAAGCCCGAAGCCACCGTATCATGGTTTGAGGATTCAAACTAGTGATACGGCGCGCAAAATTTGAAATTACTCCTGTCTAACACCAGTTAGACAGGCGTAAGTCGCTCTGTGAATCTGGGCCAGTGTCTTTATTACTGGATAGATAGATAGATAGATAGATAGATAGATAGATAGATAGAGATAGATAGATAGATAGATAGAGCAGGCAGGCTAGTCATTTTAGTTAAATTTACAGTATGTAGAGGATATATACATCCCAGGAGTTGTACATATATTTATAAACTGAATAGTTGAGCTAGATTAGCTATTGCTATTTGTCAGGCAGTTGATTGTGCTAGCTGCAGTCTTCTAACGTGTTGTATTGCCCATGTGCTGTATAGTTTGCACCTAAACGTACTTGGTGTTACTGCACTTGTGCCGTATAGTTTGCACCTAAACATACTTGGTGTTACTGCACTTGGGCCGTATAGTTTGCACCTAAACGTACTTGGTGTTACTGCACTTGTGCCTTATAGTTTGCACCTAAACGTACTTGGTGTTACTGCACTTGGGCCGTATAGTTTGCACCTAAACATACTTGGGCCTTAGCTTGGTGTTACTGCACTTGGGCCGTACTTGGTGTTAGTTTGCACCTAAACGTACTTGGTGTACTGCACTTGTGCCGTATAGTTTGCACCTAAACGTACTTGTGTTACCACTTGGGCCGTATAGTTTGCACCTAAACTTGTAGTTTACTACTTGGTGTTACTGCACTTGTATAGTTTGCACCTAAACGTACTTGGTGTATAGTTTAGTTTGCACCTAAACGTACTTGGTGTTACTGCCCTTGTGCCGTATAGTTTGCACCTAAACACTTGGTGTTTGTGCCGTATAGTTTGCACCTGCACCAAAAACTTGGTGTTACTGCACTTGGGGTATGTTTTCACCTTACTGCACTTGTATAGTTTGCCGTACTTGGTGTTACTGCACTTGGGCCGTTGTTTACACCTAAACTTGGTGTACGTATAGTTTTGTAGTTTACTGCACTTGGGCCTTGTGCACCTGTACTTGTAGTTACTGCACCTAAGTTTGCACTAAATACTTGGTGTTATTGCACTTGGGCCGTATAGTTTGCACCTAAACGTACTTGGTGTTACTGCACTTGGGCTGTATAGTTTGCACCTAAACGTACTTGGTGTTACTGCCCTTGTGCCGTATAGTTTGCACCTAAACATACTTGGTGTTACTGCACTTGGGCCGTATAGTTTGCACCTAAACGTACTTGTTGTTACTGCACCTGGGCCGTACAGTTTGCACCAAAATGTACTTGGTGTTACTGCACTTGGGCCGTATAGTTTTCACCTAAACGTACTTGTAGTTTACAGCACTTGTGCTGTATAGTTTGCACCTAAACGTACTTGGTGTTACTTCACTTATAAACGGATATTGTGCGTGAGTGAGAACGTCGTTCACAGTCTGTAGAAAAAGTCGGAAGAAATGATCATGCAGTGCGACGATATGCTTCTAAACTCGCTAGCTGAGTCATTTCCGACAGCAGAACACCCCCTCCCCCCACTTCTCAACTTTCTTTAATGTGACATGTGAGGCCTCCTACACACGACCGAGGAACTCGTCGGGCGAAACACATCGTTTTCTTTGTCGAGTTCCTTGTTAGGCTTGTCGAGCAACTCGACAAGCTTGCTTTGCGTACACACGTTAAAGACCAAATCTCCTCAGATATTTTTCTATCCGTCTGCGGCGGATCGGATAAACACTGACAGCCAGTCCGTGTTCATCCGATCCCCCCATAGGGGAGAGCGGAGATCTGATAGGGCCCGCCTTGTCATCCGGCGGCTCAGCGGGGATCAATGGAGCAATCCCCGGTGAGCAAGCGGAGGTTCACGGGCAGGATCATCACAGATCCGTCCCGTGTGAAAGAGGCCTTAAACCTTTAAAATTAGCACTTTTGATTTCTCCCATAGATTTTAAAGGGTGTTCCGCTGCTTTTCTAATTTGCAGCGAACACCCCAAATTGTTCGGCGAAAGGGTGAACAGCCAATGTTCGAGTCTAACTCATGTTTGACTCGAACATAAAGCTCATCCCTACTCCAGAGCTTAATAGATGAGCAGAAGCTCTGCTGACTTGCATTATCCAATCATCTGCAAGCCAAACATTGCTTTTATTTATTTATTTTTTTTCCCTGCATGTGATTGGGTACTCTTTGCAAAGTGAAGCTTTACCTCATTTACTAAGCTCTGAAGCAATTGCACCTGCAGAGGTGCACAGTCTATCTACCTTTAGTAAATCAACCCCAAGGTGTCATCAGGATGGCTAGAAGATTACAGATGGGATTTTCAGAAGCTGTTGAAAATTAAGAGAAGCTGCTAAAGAAGAAGTAGCTTATTCATAGATAAAGTTATTTTAGTAAAAGGCTTGCAAACGGCCATACTGCCAATGCGTACCTAGAAGTTACACTTAGTAACAGAGCTTGGATTGCTATGCAATAAATGCATTCTTAATGTAGAACCTTGTCCAAATTCTTTTTTTTTCTAATTTGTGTATTATTTTCTATAAAGGTTTTTATTTGATCCAGAGATTCTGCAGAGTGACAGATACCAGATTAAATATTGAAATTGTCAACCATTTATTACAGTATAATGGGGGCAAGAGTAAACCTCTAACCACTTCAACTCTGGAAGGTTTACCCCCCTTCATGACCAGGCTATTTTTTGCGACACGGCACTGCGTTACTTTAACTGACAATTTAGGCCAATATGTATTCTGCTACATATTTTTGGTAAAAAAAAAATCCCAATAAGCGTATATTGATTGGTTTGCACACAAGTTATAGCGTCTACAAACTATGGGATATTTTTATGGAACATTTTTTTTTTTTTTACTAGTAATGGCAGCGATTAACGACTTATAGCGGGACAGCGACATTGTGGCACTAAGTGACACTTTTGATATTTTTTTGGGGGGACCAGTGACACCAATACAGTGATCAGTGCTAAAACATATGCGCTGTCACTGTAATTAATGACATTGGAAAGGAAGGTGTTAACATCAGGGGCGATCAAATGGTTAAATGTGCTTTAACTATAAAAATACAGAGATCTGTGTTCCTGCTTAGCAGAAACACATGATCTCTGTCTTCCCTAGTAACAGAATGGCAATTTGCCTTATTTACAGACCGCCATTCTGCCTTGGTTGGGAACCATCAATGGACATTGGGTTCGCTGCACCCGCTAATTGGTTCCCACTGTGTCCATTCACAACGGGAGCGGCTTGCAAGCAGAGTAGACCCGTAAATGCAAAATCATGTATCCATATGTGATTTCTCTCAGAGGAGCCGCTGCCCTCGCAGTACAAATATGGGGGGGGGGCGGTCGGCAAGAGGTTAACAAGGAGTGCTTTTATTACCAAAAATGTGTGTAGTTGTGGAGCTATGAGGGAGATCTATTGCTTGTTCCAACTCAAAAGCCAAGAACAAAAGAGAATATATTACAGCTTACCTGTCCTTAGATATAGTGGCTGCATTCAATTTTTTTACCTTTTTGTTTCACTTGGTGCTTCCTGGACTACAGAGACTTGGCACTAATTGAATGGTATTTATTGAGATGAAACTATAAAAACACCTCCCACCCTCTTCGTCTCTACAAAATAAGTTCTGTAGTGCACAGGGACGTAACTGATAGGAATGCAGAACAAGCAAAGAGCACAGAAAGTTAAAAGCTCAGTAGATTTCTGGCAAGATCAAAGGATATTTTTTTGTACTTGAACAAGGTATACAGATATAACAAAATGATTTTAATGGTATATATATTACAGATCAAAGGGGAGAAAAAAATGAGAAGATATTTTTCAGGGTTTAATACAATTTAGGTCTTAAAGGGGTTGTAAAGGATTTTTTTCCCCCTAAATAGCCTACTTTACCTTAGTGCAGTCCACCTTCACTTACCTCATCCTTCCATTTTGCTTTTAAATGTCCTTATTTCTTCTGAGAAATCCTCACGTACCTGTTCTTCTGTCTGTAACTCCACACAGTAATGCAAGGCTTTCTCCCTGGTGTTGAGTGTTGTGCTCGCCCCCTCCCTTGGACTACAGGGGAGACAGGACACCCACTAACACACAGCTCCTTTCTCTATCTGCAATGTACAGCGTGTCCTGACTCTCTCGTAGTCCAAGGGAGGGTCGAGCACGACACTCCACACCAGGGAGAAAGCCTTGCATTACTGTGTGAAGTTACAGACAGAAGAACAGGAAGTGAGATTTTCTCAGAAGAAATAAGGACATTTAGAAACAAAATGGAAGGATGGAGGTAAGTGAAGGAGGACTGCACTAAGGAAAAGGAAGCTATTTAGGGAAAAAAAATAATTACCTTTACAACCCCTTCAAAGCAACACTTTACAAAAATCCCAATATTTTATTCGTATGTTGGGTGGCCCCTTAACCTGTACATGTTTATTCAATAAATCAAAGTACAGAATCCAATAGTAACCAATTTGTAATATCAGTTACCTGTAATTAGATTAGATGTTATGGCTCATTACTAAATAAATGTTTAGGTGTTTTTCTTTCTTTGTTACTTCAGGTCTACTGTGCACCTTCATCTCCAGTGACAGTCATATTGTATGTTGGCATCCAGTCAGCCTTCCAATAGCTTTCCAAGCTCTCATTAGTTCCAGCTGCAGTAAAAAAACATATTATGGCCTATGGCACAGACTTGGATGCTAAAAAAAAAATATTAGCTTACCTTAGCATTGCCTCTCATGAAAATGAGGTTTTCAGTATGCTGTGTGTGTAACTCTACTGTATAGCTAAAAGGTCTGCTCCAAAAAATGTTCAAAGCCTTCCACGGAAATTCCATCCTGGCTTTGTACAATAAGACCGAAACTAGACTGCGCATTGCTTGACTCAAAATACCCACACATGCAGCAATCACATAGCACCATACACCTTCTCTAAAATACATTTTTAACCTTCAGTACTGCTAATACTTTACAAAATATTGAGGGTTTTATTCAGAGTTTAACCACATGCTGACCGCGCTATAGACTAAATAGTTCTACAGCGCGGTCAGCTGACAGCGGCCGTTTACCACGTGATCGCCCCGTTTACAAGTGAGCGATCACTTGTAAACAAACCGGCGTCATGTGATGACGCTGGTTCCTCCCTCTCCTCTCTGTACCGATTGGTACAGTGTGAGAGGAGAGGGGGAGGGATCGGATAGCAGCAGCAGTGCTGTGGGCTGGATCTGTGACAACTGCAGTCACAAATACAGCCATCCATCCCTCCATGCTCAGTCATCCCTGCCCCATACTGTGCACTCTGTGTACTCTGCAATACACAATACCCTGCAATACTCTGGCAAATACTCTGCAGTACCCTGACAATACTCTGCAATACCCTGCCAATACTCCGCAATACTCTGCAATACCCTATAAATACTCTGTAATACCCTGCAATACTCTGTAATACCCTGCAATACTCTGTAATACTCTGCAATACCCTGCAATGCCCTTCAATACTCCGCAATACCCTGCAATACTCTGCAATACTCTGCAATACCCTGCAATACCCTGCAATACTCTGCAATACCCTGCAATACTCTGCAATACCCTGCAATACCCTGCAATACCCTGCAATACCCTGCAATACCCTGCAATACCCTGCAATACTCTGCAATACCCTGCAATACCCTGCAATACCCTGCAATATTCTGTAATACCCTGCAATACTCTGTAATAGCCTGCAATACCCTGCAATACCCTGCAATACCCTGCAATACCCTGCAATACCCTGCAATACTCTGCAATACTCTGCAATACTCTGTAATACCCTGCAATACCCTGCAATACCTGCAATACTCTGCAATACTCTGCAATAAATACCCTGCAATACTCCGCAATACTCTGCAATACCCTGCAATACTCCGCAATACCCTGCAATACCCTGCCATACCCTGCAATACCCTGCCATACCCAGCCATACCCAGCCATACTCCGCAATAACCCTGGCCAATACTCCACAATACTCTGCAATACCCCGCAATACGTCTCCCCCTCCTGCCACGCACTGGTGCTTCTACCGACTCACCGCTACGATCAAAGCCAGGATAATTTTTTTTTATTTCAGGCTTCCCAGCCTAGAGGTGAGATGTGGGGTCTTATTTTAGTTTGACATTTAGTGTCAAACTAAAATAAATAAAGTAAAATGAACAATAAAATTGTATTTATTTTTTAAAGCGCTCCTGTCCCCGTGTCTTTGCATGCAGAAGCGAACGCATACGTAATTTCAGCTGACATACTGTATGAAATTGTTATGAAAACGGTGTTCAAGCTACACATGTAATATATCGCTGAGAAAGTTAGAGCGAGAGCAATAATTTGGGCCCCGCTGTAACTCAAAACATGTAACCAATAAAAAAAATTAATGCGTCGCCTATGGGGATTTTTAAGTAGCGAAGTTTGGCGCCATTCCACGAACGTGTGCAATTTTGAAGGGTGACATGTTAGGTATATATTTACTTGGTGTAACTTCATCTTTCATATTATGCAAAAACATCATTGGGCTAAATTTACTGTTTTTTTTGTTTTGTTTTGTTTTTAAGCACAAAACTGTTTTTTTTTTTTTTTTAAACGTGTCCGAATAAATGCTGCGCAAATATTGTGCGAGATAAAAATTGTAATGAGCACCATTGCATTCTTTAGGGTCTTTGCTAAAAAAGCATATATAATGTTTTGGGGTTCTATGCAATTTTATAGCAATTAAATGATGATTTTTACATGTAGGAGAGAAATGTCAGAATTGGTCTGGGTGTTCCAGAATGCCTGATGGTGATCCCTGCATATTGGGCCTCTGTATGTGGCTACACTGTGTAAAAGTCTCACACATGTGGTATCGCCATACTCGGGAGTAATAGCAAAATGTATTTTGGGGTGTAATTTTTTGTATGCATATGCTGTGTGTGAGAAATACCCAGCTGAAAATTTTGTGAAAAAAGAAAAAAAAAATCTTGATTTTGCAAAGAATTGTGGGGAAAAAAATGACAACTTCAAAAAACTCACAATGCCTCTTTTTAAATACCTTGGAATGTCTTCTTTACAAAAAGTGGTCATTTGGGGGGTATTTGTACTTTTCTGGTATGTTAGGGTCTCAAGAAATGAGTCAGTACGTCAGGTGTGATCAATTTTCAGATATTGGCACCATAGCTTTTACACAGACCAAATAATATACATCAATTTGTACTTATTTTTACCAAAGATATTCTAAAAGGCCCATTGTTGTGCCATTTATTCATGACCATCACCTCATGTTGTAGCATGATAATGCACTGCCCATTGTTGCAAAGATCTGTACACAATTCCTTGAAGCTGAAAACATCCCAGTTCTTGCATTGCCAGCATACTCACCGGACATGTCACCCAATGAGCATGTTTGGGATACTCTGGATTGACGTATACGCCAGCATGTTCCAGTTCCTGCCAATATCCAGCAACTTCACATTGCCATTGAAGAGTAATGGACCAACATTCCACAGGCCACATTTAACAACCCAATCAACTCTATGCGAAGGAGATGTGTTGCACTTCCGTGAGGCAAATGGTGGTCACAACAGATACTGACTGTTTTTTGGATTCCCCCAATACAGTAAAACTTCACATTTTAGCCCAGGTTCACACTGGGCTGCGGGAGTGAAGCCGAGTGAGTTCAGCTGAACTCGCACGATTTCACTCCCACTTCTCAGTCTCGATTTCGGATGCGATTTTTAGAGACATCTGTGCAGGTGTCCCAAAATCACAAAAATTAGTACAGGAACTACTTTTTGAAATCGGTGTACCGATTAGGATGGTGCCATTGCCGGCAAATGACTACGATTTGAGGTGCAATTTGACATGTCCAATGTGAACCAGGGCTTAGAGTGGCCTTTTATTGTGGTCAGCCTAAGGCACACCTGTGCAATAATCATGCTGTCTTATGTCTAATCAGCATCTTGATATGCCACACCTGTGAGATGGATGGATTATCTCAGCAAAGGTGAAGTGCTCACTAATAAAGATTTAGACAGATTTGTGAACAATATTTGAGAAAAATAGGCCTTTTGTGTACATAGAAAAATGTGTAGATCTTTGTGTTCAGCTCATGATAAATAGGGGAAAACACAAAAGTGTTGCGTTTAATATTTTGCTCAGTGTATATAACTCAACATTACCAGACCCCTATATTCCTACTCATCAGAAAAGCTGAGATGGCTGTACTTGGTCATAAGTATGCTATGCTAAATTAGTGACACAAGCAAGTAATGGGTGCTCTCAGCAAGCAACTAAAGGCTACATTTTCAGTTTTGTCTGGACTCTTTAACCCCTTAAGGACCGCCGCACGACTATTTACATTGGCAGAATGGTACGACTGGGCACATGGACGTACAGGTACGTCCCCTTTAAGAAGCCCAGCCGTGGGTCACAAGCACGCAATTGCAGGATACAGGGGGAAGTTACTTACCTTGTCCCTGGATCCTGCAATGTGTCCCGCTGTGTGTGCGGGCTCCTCCGCTGTGTCTCCTCACTCTATTCTCAGTGCCGAGCTCCATTCCATGTGATGTTACGACACACAGGGACGGAGTTTGGCGCTGAATTCAAAAAGTGAAACACACAATACACATACAGTATACTGTAATCTTATAGATTACAGTACTGTATCAAATAATTAGACACCCCCTTTGTCCCTAGTGGTCTGCCAGTGTCCTGCGTGCAGTTTTATATAATAAAAATTGTACTTTCTGCCTGGAAACTGGAGATTGTCCATAGCAACCAAAACAGCGATAATAAATTACAATCACTTGCAGAATTGAGCGATAGTGATCTGTGGGGAAATTTGTCATCAAACCATAAAAATAATGAGAGCGGCAATTCTGCAACTGAGCAAATATCAGTGTTTTTATTTGATTACATTATTGAATAATTTTTATTTGAATTACATTATTATTTGTTATAATTTTTTATAGTTATTTAATATATCATAATTTATGATTTTGTGTTTCAAACTTTATCATACCCAGGATGTCTACTAGACTCTTGTTTGGACAGATTTAAGTGAGTTATTCCTAAGAATTACATGCCTACAATATAAAATGCCAAATTTCCATGCAAAATAATTGTACCACTTTTAGCAACTAAAACCAGAAGGAATTATACCGCCAGGGAGCTTAAAGCCAGTGAAACAATATTGAATCTATGGGCAGGATCAACAGGTAATGTTATATTTTTTTTAGTTATACCTTAAGTTATTCCATCACAAAATTGAATATTTGTTTATAGAGGCATTAGATGTCACTCTCTGACTCCTGTGCTGCATACAAATTTAAGGGCACTCACGTCATATGCAGTAAAAATAAGTAGGTTCATCTTTATGGAACAGACATAATTTATGTCCAGAGGCTTGCTAGTGAGTGTCCCTAAGATGTTTGCATTACAGGTATGAGCCTTCATGACAACAGCAATAAAAGTACAAAAATATCACACATCACAGCTTACCAATCCTTAAATACGGTGGTTGTACCAGTATTTTTAGCACACCAATTTGTCCAGCAAAAATGGCAGTTAGAAGGCTAAGACAAACCATGTACCACTGAGGGGCACTTGCAATGGTCAGCTTTTATCCATTTATGTAAAATATTTATTCCAAAAAGACAAAAACTTGTTTTTACTGCTTAGAAAGGGTTAGCTGGTATTCAACTTTAATTTGTTAGTCAAGTCAAGACCACCTAAATTTTCTAGTACAGCCAAAACAACCCTTTCCACAAGATGACTATGCTGCTGTCCAAAGATGGCATAATGGTTCCTCCATAGAGTGGATACACCCTAAGACAGGAATTGTGTTGCTGATCACATCATCTTGTAGGCAAGTGCAACCTATTTTCTTTACTGCAGGTGGCGCTCAACCACAGCGGCTTTACAGTGGGAGAGGAAGTCAGGAGGAACATAGTTCCTATATGGTTTCTCGGGTCACTAAGGAAGCTATTTGATTGGTTGCGGCTCTAACAGCCATCTTGGGTCAGGCAGGGCCTCTTTGGGACCATGGCTCACAGGCTTAGCGTGCATTTCATGTGTTGGTAGAGTAGGTCTCCTGCCTGATAGGGGCAGTAAATGGTGGCAGGGGATTTTCCAGTCAAGTAGAGAAAGGCTAGAGACAAACCATCTTTCTGGAGACTTTGCCATTTGGGCTCAAGCCAGGGCCCATTCCGCACCTCAAAACACATCCAAACCTGATCTGCTACACGTTGCTGGTATTGCCTTGAGTGTTTCTTAATGGATACCTTTTGCACTGGATTTGTTGTAAATTACTAGATTCATGCATTGATACAAGTTCCATTCTCTGAAATTCGACTGTGTGTTTACTGCTGCCGCACCACGCTACAACTTCCCACAACCAGGTGAAAATAAAGGAAGAAAAAGCCCCCAAAAAACCCCAAAACAAACAAATGTAACAATCACATTTAGGGATTGGTGAGCTGCAATTATTTTTACATTTTTGGCTTTAGATATACTGCGAAGAAAAAGTGGGGGGGGGGGTAAACCCCTATTCAGACGTTAATGGCACAGTAAACAATAGAGATATATAGAAAACATTTTTATACAAAAAGGACACACACATGATGTATAAAAATCATACATATGAATACATATTATATGATAAGAGCCCGAGTGGCTTTAGATAGACCCTAAATGCTTTTTCATATCTTGAAAAATGGATTATAGTTTATAATATCTTAAGAGCATCTCATTATATTTGTTTTATCTGTTAAGAAATATTTAGCAGAATATAGCATGGATTCCATAATATTTTGTGGACATATTGTTTTGAATAAAGTTAATCCTCTTTAGTATTTTGGTAAATCAGTTTTAACCTCCACATGTCAGTTTTCTACTCCAGTCCATATGGAGGGTAGCTTGTAATTAAAGTTTCTCCACAGATGGTACCATACAAGGCACCCACAGCAAAATACTACATGTCATCACTGTCAGGACAAGCTCCAAATTAAAGAGTGATTCATATTCCATTCTATTTAGATATATTCTGTACTACGCTAGAGCGTGGATTTCTTCCCTGTTCTTTTTGCTGGTGGACAGCAAGTTTTATCATATTCAAAAGTGGAGGATATGTAAACATTTGCTTTGAGGTGATGTGATATTGCCTGCAGGTGCTAGTGACACAATGGCTGTCTGTAGAGAGGTCTTGTCATTAACAGAAAGCTCCAGTGTCTTCATACAAAAACATGTATTTGGAATCATGTAAAAAAAAAAGTGCATAATGTCAGATTCCTAATTCCCAGAGTGTTAAAACAGAAAACCTGTATTATAAGACAGTGTTTTATATATTTTAACATGAAAATCTGTAGGCAGAGATGTTACTGATGTCTAATTGTGTATTCGTAATCAGCAGAGCACAGGTGGGAAAGTGACACAAGCCAAACCCGTGAAAAAAAAAGAAGTAGAAAGTAATTGTAAGAAGTGATATGCATATAGAATATATTCACAGATTTGGGCCCATACAGAATTTCATTTCTTTCTTTCTGGGTAAAGAAATAGCAATGTGTTTTAACATTATGCCTCGTTCCCAGGACCAAGCTTGTAATAGACACACCCCGTTGACAAATGTTTGTCCCAAAAAAGAACAGAGAGGAACCCACCTTTTTACAATACTTAGCACACCATGAATAAAGTTCAAATGCATGTGACACATAGGGGATTATTTACTAAAGGCACATCCACTTTGCCCTACAAGTGCAAAGTGAGCATGAAATTGTACTAAAGCTCGAACACACGATCAGTCCATCCGATGAGAACGGTCTGAAGGATGGTTGTCATAGGTTAACTGATGAAGCTGACTGATGGTCTGATGTGCCTACACACCATCAGTTAAAAAAAACGTTGATATCAGAATGCGGTGATGTAAATAACAAAGACATGCTGAAAAAAATGAAGTTCAATGCTTCCAAGCATGAGTGAACTTGATTTTGAGCATGCATGGATTTTTAACCGATGGTCGTGCCTACAAACAATCGGTTTTGACCTATCGGTTAGGAGTCCATAGGTTAATTTTAAAGAAATTTGGCTTTTTTTAACCTAAGGTTAAATAACCTATGGGGCCCACACACAATCGGTTTTGACCGATGAAAACGGTCCTTCAGACCTCTGGCTATCCTATTGTGTGTACGAGGCCTAAGGCCTCGTACACACGAGCAGACAGATTTGAACAAATCTGTCTGCTGGGATGTATTAGTTTGATTGTGTACACACGATCAAACCAAAATCCCCGCCGGCAGACATATCGGGCCGGCGGGTTCCCAGCATGCTTTAAAATCTGTCGGGTGGCCAAATCCGTCGGCTCGCCCGTACACACGATCGAATCTGTCTGCTGGGGCGGTCGGGGCGACCGTTTCCAGCAGATAGATTTGATCGTGTGTACGCGGCCTAAGAGTGCACATGGAAGTGCAGTCACTGTAGATCTGAGGGGGACATGCAAGGAATTTAAAAACAGAATTTTAGCTTGCACATGATTGGATAATAAAATCAGCAGAGCTTCCCCTCATTTCAGATCTACCCCTCAGATTTACAGCGACTGCACTTCCAAGTGCACTTTGAGTTCAATTTCAAGTGCACTTTGCACTTGTAGTTTGCACTTGTAGTGCAAAGTGGATTTGCCTTTCGTAAATAACCCCCATAGTATCATTCAATCAAAGATTTGTATTCTACAATAAGCAATTAAGGCAGTATATCATTTGTGATTTTAACCACCCTAGAAGGATTTACCCCCTTCCTAACCAGAGCACTTTTTGTGATTCGGCACTGCGTCTCTTTAACTCAGAATTGTGTGGTCGTGCAATGTGGCACCCAAACAAAATCGATGTCACTTTTTTCTTACAAATAGAGCTTTCTTTTGGTGGTATTTGATCACCTCTGCGTTTTTTTATTTTTTGAGCTATAAACAAAAAAAGAGCGACAATTTTGAAAATAAATATGTTTGACTTTTTATATAATAAATAACCCCAAAAAACATATATAAACAAATATTTTTTCTCAGTTTAGGCCGATATATATTCTTCTATATATTTTTGGTAAAAAAAAAATCACAATAGGCGTATTTTGATTGGTTTGAGCAAAAGTTATAGTGTCTACAAAATAGGGGATAGCTTTATAGCATTTTTATTATTATTTTTTTTATTAGTAATGGCGGTGATCACTACAACATGACAGAGATCACTGCTCCCGATGACAGGGAGCAGTAGATCCCTGTCATGTTGCTAGGCCGAACAGGGAAATGCCTTGTTTACATAGGCATCTCCCCGTTCTGCTGCTCTGTGTCATGATCACAGGCCCCTGGCAGGACCCGCAAACATGCTCACGGAGTATACGGCGTCCGTGTGTGTGCCCACTAAGCTGCAATTTAAAGGGGATGTACAGGTGCGCCCTTTTGCCCAGCCGTGCCATTGTTCAAACGTATATCGTTGTGCGCTAGTTGGCAAGGGGCTAATGGAAGAAATTATAATAAAGAAGTACAATATATGGGTTTTTGAAGCAGGCCTAATCCAAAAAATATAACAAAACTGTTTTTTTTTTTGTTTCATAACAAAACTGGTTTTATTTATTTATTTATTACAAAGGGACAAAATCCTCAAGAACATGAAAGTCAAATTATTGGTAGTGCTATAGCAGTGGTGTTACACTAACCCAAAATATGTTTTTATAATTCCCCCACGTACTCCTTCCCCTGAACTTCCCCTGACCTTTTTGTCAAGATCGATGGCACAACTATCAACCTGTTTCCACAAGCCAGGGTGCTAGTGTTAGGCCGCGTACACACGACCGTTTTCCTCGACAGAATCCATCAAGAAACTTGGTGGGAGAGCTTTTTTGCCAAGGAAAACGTTCGTGTGTATGCTTTTCATTGAGTAAACCGTCGAGGAACTCGACAAGGAAAAACAAGAGCAAGTTCTCTTTTTCCTCGACGGGAGTCGTCGTGTTCCTCGTCGGGCTGGTTTTCCACGAGAAACACGTTGGTGTGTATGCTTAAAAACCCACGCACCTTCGGTAAAAGTTGTATTTGTAATGGAAATAGCATTTGTCACGCTGTAACAGACTGAAAAGTTCAAATGCCTCTTACCAAACTTTTACCTAACACGCAGTAACATGAGATTAGCAAAAGCAGCCCCTGCCGTTGTATGTGTTAAAGTCACCGAGTTTGAGAACGAGTAGATTTGGTCTTGACAGTGTGTACGCAAAGACAGCTTGTCAAGTTTCTCGACAAGCCTAACAAGGAACTTGACGAGGAAAACGATGTGTCTGAAACGACGAGTTCCTCAGATGTGTGTACGAGGCCTCAGTGTTATACCTTGTGGCCCCACATCCAATCACTGTCCAAAGCTTACTGCATCACCTATGCAACATCTCCAAAATATTCACTTTCTTAACCACCCCCCCCCCCCCCCAAAGCTTCTAATTCACTCTCTAGTCATCTCTTGTCTCGACTATTGCAACTCCCTCCTCATTGGCTTACCTTTATATGGGCATACCTCCCAACTTTTGGAATGGGAATGAGGGACACCTATCAGCAAAAGTATGCAGGCATAGGACACCCCCCTTTTACATCCCCTTAACGGAGAATTGTACAAAAAACAAGATTGGTTAAACCCACAAGTGCTTTTTTAATCACTACTATTCCTTTATATTGGCCTTTGAAATTTACAAATGCAACACTTTAAAAATCAGATGAAAGGTTTAGCGCTGGAAAACACTTTTTGATAGCTAAAAAAGGGAATTCTATATACATCTATATAGATCAGACCAAACTGAGGGACGAATGAGGAGGAATGAGGGACAGGGCAACATTTCTCCAAATCAGGGACAGTCCCTCAAAATCAGGGACAGTTGGGAGCTATGCATGGGCTATCTTCCATTTAAGCCCATTATGAATGCTGCTTCAAGACTCTTCCACTTTACCAACTGTTCAGTGTTTGCTACCCCTCTCTGTCAATCCCTGTCCATAGTTTGATCTTACCACGTCCCAGCTATTTAAGGATCTTTTTTTCTTTCATTTCTGCTGTGGCCTGGGCTGGACCTGGTATCCTCATAACTTTTTCCTTCTTATTTTTCAAAGCAACAGCAGGGCTTGCTTGTTGACTACTGTTTAAATTATCAAGTAGCTTGGCTTTTCCAGTGCATCCATTAAAGTACTGCGTCCAGTTAGATCTTACCAAGCATGTAATTTCCCCCATTAAAAAAACAGAAAATGAGGGAAATAAGAGGGAAAAACTCAAGTAGCACATATATTACAAAAATTTAGAAAAATCTGAAATTCCTGCAATTATTTTTAGAATGTAAATAACCTCTATAACCTTTTGTCTTACTTAGAGTTCTGTATTCCACTAGGAACCAGCAAAAGCAACTGTGGAAACCACTGAGATAAAACTAGAAAATTAGTAATCAGACTCACAAAATAAACACAAAATGAACATCAAATTGCCCAGTTGGGAACTTTTCCAAACCTATAATATAAAGTAGTTATGAATGCATAGAGAAATGTCAACTCCAAAGGCCATTTTGAGAGAGTCTACATCTGAAAATGCAATACTCTACCTCGTATTTAGGAGATCCTAAACTTAAAACAGCTTTCTCTCAATGAATGTATTCCATTGGTGGAGATCTCATACTTTTCAAGAGGTCTTTGTTTTTGTGTCATTCCTGCCTTTTTTGCTTTCTCTCCATTATCTTCTTATATAATTTATGAAACAAATCTGTCAAGACAATTTCCAGGGGAAATAATTAAATTCCATACGTTAAAATACCCTTTCCGATGCTGACCCCCCCCCCCCAAAAAAAAATAACCATATAATCTGTTGGGAGGATGAGTTTGTAGAGCAGTTTTCAGTTCAAGAGCGGGTGACCATGTGGTGTATCTTACGAAAGTGCACCAAGTCACTTATGGTTAGAGAAACAACACTCAAAGATTTCACAAGGGGGCATTATACCCACAATTACACTCCATCTACCCCTCAACCCCTTAGACCTGTTTTTTGTGGTAATCGCTATAAATCCATTTTAACTGCTACAGCAGGTAATAAATGTTCTCAACAGTTCAAAATGTGTGTTCAGTGAATATGCATTGTAATTTCCCTTTAAGAGCTCCTGCAGAGTACAGCAATCAACAATTTTTCACATTCTGCAAAAACATCATGTTCTATAGTATTTCACCTGTGTGGCACTCACAATAATCCTAAACATTTTGCTGCTTATGCCAAGGCCAAGCTCTTTTTATTAACAGAAATCACATCATTGTAGCAATTTTTCTTTACAGCTATTCCAATCTTGTATTGGACAGTGAAATGCAATCTTTGCCAAAACTGAAACATATCTAGACTAACAACTCAGCTTTTCTTAAGAATTCACTCAATATCTTTGGTCAGTTCGGAGCCTGGTCTCCTCTGTCTGTGCCAGCTGAGAATCAGTAGCCTGTAGGCAACCAGCATCCTAGTGAGACCAACGATGGTTCATGTCACCTTTGTCCTGTATTACTGTCCCGTAATCAGATTTCTAAAGTATTTGCTTTATGCTTTTCTTACAGTTGTGTTATACAGTCAGTGCAGTTAGAACTGTTATTAGGGTGTCCTTTTATGAAAGTGCGGTAAAATAGCGCTATTCAGTTCTCAGGCATTCTCAGGGTAGATCGCTCTCCTCTGAGTGCCTGTTTATGAAGCTCTGTAGATCGGTTCTCATGTTGAGATGCGGAGCGATCTACAAATGCCGGAAACTCCTGAGAACTGCTTCTCTCACAATAATCTTGCGTAATGTAGTGGGATTACAGTATGAGGAAGTGAAAAATACAAAAGTTGAACACGAATCAGCACACATTATACACCACATATTAATAAAATAATAAAGTTACATTCCCACCAAACAATATACATTAACATTGTTTTTTATCAATATTTAAAGTTCATCCGTGTGCCTATTTAAATGTGAATGGTGTATAGTAAATGAATGGAATCCCACATATGTAATGCAGCTATACACCATTCATATAAATGAAAAATACATTTATAATCATTTTTTTTTTTTAATAAAGTATACAAATATAAACCTGCATAACTGTAATAGAACATTCCATGGGTAAAACCATATTTTAGGGTTTTCAATTTTTTTTTTACCGATAAATTAAAAACATTATATACACATGACTTTAATAATAGCATTTAATGCACGTAAAATTATATATATATATATATATATATATATATATATATATACACATATATATATATGTGTGTGTGTGTGTGTGTATGTGTGTATCTATATATATATATATATATATATATATATATATGTACATATATACACATATATACATATATACACACACACACATAAGTAAATATATATATATATATATATATATATATATATATATATATATTTATTAGTGTGTGTATATATATGTATATATATATATATATTTATACATTTATTTATGTGTGTGTATATGTATATATATATATATATATATATATATATATATATATATATATATATATATATATATACACACATCTATAGATATACATAGAAATAAACACACACACACACACACATATATATGTTATATGATGATGTATGCACACACACACACATATATATATATATATATATATATATATATATATACACACACACACACTATAAATTCCTAACCTGCTCATTTTGGGGTGTGTAATAGTGGGGAAGATGTGTTCTGACTGTATGGCTGCTTTTGTGTGAATCATGGAAGTCAAAAGACTTCCTTCTTCCTCCACAATACTCAGCCAGCTTCGTGCTTCTCTCTCTGATTCTCCACCTTTGAGATGGTGAATCAGAAAGTGAGAATTCTGTCACAGATCGCCAGTGAGGTGCTGAGATCGCACCTTCATAAACTGGCCGTTTCTGTGGCAGTCAGGCTGCATTCACACCTGAGTGTTTTGTCGCCTGAAGCATGAAGCTTCAAAACGCTAGAGGGGAAAAAATACATTATTCTCAATGGAGATGGTTCACATCTCCACTCCAAAACGCCTGAGGCGGAACGCCTGAAGCTAAAACAATTTCCGGACCCTTTTTTTTTGCGCGAATTGGGCGGATTTGGGTGTTTTAGAACGTTTGTATTCCCATAGAAAGTAATGAAAATGCTCAATTAAAGTGTCTAGCGCGACAATGAGCGTTTCTACAAGCATTTTGTCGCTTTAGTCAATAGAACATTTCACCCAGGCAGAAGATAAAAAAATCTACAAACATAGCAACAAGTGATGAAAGAGATGATAATTTTTCCTATTGGCTAAAATAAAAAAGTTCAAAAAAAGTCGGACAACGCTGTATGCAAACGCGCAAATACGTGTGAATACGCGCGATAGAACGCTGGAAAAAATGACCGAAAACGCAACGCTCAGGTGTGAATGCAGCCTCAGTTACAGATTCTCACTGTGCTGCAATAATCAGTGGAGAACATGTTCTCAGCTGATTACCTCAGCTTAATAAACTGTGTAGGACCTAAGATCAGCAGTAAGAGTCGGGATCGCCGCTGATCTCACTTTCATAAAAAGGACACCTTAGAGAGTTAACTCACCACACAGTCTTTGTTTCAAATAAAAGTGGTGGTTGTAGGAAGATATCAGTAAGGTCGCCACTGCTCATCTTAGGTTTGTTTGCTAAAGGTCACTTATATATTCCACAGCACGCCTGGAACAATGTTCCATGGACATGAGAAAAAAAAAATATTTGGTTGACAAACACTGAAATATGTTTAAAAACTCAAAACATTGCAGAAGGCATTTTGGATCATCAACCAGATTTTGAAACATGATGGAGGAATTATAAAAGTGTGGAGATGTTTTCCTCACTAAAAACCTGTGTAGCTAGCAATGAATACATTTCAAGATATTTTAGAAATTCTACCACAGAATGTCATGGTTTCAATATTTGATGTAGGACGCACAAGGCATTTGAGGCAAGTACAAATAATGAATACCCATAACACATAATTGTATGCATAAGGTATTCCATATTTTAAAAGTGTCAATAAGTCTTAACATCAGTCCCAGTGAAATGATGTATTGCCATCTAAAACAGGCCATTCTAACACTAAAACTAAAAAAAAAAAAAAAAAAGAAGCTTTTTCTATACAAATATAAGTCAACTTGCCTATTTACATTTTGTATTGCCCTGCTTAGAAATCACAATTGCTCTTGACCTTCTACTCCCTTTGTTCACTTAAAGTGGTAGTGAACTGTTAAAAAAAAAAAAAAAACACCCCTAAGCAACGCATACAAGCACATTGGGGTCAATTCACAAAGCTTTTTTTCCCGATTTCGGTCGTAATTTTAACGATTTTGCACGTTATTAAAGCTAGTTCAATTCACTAAACGATTTAACGCTATGAAAAATCATCAAATAACGTTTCACTACACAGAACCGATATTTTAAGGTGTGGATCCTTATTTAATGATTCGATCATGATTTTTAAGAGTCAAATCGTTATTTTAAAGAGTCAAATCATTAAATATGTACAGAAGTGCAATTCACAAAGATTATTTTGACAGTTATCGATAAATAATCGTTAAATTAACACCTCCCTCAGGGTGTCGTTATGACATTTCCCAGGTGATATTTTGTTGTTAGAGGAAGCTTTTGGCGATTTTTGTAGTGTAGTGAAGTTTTTAGTAGTGTTGGGCAAGATGGAACCATGCTCTATTTGAACTTAAAATTATCCAGAGGCGAAGAAGAACACGTTAGAATGTTGTTCAGATTTATAAACGTGTATTCCGTTCACATACTATTTTGGATGACTTTTCTGAAACCCAGGTGATGGCTAAATTCCGATTATCATCTCCCATGATTTATTCTCTGTATGAGGAAATACACATGGCTTTAGAAAAAACACACACTAGAAGTTTTGCACATCACATGCTCAATCTTCACGTGTGTATTGCTTGTGTCTCTCTCTCTCTGCATCTGCTCTTTTCCACATGCAGCTGTTCTCCTCCCCTTCTGCTCCCAGAATGTATCTCTCCAGCACTATTTAACGATCTTAGACGTTATTATTACGATTCGGGACGTTAAAATAACTCTTGAGTAGTTAGCATAACGATTGGATAAAGAGTCAGTTGAAAACCATAACGACTATGTTGAATAACGATTATAGCTTTCGTGAATACCATGTTTGCTAGCATTAAATAAAGAGTGGTAATTTAACAACTGAAGAAAATCAATAATGTTTCTCTTTGTGAATTGACCCCAATATCAAATAACTTAGATCGAAGCCCTCCAGCTGTCGCCACTGAGAGGGCTTCCATCTTTCTCCGGTCTTTCTTCTGGGTTTGCGGACTCCGGCAGTATGAGTGGTCTAAGCCGCGATGACGTCAGTCCCCCAAATGTGGCCCTCGGCTCCAGCGTGAAGCTCTGAAGATCCGGCACGGTATGCCAGCTCTTCAGAGCATTTGTGCCGGTGACGTCACAGGCTACATCCAGGGTGAATATCTCCTAAATGGTGCATGTTATTATAAGCTTACCTGTAGGTAAAAATCACAAAGCGGACTTTACTACCGCTTTAAAAAAAATCTTTTAGACAAGCCAAATGCTTGTGTTTAGTGAACCAGGGTGCCTGATGGCAGTCAAATTGTGTCAGAAAATTCAAGCACCTTTTGATATCTATGGACACCTTCAAACTTAATAATAACACTAGACTGTGAAAATAGAGACTATAATTTGCATATTTATTATACCTTAATGGATCAGTCTGCAGCAATTACAATGTTGACTTAATACTCAGGTCATGCATTTTCTTCTAAGCTGTTTTTTTTTATTGGCTGTATTACAAAATGCTATTATTGCATGCATATTGTGTGTGTTCTTTTAGGGTTCTTGTACATAAATTACACGTCAATATCATAGCAACCGGATACTATGACCCATAGATGCACTTTTCTATATTAAGAGCACATGCCACTGCTTATAAATCCATTAAATCATCCAGCAACATTGAAGAAGCCAAAGTGTTAGCTGCTTGATAATGCCTAATTATTGTATGGTAATTTGTGTGTAAATGTGTAATGTTATGCAGAGAATGCTTATCTGTTATCAGCTCCAGGAATGTTACAGTATAATTTAAAAGTCATTGAAGTGAGCAGACCCATTACTTTTAGAGAGAGATTAATCTTCTTGACACTATTCACATAAGCATGCACGAATATGCGTTCAAAACACAGTATTTAATTCATTCACTCATTATTATTGATTGGGCATCACTGTTTTCATTGTGTTGGAAGTTATTTAAAGATTACAGTATTATTGATCATAAGACTGAAGATCTAAAACATGATTTCATCTTTACATGTAAAAAGGAAATACTTTTATACAGCATTTTGTCTAATGGAGGCATAGGAAGTTATAATTAACCCACCTTTAAAGTAGGTTGATTTTTAGTTTTGAATGTGGTGGGAGTTGGTTAGACCCCATGCCAAGTTTTTATGGTGGCCTGTATCCTTACTGGAAATATTCAACCCTGTCCTGCTGACCATTGTCACTAATGCTGCATACACACAATCGTTTTGTCTGATGAAAACGGTCTGATGGACCGTTTTCATCAGACTAAACTGTTCGTGTGTGGGCCCCATCGGTTTTATATTCATCGGTTAAAAAATTAGGAACTTGTTTTAAAATTATCTGATGGATAAAAAACCTATAGAAAAAAACGATCGTCTGTAGGCACGTCCATCGGTTAAAAATCCACGCATGCTCAGAATCAAGTCGACACATGCTTGGAAGCATTGAACTTCATTTTTTTAGCACAACGTCACCACGTTCTGACACAATCATTTTTTTAATTGATGGTGTGTAGGTACGACTGATCATCAGTCAGCTTCATCGGATATCTGATGGAAAAATCCATTAGGCCGTTTTCATCGGATGGACCGATCGTGTGTACAGGGCATTAGACAAAAAGTAAGAGGGAATCCAAGAGTTGTCACCAGAGCTAGAGGTGAGGGGTAAACTTCCAATGAAGGCAAATGTTCGGGTAACAACTGTTCAAATTGGGAATTCCCTTCCCCTCACTTCGGTGAGAGTATGTCTTGTTTCCTTTGGCTTCTCCAGGACAGGACTTGAGTGAAATCTCCTTACCAGGATAAAGAAAATAAATGACCCAATAGGGATTTTAACCTTTTTACACTTTATCCAAAACTTAAAAAATGTTTTGGCTATACAGGTACTTTCAGTGAAATGAATAACTACCAAGTGACTGGCTTCAGGTGATACACAGAGATGAGTCACAAATCCTCCTACATAAGATGTAACTGTTTATCTACAGCCATCTCTTCTCTACATTTGATTAAAGTCCAGAATTTGCACAGCATTTCTGAGCTTCCAGAGGCAGCATGTGGAGATCTGATGTGACACACAGAACAGCTCAGAGAGGAGAGCTGAGTGGAAGGGATACATCTCCTCTACATAGTCTCATACAAGGACATACACAGCTGAGGCTGTCAATCACCTGCCACATGCTGGAGGGGAGGCTGTCTCTGGATTGTCTGGTGTTGGCATAGACTGTCAGAAGTGACTCACTCAGCTAGCAGAGCAATGAGAGAAGAGACATATATCACACTAAAATAAGTGCTTTGAATAGAGCAATCATTTTTTTTTGTATTTCAGAGGTTTACAACCACTCTAAAGATGCACATGCACATTAAGATTACATATATAAACATGTCCTTCAAAACTCAATGCATGGTAAAGAAGTAGGCTTACTTTAATGACAATCCCCCATAACTTCCCTTTGCTCTCCCTCCACTTTATTTGGTAGGTGGAGGATATGTTTCCCTATGCTCCTACCCTTTTTTCCTTGTAACAGCATCAATGCTTGGCAATTGGCTGCTCGGGTACACAAATTAATCACATGGGGCACTGTGAATACCCCAATGCTGCCATCTTCTGTTCCCACATCATCAGTGACTGGCTTCTTCTTTCTGGTCATAAACATAGAAAACTGACGGCACACGGTAGTCCATTGACTACTCATTTATTTCCTTCCTTTTTTTTTTGGAGGGGGGGGGGGGGGTCATTAACTTTTGTCTAGTTTGAGAAGTATAGATCTATGTTTGTCCCAAGCATGTTTGAAACCATTTACTGCTGACTGTCTCACTGACTCTGGACAGGATGTGAGGGGAACTTCCCTGGTGGAAACAGAAATATCAATATCCTCTCCCTGTGGTGCTTACTTCTCTTTACTCCTCCACATTACAACTCATTCATAACACATACGTTTTGGTGTTAGATCTGTAGTGTCCCCTCAGTGCTGTTTTCATTATGCTGTAGAGAGCAGTCCTTAATTGGCAAAGAGTACAGTCACATGACTGTGACAATGTAACAACAATAATAGGTCTGGCGCCACAGATTTCACCGGGATCAATGTATGATGTTCTGTGGGAGACCAGAAAGCAGCTGTGTGGATTGGCCACACCAGGAGCAATATAGAAATGTACAATAACACTCAGAAAACAACCACAAGTAAATCGCTGAATGAAAACTCCTCATTGGAAAAAATCTCTAATGTCAATGTGGTAAAAGCATATGCCAGTTTATTGCAACATAATTTGAAGTATTAAAAACCAACAGGTAAAAACTTTTTGCATGGATGGAGCTGCTAACTCCATAGAAGCTGCTGCGCCTGTACCTTTGTGAATGGTGAGGTCTAAGCCAGCTGTGTGGAGCGGTGCTGCGGTGGTGGACGGAACTCCTTATGTGCCAAACGACCTCCGCTGTAAAGAGGGAAAGGATGTGTGCAAAACCAGGTGGATGAAATAACATGTTGGGCTGGAGCACTGATGGTGTACAGCGGGGCCACCCTGGGGAGAAGCAGGTCAACAGCTGGGTTAACCGCTAATGAGGACTGGCAGGCAGAGGCACCCGAGCGTAAAGTCATACATTTGGGGATCACAGATCCAAAGCAAGGTTAGGTAGATTAGGTAGGTTAGGTACACAGAGTTGTAGATGGAGCACGGAGAGGAGATAAAGGTGATGGCTGTTGTCATTACAATGTGTTTTGGGACGTGGCCCTTCTTCAAGTTATCTATGACTGTGACATGACTATGACAGGTCCCTTGACCAAGCTTTCCTCTCTCATACAGTTTGTGTAGTGCACTACTGTGCTTTATAAACCTGCCAGTATGTTTTTCATAGGAGTGGTATGGTGGTTAGCCCATATCAGGACTAGGGGCCCCATAATCAGGGCCCCTTTGGCCCTTGTAGCGGCATATAGAATGTACAAATACCCATTTATTTGTATAACATAACTCTCACCATTCAGCAGCAGCAACAACACCTGGAGGATCTTGCACAGCATCAATAGAAAAGTTTTAGTTGTGACCTATATTTAACCTGTGCTGTGTATCTCATTTACACGTCTGCATGGTCTGCTTCCAGATGGAAACAATGGGAGATCCAGCTGTAGCGCTGAAGGGATTTCTGCTGCCAGTATGTTTGTTAATATTCTTTGTCAGCTTGCTCCTTTTTTTCTCTCATTGCAAATTAAACTAACTTAAAATCCACGACTATCCAAAAAAACTACAATCACCAGTTAAAGGAACCTCCACTGAGAGAACATGGAAGGGCCATTGCAGACCTTCCCTTCCAGAAATGCAAGCTGCTCGGTTTGATTGCTAAGCCAGTGGCTTTAACATTTTAGAAATTACTGATGCTGGACCTGTATGTGGATCATGAGTTCTTACTTTGTTCTCACTGGCTGGGTGTTTGTTCCAGGGCGGCAGAATAGTGACTCAAAAAATACAGCTGAGCAACAACCATTTTTATAAGGGGGTAAGTAACTGCAGTCTGGATATGTATTAAGGAAAAGTAGACTTAAAAAGACCAAGGACTGAGATTCTAACATAAAGGAATTAAAATTGAAACAAAGCCATTTTTTTTTCATTTTGGGTAGGCTTGATTTTGCTATGTATGTCCCATTGGGGAGATATCCATTCACTTCCTGTCCTAATAGCCACAACATGAAGTTGTCTGCAAGGTGAGAAAAAGCGACTCTTATAGTAGGCAATGTTTTTTCTTTCCATTTTGGATAGGGTAAGGGAGGGTCTTAACCCCTGTCAGTCTATACTTTGCCATCTGTGTCCCATTGCAGATACTTCCCTTCACTTCCTGCCCCATATCCAAGGAAGTGAAAGAAAACCTCTGCAAATTAACCACTTAAGGACCCACTCATGTACATATACGTTTATTTTAAAGATGGATATCTCGGTAACGGCAGCAGCTGCTGCCACAATCAAGGTATCCATTTTTAGCATGAGCGGTCCTGTTTATGATAACGGTGGTCTTCGTGGCGGATTCGCGCCCTCCGCCACTTACCAGAGCCGTCGGTAGCAGCAGAGGCGATCGGGTCCTGCTGCCTGCTGTGTGGGGATGTGAGTGAGGGCAAATTGGCCCCCACCCGTCCCCAAAGCATAGCAGGGCGGAAGTGACGTCAAAACGTCAGTTCCGCCCAATGTGTCTTAAAGGAACATTTTTTGTTGTCATTTTTTCAAATGACAACATTTCCATTTTTTGCATTTAAGTCTAAATATGAGATCTGAGGTCTTTTTGACCCCAGATCTCATATTTAAGAGGACATGCCATGTTTTTTCTATTACAAGGGATGTTTACATTCCTTGTATTAAGAATAAAAGTGTAAAAAAATTATAAAAAAAATAAAAAAAATAAAAAAAAATTTTAAGTGCCCCGTCCCGACGAGCTCGTGCGCAGAAGTAAACGCATACGCGAGTAGCGCCCACATATGAAAACACTATTCAAACCACACAAGTGAGGTATCACCGCGATAGTTAGAGCGAGTGCAATAATTCTAGCCCTAGACCTCTTCTGTAGCTCAAAAAATGCAACCTATAGAATTTTTTAAACGTCGTCTATCAAGATTTTTAAGGGTAAAAGTTTGACACCATGCCACGAGTGGGCGCAATTTTTAAGCGTGACATGTTGGGTATCATTTTACTCGGCGTAACATTATCTATCACAATATATAAAAAAATTGAGCCAAATTTATTGTTGTCATATTTTTTAATTCAAAAAAGTGATTTTTTTTTCAAAAAAGTGCGCTTATAAGACCGCTGCGCAAATACGGTGTGACAAAAAGTATTGCAATGGTCGCCATTTTATTCTCTAGGGTGTTAGAAAAAAATGTTTGGGGTTTTAAGTAATTTTCTAGCAAAAAAAAACAAACTGTTTTAGTCTTGTAAACACCAAATCTGAAAAACACCCAAGGTCCTTAAGTGGTTAAGGGAATTCAATGGGGACCCCTAGGTTGCCAGAACTTTTCTTTTTGCTTTCAATGATAATGGCAAACAGGACAAATAGAGATGGGAAATAAAAACTGACAGACATTCTAATCCCTCGCAACTCTATGCAAAACTAAAAAAAAAAGTTTTGCTTTTAGTTATACTTTAAGTTGGCCATACACAGAACACATTTTGTTCAATTCATGCTGTCAAAATTAGTTGTGTAGGTGGACCTGCCAGTAACACCTAGCCTAACAAAGGTTGATTTTTTTAAGTAAGGGGCAGAAAATTCCCAGATGAACAGTGTCTACATCAAAGCAGATGGAACTGGAATAACATATCCAAGGGCTGGCACTGGGGACTCGTTCATCTATACTCTTTAGCATAGAATGGGGGGAATCAAGTGTTTTATCTTTTAAGCAGTGAATGGAGATGCATCAGACCTGCGGTGAATGGCTCCGTTCCTCAGTGTGAACCAAGCCTAAAGAATACGTTCCCCTTTTTGAACATGTTACATGCATGCAGCATGCTCATTAAGGGGAATGTATCCTTTAAGCTGGAATAATTCACTATAATGTGATTGTATTGTAGTGCATATGTACAATGTAGAGCTAGTAAATTTTGAGCATCCAATAATGCATTTTATGTGGCTTCCGTTCCTGTGAGGGTGTACTAAATCATGTTCATGCCATCTCTTTACCTGAAAATTGAAAACAAAAAAAAATGTGACCAATTCACTAAGCAATGAAATGCACATATGGCAGGTAAAGCAACAGGGAAATAAGCCATGCACTGTCCTGGTAATAGTCATACCCATGGATAGAGTTCCTTAGGTATACCACTGCTTGGCCACTGTTGCGTCAGTGTAGAGAAACATGATTGTAAGTGTATACAAGTTATAGCTTGTACCTCCTTTATGGTAAATACCTTGAAGATTTAGATTTTTTTTTTGTCCATGTATGAATTTTGTAATGGTGTACATGTATTATTTTTAGTAAATCAGGCCCACAGTCCTACATTGTGAGACAGAGGAATCTGTGTGAATATTGTAAATCAACGGTAACAGTAGATTTGCATTTAGTAAATCAAGTACATTTTGTTTAGTGTTGGGGTTGATTTAGTAAAGTCAAATAGACTGTTCACTTTGCAAGGGAATTTTTTCCCAGAGCTTAGTGATGAGGAGAAGCTCTGCTGACTTCTATTATTCAAATATGTTCAAGCAAAAATACATTTTTTTTTAAAAATTTCCTTGCACTTGATTGGCTAGTAGTCAAACAATATGTCCACCACATTCACCAAGCTAAGTGAACTTTTCCTTGCAAAGTGAACATCCTGTTGGACTTTAGTAAATCAAAGCCTTAAAGAGAAGTATGGGATTCACTTTTTTCACTTTTCTGTGACGCATCCTTACCTAGCTGGATGCAGCATTGGTCTGATGCTGCATCTATCCCCTGCCAACACAATCATTTTTTGGGTTGTAAAAAAATGAAGTATTTAAAAAATGTCATTAAAAACGATTGTGTGTGGGCTTCAGAGCATTTTTCGGGTTCTGAAAAACGGGCCAATTTTTTTTTCGAACATGCTCTATATTTTCACAACGTTTTAAACAATGTTGTTTTTTGGGTTGTAAAAAATGACCGTGTGTGGGCTTTAACGATGTGAAAAACAAGTTATGAGACGGGAGCAAGTTATGAGACGTGAGCGCTCGTTCTGGTAAAACTACCGTTTATAATGGAGTAAGCACATTCATCACGCTGTAAAAGCGCAAATCGTCTTTTACTAACAGGAAATCAGCTAAAGCAACCCAAAGGGTGGCGTCATCCGAATGGAACTTCCCCTTTATAGTGCCGTCCTACGTGTTGTACGTCACCGCGCTTTGCTAGAGCATTTTCTTTAACGATTGTGTGTAGGCAAGGCCGTTTTAATGATGAAGTTGAAAAACTACAGTTTTTTACAACCCGAAAAATGATCGTGTGTACGCGGCATAAGAACCGAGTGTTCAAACATCGCTAAGCACTCGGTTCTCAGAGCTCCTTGTGCAGTCAGTGACCGGCTCTCTGCTCTGCCCCCCCCCCCCACCTTATGCTCACTAGAATGCTGGGCTGTGGAGGGGGAGGAAGCGGCTGGCTTAGCCTCTCAGCGTCTCGCTGAGAGGCTGAGCCAGGTGCTGGTCCAGGCATAAGATCCAGACCGAGTCTGGAGCGGCTCTGTGACCTTAGCCAACAGTAGGCTTTGGCCTACTTTCTGCTGAAAACAGGTCACAGGAATGCAGAACAAACTGCACTCCTCTGGTCCATAGGAGAAGTACAGCCAAACAAGCTTTGGCTGTACTTCTCCTTTAAGTAACTCTGAGAAACCAACACAATTTCAGTTTACTGTAGTAAGAATAACTAAGGAATTATTTCTGATTTCATCGAAGACTATACTTTTCACAACCTTGTTGCTCTTTTGCATTCCATTCTTGAGTGAGCTAGTCAGCGTATAGATAGATACTGTACAAATGGAATTAGCTGATGCTTAACACTTCTGGTACACCCTGATCTGCACATCATTATGTTCATTTAAGATAAATATCCAGTGCTGTTGCTGTGCTTGAATAATGTTCACAATGGAAGAAAAAGGTTGCCTGCTGAGAAAAAGGCTTGTTTTTTATGATATTTTTTTTTATATAGATGTTTGGAATGATGACAATGGAAAATACTATACAAGAAAATGCTGCTTATTATCTTTGAATTACAGCTTTAGATGCACAGATTTTTAACTATATCTCTTGCTAACAGGGTTTCTTTAAGACAAGTGAACCATGATAAGTTAGCAGTCGGTTTATATAAATGAAGAATGAGATGGACCTTTTATCATTTTTGTATTGCAGTCCCCAGTGGGGAGATTCCAATCACTTCCTATAAGGTCAGCAGGACAGTAAGAGTAAATCTCCCCTACACATGTTTTACCTTAATACTGTACATTTTCTGCATTAAGATAAAAAATGTTCAGTAAAAGTACTTCCCCCTCACCGCCGTCCTATACTTATCTCACTCAATCCAGCGCTCCATTCATCGCCTGTCTGTAGCATCTCTCTCCTCTCTCCTTGCTCTCACAGGCTTTGCTGATGTAGCAGGATCCATTGGCTCCCCCTGCTGTCAGTCAAATCTTGTAGTGAGGGAGTAGGGGGCGGGGTGGGGCAGGGCTGAGCAATGCTGTGTGTGTCTATGGATGCAGGCAGCACGGCTCAGGATTGAGTTTACACAGAAGTGGCTTCCTATGGGGATGCACAGAGAAGACAAGGAGCCAAGAGTGCCATTTGAGACCCCAGAAAAGGAGGTTTGGGGCTACTCTGTGCACTCATATTGTTTGTTATATAAAAACAAAACAAAAAAGCTTTATGATCACTTTAATTTTTAATCCACTCATCTCACAAGGCATAATTTTTTTCTGGTATTATAAAAATGTTTAATCCTACTGTGATTTAGCTGGAATGAAAACTTTTCTTAAAGAAGAAACAATGTTGAATGTTAGCTACAAACTGCATTAGATGCTTTTTCCCTTTGGCTGAACTACAGTATTTATGTTGTGCTAAATACAGCAGCTCTGTGAGAAGCAAGTACATTATGGGTGATTGCAAGAACAGCGCTGATTATAGCACAATGCTGCTGAAGCTCCATAAAGCAGTAATTAGCTCACCTTGTGATGATAATACGTTCTACATTGAGGTGCTGTACTACAGCTAGATTATAACACATAATATCTTGTAGTCCATTCAATTTGCCATAATATCTGAATATATGTACATTTATTTTTTTCTACTTTAATGCACTTTAAGCTTGCATATGGCTTGTGAACATGCAAAAATAAAATGTTTATACCGGAAGCCCAAAGACAGTTAAAGGGAATGCTTGTCAGAACAAAGTTTAGTCATATTATCTGCTAGATGAAAAGGTTCATCACCTGTTTATGCTTTTTCTTTGGGATTCAGTTTTTTTCAATAAAAGAGAATCTCTATAAAGATCTGGATCTGTGGCAGGAAAATCATTCTGTCTCTCACTAATCCTAACTTCTGTATGTGGTAGACCAAAAACTAGCCTTAGTATTTAATGTTCTTTCTTAGACCAAAACAAACACCTGACGCCATAGTGCTTAG
Source organism: Rana kukunoris (assembly GCA_029574335.1). Lineage (NCBI taxonomy): Eukaryota > Metazoa > Chordata > Amphibia > Anura > Ranidae > Rana > Rana kukunoris. The sequence continues at coordinate 116,970,804 of CM056049.1, read as the reverse complement.
TGTAGATGAGAGTTTGTATGTATGTCAAAGATGTTGTCTCTCCATTTGAGACTGGTAAATTCTGTCAATGCCGCCCTCTTCAGACTGGGAAATCTTAAGACAACATAAGCAAACAGAACAATAGTGCACAGAAGCCTTGTGCGCTACCAACAACTTTTTATTCAAATTAAAACCAAACAAATGCATGCTTACGAAAGCCATAGGCTAACCTGAAGGGTACATAAACCAAGTGGAATGATGGTCCTTAAATAGAGATGGTCTTTTTAACCGTGGAATATTTCTGATCAGCTAACATGGAGGGTTGGAATTTTTGTTTCAGACAATTCGGTCATCTGTGGCTGCACTCCATTGTATTATATATTACACATCATATATGAGATACCACATCTGGTCTAGTGGACTCTTACCTCATTTGGATTCTCGGGAATGCAACATTTTACATTACAGCCCATGCTGGAACTCTGTATAATTTATATTTAGCCCTTGCATAGTACAGGCGGTCCCCTAGTTACAAACGACCAACTTATAAACGACTCCTACTTACAACCAGAGGGAGACAGCAGAACGTGAGGTGAAATCTACCCCTAGGAAGGGAAATTCCCTCCTGTAACAAAAACAATTTAGTGTGGACACCCAGTTACTCTATATTTAAGCACCTCATCCCGTGTAGATAAATTTGAAAACAAAAATTTGGGGAAAGGGGGGGTACCTGAGGACCCTGGGACTATGAGGCGGTGCTGATAAAGTGTAAATCCACAGAGCGAAACATGTCGGTTGAACTACAACTACCAAAGAACTTTTCCCAGACTATTGAAGCCTGTGATAATTGTGATATTTAACATAATGGATGGTTTTTATTTACTTACCTTTGTATAAACCCAATAACATTTCTTTTGTATTTTATCAGTGTTTCGGTACACTTTATCAGCACCGCCTCATAGTCCCAGGGTCCTCAGGTACCCCCCTTTTCCCCAAATTTTTGTTTTCAAATTTCCCTCCTGTAACAGTTATTATGGGATGCTTTATCACCTGATGCTGATGCTTTATCACCAAGGCTTGTTTCCACAACAACCCACTATTTTCAAAATCCAATTATCATTGGGACAGAAAGTGAGATGAAATCTTCTGAACAGGGGCACAGACAGTAAAACAAACATTACAGGGGTGTTAACCCTTCCCTATGCTATGCAAAAAGCTTAAGAATATTTTTTTTTGGGCTGGAGCCACACTTAAAAAAGTTACCTGTTCCGACTTACAGACAGATTCAACAAACCTACAGACCCCATCTTGTTTGTAACCTGGGGACTGCCTGTATCTCTTTGGAATTATGTGCACTAAGCAGGACTAATATAGGCCCCCAGTCTTCTTGAACATTACACTTTATACTTCTGAAGTTTACATATGTGATTTTGAACTATTCCAGCAGAATTGCTTACTTAGCCTATTATATTACATGGTAGTCATTACGCATGAGGCAATATTGTGCCAGTATATTATTGCCAAGGATTTTTTTTATGTACTTGAGCTTTTGTTAATGCATATCAATAAAAATAATATTTTAGGTGACCTTAATTGATGTCTCATACATAGTTTGGTTGAATAAGAGGGGTAGCAGTCAAAGTCTGGTGTTTTTATTGATAGTGTATAGAAACTCAGAAGACCCTGACTTCCAGTGGACTTGCTAGCTGACATGTTTCAAGGTACAAGCCCACTTTTGTACATCACACAGACAAGCTTTGCTCTGAAGAAGGGGGCTTGTCCCTTGAATACGTGTCACCTAGCAAGTCTGATGGATGTCTGCATCTTATGAGTTTCAACTCTAATTAAAGGGGTTATAAAGGTTTGTTTTTTTATTTTCTAAATAGGTACATTTAAGCCAGTGCATTGTTGGTTCACTTACCTTTTCCTTCGATTTCCCTTCTAAATGTTTTTTCTTTGTTTTCTTTGTCTGAATTTCTCACTTCCTGTTCCTCCTTAGTAAGCTGTTCTGGCTGACTAACCCCCAGCCGGAACGGCTGAGATGATGGTGGAAAGCTTATTGAGGAGAAACAGGAAGTGAGAAATTCAGACAAAGAAAAAGTGAACCAACAATGCACTAGCTTAAAGGAACCTATTTAGAAAATACAAAGCAAACCTTTACAACCCCATTAAGAACCATCTTGCCATATGGATTAGTGTAAACCACAGGTTAGTCTATGGCTTTTTTGAGTATGTATTTGTTTGGTTTTAATTGTAATAAAACGTTCTGGGTAATGAACTAGATCTATGTGCCCTTTTGTTCTGTTTCATTTTGCATGAAATGTAGTTCAGTTCGACACAGCAAACTTTAAATCCTCCTAGGAACTAATTGATTACTCAATTGATTACATTGATGGTCTGCAGGACGTACGATTCACCAAAATGAAGTCAGATGCCGTGCTTAAAGGTTGACAGAGTTTCTAGCCTTTCCATATTCTATCCAAAACAAGAATAACGTTTAGTCCGGGGTTTGGTTTCAACTCATCTAGCATATTTTCTGAAATAAAAACTGCCTGTTTTGCTGCTAAGCAGGTTCAAAAGTCAAGAGTCAGATTGCCATGGGCAACAAAGACAGTTGTTATTTCAATCACCTTGGTAAATGAGGCCTAATATGTAACACATTTCTTAGTGATTTATTGTACTAAGCAAACTTGCATCTCATAGATTTTTATTTTTTGTATAATTATTCACTTATGTTTATTGATATGTGTTGCCATCTGTTTGTTTTGCATTTCAGATCTATGCAATCCAAACCCCTGTCATAATGGTGGAATTTGTGAAATCAGCGAAGCATTTCGTGGTGATACGTTTATTGGATATGTCTGCAAATGTCCCCGTGGGTTTAATGGAATCCACTGCCAGCATAGTAAGTAATGTTATTGTGATTCTGTGTTATTTCTGAAATTAAGACTGCTCACAATTAACCAAAAACATTATTAAATTGTGGTATGACTTATAATGATGAGCCATAAAACAAGTGGGCCCAAGAGGTCTCGGCTGAAAAGATTGTTGATAGTTGCAAGAAAGCTTTGGCAGAATTTAAGATAATTGAACATTTTGCAATTCTGGTATTTTTAAAACTGTATATATAATTTAAAGTAGTATTAAACTCAAAAATGTGCTTTGTTGCAGCTTACCAATCCTTAGATGTGTTGGCTGCATTCGTTTCTTGTGTTTTGCTTTTTTTTCTCTTGATTTCACTTGGTGATCTGGCCAGTAACACACCTTCTGTTTTAGAGTGCCCCCCACTCTGAATGAATGAGCACAGGGGCACCTTTGGACATCAGCATTGTCAGTCTGGGGTAGGGGGTATTTAGATGTACTAGTAGATATAAATACACTACAAAATTGAAGCCAAACTCGCAACTAATGCCGTGTACACTCGATCAATTGATCAATAAAAACGACCGTGTGTAGGCTCCAGAGCATTTTTCTTGACGTAAAAAATGTCCATTAAAAATTTAGAACATGCTCTATTTTTTCTCGTTGTTTTTCACGTTATTGTTTTTCACGTCGTGAAAAACGTTCATGTGTAGGCTTTGACGGGGAAAAAAAGCGCATGCTCTGAAGCAGGTTATAAGAAGGGACATTTGCATAATCAGCCCAAAGGGAATCGCCAATCGAATGGAACTTCCCCTTTATAGTGCCGTTGAACGTGTTGTACGTCACCGTGCTTTGCTCAAGCATTTTTTTTCACGATCGTGTGTATACAAGGCAAGCTTGACTAGAATCACGTAGAGAAAAACATAGTTTTTCCATGACATTAAAAACTGTGGTGTGTACGTGGCATAATACTTTATAAGCAGTTACAGCAAATGTTCCCGAATGATATGAATAGGACTTCCTCCATGGAATTCTGTGCTTCCCCGTGTGACATTTTTTAGCCCTTGCATGGGCATACACTTAAAGAAGTATTAAACCCAAAACCAAAAAATTTAATATATTGCAGCTTAGATGTGGTGGCTGCATCAGTTTTCTTTTCTCAAGCCTCGTACACTACCGTTTTTCCCAGTAGGGAAACTGCCAGGAGAGCATTTGACCGGGAATGCCGGTCGCGTGTATGCTCCCTAGCAGTTTTCCTGTCAGGAAAACAGTTGAGAATCCGGACGGAAAATAGAGAACCTGCTCTCTATTTTCTTGTCGCGTTTTTCGGCAGAGTGTTTCCTGCCGAGAAAACTGGTTGTCTGTATGCTTACCTGTCCCAGGTAAACCTGCGCATGCTCGATAAGGGTTTGGCACATGTGCGGTAGCATACAAGTTTAGTGTGGGGTGTAGTAAGATGGCGGTGATAGCATCGAATGTGACAAGCGTCGGCTGACGTCACCACGTTCTTGCAATTTAAAAGAATGGCGGTTCTTTTGAATGGCCGTCTGTATGCACAGCAAACTTGCCAGGAATCCCGTCAGGAAAACAGGATTCCCTCTGTTTTTACCTGATCTGGCCAGTAACACCCCCCTTGTATTAGAGTGGCAAAGCCCTAGCAGATTTAAATACACTAACGAACTGAAGCCAAACTTTAGCTAATACTATATAATCAGTTACAGCAGGGTTTTTTTTCCTTTTAGGATAAAGGTTTTACATAAATAAATAAAATGCAGATCATTGTTAGCATCCCTGTCAGTGGTAAATGTTTTGTAACTGATACATTCTGCTAGACAGCTTCTTCTTTTTAAAAAAACTCACTGCCTGGATCACCACATAAAAATAAAGGAAAAAATGCCAAAAACAGAAAAAAGAATGCAACCATCACATCTAAGAAATGCTAAGCTGCAATACAATAAATGTTTAAAAGGCCTCATGTACACTGCTGCTGGTAAACTAATGTTTAGGAACAGTTGGCCATTTTTTTGCAGCTCCCCTTGAACTCTCCTTTGTTATCTTATCAGTACATGTACACAGGGGCGTTTTCGGGCAGTTGAGTTTAGAAGCTTTTTTTTTTAGCCTTTGTCTTTTGTAGTGAAGTCAGAGTAAAGAAAATATTTCTGATTGGTTACATTGAATTACTGTGCTCTACACGTTGTTGGTTGAAATATTTACAAAGACCCAAGAAAATTCCAATATTATAAAAACCTCACTGTGGTATGGACTAATCCGCTTGTGTGCTGTATAAGCTTTTTTTTTATGCATTTGTAAGGCATTATAGTGAAATGTTCCAAGAGTTATGCGTAACATTATGCGCAGCGCAGTGCAGGAGAAAGGGAATGAATTATGAATTTGTTTATTCATCATAGGTATAATGTCTACATTGCTCCAGACCTCCATCATGACTGTCCTCCCAGACATAATGGAAAGTCTATTAACCACAAAAGCAAAATCAGTTATTAGGCTACATTCACACTGAGTGCGGGAATGGAAGCCTGCGAGTTCAGGTAAACTCACAGGCGTTAATTCCCACATGTCAGTCCCGATTTCAGCTGGAATTTCAGAGTGGGTGTGGTACAATTTCACTAAAAGTGGGAGGTCTTAAGGGGCATTAAATACCAGGCACAGAGTGCAAAGTATGGAGGTGCGCTATGTACATACGTACATACGTGTGCAAATTTCAGGTGTGCGCTACATACAGAGTGCAGAGTTAAACCTTCTTTCACAGCCGCTTACCTCTGCACCCCCATCCACATCTCACTTGCTCTGACCTCTCCATGAAATCCCCCCCACCTCCACTGCCTCTCCCCCCGCCCCTCCTTAAAAGCTCCACCATCAGCTACATGTCTTACTTCTGTTGCTATATTAAGCTGAAGCACCCAACCGACTCTAGTACTTCCCCACACACTTTAGGTGTCTTTGACTCTCTCACTTGCAGGGAGAGCATCCAGGAGGGTGTTGCACTGCACCCCGGGCACCTGCATCTCTCTTGTGCCCATCCTGCACTCAGTGGGAGCCACTCGGGGGATCAGATCTGTGGGAGCTATTGGGAGAGCTGTCACTTGAGAAGTGTCACTTGAGAAGCTGTCACTTGTAAACACAGAAGCTGGACTTCTGTGTTTACAAGTGATAGTGGTGAGCAGGGAGCAGATGGCTTGAGCCAAAGGTGGTGAAACTGAGTTCCATCAAGTTCCAGCTGAAAAAAAGCAATTTTTGGAAGTTCACCCGGGCTGCTTAGATAATATAAATACTTGTGCATGACCAAATCAAGCATGATTGCCTTGTTAAAAATGAGTTTGTCTGAATGCCCAATCTGTGTGAATGGACACCTAAAAATGTGCAGTGTGACTGGCTAAATATCTGTAGAGGGACAGAAATTCCACTGCTCAGAATAATATGTACGTGCAAAAACAATAGAATCTGCAAACTGCTGAGGAGTATGCCGGTGCTATTTTTTTTACTTGTTTTAATAAGAAGTCATTTATACTTATCCACTTACTATCATATTTACTTAGGGGGGACTTAAAAAAAGCCTGGTACATGAAGAGATATGTGCCAAGTTCTACATGCAGACAGAAGTGTCTTGTTTTGAACCAAATTAATAAAAGAAGAGCTCAACACTTCATTAATGTGTCACATGAAATAGAAATATGCTATCCTCTCCCTCCTGCAGTGCTGCTCCTCACTGTCCAGGCATTTCGAGAAACAAGGTCTATATGCTTTTGCAAATCCTGGCTGAAATATATAACAGTTGCAGCTATGTGAACTACTGCCCACGTATGCCACCTTGCAACTAGTACATTAGTACTGGAACATTCATGCCACTGTGGTAATAACATACATTTTTAGACCATGTGTTAATTTATAACTGTGGCACAACAGCTTGATTAATCTGGCACATTAATAGAAACATGAGCATGGCACTTTCTACACAATTTGGGGTGGCTGGTGCAAAACCACATAGCACTTGTCTAAGAAATGTTTTAATTTGGCACACAGCAAATGTGCCAATATTTACTTCATAAAGCTGATGTATTTCCCTTTGTTATTTTCCCCCTAAATTATACACTATATGTAAACCCAGAGGCTTCCAATTAATAACCACCCTTTAAACACCTCCCTTTAACCACCGTAATAAAAAATGTATCCACAAATGGCTAAACATACTTTTTTCCAAAGATTTATTAGCATGATTATTATCTCTTCTCAATTTCTCTGGGCACCAGGAGCATTGGGTGGATCCTTGTATTGACAATCAGCTTTGCAAGAGTGTTGCCAAAATAATTAGAAGCAAGGCACCCAGGAGGACTTGCTTCTATTAGGACAGTGGTCCTCAACCTTTCTAGTGCCGTGACCCCTTGATAAAATTTCCCAAGTTGTAAACGTATTTTCGTAGTTGGCACCCAAGGCAAGACAAGTAATTTGCACCCCTAACCCATGGACATTTAGCGCTCCCAGAGTCCGTTCAACTCATAAAATATTAAAACCACTTATGGTACATTTTGGGATGTACCACTCTTTCTTTGTTCTCCTTTCTTTCCCTATATCTCTCTCTATCCTAATTTTTTTTTTCTGCATTACTCTCGCTAGCCATCTTTCTTGTTCTTTCTTTTATTCTTTCTCTCCCTTTTCCTTTGTTCCTCCCCCTTTTTTCCTCTCCCTACCATGTATTCTCTATTTTGGTGGAGGGTGGGGGAAATCGAATGAATGGCAGGGCTGGCAGGAAGTTGGGATGAGTGGCAGTGCTTGCGGGGAGTTGGGATCAGTGGCAGTGCTGGGGGGAGTTCTGATCAGCCAACTTGGGTGCTCTTGATTAAGGTCATCTGCTGACCTGAGAACTGTAGTGGGGACTTTTAATGGCAACTCTAATCACAGGTAGTGTTACTCACTGTGTCTCCAGCTTCATGGTGTCACCAGCTTTGTGGTGTCTCGCAGCAGTGACACCTATCTCCTCCAGCCTCTCCCAATTCACATTCCTCCCCAGTCAGCTGACCTCTAACCTCTGCCCCCTACCCATGCAGTGAATTAAATGGGCGGCTGCGAAGAGGTTGAGTGGGTGGCCATGGGCTCCGTGAAAAGCCCAGCTTGGCAGCCCCGAAAAGGCTGGATAAGTGGTGCAGGCTTTAGGAACATCCCAGGATTCAGTGACCCCTGGCAAATTGTCATTTGACCCCCAAGGGGGTCCCAACCCCCAGGTTGAGAACCACTGTATTAGGGACTCTGCTCTGCCCTTGGGGAGGAGCTACATGTTATGTAGGCAATTAGAAGAGGGAAGGTCTGAACAGACGCACTCCAATAAAAACGCCTTTATTGTGCAAAATAACAAAAGTACAATCCACAGCAGGGTACAGGATAAAAAAGATGACGCGTTTCACACTCTCAAAAGTGCTTAGTCATAGCTAAATCTCTTCTGTTCCTGGATCTTGCATGTGATGTAGGCAGCTAGAAATGTCACAGGGCTCATTGGGGTTGATTTACTAAAACTGGAGAGTGCAAAATCTGGTGCAGCTGTGCAGGGTAGCCAATCGGCTTCTAACTTCAGCTTGTTCAATTACACTTTGACAATAAAACCTGGTTTCCATGCAGAGCTGCACCAGATGTTGCACTTTTGAAGGTGATGGATATCAGTAGGTGTGGTGTTTTTTTATGTTATTTTATTTATTTTGTAGGGTGCTTCTATGTCTAAATGTTTTATACATAATTTTGTTATGTATTTATTACAAATAAATAGGATAGATAGCAGTGGGTGCAGTGTTTTTTTATGGGTTGTTTTATTTATGCTGTAGTGTGCTTCTATGTCTTGTTTTATACATAGTTTTTTTATGTATTTGTTAGGAATGAAGGGGATGGATAGCAGTGGGTGTAGTGTTTTTCATGGGTTGTTTTATTTATGTTGTAGTGTGCTTTTATGTCTTGTTTTATACATATTTTTGTTATGTATTTGTAAGGAATGAAGGAAATGGATGGATAGCAGTGGGTGCAGTGTTTTTTATGGGTTGTTTTATTTATATTGTAGTGTGCTTCTATGTCTTGTTTTATACATATTTTTGTTATGTATTTGTAAGGAATGAAGGAAATGGATGGATAGCAGTGGGTGCAGTGTTTTTTATGGGTTGTTCTATTTATGTTGTAGTGTGCTTCTATGTCTTGTTTTATACATATTTTTGTTATGTGTAGCATTTGGAGGGGATTACAACTTTACTTAAATGTATATTTGCTATTGTAGAACGACAAGTACAGTTCTTGACTCTTGATTCAGATTTTTAATGAGTGAGCCAAGTGGAAACCACTGATTCTGCTAGATGACAATTGTCATGCTATTAACATTCACACCATTTGTGACTTTGGCTACTGTCCTTAAAAATACTGCAGTGACTTTATTTCCCTAAAACTTGCACCAATGCTAAACATGTTTTAAAATTCTGTCTACGATTGTTGTAGAAATATAGTACCTTGGTATTTTTTGGTAATGTATTTATTATAGTAACGGTATTTCTGTATCTTGTCACTGGTTGCTGATCGTGTCAGTAATCCTTTCCCAGGGCACCATGGGGCAGATCCCCCTGCACTTTTCTTTGAAGTCACTGTTCATACAGATATGAGAAAGAAAGCTTTTGTAGTAATTCTCCTTGTCATTTTAATGTTTGAGAAGCAAATTTCAGCTCCTACCCTCGAGCTGCTGTATTATCATTATATATTCTTGGCATATAGCATTACTGCCCACATGCACATGCAGCTGCAAGATCCTATAGCCAAAACTCTGTTGATCCAGAGGATTATGAGCCACATAGAAAAAAATCTTGGATACAATATGGCTATTTTTTTTTTTAACAGTAGAATAATTCTAACTGACTGCTCATTGGCACTTGGCTATCAAGGAACCATCTAACATCCACAAAATCCCACTGACACACACACACACATGCTTAACTGCAGAGAACAGCAGATGATATGCTGAATATTGTGAATCAGACTTTTTACATTTTTGTCCAAGCATAGGCAAGTAAACAATCAACAAAATAAAATATACTATTACCCAAACATTACTCAGGAACAAGTTAAAGGGGTTGTAAAGGTAACATTTTTTTCCCTAAATAGCTTCCTTTACCAATGCAGGACTTGCCCCCCCTCTCCCATGTCATTGGATTTGATTGACAGCAGCGGGAGCCAATGGCTGCGCTGCTATCAGTCTATTAAATCAAGATCTGAGAACCCTGGGCAGAGGAAGAGCACATTCTCGACGCAGGACTTTCCAGGGCTCAGGTGAGTAAAACGGGGAGGCTGGGGGGCATAGGATGCATTAAGGTGAAAAAACAGGAGAATTTACAACCCCTTTAACCACTTAAGGACCGCCGCATGTACATTTACGTCGGCAGAATGGCACCGACAGGCACATCAACGTATATATACGTTGGTGCCTTGGGGGGGATCGGGGGTCCGATCGGACCCCCCCCCCGTACATGCGGCGGTCCGCGTGGCTGCAGGAGCGATCCGACAAGTGGGGGCGGCTATCCGTTTTCATCCGCCCCCTCCAGGTCGCTCCCAGCCAATGCGCGCGCCCGCCCGCCCTGTCACTTCCTCCTCCTGTGTAAACACAGGAAGGAGGAAGCGACGTGATCTCTCCCTCGGCGTTTGTTTCAAGCGCCGCTGAGGAGAGATCACCACACTACAAGTAAGTCTGCACCAAACAGCACACTTACACACACACAAACACATTTAAGGAAGGACTGCACTAAAGTAAAGGAAGCTATTTTGGAAAAAAAACTGTAGTTTTACGACCCCTTTAAGAAAAACTAAACCCACACATTTAAAGGGGTAAACTTTCAGCAGGCAGGCAGGCTCTTTTTTAAAGACAGCAGCAGGCCAGCACCATGAAAAAGGCAGGTAGAAGATGTCGATCTAAGGGACATTGGACCCTAAGATAGATAAGAGAAGCACTCCTGCCTACAAGGTCTTGTGTCCCAGGTTCTTCCCCCACAAGTGCTGCAGCAGCCAAACAGAAGCATTCACTCCCTATTTACGCTCAGAATACAGCCTAGGGGTTGCCTTTTATAAAGTTTATGGCAGATAAACTTGGATGGGGCTTAGGGAAGCCATGGGATACTCCTGAACACTGAACAGGAATGTGAGGACAGTCTTCCCTTTGCAGCTTACTTCTTAAAACAGTCCACAGTAGGACATAAGTGGAGAGCACGTGGTGCACTATTACAATGTTACAGGCTAGGCAAGCCATAATACTAGCGCACCAGGGGTTGACAGCAGCCACAACCACTAGGATCCCTCTCTCTCTCTCAGGTCTGTACTCAGTGTCACTGGGATATGGATGTCTCCATCCAGCCTTGGGCAAACAGTCACCTTAGTCAAATCTTCAGACCAAATCCTCAGTGTAACATCTCTTTTAGCTCTCAAAGAATTTGCAGCAGAATAGGCCCTCCTGCTATGTATAAACTGTACAGTATCTGGTACCTCGATGAGAATAGCATTTTTTTTCAGCTGGACTGCCAGGAAGGACAGAAGCCCTCCTCCTGTTCCAGTTTAGGCTGGTGCCATGGCTGCTGCCCCAAGTTTCCTATTTTAGGTTGGCTTCTTTCTTTTGCAGTGTCTTATGGAGACACCCTTGCAAGGACAAGAGTTTTGTTTCTCTACACCAGGGGTGTCCAAACTTTTTCCAAAGAGGGCCAGATTTGATGAAGTGAACATGCATGAGGGCCGACCATTTTGCCTGACATTGTTTGAACCATTAAAATTTGGTCTAAGTGTGTTAGTTCTCTGCCCAACAAGAATTCTCCTGCCTTTGTGGTACTCCATCCCAGATCCCTAGTCCATCCCAGATCCCTAGTCCATTCCAGATCCCTAGTCCATTCCAGATCCCTAGTCCATCCAAGATCCCTAGTCCATCCAAGATCCCCAGTCCATCCCAGATACCCAGTCCATTCCAGATACCCAGTCCATCCCAGATCCCCAGACCATCCCCACTCCATCACAGAGCCCACTCCATCACAGTGCCCACTCCATCTCGGACCCCTCTCCCATTACCGACTCCCTCCATCACAGTCCTCCCTCGATATTAGACTTAGACTGTCTCTTTCATTAAGGCAGCATTCCCCCTCCCACACTGCCCTACCTTAATCACATAAACCGGGAAGCTTGCATGGCAGGTCCAGACAAAGGGTGGGACTTTTCAAGTTAAAGGCGATTTGTTGCTGGAACCGCCCCACTGTCTAGCAACCAATCACCTGCTTTGTAACTTGAAAGATCCCGCCCTTTGTCTGGACCTGCAGGGCTTCCAGGCTTCTATGAATAAGGTGTGTGGGGAGGGGGAGTAAGGGGGAGTGATGCGATGGTGTAGGAGACCTGCCGTGCCTCCCATGTAATGAATGATGTTAGCAGAGGGCAGGATTCGGCCCACGATCTGGGAGATCGTTGGGGGCCACAAAAGATATATATGTCCAGACTACCAGACAGACCGTTCAAAACCGGAATGCGGGCCGGACTTTGGACATGCCTGCTCTACACTTACACCTCTTAGCCTAGGGTGGCAAGGCCCCTGCTCCTCCCTTTTCCTTGTCCCCTCCCTTCTCCATGGACTGACTGGAAAGTGCACTGTCCACTCTTTTCTCTGAAGAATAGAAGTTCAGAGAAGCCACATTGAGAGAGTAGGAGCCAGTAAGTGCTGGGGTAAGAATTTTAACAAATGGCTTACTATTGGGAATGTTGTTTTAATTGTGCTCAACCTTTTAAGCTAAGAAACTTTAAAATATGTTACAGTTACTTTTGAAATTACCAACATGCTAAAGCCTATATGAGATTTTAGTGTCTAAATTTGCATATAGTTTAATAAAACAAGACATACTGATGTTTATATGTAAATGTATATGTAAATGCGTATGAACACTCCAAAACACTTTTGAGTAATGACAACGCTGTAATGTGTCTTGTTTGGGTTGTTCCTCAGTAACTTCTTTTTATCGGTTTGAATTAAAAAAAAAAAAAATTAATCTGCAATCTTTCTCCTGAACTAGACTTTCTGTTCTCATGACTACCATTTGCCTTTATTTATATCATCTTTTGTGGGTGTTTGTGTTCTCTGTATTCTGTCACATTAGAAAGAAGTATGCATAGTTGACAGTGATAATCATTTAAGATTCATAAGGTGAGGAGCCAGGGAGCCAGAGATTATTACAGTTTGCCTTTGGGTTGTTATTCCCTGCAGCAAAGAGACTCTGGGAACAGTCTGCTGCCAAATTATTCATTGCCAATAAACCAATGCGATCTTGCATGCACAAATACCTAACATTAGTAGCATATGGTACAGAACATTAAATAGAGAAGGAAAATGAATTACGCTTGTATCTCCTAGCCTCAATATTTTACAGCTCAACTTCATTACATAAGAATATGTTTTCTCTTTTCCTCAAGTACAAGTATTTATTTGTGTAAGTTGATATGTAGTTAGGTATGTTCTGTGTAATCAATACTGGATAGGACTCTGTAGTACACGAGTTCTCTGATCTGGCAGCAGGCAACACAGCAAAATGATAAAGCTCATGTTACATTATATTTATTGGTGTTTGAGAAAAGGCATTCTTCGGGCAAATTCTACCTGCAGGTACAGAAGAAAAGGGGAGAATGTAGCTAATTGCTGTATTGTTTGTGTCTTAGAATTGTATTTATCACATAGAATTAGTTTAACTGTGCAATAGTGGATGACCTAGATATCCAATTCTCAGCAGGCAGTTTAAGGGTCGATATAACATGGTTGTATGATAGTTTCCTCTGACCTCAACTACTAACCCCTAGAGTAAAATGGGTACATTGTTGCTGCAAGGTTTGTCTACGCAACCTTATGTGGGCTTAAAGTGAACTCTTCACTAAAGTGAATTCTTTGCAAGTAGAATATAAAGCCATATGTTCACTTGAATGCCAACCTGAGCTGCAGTTTACATTTATTTTACCTTCACTTCCACAGTTCTTTCTGATATGAAGCATGTGACTCATTTCTTTTTTTTCCCCAATCCTCTAGATCCTGGTTTCAGCTCCATAAGGTTATTCCATATTTTAATTGATAGTTCTCAAATAAAAGCCCTTCGTAGTGTGCAAACAAGGGAAAATACCCAAAGATTATGTACATTTATTCCTTTCAGAATGGCATGGGCAGGCAAATGGGTGTACATGCACGTCCCTTTAAATTTGCAACCATGTGGGCGCGTCCCTCCCGGGAGCTCCATGACCATGCCCGCAGAACCCTGGAACTTGATGTCCGCCGGTGTCCCGCGATCGTTATTCGGAGCTGTGGATGCTTGTGTAAAGAAGGCATCTCCCTGTTCTGCCTTGTGACAGGACACTGATCTTCTGCTCTCTGTCATCGGGAGCAGTGATCAGTGTTGTGTCACATGTAGCCCAGCCTGCAAAGCAAAAATTAAAAAAAATATTGCTTTTTTTTCAAAATTGTCACCCTATAAAAACCACAGAGGTGATAAAATATCATCAAAAGAAAGCGCTATTTGTTGGGGAAAAAAGGACGTAAATTTTGTTTGGGAGCCACGACGCAGGACCACGCAATTGTCAGTTAAAGCGAGGCAGTGCTGAATCGCAACAAGTGGACTAGTCTTTTGGCAGCCAAATCCTCCGGAGCTGAAGTGGTTGATTACATTCTTCTGCACTCAGTAGTAAATTGAAAGCTGAAAGCTGAACTCCAGCTTTTGTTACACTTTACACAGTTATTTTGGGCCAAGCTGGCCCAAACAATTTATGTCCCCTCACTAACATGTGAGGTTGTTGGGTATGCTGTAGAAACTCTATGTAGCTAAGGGCTACATACATCATACCGCACTGTGTTCTGGGTTCAAGCCAATATCTTACTGTCTCATACCTGGAACACAATAGAGTATATCTGAGCAGAGCTCAACCATTCATAAAAAGCAATGTATTTTAGCAATGAATACAAGACTTCCTCTGCTTGGCAGAGTCAGAGGTTGTGACATCATCAGCCCAACTCTCTGACTCAGCCAATCAGGAAAAGCTTAGTATTCATTGTTGTGGCTTGTGTACAAAGCCTTATCTGACTAGTTTTGTTTGGCAGTACTCCTGTGGCCCAACTTCAACCTTAGTAAACACTTGTTGGATGAATTGGAATGTTGGTTGTAAACCAAGCCTTCTCGACCAACCTCAATACCTGCTCAAACAAACCAATACTTAGCTCAGTGGGCACAGATTCCCACAGAAACACTGAGATTGTGCATTAAAACCCTCTCGGAAGATCTAGATCTTCTGTTGCCTAGCAAATGCTTATTGGCTAAATGGGCACATATTTACACAGACAGAGGAGTGCAGGATGTTATAGCTGCTAAATACTAGATATGTGCATTCCCGTTCGTACGAATGTTATTTTCGTACGAAAATGTTCATTTTCATACCCGCGGGATAATGTGTACATACGAAAACGGTAAAGCACCAAAATACGAAAACGACGGGATAACAGATGAGCCGCATAACGAACGACCGCAAATACGAACGAACGATCCGACGGGAAAAAACGACAAAACGAAAACGGCAAAATAACGAAAATGAAATCTGTATCAAGAGGTTTGCACTGTGTATTTTGTTTGAATCCGTTTTGTGTTCGTTTTCAGTTGTATGTTCATTGTTCAATGACATCTATAACAAAAGAATTTCATTATGTATATTGAATGAATTCCTTTTTCTGTTTTCTGTGTATTCAAAATACTGAAGGCAAATTTTTTGTTACAGGTGTCATATCAACATACGAAAATAACAAAAGAAACGGGTTCAAATGCAAATCTTTTGTTTATGTTTTTTTTGAATGGCCAGAGAGTTAGGCTGGCCATACATGATATAATTTTCTGTGCAATTTTCTGTACAATTTTCTTTAGATTTACCTTCAACTATGTAGTGCAAGGGCCTGCCTGATTGCATACAATTGAAAGTGTTGTTTAGTTTGACCTCATATTATATGGTTTTTGGTAAATCTAAAAGAAAATTGTACAAGAAAATTGAACATGTATGGCCAGCCTCAGTGACTGAAAGCAGCTTCTCTTTTGTGCTGAGTAGTAGTGAGCACACTTGTACAGTAAAGCCTAAAACTTTTCTGTGGGTTTTCACTTTTGAACCCAAAAATGGTTTTCTGATGCAGTTTAAAAACGAACGAATTTTCTGAGAACGATCGGAAAACGATCGTTTTTATGTTTGTTGTTAAAACAGTCTGACCAAGTGTATGGGGCTTAACAGTAGTATTGTTAAGCCCCATACACTTGGTCAGACTATTTTAACAACAAACATAAAAACTATCGTTTTCCGATCGTTCTCAGAAAAAGATTTGCATTTGAACCTGTTTCTTTTGTTATTTTCGTATGTTGATATGACACCTGTAACAAAAGATTTGCCTTCAGTATTTTGAATACACAGAAAACAGAAAAAGGAATTCATTCAATATACATAATGAAATTCTTTTGTTATAGATGTCATTGAACAATGAACATACAACTGACACTAACAAAAGAAAAGCATTCAAGATACACAGAATGCAAATTAACGAAAATTCACGATAATTATTGTCTAACAAGAAACGAACATGAATTAAACAGAATAACGAATCATCCCGCATGTACGAAAATAAAACGGTAACGGAAATACGAAATGATCGGAATACGAAAAAATTGCGTTGTACGACAAACGAACGGGAACGAACGGGAAAACGGGCGTCTTACGAAAAACGAACGGAAACGAACAGACGGGGCCATACGAAACGGAACAAAAAAAAACGAAAAAAAATTCTGTGCACATGTCTACTAAATACCCATTATTTGAGAAAGCACAAAGTCATATAGTTATGAATTGTGATGGTCAGGTGTCTACAATCTATTAGCCAAATGGTGCAATTGTATTGAGAAGTACAAAGGTATAGATTCTGTCCAAGATGCTATTATGGCGGTATCTCAGTCAGGAAAGCTAACCTTAAGGTTTAATATATATATATATATATATATATATATATATATATACACACACAGACACACTTTATATTATATTACCAAAAGTATTGGGACACCTGCTTTTACAGGCACATGAACTTTAATGGCATCCCAGTGTTAGTTCGTAGGGTTCAATATTGAGTTGGCCCACCTCTTGCAGCTATAACAGCTTCAACTCTTCTATGGGAATGTTTGACCAAGCGCATTTGTGAGGTCAGGCACTGATGTGGGTGAAAAGGTCTGGCCTGCAGTCTCCACTCTAATTCATCCAAAATGTGTTCTATTGGATTGAGGTCAGGACTCTCTGTAGGCCAGTCAAGTTCCTTTACCCCAAATTTGCTAATCCATGTCTTTATGGACCTTGTTTGTGTTCTAGTGCACAGTTATGTTGGAACAGGAAGGGGCCATCCCCAAACTGTTCCCACAAAGTCAGAACCATCAAATTGTCCACAATTGGTATGCTGATGTCTTTAGAGTTCCCTTCACTGGAACTCAGGGGCCAAGCCCAACCCCTGAAAAACAACCCCACATCATAATCCCCCCTCCACCAAATGACTTGGACCAGTGCACAAAGCAAGGTTCATAAAGACATGGATGAGTAGGTTTGGGGGCGGAGGAACTTGGATGGCCTGTACAGAGTCCTGACCTCAACACGATAGAATGCCTTTGGCATGAATTAGAGTGGAGACTGGGAGCCAGGCCTTCCTATCCAACATCAGTTCCTGACCTCACAAATGCACTTCTGGAAGAATGGTCAAACATTCCCAAAGACACACTCCTAAACCTGTTATAGCTGTTATAGCTGTAAAGGGTGGGCCAACTCAATATTGAACCCTACAGACTAAGGCCTCGTACACACGAGCAGACAGATTTGTTCAAATCTGTCTGTCCGACAGATTTATACAAATCTGTCTGCTGGGATTTTGGTTTGCTCGCGTGTACACACGAGCAAACCAAAATCCCCGCCAGCAGACGGCACGCTGACGTGGCGGTGACGTGGCGGTGACGTTGACGCCGCCACGTCACCGCACCAGGAAGTAAAACACTTCCGCGCATGCGCCGAATCCATTCGGCAGCGGTGCGGCTGCGGTGCGGGACGACATGTCTGCTGGTAAGTGTACTTACCAGCAGACATGTCGGGCGGACGGATTCCCACCCGATAGATTTCAAAGCATGCTTTGAAATCTAAAAAATATAAGAGGGTGCAGCGCTAAAGTGAAAAGAAGGTTAATATGATACAACATTCATCAATAAATGAAGTAAAAATACAATTATATACACCTTGCTGAAAATGTGAATCAGCATAAATGTTCAAGGATCTAGTAGTAAAGTCCGGTGGGAATATTGATAATGAAACAATTGAAAAAGATTACCAATGAGAACAATCATATAGAATATAACACTGAGGATATATGGTATAAGTTGAAAAGAAAGAAATCTTCTAAGGCCCCATACACACGATCGGACATATCCGATGAAAACGGTCCGCGGACCATTTCCATCGGATATGTCCGATCGGGAGTTTGATCCGATGGCGTGTACACACCATCGGATCAAATTCCCCGCCGCCGGACGGCGCGGTGACGCGGCGGTGACGTTGACGCCGCCGCGTCACCGCCACGTCACCGCACCAGGAAGTAAAACACTTCCGCGCATGCGCCGAATCCATTCGGCGGCGGCGCGGCGGCGGCGCGGCGGCGGTGGGGGACGACATGTCTGCTGGTAAGTGTACTAACCAGCAGACATGTCGGGCGGACAGATTCCACCGGATGGATTTCAAAGCATGCTTTGAAATCTGTCGGGTGGAGAAATCTGTCCGCTAGCCCATACACACGAGCGGAGATGTCTGCTGAAACGGTCCATCGGACCGTTTTCAGCGGACATATCCCCTCGTGTGTACGCGGCCTTACAATGAGTGATCTAGTAGTAAAGTCCGGTGTTAATCTTGGTGATGAAAATGAATGTGAAGAAAAATTGGTCAGATAAAATCCAATACCCGACAGATGGAGAAAGGGAGAAAACACCAAAAATTCGTGAGGTAAGAATGCCTGCTTACCGCAAAGAAAGACTGTTTTGCACCAGTCTTATGGAGCACAGGGACACCCGGTCTCCCCAAGACCACTCAGTATGGATCCCAATTAGCTCTCACTGATGGCTCCGAAGTGGGTACATGGACAAATAAAAAAGGAAAACTTTCATAGCGTATAACGTATAAAAGTTAGGGTTTAATAAGTCTTGCACTTACATGGATTCGATGCAAAACGGCATAAAACAATTCGATCCGAAATCCGATACCTCTCGCTATTCGACTGGGAAACTCTGCCTGCGTGCAGGACGGAACGGTTTACAGGCGGTTGATTTTTATCTTCAACAAAACCCTGATCTACCAGCCTTACAACGTGAATTTATTTTGGAATTATTAAAATTTGCCACAACACATAACTATTTTTGGTTTGGTGGCTCTTTTTTCTTGCAAATCTGCGGGGTGGCTATGGGGGCTAAATTTGCCCCCAGTTTAGCCAATTTGTTCATGGCCTACTGGGAAAGAGAAGTAATCGACATTCAGCCACCAGTCGAATTACGATTATGGAAACGTTATATTGATGACGTGCTAATGATCTGGGAGGGAGACATTACATCACTGGAAATATTTTTTTCCCAACTCAATGACAATAGAAGAGGGATCTCATTACAATACGAAACCAGTACCCCTCAGATCCACTTTCTAGACCTCAATATTCTCGTTAAAGATGGAAGACTTATTACTAACACGTTTTTTAAGGAGACGGACCGTAACGCTTTCATCCCGGTTACAAGCTGCCACCATAGATCTTGGTTAACAGCAGTACCAAAGGGCCAATTCCAATGCTTAAGACGTAATTGCTCGGAATTAACTGACTTTCATGAACAATCCAACACTTTGAAACAAAGGTTTCTTAATAAGGGTTATCAAGAGGATACCATTAATGAAACAATAAATAAGGTAGAGCGGATGGATAGAGTCTTTGCTG